>OU452244.1:19861214-21075612 GCA_911728495.1 Furcula furcula | reverse complement strand
ATGGAACCGCAGAGTACATTAACATGGAACTTAACAGGTGAACCGCGCATATTAAATAGCACAAATCTGGCTCTTTAGCCAGATTGCGGCTTTAAACAATAAGATTTTTTTAGATAGATAGTACCTGCTGTTTGTACAAACAGCAGTGGTTTTTTTTTTTTGTAGGAGTAGTACTGTTGGCCGCAGATGGCCATTACAGCTTCACCGGACAAGAGGGCGAGCGCTTTAAGCGCTCCAGCCAGAAGAGTTTGGGTAGCAACTAGCCCAAGGGCACCTCAGGGAGGCACGGCCTCGGCTTGGGCTGCCGCTTAGAGAAAATGAGTTTACCACCGGTTCACAACGCGCCCACGCTGAGAAGAACCGGCAAGAAACTCAGCGAGGGGATGCATGTCGAGGTCGCATGCGTACGACCCTTCGGCCTCGCCGGCGAGACCGGTGTCTGTGTGTTGATGTGTTTACGACTCGTGACGTCGTTGTTGGTGTTGTGTCATGGTCCAGGAGGACGGACATCGGGTCGGGTGGGTCGAGCAGTACATGCCGACGATCTGAGGGACCAGGGTCGGGGTCGGGGATATAGTCGGCAGCGGCGCCGATTAGCGGGTTTGGGTGGACGCACGCTTTTTCAAAGTAATGTTCGGACATTTCTTTGAAAAATTTGCGGACCGAAGTCGGAATGAAGGTCGACATTCCGCATGTACCACGGGGCACCGACGGCATGTCGAAGGAATCGGTTTTGAATAACCTGGAGGCTATTGATGTGAGCGGGAGCCGCGTGTGCAAATACGGCACTGGCGTAAGCTAGGATAGGAAGGATGCAGGTTTTGTAAAGTGTCAACTTATTTCTAAGCGACAGTTTACTCCGCCTGTAGATCATGGGGTAAAGTCGACCGAGGACGAAGGCCGCTCGGTTACGTACTGACCGTATATGCGGTCCAAATGCAAATTTCTTAGAATATTTATTATATTATAACCATTTAGAGAAGTTTTGCGGTAGACAAAGTCTTTTTACATGTATGGACAACACGCCACTGACAAGTAGTGATCACTGCACTTAGGTTAGAAATTTTGAAAGAATAGATGGCCATCTTCTTTGTATAAATATGTCAGTTTACGGACTGCATGTTGAAGTTATAGCTGTTTTCTGACCAAGTTGCTTGGAATCAAACGTCGTGTGGCGCGGCGGCGCGGCGTGCTATCCTCGAACTGCGTGCGTCATCGCCTCCGCAATACTGATAAGCGCCTACCAATTATCATTGCAAATAATGTGTTTATGTTATACATTCGTATCTAGCCCGACTGCTAAGTATCTTTGCTAAAAATTATCGCTACGTAGCTCAGCGACTATACCTACGACATATACATAGATTAATAATACACCAAGATAGTTAATGTACATAATATACTTATTTATTATGTATGTACCTACTGGCGGGAATTTTGATAAAGAGGTCTTGCTGATAGTAAGTTCACGAGATAAGTTAAATATAGGAAAATGCCAACTATAAATTAATTTTATAAAGTACTGGTTTAACTGTTTGTTTCATCCTGAAGAGTATTATCAAAGGCATTTATTACCTATAAGTGTTTATTTGAACTTTTTGCGTATTTACCTACAAACTGACTCGGTAAATTTTGGCGGCTAGGTAGTTTTCTTTCCTGCTGCAATAGAGAATGTTAGTGGTCTGTCGGTCGGAGGCACATAAAGCCGATACCCGTTCTAGTCGAGCGCAACCGTTACGAAATCAGCGCTGCATGAAAATTACATTGAGTTACCTACAGCTGAATGCGGACACAAAACGATAACATAATTTTGATGGTAATTCCGCTCTTTAATTCACGACTGCAAACGCCATCTTGCTATTTTTTGTAGATGGAATCTTGTTTTTTGTTGTAGGCACGTGTTATTTAAGTACCTAGTAAGTTTTAAAATCTACATGACATTATAAAATCATACCTATGTTATGTTAATTTAGGCACATTTCATATTAAAAAATTAAACGAAGAGGTACCTACGTAGGTAATCGTAGTTAAAGCGCAGGTTAAAGTCCGTGCATATTATGTAGATACGTATAAATAGATTACGAAGAACAACCGATCCGGTTGCGGTGAAGGAGGGAGATAGATAAAACGCGACATGAATCACTACTTACAGCAGCGACGGGCGCAGAGTGCGGTGCGCGGACTGAGGCGCGGGAGGCGCGCGGAGCTGAACGGAACGAAACGAACAAACCAAACCAACGACATTACAAACAGTTGAACAGTCATCCACGGTGCGGCGACTTGTGTTGTTCCCGCTTCGAATGTACGCTAACCCGTCATACATTTTCTATCTATAGACAATAACAAATAATTAGTTGAATGCCAACAATTTGCTATCATTTACTGAAAAGAAATTGGTGTCGGAGTGCGTAGAGCAAGTGTGACCTATGTGACCATAATACAGGTGTGTCAGTGTGTGTGTGTGCCGTGTGGCGTGGATCGTCGCGCAATTATTAACGATGATTCACTTGCGCGCGGGTGAAATGCAGCCTATCGGACTTGTTGACATTTGTACTGGAGGCGTCAACAAATGATATCAAGGCAGCATTGATATAATGGTGGACTGATCAATCAAACCGCGGTAAGATTTGATAACTCTATACCCAACGTAAATCTTACGTTTCCCACTGTTTGTACACACAAATATGGATGTAAAATACGTAACAATCGTAGTTTTCTTGATAAATCTATCTAATCAACCAGCTGTGTTACACGTATGTTGTGAAATGTTACACCGATCGATTATTAGGAAGACTATGTTTTTTTTTAATTGTTTGTATAAATTGACTTGAAGGAAATGGATACTTTATAGATAGCTAAAATGTAAGTGATGTTACAGGTCATAACGGTTTAGTAAAAATAAACTGTTTTAAAACGTAAAAAAGTTTACACTTCCATACCTGACTTATGTACGAGTGACAAGTAGGTACTTACCTATTTATTTTGTATGAATAATTTCTAAACAGAATAATCTGAACGGCCTTGATTCATAAATAAAGTCAATAAAGTAATATAAAATATCGAAAAATAAGATAATAATACTACCAATAAAAGGATTTTTTATAAAAAATCACTAATTAAGATAATATTTCATGTGGAGATAAATGCTTAATAATTTACTTTTTACCTCTTGAAGAAATAAAAAGATCAACAACATTAAAGTATGATAGGGATAATCGACATTTATGTATGATATCAAAAACTTAAATAAATATTTTGGTCTATGAAGGAAACTTTATTGTACTCATTGTCTGTAATCATGGCATCGCATTGCGTTCAAAAAAAATAATAAAATACTACATAAATCGAAAAGAGTAAGTAAGTACCTAAGTAAAAAATATTAAAGTATTCAAAATAAATATTAAGTACCTATATTAATAAAATTAAAGCGTTAAGAATATATTATATAGTCATAATTAGATAGCTTAACATATAATTTTATACAAATAGCAGAATAAGATGTGGAGTGACGGGTTGAGGCAATGAATGCTGGCGGCGTGCTGGCGGCCGACTCGGGCGTCGCCAGGGCCGCCTGGCTTGGCGCCAGGCCGGCGGGCGGCTGCCGGACGGCCACCGGGATTCCTTTGTCTCATTTCAAAGCGATCCGATTCCCATATTTCAATTCTGTTAATTACCTACTATAATAATCATTATCATATGTCCATAAAATAAATTAATCAAGCCCTGATCTGAAAGTACACTGAATTAAAGAACATTTTAATAGATATAATATAACAATAGTGCTATCTTTAAAATACGATACTAGGATTCTGATTTAAGAAGTAGATATTGAATAATATTCCAAAATATAAACAAAATGTTATCCAGCCATCTTTACGCATTTAGCAATAGCTGCGTATGTATGGCTTATATCACACGAGCCTACTATGTGTTACCTATTTAAACAAGCAGCCCGATTGCACCGCACACACGGAATTGCTTAACACAGACATGCAAAGTAATAACTTGCAAGTGTGTGTGAAGTGGCAAGTGCGTACCGAGTGTATTTGCTTGTCTGTTCTTAAACGAGCGGAGCGGCTCGGTTGTCTCCAGTTCTCGGAAATTGTAACGCCTTCTCAGAATGTACCAATAACGCTGTCGTCCACGAAACGAACGACTCGTCGAGCCGAGTGAGCGCAAGCAAAGCGAGGTCGCCCGCCAGCATTACTACACGTATTTGGCGGACTCTGTAGATAACACTCAGACTTATAAAACGCTAGATTTCACATTTTCTTTTTTACACTTAGATACCTGGGCAAACATTTTGATAACAGTACAGAAGTATTTATTCATTATATAATATTTACTATCTACGATATAATATGTAATGGGTTAACACATAATAGCTACAATGACAAATAACTGCCAACAAAAAGTATCAAATTCAAAATTTGTGTCGGCATCACCTATTTATATTGACAAAAAGCAGTGTCAGTTGCTAGAGAAATAAATATACAACAGAAAGCGGCAATGGCTGGGGATATCCTCGTCTATTAGCGTGACGTCATGATGATGTCACACTACACACCAATAGAAATAGCGCGGCACATGCGCGTTGCGTCAACTCGTTCATCGCAACGCTGTCTTGTGTGCTTTTCCACCTCAAAACATGTTCGAAATAGTAGAGTTCTCCACCGCATCGCGTTTTCTATTGTACTTATAAAGATGAGAATTTACTAAGAGTAATGTAAGATTAAGGATTACAGTACATATTATTGACAAGTCGACAAAGTTGTGTTTAAAACTCACTACTAATAATAAATATCTAAGAAATTAGGTTTAATTAATACAATATGTACATAAAACCCACCCCAGAAATATATCTTCAAATAGAAGAACTAAGTACTTATACCAAAATGGCTTCATTAATATAGAAGTATTGCAAATCCATTCATACTTCTGCGATATACTGAGAAAATAAGTTTGTTTAATGTGAGCTAGTGCTCGTCCGCCATCTCACCAGATGGTAAGTGGCGATGTAGTTGTGAATGATAAAGTGCACTAAGGTATTAACAGCATAAGAACCCCATGTCATAAAAAAACCTGTGCCGACATGGAGACAAAACTGAATTCCTTCAGCCATTAGCACAGCGAATCATCATAGAAAGATGTAACCTTACTCACAGCGCTAACACAATGGGTCGATTTTAGGTGCGATTTCTGTGTAAAGTAGGATTTACTTTCTTGAGCTGCCAGATTTAGAGCAGGCGGTCTCAGTTTGGCCCACCTTTCTACGACTAATGATAGAAATTGATTGTTACGGGTACCATTACGGATATTAAAGCCGATATAATTGAAATAACCCACTGCCTGTTTACTTAATGTTTATAATTTATCTTTACAGGTATAACTGTCGCGGGTAAGATGCCGCTTACACAAGAAAAACGTTTGGATAGTAATTTCTCCAACAACAATGATCACAGTTATCTTCACAAGAAGTTCAAGAAAATGGCATCTTCGATGTCAGTTTTTCCCGGGTCTTTATCCATACCTGGGGAATCCAGACATAAAGATGCAATAGTGTCCACTGCTGCTAGCAGTACTTCAATTACAAATGGCAGTATTGCCGCAGCTCATCCAGAAATACAGAAATCAAAAATAAAAGTTGATAGACAGCATTTAGATGTCCAAGAAGTGGAGAAAAATGTACAAACTAATTATAATAATTATAATGATGAAAATAATAGGTTAGGTAATGTAAATAATATTGTTCAAGTAACTGGTCAGACCAGTTTTACTAATGAATTTTCTAATAAGACTGAAAATCTTGATAATGATTTAATCAAAGATGCCTACAACGGCGGAGTCACTGGGCGATATGTTTGCCCCTACTGTAAATTGTCTTGTGCCAAGCCTTCAGTTCTTCAAAAACATATCAGAGCTCATACGAATGAGAGACCATACCCTTGTGTACCTTGTGGATTTGCTTTTAAAACAAAGTCTAATTTATATAAACATAGGAGATCAAGAACTCATGCTCTAAGGTTGCAAGGAGCAGATGTGTCAGTCACTTTAAATGACGAAGATTTATCGGGAGGTTCTGAAAGTGATACGTCTATTCCACCTACGTCCATATCGGAATCTGGTTCGGACGCCTCAAATGTACGAATGGAAATCCAGGAATCAAATTATTCTCAGGATATGATTAATGAAATTCCGCCCACGTGTAACAGTTTGGTTTCAAATGAGAAAAGCAAATCAATATATAAACCCAAATTCAGGGCAGCTTTGTACCAAGAAGGTGATGAGAAATATAAGGTAAAGAAATCCAATTCCCCAAATACCGATTTTCTTACTGAACATATCTCTAAAATTATTTCTGATAATGAAGCCATAATAGATGTTATTGAAACTCCTTTGCAAAAGAAATATGGTAAAATCAAACAAATTGCAGAAAACAAACAACTAATGAATGATTTAGCAGAATTAAAACAGGAATCGTCTCCGTTAAATTTAACGAAAACTAATCATGACAATGAAAGCTCCTTTAGGAAAAGATCTCATTCGGAAAGCTTTTCACAAAATGATAACCAGAAGCATCCATTAAATCCGGAAGGTTCTATTATAAAAGATCTTCTATTAAAAACTAAAATGAATGGAGTTTCCGTATCAGGTGAATTGATCGAAGGACCTTTATTTGTTTGCCCTATATGTCAAATAATTTATCGAAGCGCTGATAATTTAGAAACACATAGAATGTTTTATTGTAAAGGAAATATTGGTAACAATGGTATGCAAAAGGACAAATCAAATAGGCCTGAAAATGTTTTTGTAAGAAGTAATTCTATTAATGTGCGATTACCTGAAACATCAAATAATTTGCAAAAATGCAGCAGTTTAAACAAATCGCCGTCTAGAGTTAAACCTGACAATCTTGTTATCATGAAACCCGAATCTAATGATATTGTTGCTCCTTTACCATCACCAGGACCGTTACTCGGAAACACCAGACTCGTGGATACGAGAATACCCTCTGAATATATAAGGAAAAATGAAAATTTCAGAGTAAAACCATTGGCAAGCCCAAAAAGAAGAATGGATTGCCGAGCTGATACGTATAGTCCCAGGCTTATAGAGAATATCTCGCCTAGATCCACTGATTTATATTCACAACCTAAGATAAGATGTATAGAAGCGAACTCTTCTACTCTAAGAACAGTCGATGAACTATCACAACATATGAGACATAATTCAACTTCCCTTCAAATGTTCGGAGGAGAAGTAAAAATTGTTGACTATTTAGGTAGTACAACAACATTACGTATTGAACCAAGCAAAAATCAGCTGTCGCCCATATTAATACAACAAAATCTTTCTCCGTCAAAACTTTCTAATGACGCAGAGGCTAGCAGTGTTGTTGTAAGATCAGGCTTACACTCTGGTGGAACTATAATGCACAATCCTCCAACGCCTAAAGAAATTATGGGAACTCAGCAACCACAAACTCCAAGACTTACAATATCAACAGCTTCTAGTATTGCAAACACAAGTTTACCCAATATACATGAAATTACACATTTTCAATTTCCACCACTTAGTGCTATTACGGCATTTAATCCTTTAACTTTGCCTCCCCTCAGTCCCACTTCAACACCAAGTGGAGCCACAACAATTCTACATGGTGGCAAATTAATACCCCATGTACCAGGGATGCCCGGACCAAATACTCCAGGAGTTTTTGTTGGTAGTCCAAGTATTCAGCCGAAAAATATAATTAGTAATGATAACAATAAAAGTTCCGTTCAAATGATCCGAGAAGATATTCATCTTAATACAGTGGTTAATATTCAACACGCAAAGGGACCGAATATTAAATATGAATCACAACAAATACGTAACAATCGAAGTCCAAATTTAAGGCACATCGAATCAGAAAAACATACTTTAAGTCAAGAGTCTATTGGTAAAGATATGCCCCATTACATTTCAGCAGTTCCTATAATAAAAATAAAGAATGTAGACGAAACAAATTTCATTCCGAAAACATTTTCATCAAACAGCCAGAGGGTAAATATAAGACAAGATGGAGCACTGAAACGAAATTCAGAAGGCGTGCCTCGAACACCAGTACTGAAGGAAAATATTAATTATGTATCAAATAAACTGAAAATCAGAGATAAAAACAGTGACAACCCTTTACCTAAAACAACAGAGCTTAAACCTGAAAAAGATTTTAGAAATTTTAATTTTGAAAATGTGATTACAAAAGCTGAAATATACAACAATCAAATACTTAGTTCATCAGAGGTACAAAAAAATACCAATGCACAAGATACATCCATAGTCTCGGTACAAAATGAAAGGTCGGAAACAGCATATTTCCAAAAGAATGTAATATCAAAACCAATGATAGATGAAAGAAAACCCAAATTTTTGAGACCTTCGACGTTACCTTTGAAACCAGGCACATTCACGCCTAAAAGGCATCATGGTATTACACCGAATGCGAATACTATGCCACTAGTATCGCCTGAGACTCCTCGTCCGGCCAAAGCTTACGGTCAACTTTACTTAAATGGAAATGCATACACGTACTTAGGGCTTAAATGTTCAACAAAAGTTTTTTATTGCACTATCAATCGCCCTCAACCAACATATGTTCCAAATCAGCGATTCTTATCGATGTACAGTAATTGGCAGGTAATTGTTAATTTCAGATCTTATTCATTATTTTGATACGAGAATTACGGTGTCGAATTGTCGATGATGACATTATAATAATACATTTATACGTTTACAGCTATTATCCGAGTTGACCCCAGACCCGTTGGGATTGACAGCATCGTCTGCTATGTCTCTATATGACTCACGTCATCGACCGCAAAACGTAACAGTCGCAGTAATTAAACAGGATCTTATACTGACTCATTCATCACAATGGAACACATTTTTTAAGGAGAATAAACAGGTATTTGTGTAAAACTTTGAGTTGGTTAGCTCACCGCGTAAGTTCAGCTCACAATTTTTATTTACTCTTTAATACCCCTCGATATATCTTACCCAGAGATCACACGGGCATAGTTGTTTATCGAATCTATGCTCTATGCTGAGATTAATATTATCATATTGGTATTAGTGTTTAGACGTAAATCGCTGTGGCATGTGTGTAAAATATGTGCTATTTTTATAATATGAACATGAACAATTTCCTTTCCAGACGATGCAAACAGGAGATAGTAATACAACAGAAGAAACCAAATTTCCAATATGTGATAGCTTATCAACTCCTAAAAAAGAGCTTACTGGAGGATTTGAAAGTAATGAAGAATATACCTACGTACGCGGTCGTGGAAGAGGGCGGTATGTTTGTTCGGAATGTGGAATTCGCTGCAAAAAACCTTCTATGCTAAAAAAACATATCCGCACACATACAGATGTTCGCCCGTATACATGTATACATTGTGCCTTCAGGTGATAATCTAATATTCAATATCTTATTCACCAATAATGATGAGCCATCAAAATTAAAAAATGCTATGAATATAATAAATTCTCATTATTATTTTTTCTTAATCGGTTGTAATTAAAGCTCTTTTATTATTTGCTTCTATCAAAAGATTTACAAACTATTTTTAATTTGAATTATGTGATTCCATTTTGAAAGCTTACGTGCACTTGTGTGTAACCTCGCTGCAGTATTATTTTTGCCCGAATGCCCCAGGCGAAGGGATATGTTTTTCGAGAGTATGTATGTAAGTATGTATGTCTATCTCTTAGGCACGGCCTACAGCCTAAACGGCGTGATGGACAGTCATTTACAATATTATGTCGTTAGATTCGTCTTAGTTGTGGGAGTGACATAGGATATATATATTTTTAAAAAAATGGCGGCCGCCAGCCGTCATTTTGTTCTTTTTTATTTCAAAAACATCAATATGGGTATCAAATAAAAGGTCTTAACGACACGAGTTGAAATAGTATACATATGTATACGTATTATGTCTGTATAATGTAATTTAGGATCATTTCGTTTGTTCGCAGTCGGGCTTTTTATACTTTTATAATTTATGCTTGTTATCCTTATAAAGGTATAATAAGTGTATGGTGGCTAAATTGTCGACAGTAAAGTAACAGAAAATATAAGTATAAGTGTCAACTTTCCTAGTCGTTTTGCCATTAAGCCATTAAGAACTTTCTTAATGATTGTTTATTATTATTATATTTGGTGTACATAATATCAAATTGCCAAATGTTTATATCTATTTTCTTTTCTTAAGACAGTTAATACTTATGTTACCTACTACTACACACTATAAGAACAACCATGAAATATATGATCTAAATAGTGATCAATAAAAAACATTAGATTCGTCATACCTAGGGGTATCCGAAAATACCCCATGTGTGTTCCCGGTTTTTTATAGTTTAAGAGATATGATTTTTTATTTTTGGGGAAATTCTTTGAGGACATCTTTAAAAAATTATAACTATTTATAAAGCTATAAGCAAGAATTTTCTTGCTTAATTTATGAAATTGCTAGTACAACCTGAAACATTCCTTATTGAGAACGTACTTTTATTCGTAAAAATGTAAGTTTTTCAATTTCTATAGAAAAAATGTATCTTGCACTAATGTTAGGAAGATAGTTTTTTTTTCATGAACGGGTTTTTCATGATAGTCCCATCGCCAAAAAAAAATCATAAAAGAGCTTGCATAAATAAAAGTCCCCGAAGAATTTCCCCAAAAAATAAATTCATAAATATCTCCTAAACTATCAAAATCGCAGAAAATACATGAGGTATTTTCGGATACCCATATCAGGAGTATTTTTGTATATTGACTATATGGCCAGCCTGTATATTAGAAAAATTAAAAGTAAAAATATTGATTATAATTTTTATTTTTCAGTTTTAAAACAAAGGGCAACTTAACAAAACACATGAAAAGTAAGGCACATTATAAAAAATGTTGCGAGCTTGGAATAAATCCAAATGAGGGAAATGACGCTGAAACCGGGGAAATGGCACAGTGTTCAGGTGAAACAGATGACGACACTGAGTCAGAAGGTGATGAAGGAAATGAAGGCGAAACTGAATCAAGCGGTAAGTTTACGCCCCTTGGGTAATTGCCATTAGTTGAAATTAAATTAGGTTACGCACTTTATCTCATCTATTAAGTACCAATCCACTAGTTATACAGTGTCCGGTAAATAATGGATAACCCTGTAGATACTTGAAAATAAATAATAAAAAAAAAACAAAAAAAAACAATTCGCATTCGTTTCGGAGCCGCAGTACCCCCCAATAATATGGACGAAAGCATCAAATTTTAAAACAAAAACCAGCCTGCTGCAGATATATATTTTTTGTGAGTGGCCGGAGTGCCTCCAACAAGTACCAAGTTATCCGTAACTTACCGGACACCCGATATATTTAACTAATTAATATATCTTTATTGATTACAGACACAGAAGCCTACAAGTCCCGCTTGCCAGAACATGAGGCCGCCCATTGTTTGCTATCATTAGGGTGTTCGAGGCCAAGTACGTCAGCAACTCCTGGTCTAATAACTAGCGCCAGACCAACAACTTATCCCTATACACCAACAGGGTTAGAAAACATGATAACAGAAAGCAGCCAGGAAAGCATAACAGTTACAAAGAATTCTGCCATAGACTCAAGAGGAAATTGTGAAAACGAACCCATGGATCTCAGTAAGACCGATTTAAAATGTGCTCCTAACATTCCTGAAATACCTACTGCAGGGGAGTCTAGTGTATTGGCGTCCTTAGCTTCAAATACTGCAAAACTTCCGCATCATCAGACGCAATGGTCTAATGGCGAACCAATGTTGCATACATACTTAACTGAAAGAGCGTTACTAGATTCAAAAATAAAACAAAGTCAGCTCACTACTAGCTTAAGTAAAATAAGAAAAATCGACCTCGAAAAAACAACATTTTCCGAAAGCTACAATCACAAAGAAAATAAAGCTGTTACTTGTACCACAAACTCAATTATATTGCCAATTTCAACGTGTCAAGCAGATAACAATGATTCAAAAGTAGTTGATGAAAAAAAACATAAAAATGAAACTGAAATTTCTTTAAAACCTTCAAACGAATCAAATAATATTGTGCAAGATGATCCTATTTTAGCAAACACTGGGCAGGATTCTAAAAAAAATATGAACACAAACGCAGAAAATGCGAAACAAGTAGTATCGGAGTATTTAAAGCACGCAAGAATAAACCTCATAAAAACACAAGACGAAAGTCCATTGATTCATAGTGAAAACATAAGAGATGATAGCAATGCTGTGAAAATTGTCCCTGAAGAGAATTCAAGCGTAGATGACAATATATCTGAAACAGAATCGTTAAAACTGCCACCTGTTGATCATGATCCCATTGCTAGGAAAGTGGTAATTGGTGCAGGAGGTGTGGCTTTTAAAGTTACTAAAGGAAAGGATTTTGAAAATACATCTTATTCCTTAGGTAGATTAATGGAAGATGGGCGTCGTGTTTGTGATTTCTGTAATAAAACGTTCACAAAACCTTCTCAATTAAGGTTGCATCTCAATATACATTACATGGAAAGGCCATTCAGATGCAGTGTGTGCGCTGTCAGTTTTCGAACTAGAGGTCATCTACAGAAACATGAGCGTTCAGGTTCACATCATAATAAAGTTTCTATGACATCAACATTTGGTGCAGCGACATCTTTTAATCCTAGACCATTCAGATGCTCGGACTGTAACATTGCATTTAGAATACATGGACATCTTGCTAAACATCTTAGGAGCAAAATGCATGTAATGCGACTTGAATGTCTATTTAAATTGCCTTTTGGTACATTCACTGAAATTGAAAGAGCGGGTGTTAGTTTAACAGACATTGATACGACGGACTGCGCGAGTTCTTTAGCTAGTTTACAGTCACTCGCGCGAAAACTTCATGAGAAAGATCCTTCGAAGCTTGAATATCGAGAACCTAACGGTTCGACAGTTGCGGGCCCTCCTGCAGGCAGAGAGTCGTCCGAGGAAGAAGATAGTGCTCTCGAAAATTTGTGTGAAAGTGAAAAAGATAGCGAGGTAAATATTACTCAAACTAATGAAGGTCAGGACAAAGACACGCGAGTTATTTATAGTGCCACAGATATTTAGTGCCAAAATTATTTTAAGTAGAATATTTTAATGTGCAATTTTGTTTTGTTATTAATTTAAGATGTAAATTCATACAGACGTTGGTTTGACAGACATGTGTGTGTGAAAACAAAACGATGCGCTTTAATTATATTATCTTACATTGCTGTACCTATATTTTGTCGATGTAATTGTAAATGTGTCTATCATGTAAATATCTCAAATTGAATAATGTTTAATGTTGTTAAAATATTTGCTTCCGTTGTAAGGCTTACTTATTGTATTTGTTATGAGTAACTCTTGGATAGGAATAGTAATAAAAATTGTTGATCGACTTACAGACCGGCCCTAGAAACGTTACGTAGCTTCCCATTGAAACTTATCTACAACAGTCTTAATAAATACACGTGGCTCGTGTTTTAAACGAACTGCGCTTTAAATATCAACGACACATATTAAAAAAAAACTTAAAAGTAGCATCTTTATCTTAATATAAGTACCATTATTACTTTTTGTATGTATTTTTATAAAATATATACTTACGATGTATTTACAATGTGTAACAACTACTTCCAGATTCATTATCTCTAAAGAAATAATTGGCATATCAATTTCCATAAACTAAAATTAATTATACAAAAATTAGTCTTCCATATCAAAAATAGTACCTATCTACTTGCTATTGTTAGCTTGGTTTACAAATTTCTCTGAAATGAAATTACACCAACCAACAGACATACTTCCAGAAAATTTGCGCAATTTTGATAGTTGTCCGACAGTGGATCAATACATTTCCAATTAAATAGTGGAATAATTAGGCGTTTGTAAATAATATCCACATATTTGTCTACTTGTAAAATTACCATATCAATGTTTTAAATAAGTATGTACATTCTACGAGTACGTTGACTGTTAATGTAAAATAATAATGTAATATCAAAACCCTGCTTTATATTCAAATTCATAATAATATTAATATTTCTGTACACATTTTTAAAATTTGTAGAATTTGTATTTTTCTCAAATTTAATGATGCCGGCTTGACACGATGCCACCGTGACTCACGATTATATAGAATATCCTGTTCTGTTATCATAAGCTTTTGATTTTGATATTTTTAATTAAGCACGATTGTTGAGGCATGGTCGAAGAAATCAAAGTATCTTTGTCCAATAGTTATTTTTGCATCCTATATCATTATAAAAACTGAGTCTTGACAGAAAGTTAAATTTCTCTAAAGAAAGAACGACCTTTGCTCTAGGCGTGCACGACTATAGTAAAACTTGTTATTAGGGTTCCATAACTTCCCCATACCTAAAAGGGAAAAAGGACTTAAGGTGTGACTTCGTCTGCCTGTCTGTCACACATTATATTTCAGGAACCCCTGATGATATCGATTTGAAACTTGGAATAGTTTTAGATCTTACTTACCTAATTTAAAATGAAGAAATTTAGCAAATGAAAAAAATAAAATATTTCTTTTATTTTCTTATCAATGGGGGCCGAAATAGGTCGTCAAAATTTTGAAAGTGAGACTACTATATCAAGTGGGGTATCATTTATAAGGGCTTCATTTGCACATTTCAAAACAGATTTTTACTGTCACGTAGTGTTTGGCTTATAATAAAAAAATGCACAACCTCTTTATCTCCGAAGTTTTTTGCGAGAAAAATCAGAAATAATTATAGGTAAGTCAGTAGGTATGGTGTATCTATATTTTACAGGAAAAATAAAATGATGTTTCTAAGTAGTACAGATTTTGAGTACCTAATGCTAAAAATACCTCGACAGCCAAACTTATTTTGTCTTTTGCACCTTCTGAGGTGTTAAACGAATAGTAAAAAATCTTTAATACGTCCAAAGAAGGTATGGAAACCTCGGTACGCGAGACCGACTAGCACTTGACCGGTATATTTTTTTTTATATTAGTGTCTAAAATAAGTTAGAAAAGAAAAGGTTTCTATAAATAATTGTTTTTAATTGCCAGGACCAATTCTGACGTCTAGTAACCATTAACATAGGTAAATGATTTACCTAGGTAATTATTACTGTTTTACAAACAGAAAGCATATTATAAATATCTATTATACGTACCTACTTATAATACGCTAAGGAACATCTAAGGAATATTAGGTTCAATTCACACCAGAACGGCAGCGGCCGGCAGCGCACTTTCAGTGTGAAAGAATTTTAAACTTTATCTACAATACGTAAAAGACCAATATCGCTTGAAAAACGGGGCGCATGGGCGGCCCCGAGCGGCCTCGAGCGGCGTCACGTTTTTCAAGCGATACTGGTCTTTACGTATTGTAGATAAAGTTTAAAATTATTTCACACTGAAAGTGCGCTGCCGTCCTCTGCCGTTCTGGTGTGAATTGAGGCTAAAAGTTGCCATTTTCACGCAGGGTTGCGACAAATAACTTATTTTTTATCTAATAGATATTTTTTGTTTTCTTAGGCTATGTCTCAATGATATTGTGAAACGTTTAGTTGAATTTTAAATTTAAGTAAAAGTATAATAATGCTGGTAGATATGTGTTTAGGTCGTCCGACAAGACGATGACGTCACCGGTGCTAATAGATGTTTCGCAAATTAAGAAACGTTCATAACTCCATTTTGGCCTATACCCAAAAAGCTATCAACAAAACTAAAATTACAAGCGAACTTGACTCATTACTCCAGAGACATGTCATACAAGCACTACAAGTTCACACCCGTTTTCACAAACACCAATCGACGAAAGTTTTTACTAGCCAATCAGAGCCGGCATTCATTGCTAAGTATTCACACAGCAAAGGATCCGACGTGTTGTTTATGAATACGGGAGTCAGTATCGCACGTACCTACACATGGCTATGATGCACCTATGATGTAATAGTTAACAAAAATATATATTTAAACTCCGTTTCAAATGAATTTGCAAGCGATTGCATCTTTTACGAAACGAAACGTCGAGAAACACGCTATACATATAACTAATAAAAAGTTTCTGCACACATAGGAAAGCAAGGAAACGCTCAAAATTAACAGGAAAGAGAGTACAGAGGTGCTGTTTGTCTTTCAACAGAATTAACTGTGCACATGAAGTTTTTTTGCTGCCACACGCCATGTGGACAATGTAGGCGCATTATGTGGTTTTTGAGGAGCAAATGTTATGTAATCGCTTGGAAATTCATATGTTGCAGTCATATCATTTGTCTTATTAGCTAGTGCATTACGTGCATTAGTTCAAAAACAATAGTTCCGGTAATTTACCAGTTTCTTCCGTTAAATCTCTACTTTAAAATCAGTCAATGGAAAGTAGGCATAGAAACCTGTTTAGACAGAGGCACACTTAACCGCTTTCGTATGGCATTACAAAATGTTGTATTAATAATAATAATAATAATAATAGCCTTTTTATTCCTGAACATAGGGTTACAAGAGGTCCCTAAGTTCGGTTTGCCTTCTGGCATAGGCCTCCTCCAGTTCCTTCCAATGGGTCCTATCCCTTGCCACTCTCAACCAGAGTGGTCCCGCTGTCTGTTTCAAGCCATCTTCCCATCTCCTGACTTGACGACCTCTACTTCTTTTGCCAACTCTTGGTTGCCAGAGGGTAACTTGTTTGCTCCATTTGTCGATGGGGTGGCGCAGCATGTGTCCAGTCCATCTCCATTTTTGGACATCTATCCGGGTAAGGATATCTGTGAGTTTCGTTCTTGTTCTTATGTCTATGTTCCTGACTCTGTCTTTGATTTTTAACCCTAGCATGCTTCTTTCCATGGCACGTTGACACTTTGCTAGCCTTTCCCTGTGATGAAGTGTTAACGACCAAGTTTCACAGCCGTAAGTAAGAGCTGGTAGAATACAGGTCTCAAATGTTTTCTTTTTTATGTGATTACCTAAATCCTTACTTTTCATAATTTCTTTCAGTGACCAGTATTTTCTCCAACCTTGGGCTATTCGCCTGTTTATTTCCTGAGTCATTTTATTTGAAGGTGATATTATCTGTCCTAAGTAAATATATTCTTTGACATACTCGATCTTGTTACCATCTACCATAATGTCTGCTTCCCTTGAATTTGTTATTAATTTTGTTTTACTGGCATTGATTTCCAGACCAACTTCTCTACTTTTACTTGCTAGGCTCTGCATCATTTGTTCTATTGCTGCTGGGTCCTCTTCAAGAAGCACCAAATCATCGGCAAATCTTAAATGGTTTAGGCGGGCTCCATTAATGTTCAGACCTAAGTGGTCCCAGTTCAATTGTCTAAAAATGTGCTCGAGTACGGTGTTAAATAGCGTAGGAGAGAGAGGATCGCCTTGGCGTACACCCTTTTTGATTGGGAATGATTCTCCTGTTGTTTCAATTTTGATACTGGCCTTGCTGGACTTGTATATACTTTTAAGTATTTCTATGTAGTTGCTCTGGACCCCCTGTCGTTCAAGACTCCACCATATGTGTTGGTGCCTGAGACTGTCGAATGCCTTTGAGTAATCGATAAACGCCAAGTAGATTTGTTTATTGTATTCGTTATATTTCTGCAACAACTGTTTTATTGTATGAATATGATCTATTGTGCTGAAGCCTTTTCTGAATCCTGCCTGTTCTATGGGTTGGTTTTCGTTTAGTACTAGTGATATTCTTTCCAGGATCACTTTAGCGAATACTTTGTATATGTTTGATATTAAAGAAATTGGCCTATAGTTCCCAATCTCGTCTCTAGGGCCTTTTTTGTGCAGTAGAATTATGTGGCACTCTGTCCATTCTTCTGGAATTTGCCTTGTTTGTAAAATTTCGTTGAAAAGTTTTGCTAGCACAGGGCTGATTTCCTCTATGGTTCCCTTGAGCATTTCATTAGGTATCTTGTCCGGCCCTGGGGCCTTCTCAAGTTTTTGAGATTTTATTGCCTTGAATACCTCTGAGGCGAGGATTTCTGGCACCTCATCTACTTTGTTGTCTATTGCTTTGGTTTCTTCCTGAATTGGGGCCAGCCCTGAGTCGAATTTATCAGAGTACAGTAAGCGGTAATAGTCCGTAGCTAGTTTTTGTATTGAGAGACGATTCGTTAGGTAAGATTCGCGTTGCTTTAGTTTCGGTATCCATTCTTTGCCATGTTCGCTTAGTTGTTTCATAGCCTTTTTTGTTCCTCCTGTTCTTGTTATATTTTCTTCCAAAACTCTATTTCTTTTCTCCTTACGGTCTTTCCTCATATTTTCTTTGATTTTCTTGCTAAGGTTTGTAATTTTTTGCCGTCTTTCTTTGTCCCCTTTATTTGATATTAGTGTTCTTCTTTCCTCTAGTAGTTCTAGTGTTTCTTTGCTTATATAGCTCTCTTTACTTCTAGGTTTGCTGACTAACATCTCTTTCAATTTGTTTTGTAGTCTCCTGTATTTAGTCCCAGTTTCTACGTCAGAGGTAATAATTTCGGTGAGTGATTCTATTTTGCGGGGTTCAGTGGGATGATTGTGTTCTGATATTTGATGCAGCTTCTTATTGTTTAGGTTTTTCCTGGATCTTTTGGCTTGATTTAAGCTTAGGCAGCTTCTTACCATGCGGTGGTCTGTGTTAAAGTTGAGATTTTTAACTATGTTAGTATCTGTGAACGCGCTTGCTTTGTTGGTTATAATAAAGTCAATTTCAGTTTTGTATTTTGCACCTGGGGAGGACCACGTCCATTTGCTTTTAGGGTTTTTGTAAAAACAGGAGTTCATTAAAATAAGGTTATTTTCCATCATGAATTCTACTAGTTTCTGTCCATTTTGGCTTCTTTTTCCATGCCCGAACTTCCCTATTGTGGGTTCTTCTCCTATTTGCCTTTCTCCAACCTGTGCGTTGAAGTCGCCCATGATTATTATGTTGCTGCTGTAATGCAGTTTTATTGCTTCCGAGATACTCTCATAGAAATATTCTATGTCTGGTCTCTCCGCTTGTTCTGTTGGGGCGTAAATTTGAAAGATGGCCCAGTTTTTCTTGTACCCCGGGAATTTTAAATGTACTACCGCAATTCTGTCAGAAACTCCTTCAAATCCCGTAATGTTCTTCTTCCATTTAGATTTAATAAGGAAACCCACTCCTCTTTGTCCGGTGTGTTCACCTTTATGAAACATGATATATCCGTTCTTCTCTGCTATCCCTTCTCCTGGTCTTCTCATCTCGCTGATGCCCATTATGTCCCATTTTAAGTTGGATATGGCTATTTCTAGTTCTTTTAGGCTCTCTTCTGTTCTTAGTGTCCTAGTATTCAGTGTGCTGACATATATATGTTCAGAGTTCTTTTTACCTTGTTTTATTTTTATTGTATTCTTCTTGTGCTTGTTTTTTGTAGATTGGTTTTCTTTTGAGTGTTTCGAATTATACTGTTTTGATTTGGATGGAGGGTGTTTGTCTTCTTCCCCCACGGTGACAAGCCGGCTTGGGGTGCGATTTATGAGTGTTGTGTTTGGTGATGTGGTTGTTGGGGTTGTTTGGATCCGGGTGTCGCAAATTAGTTTTTTGAGAGATTTGATAGTGAGGCTGATCTCCCGCGCTCTACATAGTTCAGTATATTTGGTCTGATTATTTCCTTTGATGCTGTTTTAGAGGAGGCGTTGTTCAAGTTGGTCGATGAGCTTTGGGTATTAGATGCGTTGGCTTTCTTTTGTGATGGTATTTTCGGTGATCCTGAAGACTCTCTTTTCCTCTTTTCTCTGTTGCTTTCATATGTTTTCTTTATTATGAGTTTATCGTATTTTATGAACGCTATATTCCCCTTTTTCTTTTCCTCTTCAACTTGCAGCTGCAGTTGTTTGCGTTTTTCTAATATTTCTTTAGGGTAGTCCTCTTTGATATTTATACCTTCTTGTAGGTTAGCTCTGTTTCGCAGAATCATATGTTTTTTCCATGTAGTTGTGAGTGAGACTACAACAGGGCGGTTTTTATCGTGTTCTTTTTTACCGATTCTGTAGAGGTTATTAACTTCGAAGACTTCAAAATGTACTCCCATTTCTATTATAATGTCTTTTATGTAGTCTACTAGCTCCGCTTCTGTTGTTGCTTTCCCCTCCTCGATGCCGAAAAAGACAAGGTTATTTTTGCGCTTTTCCTTATCAATGAGTTTAAGTTTAAACTCTAGCTCATTTATTTTATTTTTGAGTTGGGCATTTTCTTCAGTGATCGCTTTAAGCTTTTCATCTAGTGCTTCCATGACATTTTGTGTTACTGAAGTTGTTATAACTTTTGTTTGTTCGTCTAGCTTTTCGTTTAATTTTGCCAATAGTAATTCCATACTTTTATCCATTTTTTATTTTTATGGCAACACTTGATTCGCTATAGCAACACTTGTTTTGTTGTGGCAACCCTAGTTTTATTGTGGGAATACTTGTTTTGCTGTGGCAACACTCGTTTTGTTGTTTGTTATGTTGGTACTGCAGTATCCACTCTATAGTCTATCGATTTTGCCACTAATGACGCTTGACAATATTTTGTAGGTTAGAATGTTTACATGTGAGGTTGATTTGTTCTCGCAGTTCTAACACTTTTCTGCAATTTTATCACTGATCACGTATCTTGTTCTTTGTTGCAGTCTGTAAATCGTATGACACACTTTGTTGGCACTATTTTACACTATTTATTTTTTATTTTTCGCGGAGCTCTGTGACGTGCGTATTCGCTGGTCGACAACCGGAACCGGAAACAAAATGTTGTATTACTACTCTTCTAAAATGTGTTGAAGAATATCATTCTGTATTTCAAGATTAGTTACTCATTTACTGAATGCTAGCCGTTTTGACGTTTATTTTTCTCTTCTTTATTTCGTAAATGCTAGCAACTACGTTTGAAGGGAAAAACAATAAAGTAGGTACTATTCATTGGTTGTTGGTTTTTTCCAAGCAGCAAAGGAACGAGACGGGCGGCATAGAGATATAGCATTAATTATTTTAAAAAGCTTTGTAATTTTTAAGAAGTCCCTACCTAACTAGATTTAAAAATTTAAATTAATTTAATAAGAGTGCACTGTTGTTAAACTAAGCACAGAGAACTAGCGGTTTTAATATATTTAATATTGTCCTATAGCAGCTCGTTCAGAATAAACATGGTTAGTTTAAAAATATTCAGTAACTACTTATATATAAATATTTGAGAAAAATATTAAGAATTTATTTAAATTTAAAATTTCTTGTTGAACAATCGGAGGTTCTTAATTCGTCGAGTTTGTATTTTCAGTACTTGTTTGTGATCCCAGTTGATGGTAAGTGGTGTTGGTTGCCGACGTAGATCGTAAAACGGACTAGTTAAATTTTTAAACGAGTTATTAATAATTTAAAATTAACCATGTCTACGTCTATGTCTATGTGTGTATGTCTTAACTGTTATAACCGGTATAGTGAAAAGGCTTTCGATGAATTAGTGCGCTTCACATCAAGTACTACAGACTAATGCTAACTTGGGTAAACACTAAGTACTAGCAGTGTCTTTTCAAATCTTTAATTGTTTCAAATAATGTAGTAAATATTTACTTAATATGCTGAAAAATTAACGAAGAGAGTTCTAGAGTAATCTGGCATTGAGCAAAACTGATGTTGGATGATACATTATTCCTCTTTACATGTAACTATTTTCGGTTTCAAATTTCGTTGAATGTATAAAACGCTATCAGAATTTAACTGCTATGAGGCTTTCCCGTGCATCGCTGCGATTAAATAATCAGCATAGCTGTTATTTCTTTAGGTATGGGGATCGAAAAATTTAGTTAATAGTATTTAAATTGACCAATTGAAATTGAATTTGAATTTAAATTGAGTCATTTATCATTTTACGCGGTTTCCTTGTCGTTCCCGATTGGTACGTTACCTACATCGATATATAATAAGTAACCAGATAAGCAGTCACCTACTAAATTTCATCCAAAATATGGTAGTGATAGCTTAAATATTCCGTATGAATGTTAGAGCCCTAGTGACCCGTCCAGGACTGCGCAGGATGTAAACGGTTTTTATAGGCGCAATGGTCATTGTACATTATTTTTTTTGTACAATGCTGTATCAATATTTACGCTACAAAAACAACGATGTATAGCGTTAAAACTATTTCTGCGATGTTCCTACCGTAGCGCATTATACCCGTAGTACCGTTCAAGCCACGCCACGAACGAGACAGGGATAGTCGCGGACAACGCGCGAAAGAGAGAACTGGATAACCGGAGGCACGGGGGGCGACCGAACAAGTCTCAACGTAGGCCGACCAACTTATCTTTGCTGGTGGCAGAACGAGAATTGAACTATAATCTTATGAGAACTACGTGCAGTTTGAGTGTTTTGTTTAGACAGTAGCGGCAAACTTAATTTGGTCGGCCGGTAGCTTGGCGGTTGGCGGACTAGTAGCAGAGATATTTAAAGAAATATTTATTATTTCATGTTTTAGTGATATCTTACTGATATCTATCATTTAATCTAATACTATTAACTACTACTAATGGGAAATATATGTTTCGTATGAAAATTTGCTGTTGCGCCGTGTATTAAGGCAGTTTTTAGACGTAAATGAGGCATTTCGACACGTCTTTACGCTAGCTGTTGTCGGCTCTTACTAATTTGAAATAGCAACACAACCGTCTTCGTAGCTCTATTTTCGTGACCACTTTTCGGGCCGTGACAGCTAATCTTTATAGATAGTATATCGATGGTTACCTACCTATATTATAAAAAGATGTCTTTGATGTGCAGTCGAATCAACGTATTTACCCAGTGCTGAATTTGTTACGTTTGATATTTACCCTCAGACTTATGATTTATTTTACAAAGCCCCCCTGTGTTTTTAAGCGATCATAGCTAATTGTTAATCAGTTAGTTAAGTAACGCCAGAAGGTTAGTCCATAGATGGGTGACCATTTTCTGCCGTTTGAACTGGGCGTCTGAGCGAAGTCGGTCGCGGGTGTTGTCAGAGGCCTAAGGACGGCTTGAATGGTATTACGATAAAGTAAGCGGTATCTACACTATATAAACAAAGCCGAAATGAAATTTATCAAAGCATAAAAAGTAATGTTAGGTACTTTTTACTTGTTTCTTTTTTACGTAGACATAATTAAAACATTCAGAGTTTAAACAAGGAGTGCATCATCACATTTTATGTTATCGATTGGTGCCAAATGAACTACTCACTCAGACTAAATTTATTTTTAATTTTGCTCTGAGCGTTAACACCAAAACAGAGTATTCTATTGATGCCAGGATTCGGAGGATTGTGACAAGGGAATATCTTTGAAGATTAGTACTTTTGAATAGATAATCAGCATTGAAACCTCAGTAAACGTACGTTGTAGCGTATAGAACGTAGTAGAGTATATTTTTAAATTTTATTTATGTTTAATTACTGAGGTTTTGTGAGTTCGATGGCATTGTGGCACAATTATAACTATTGTATTGTAATATAACTATTATACATTATACCTAATATTGGAATGTTGTTTCGAGGATATGGTGTACTTGCTATTATTGTAGAGTGATAGATATATACATTTTCTGACGTTTATTATATGAGAAGGGATTAATTTTACTAAATTGTTGCAAAAAAATTGTAATGAAGGTGTTACATAATTATAATACATTGAGTTATTTATTTATGTTACTTATTTAACTGCATCATCTAAGTACCTGCCCTACACCCCTACACCTAGCCACTATCCTCGTCATCTTTCAGATGTTAATATTTTTATTATAGACAGAAGAATATTATCGCAGCGCGTGGACCCCCAGCCATTTCTTCATGTAGAACTGGTAACATTACTCAAGGTCAATCTTAGGCGTAGTCATTCGGCAGGGGTCAAAGAGATATACTGGTCATAATACATTTTTATACAAAAAAAACTGTCATCAGTTGTTACAGCTGCCGCCTTAGAACGTAAGTTTTCTGTAAGTGGTATTTCTGTTACATTATGAAACTAGTCAGCTAGTTTCATAATATAACACGCAGCTCCGCCCGCACTGTGTTTACGTTAACTAAACTTTCAATAATATACATTCGCATAGAATACAAAACCTCCTTTTTTAAAGTCGGATAAAAACTTGGACCCAGTTTGTACTTGCTGTTTTGTTTGTACTTTAGTTCAAATGGCGTTAAACGGTCACCGATCTATTTAATGACCTTACCTAACGTTGCTTAACCTGATCGATTTCCAAACATTGTTAACAACTGTCTATGAGTGTTCCCTTACAAATATTTATTATAATTATAATGAAAAATTGTTAAAATCGGAACAAGCGTATAACCAAGTACACATTTTGACTTTAGTCCCCTCTCCCAAGGGAACCGTGCCGAATGTCGGGGTAAAAAGTATCCTATGTCCTACCTCGGAGTATTAACTCAAATCATGCCAAGTTTTGTTTCAATCCATACAGTAGTTTCGGCGTGATGCTCAGCCGAAATACAGACAGACAGACAGACAAAAATAAAAAAAAATACATTTTTGGCTTTAGTATCGGTTATAGAATGCCCTCCAAACATAATTTTTAAAATATCTTCAATGTACAGAATTGGCCCTGTTACAGTTTTATTATAAGTATAGATAAAATAAAACAATTCTTCAGTAAATATAAATATTTACCTACTTGTGAAAATAAGTTGTAGTCTCATTCAGTCATTTTATTAGCGAGATTTGCAATATCGCTACACAAAAATAGGCACAACTAGTGAGCATTACCCCAGCAAGAAAGATGCTCGTAGAGAAGATTGAGTTAAACGAATAATTAGAGCATAATCTGCTGTAAAAGTGCGCGGAATAAAAAAATAGTGCAACCTTTCGTTTTAGAGAAAAATCCGAAAAACGATTCTTGTTGGGGTAACGTTGCTCCAGCAAGAAGATTCTAAACCAATGATCGGAGAGAAACATAAACTACAGGAAAGATAGCTTATATTTGTGCGTAATTGTGCGCTGAAAATGAAATTTGTGCGTCTTAAGATTTCAGAGTTATTACAATTCCTGCTGGGGTAACGTTTTGCAGAATCGTGTTTCTCGGAAACCAATAATTGTGCACCTGTAGAATAAACGATTATCAGTAGCTCTTAATTTGTGCGTATTTGCACATTAATGAGATTTTCAAAAATATTTACCGTTTTAGCGTAATAATGGATTTATGAAAACCAAAAAAAATGTCCTAGCGCTTAAAAACTCGGGGCCCGTTGGCTCGAATCGTATCAACAAAAAACCGCGCAAAAAAAATAGGCCCGGAATCCAAAAGGTTAAACGAACAAAAATTCATACTTACTGAAAACGGTATTCGGTCCTTTTTAATCTTAGAGGAGATACCACTGGAGATAGCATGATGCGCTAAACCCTCTGCCAAATTTTGTTCATATGGTCAGGTCATTCTTTATTTGTGTGCGTATCTTTCTGAATGTGTTGCGTGTTTATTATAGTGTGGGTATGCGTGAAAGTGTATCTGTGTGTGTTTACTTCGCCTCCCGCACGCCGCAAAAGTGCCACGAAAAAATTGTACGGCGAATCGACGCGATACTAGCTCCATTCTAATTACTCTGAGTTTTTAATACTCTTAACATCCACGAAAAGTTTCAAAACATAATATATACGCATTATTGAATAATATCACTTTGAATCAAAACTGATAATGTCTAGCTTTGACGTCAAAATACAAAAAACAACACCAACCCTAGTTTTTGGTATAAACCAAGAATTAGAGCACTTAATGAAATACATATCCTGAAAATTTCAGCTTCAAATATCTCTTAATAAAGAAGATACAAGCAAAAACTAGAACCCCTTTTAGATTACTGGTTATCCGACCAAATTGGAATGAACCCAAAAAAGCGAGGATTTCATACATGCTCGTGACCTTCTTAACTTTGCACACAAACAGCTTTGCCTGGGTACACTGAAGTATAAAACTGTTGATGGAAGTTCCTTTTATTCTAAATTTAAATATAATCAAGAACCAAAGATGGTGCCTTCCTTTTTATAAAGTAATAGCTGACCCACGCAGCTCCGCCTGCGCTATTTTTACGTTAACTAATCTTTTAATAACAGACATTCGCATCGAATACATAACCTCCTTTTTTATAGTCGGTTAAAAACTGGGACCCACTTTTTACTTGCTCTCCAAAGCACGGACTCGTTTAGTTCAAATGGCGTTAAACGGTCACCCATCTATTTAATGACCTTACCTAACATTGCTTAACCCGATCGATTACAAAACCTTGATAACAACTCGCTATGAGTGTTCCCTTACTAATATTTATTATAGTATAAAGAAAAAATGATAAAATTGGTCCAAGCGTATAACCAAGTACCCATTTTGACTTTAATCCCATCTCCCAAAAGAACCGTGCTAGATGTACTATGCGTGTCAACTAAGAATGTGTCCGCCATGATGATCGCGACTGCGGAACTTCACTCGTTTTTTACGATTTTTGTACCGGCAGCATAGTAAACACATAAACTATTTAAAAAAAAAACCGACTTCAAAGTAAATTATCTAAAAAGCATAAAATAACGAAAATATATTGAAGTCGGTGCTAGCACATCATCTATACTTATAATAAGACTGTAACAGGTCCAATTCTGTACATTGAAGATATTTTGAAAATTATATTTGGAGGGCATTCTATAACCGATACTGAGGCCGAAAATGTATTTTTTTTAATTTTTGTCTGTCTGTCTGTATCTCGGCTGAGCATCACGCCGAAACTACTGGATGGATTGAAACGAAACTTGGCATGATTTGAGATCTTACTACGAGGTAGGATATAGGATACTTTTTATCCCGTAATCTAGCACGGTTCTTTTGGGAGAGAGGATTAAAGTCAAAATGGGTACTTGGTCCGATTTTATCATTTTTTCTTTATAATTATAATAAATATTTGTATATATTACATACAACTGTCTATGAGTGTAGGGAACACTCATAGACAGTTGTTAACAATTTTTGGAAATCGATCAGGTTAAGCAACGTTAGCTAAGGTCATTAAATAGATGGGTGACCGTTTAACGCCATTTGAACTAAACGTTTCCGTGCTTTGGAGGGCAATTACAAAGTGGGTCCAAGTTTTTAACCGACTTTAAAAAAGGAGGTTTTGTATTCTAAGCGAATGTATATTATTGAAAGTTTAGTAAACGTAAACACAGCGCGGGCGGAGCTGCGTGGGTGGTCAGCTAGTGTTAACTAAGACTAGCACGAGCTGACACCGACTTCAATATATTTTCGTTATTTTATGCTTTTTAGATAATTTACTTTGAAGTCGGTTTTTATTTTTTTTTAAATAGTTTATTTAACACTTTTTAGTGATTTTTATTTTACCAAAAAAGGTATCAGCACTATCACGCAACTCGAATGAGTTGTTGAAGTTGAAAAATACTCTAACTATTGCAAAAAGAATTTTTGAAATCGGACTTGTAGTTTCTGAGAAATCCGCGGACAAACCTACATACATATATATATACATACATACATACACTCATAAAATTTGGTAAATTTGTTTAGAAGCCCACGTAGATTAACATAAGTATATTAATATTACGCATTTTTATTAATATTACATACATACGCGTCGAATAGAGAACCTTCTTTTTGAAGCCGGTTAAAAATGAAAAATTCGCCTCGGTTTTGATTATTTGATGTAATGTCTTATTTTGCTATCTATTTTTGTTAAAACATCATTTTTAGTAATTATATATTTGAAATGGCAAGATAGCGGCCACATTCTTAGTTGAAACGCATAGTACCTATCTAGTTACTTATAGTTCATGTAGGTGAAGAGTTCAATACAATGTCAGTTATATTATTACGCAATTAAACTTTATTTTAAAACTAAATGTACGTTGCCTGGAAGATATTGCTTTTTACCGATAATGCCACCTTTGTACATTGATGTCTTCAACGTATTGTTCAATTTACATGTAACTTTTTGTTTACAATAAAGTGTATTTATTATTATATTATTCCTATTCCTTTTATTATTATTCCTTTAAAAATATTTTGGTGGGATTCTTCAAGGGGGATAAGGGGGAATAAGCCAAATTTTTCTCACTATAGCCGGTTCATTGCTAAGTACCTAGTTTAATGTCTTTGGCTGGGTAGGTAAAGAATTTATAGGAGATTTTATAGGCCTTTACTTGCTTTCGAGAGGGGATTTTCACACCGTGTATTTACACTAGGCGATAGATAGATTATTGACAAAGCGAGAAACCTGCCGCTTGCATACGAGAAACTCTTCTTGTGTAACTTCGGCATTACGTAATTTTTATTTTACGGCGCAATTCTCTTAAAACTTACTGGAAAGACTGAAATAAGGAGACGCTGACAGGTGTACTTAGTCAATATTCGAAAAAAAAAAAACTGTTAAGCAACGTCCGGTCAGGTTAGTCCATAGATGGGTGACCGTTTAGTAGTCTTTAAACTCAGCGTTTTCCGTGCTTCGAAAGATACGTTAAAAAGTCGGCCCGGTTGTTGCCATCTAGATCTAGACAAGGTCTCTAAATCTGAATCGGCTTAACCACTGGTTGCCAATTCAGATTTAGAGACGTAAGGGCAGCTTCAAAAAACCCTAACAAAAAAAAATAAGGACAAATATTCTACGCTCCTATGGTTGATTTAAGATTTAAAATGTGGGACAAATGATACCTATTAAAATAATGTGATTTGTTTGTCAGGTGAAGTGAAAGCAGTGAAGATTTGTCTCAATCCATATGTTAACTACGGAGGTGCATTGTTTCTGGTAGATAAGGTTTTTTTAAATAACCCTTAAGCGTGAAATTAAGTAAGTTGTAGGATATTGTAAAGTAAAAATATAAGTAATGTTCTTCAATCTTTATTAGTGCAAGTAAAAATATTTACATTTTTGGGTATTTATAGTATTAGAATGTAGAGTTGCTCCTGTTTTTTATTTCTTCATCAGCGAGCATCAAACACAACCACTGAAATTGGAGTTAAGGCCATCAATTAAATCATACTGCCGTCAATAAAAAAAAAACCTATTTATGGAAAATATTCATGCACATAATAATATAATATGCAGGGACAATCCACATGTCCACCTGATCCCAGACTGCTGATACATAGTACACATATATTTTTTCTTAATAAATATTCAAATAAATTACAGAGTCTAAACACTGGACAAACAGGCATGTTCATGCACACAATTATTTGCTTAGGTGGGAAATAAACCGAGAAGTAACTGGAAAGGTTTAAACTGTAGCCCTACACCCTACACACACCCTAGCCTCTGGGTACCTAACAACTAGTCTAACAGGCCCATCAATTTTTAACTTGTAAGTAGGCACCTACTTATATAGCCTTTATTATTATAAGTTTCATGCATTAGAATACGAATTCACACTCACATGATTATTAAAGTAGCATACTTTAACCTATATTTGACCCAAGTGAAATTGAATTCTAGTAAGAGCTCTTTTTTTTCTCTTGAAGGCAGCACACATTCTTACATAGAAATCTTTTATTTGCAAGCATGACAGACTGTAAAAAACACACTAACTCTGCACACAACAAAAATCAGGGCAAATGCAGTGCTTTGACAGTAAAATAGTTAAGTACATAATTTTTGGGTTATAATAATACATATGTATTGCTCATTATGGTTAATATTTAACATACTATTAAGCATGTGCTGAGTTAAATGCTGGCACTATACTTAACTTAGCAATAAAATACAATTACTTTAATGTTACATAGCTTATAATAGTGACAGGAAATGACTTGAGATTGAATAAATATTAAAAATAAATTTTCAAATGTGTCATAATATAGTGCTACTAGTATAGTTATTAAAACACTGAAGTTTTAATGTGGTATAGTGATTAACATATTGTATGCCAAAGAAAAAGCAAATAAATAAAAAGCAATAAATAAATATAAGTAAAAGCAATCAACTGAATGCATGCAAGACAAGTTAAAGGTTAGAAGTTTTTTTTTCCATATACTTACCTAATTTTGTTTAAATGATAATTATTTTTCCAAACACACTTACCTTGACATGCAAATTCTTAAAAGAATCACAAATATATTCACAAAGTAGGCTTCTTTATATGCACCACAAAATTAATCATTTTAAATAATAAAAGCAAGTTGAAATTAAATCGTTTGTGAAAGGTGTGGAGTGGAGTGTCATGGATTGATAAAAACATTCTTGCGTGCATTGTATTCATGCAAATAGCGAATTTATCCATAACCATAATAACACAAGGAATTTGTTAAAGGATACATCTTTTTGTTCGTTTCTTGTACATGATTCTGTAACCACATTCTCTGCATCTTATAGGATCTCTGGGCTTGATTTCATTCTCTCGATGACACTCTGAAATTTAAATATTTTTATTTAAGTTTTTTAATTTAATGTGAATTATTGCAAGCACGACAATGATATTGTAAATTATCTTTGATGCATGATAATTGTTTCACAAGAAAAGAAATACTAACCACCGCAAACATAAATCATGGGAACTTTCGTGACTGATTGTTCTCTGTTGCTTGTATCAGCCATGATTATTGTTAACTTTGATTACCTACGTTAAAATAGTAATATTAAACGCGGTTTATTAAATCCTAAACTCGGAGTTTACACTTCACTAAGGATTATTATAAACAGTAATAGTAACAAAACAAACGCAAACGGTACAATATCCTTGAAGGAAGGAAGCCCACAGACACAGACTACTCAGTAAGAACCACAGATCAGTAATACCTCATTGAGTAATACTATAGGAGGAAGCCACAATGGCCACAGATTAGATAGTTATATGTTTACAAAATGGCCACAGACCACAATAGGGATGTTAAAAAATAATCGAGTTTTATTTTAATCGATTATTATTTTCTAATAATCGATTTTTTACTGTCGATTTTTATAATAATATTAATAGAAAGTTAAACCCAATACTAACAAACGAACTTAAAACGTGTTTTCGAAAGATAAGTGTTTTTATCACCACGAGGTCAAGTGGGTATCGAATTACATTGTTATCGCGCGGGGCGCGGACGGTTCGGTTACATCTTAATCTCGACTGCCGGACGTGTCAGTGGTTATGTGCCTATCGAAAGAAGAACTGATCGAAAATATGGTGCATAATCCAAAGGGATCATCGGTAGATACATTATTGAACAAATCGGACTTACGAGGGATATTCGGTATCATATAAGGGGTACAACATATTTTTGCAACTAAGTACTACACATTTTATCACCATTCTTATTTTAATTCACTTTATCGTGAAATTATGGTATTTAAATGTTGGATCGATTTAAATGACAGACAGTTTCATGCTGACAATAAGCGCCAGTGTTGCCACAAAATACGAACCCTTAAAATCGGATTTGAGTACAATTGGCGAAAACACAATAGAGCATTATTCTAATCGTACTCGCAGAACAATACCAAAAAAAAAAAATATTAGACATGATTGTCATCGCATTTTATGTTTTCGGGTGGAAAACAATCTTTTGATGTTGAAGTAGAGCATTTTTATATTAGGGTATCCATTTCTCGGGTAATTTAAATTATTACATGGACCACACATTGGACCACTTAGAAAGAGAGATCCGGCCTCAATGAAAGGGATAGCGTATGCCTCAATCAACTATTTGGAGTTTGGACTCCATTTTTGACCTATATGCTTCATGGGTCGTACTACTGGGGATACCACGGACAACAAACGAAAAAAAACACTGGTTGGGCATTATTTTTTAATTTAGCTGGAAAATCTGATATGATTGCAGGTAATAAATATTGATGTATTTTTTTTCGAATAAATAAAAGTCCAGGCCGTCGACACTGCGTAGAAACCGATATTTGTATGGAGTTATGAACGTACTTATCAGAAATAATGGCACTAATTAGGTAAGCAATATATAGTTACCAAATTAAAATGACTGCTAATACGTATTGGCTATAACTGTATGAAGTTCTGTTAAATTTGTACGTATTATACATTTGTATTTTTTTTTGTTGGCTAAACTGTCGATGGAACCTGACTTTTGAAAATTTTATTCTGATTTCTGGTTCGAATTTTGGCGGCTAACATGTTATTAACAAGTTTTTATATTTATTTTTTACATTTATTTTCTGGGTGTTGTGTTAATATTATGGGTGGTAAATCGTTAAAAAAATGTGAAATATGTGGTGTTAGGCGTGTTACAAAAAGGTTTTCTGAGATCTTTTTGGCCAGATTTCCACATGACCCGGCAAGGTAAAATTTTATGTTGTATTAATATAAAAATGTAAATATTTCTTGTGCTGTAGCAGCAACATTACTTTTGAAGCCTATTTAGTAGTAGACCGCAAGTTTTGTAATGGAATTATGAATTTATTCATAAAACTTAGTTGTTGAACAAAATAAATAGTGATGTACATATTATATACTGATAAGTCCATAATATCGATATTTTTGCCTGACTAGCCCAGAAGGAGGGCTATATTTTTTGAGTGTGTGTATGTATGTTTTTATTTGTAGTTGTTTTTTGTGCTTTTAAAATATGCTTTTTTCTTCAGATGGGTGAAGTTAATTGGAAATGAAGACTTGTATTTATCCATACAAAGAAATGGAACAACGTGTTATCAGCATTAAGAATAACTAATACAGCATATGAACATATCTAGTATGACGACTCCATTGTGAATTGAATTTTGAGAGTGATGATTGATGATGGTGAAGCATTCAAAAATCATAAATATTTCTTAAAAATTGTTTAATTTCATTTTGAAAACATAGTTATTGTACATAGGTAACTTTGCGTGAATTAAACTTAACTATAAACACACCCGTATATTGTGTTCTTTAATTTTCATCGATATCGATAGACAAATATACTAAGGGGTGGCAAGCCCTAGTGGTATACAAACTTAAAAAAAAATGGCAGGTTGGCCAACTGGTAGCCATTAAATTTTATGTATGTTAAGTTAGGAAAAGTACGTTCATGATTCGATTCAAGGGCTTGTATGGGAGTGCCGACTCTTATACGTAGTGTTAAATCCTCTTTGTAAAAGTCAACCCAATGTTGAAAAAATCTTTGATAAACAAAACTTAGGTGTGCCGTTTGGTCTTTTGAGGAGGAAGATGAATAGGAAGCTAACTTTTCTGATGAACCGTAACCCTCGGTGTGCACCGAGGTTTAATCAGTATTTTTTCGAGGTGGCCTCGAATAAACCGTTTATTTCAGTATTTTTTTGAGGAGGCCTCGGTATTTTCTTAAAATTTAATCTGGTCACACTGGCACTCTATCAATCAAGTTGTTATTGTTCAAATCTGTTCAATAAATAAAATTAAAGTTTAATTTTGGTTTGAAGCTATCTTTTACCTCGTCTTATCCCTATTAAGCTAGATCTAACCTTGTTTCTCTGTGAGTGATAAACTACCAAGATTGAAGTTTATATTTTGGAGATTTTACAATAAGCTGAGTAGAATTCAAGAGTAGGTAGGTGTTCTTATTAAATACAATACTTAGAAGTCGTGGAACTAAGTTCGTTCCAATTTCTAGTTCCAGTTTGAAAGTAAACAAAAAAAAACCTGTATTCTGAGAAAAAAACATTACGCAGTATGCATTTCTTACATAATTTTGATCCTGAAACGTCAGCACGTGAGAGGCGTAAGTTAAATCGTAAAAGTTATTTTATGAAGTAAGTAATTATATATAGCCGTATCGTATAATGTATACAAAAAATAGTACTTCTGATAATAATGTATTTTGCATGTTTGTCTTCTATTTCAGTCGAAAAAGTAAAACTATATACAATGAACGTGGCCTGATTGCTGCTAATGGAAAAGATCTTTGTGACTGCCTAGACGAGACTTGTCCAGGCTGTCACTTTCCATGCGCTAAGTGCAGTTCAAACAAATGTGGCCATGAATGCAGGTACATAAGTTTACATACATAAGATTTATTACTATTGTTAATTTAAAATAACATGTGTTTCTCTAAGTTTGTTTATTTTTCAGAGTTAACAGAAAATGGATGTATGATAAAATCGAAATTGAAGGAAATGATTTTGTTATTAAAAATGATTACAAGAATAAATAAAATTTATTTTAAGTATTTCAATTTAATAATAACAATTAACAAACGGTCAACATGTCTTGATTGGCTTTAAAATTGTTTTCTGTAATGGCATGCAGGTGTTAGGCAAGGACATAGTGTTACTGCCCTGCTCTAAGTACATGGTGGCCAAGACATGTTGTACATACTGTTAAAGTAGAATATCAACATTTCAGTCGTTAGCTAACAATTTAAAAAAATATTCAACCTCATTTTCACCATCTTCTGGTAAGTCTGTACAGTGGACTGCATTATGTAATATTGTCTTTCCATATTGAGCTCTTATAGAATCCGGATAAAGTTGGCGGCATAAATCCTGTAGCAGATTAATAAATTCATAATTAAAAATACCTATCTTTTATTTTGTCATTACCACAGTTTCTCTTTGTCCATGGAACTTTATCAGTGCTTATATTTTGTATGTGCTGATAAGTAGGTCTAGGTAATCAATATAAGTAAAATGGTATTGTCAAGTCTGTGATTTTAAAATTTATGGGTTTTGATGTTTTTCCGTTGTTATAAACAACTACGAGTAGGTACATTTTATACAACTTTAGGATGGTGGCTTTAGGACCATAATCACTTGCACGAGCTGGCCCAAAATGCGTGGGGTGCAGACGGGGTAAGCCCACATAACATTTGGTTGCAAACGATTTTGATCGAAAACTGGTACAGCGTTCATGAGCGCGATAGTATATACTCTGTTTATTGTTATATGGAGGTAAGGCGGTGGCTCGTTACACAAAGCTGCTACGACAGTCAAATTGTTTAATGGCAAGAGTTATCGCTCAGTTCCACGAACCGTATACCCAACGGGCTAGACCGCACCGGTGCGGCCGTGGGACCCGTCGCATCTGTTGAAGCCTGGTGACCTGCCGTCGCCTGTTTGATCCACCGGGAGTAGGTAAGTTCAAAGGTACGGCGCGGCGCGGCTCGTGCTAAGTGTTCCCATGGCACGAGCCGACCGGGTCTGCTGGTTTCATTCATTTAGTTTGTGACGTACTCACACGCAGCCATGCGCTCCGTATCAATGAATGGCGGCTGGCAGGCTGCACCAGGCCGCCTCGCGCCGTGGGAACACAAAGCACGGGCTGCGCCAGGCGTTGCAACGCTTGCAACGTCCGTCGCGGCCTGTTGGGTAAACGGGTCGTCAGACCGCGGCTTTACATTTACCCATAGTAGACACGTCTGTTGCACCTTTAGGTACAGAGACAGTTCAAAAACAAAAACTAAAAAAAAAATTCAATAGATTCCGCTAGTGGCGCTGGTGTGAAATATAGAAAAGACGTGGGGTATAGTGCTCCTGTGCAAACGATGTGTGCAAAGTGCTTACGGCGGCTGGGGTCATCCTGTGGTATAAATTAGTACCTATCGTAATTATTTGGCTCTTGGTAGGTTTTTGTTGGGGAGGAATAAACCCTTCAAAAGGTACTCAGTCTCCTTATAGGCGAAGGTCGGGTCATATGGGATGCTTAATGCTTATCCACTAACCCCGGGACTAACTACCAGCAGCAGCACAGCTGACAAATGACATATAAATTGACACGTATTTTAAAAACTGTAGTTACCGGATCCCGGGGGCCGCATAACTTCCTGAACTCGCATACAACATTGTTACTGGGATCGGTGCTTTTAATTTCTAAGACAATACACTTCCCTTCAGCCAAATGTATACACATAGTCTGCAAACACAAAGATTTATATTATTCTCTTTGCGTTTTAGTATAATAATACCAGCCCTTGTTTATGTCCCATTGTTGGGCATGGGCCTCTCCTCAAGTTGAAGGGGCTTACGCCGTAGTCCACCACGCTGGCCAAATGCGGGTTGGCGGACTTCACACGTCATTCGAAAGTTAGTTAGGCTTCCTCAGACATGCAGGTTTCCTCACGATGCTAGTAACAATCGTACAAAGATGATTCGCACATGATTAATTAATCAGAGGTGCGAGCCGGGGCTCGAACCTGCGCACCTTGTTTCCAAGGCAAGAACTCGCCCACTGAGCTGTTACCGCCGTCATCGTTGCTATTTAGTAATTATTAATTATTACATCGTTATTACATTTTTGTTGCCTCCTGGGCGGTAAGTAATATCCTACTTTCCCTATTTCCCACTCTAAATTGCCAATCTTCCTTTTCACAACACCTATCCTTCCCTTTCCCTCCTTATTCGTGAGAACGCAATGGTCAAATAATTTAATTAACCAAAATGGCGGCGATGTGGTTCGCCACTCATCACGTCTCGTTACTCACGGAGGCGAAAAGCGGCCCTTGGGCTCTGCCTACCCCTACGGGAAAAAGGCGTGATTTTATGTATGTTTTATGTATGTATGTACATTGTTATTTTATGATTTCTAGTCAGGCTGTAGCTCTTACAAGCATTATGCCTACCTACCTCAGTTTTGAATATTGGCTCACCTAATTAGGTGGTAGGATAGGAACCTTGTGCAAGGGCCGTCCAGGTACTTAGGTACCACCGCAGTGTCAGATATTCTGCCGCCAAAGCAGCAGTAGTGTGTAAACACTGCATTGTTCTAGTGTGAAGGTCAATGTGAGCCTGGTGTACTTGCTGGCGAGGCCAATGGGTCGTACGCATACGACCTCAAGGATGAGCATCATTCCACCACTGAGTTTCTTGCCAGATCTCAGTGGCGCGTTGTGATCCGGTGGTAGAGCCAGCCCTCTCTTAACCGATAGCCCAAGCGGAGGCCGAGGCCTCCCCGAGGTGCCCTTAAGGCTAGAGTGCTATAAGCGCTCGTCCTTTTCTCCAGTGGAGCTGTCATAGCCGTCTGCGGCCAACAGCCACCTTTATTCCCAAAAAGGAAACGATGAATTTGCCGCCTACAAGAGATTACTGTGAGCATTACCCCAGCAAGAAAGATGGTGCGCTGAAAATGAAATTTGTGCGTGTTAAGATTTCAGAGTTATTACAATTCCTGCTGGGGTAACGTTTTGCAGAATCGTGTTTCTCGAAAACCAGTAATTGTGCACCTGTAGAATAAACGATTATCAGTAGCTCTTAATTTGTGCGTATTTGTGCATTAATTAGATTTTAAAAAATATTTACCGTTTTAGCGTAATGATGGATTTATGAAAACCAAAAAAAAGGTCCTAGCGCTTAAACGAACAAAAATTCATACACACTGAAAACGGTATTCGGTCCTTTTTAATACTCATCCACCAAAAGTTTCAAAACATAATATATACGCATTATTGAATAATATCACTTTGAATCAAAACTGTTAATGTCTAGCTTTGACGTCAAAATACAAAAAACAAGACCAACCCTAGAGTTTTTGGTATAAACCAAGAATTAGAGCACTTAATGAAATACATATCCTGAAAATTTCAGCTTCAAATATTTCATAATAAAGAAGATACAAGCAAAAACTAGAACCCCTGTTAGATTACTGGTTATCCAACCAAATTGGAATGAACCCAAAAAAGCGAGGATTTCATACATACTCGTGACCTTCTTTAAATGACAGTATTATGTGAAGCTGTTGTCTGTACAGATACGTTCATAATGTATATCAACAATCGCGGTTATCTTAATAGTCCGTCAGGTGGTTATAGGTTGTCATTATTTTTACAATATATTGCGTCTCCCTATACAGTCAGCCTCTACTTCATTCATCGTCAGGGACTACCGAAATCGGCGCGTATACCTGTATCTGTATGACCTTCAGCGAATACCATTCGGTTATTCTGCGTATAAGGTATGCTACCAACCATGCTCGACACACTATCGACCTTTACCACGTTGTTTATAAGGGACTTACGGACAAGAAACCCAACACGGCCCTGGGATTGCCAAAATCAAGTCATCGTATCGCATCCCTCTCGTCGGATTTGAGATAATTGAGATAATTATTCTCCAGCTCGACAATCTTCCCGTCGGTCCTTAGCGTACGGATATTGTGTTGCCGGAGCCAAAGTTGTTGGTGGTGCTTTGGAGCTTGCTCCACCGTTACCTCTCCCGCTAACAAGGTGAGGAATAAAGCTGAACTGCCGGAATTGGGGATCGGATACAAATGTTGTCTATAATTGTGAGGGGGGGGGGGGGTCAACCGTTTGTAAATTCATACTTAAATGTATATAAACATGTAAATTCATACTTAAATGGTCTCTACTAACGGGCCCGGCGACAAGACCCCAAAATCGTTGGCAGCGATCGCGCCTGGGTAGTAAAGTCCGTAGAAAAAAGGGGATTTTGACAAAAACACACCATATTACATCGTCGTAGATAATTGAATGTTGACAACGCATAATGTTGACTCCTTATTCGCTCGTTACTACTCTAAAGTCCGGCAGGCGGTAGGTATCATGGTGAAAAAAGCTCAATATATCGCATCGATATACTTACTTACTATATCGCCACCGATTGTCTGAAAATTAAACGCCATAGCCTATAGTTATTGTTGAATCACAAAGAAAATCGTTTTTTTTTATTACTCAACCCGGTAACGAGACAAGCAAGACGCTCGCCGTGTGCATTACCCCAGCAAGAAAGATGCTCGTAGAGAAGATTGAGTTAAACGAATAATTAGAGCATAATCTGCTGTAAATGTGCGCGAAATAAAAAATTAGTGCATCATTTCGTTTTCGAGAAAAATCCGAAAAACGTTTCTTGCTGGGGTAACGTTGTTCCAGCAAAAAGATTCTAAACCAATGATCGGAGAGAAACATAAACTTCAGGAAAGATAGCTTATATTTGTGCGTAATTGTGCGCTGAAAATGAAATTTGTGCGTCTTAAGATTTCAGAGTTATTACAATTCCTGCTGGGGTAACGTTTTGCAGAATCGTGTTTCTCGGAAACCAATAATTGTGCACCTATAGAATAAACGATTATCAGTAGCTCTTAATTTGTGCGTATGTGTGCATTAATTAGATTTTCAAAAATATTTACCGTTTTAGCATAATAATGGACTTGTGAAAACCAAAAAAAAGGTCCTAGCGCTTAAACGAACAAAAATTCATACACACTGAAAACGGTATTCGGTCCTTTTTAATACTCTTAACATCCACGAAAAGTTTCAAAACATATTATATACGCATTATTGAATAATATCACTTTGAATCAAAACTAATAATGTCTAGCTTTGACGTCAAAATACAAAAAACAAGACCAACCCTAGAGTTTTTGGTATAAACCAAGAATTAGAGCACTTAATGAAATACATATCCTGAAAATTTCAGCTTCAAATATTTCATAATAAAGAAGATACAAGCAAAAACTAGAACCCCTGTTAGATTACTGGTTATCCAACCAAATTGGAATGAACCCAAAAAAGCGAGGATTTCATACATACTCGTGACCTTCTTAACTTTGCACACAAACAGCTTTGCCTGGGTACACTGAAGTATAAAACTGTTAACGGAAGTTACTTTTATTCTAAATTTAAATATAATCAAGAACCAAAGTTGGTGACTTTCTTTTATGTACCTACTATGTGTTTCAACTAAGAATGTGTCCGCCATACTGCGGAACTTAACTCGTTTTTTACGATTTTTGTATCGGCAGCAGAGTAAAAACAAAATGAAAAATTCGCCTCGGTTTTGATTATTTGATGTAATATCATATTTTGCTATCTATTTTTGTTAAAACATCATTTTTAGTAATTATATATTTGAAATGGCAAGATGGCGGCCACATTCATAGATGAAACGCATAGTATCTAGTTACTTATAGTTCATGTAGGTGAAGAGTTCAATACAATGTCAGTTATATTATTACGCAATTAAACTTTATTTTAAATCTAAATGTAGGTTGCCTGGAAGAGATTGGTTTTTAACGATAAGGCCACCTTTGTACATTGATTTCTTCAACGTATTGTTCAATTTACATGTAACTTTTGGTGTAGAATAAAGTGTATTTATTATTATTATTTTAGTTTTATTTTTATTTTCTCTAGTTTTCACACCCGGACTTTTTAAAGGCTTGCGTGGGGACGAATCCAAGACGTGGAGGTCTGTTGGGTGAAATTAATGATATGAAAGACACCTGTCAGAATAAACTGCTGGAAATAAGGTATAAACAGCAGTTGACTCTGGCAGACTACTCTGGCCTATTATAAGTATAGTGTCTAACCTAGTATGTGGAAAGATTACTATATGTTTTTGAGTGGATATTTGGTTGACTGAACACTGGGCTGTTGTAAAAGGCCGGGGTCTCTTGCCACCTACTCATTATTTTTTGACAAGTGGTGACTTGCCACCCACTAGATGGACTCTCCATACGGCCGTCATAAGACGGCGGAAGGCAACAACGGTGTGGGTGGCTCAACAACCCTGTGTTGAGAGGTACGCTGCGCTTTCTCCGGAGTTACTCGCGGCGTTATGACTTTTAGCACTTCCACCCCTTTTTTTTTTTTTTTTTTTTTTTACGTGGGGAAATCCATTACGGATACCCGCATCGCCACGGGGGTAGCGGTGCGGGTTATGTCGGACTACTGACAGAGTGTCAGCTACCGACTAAAACCCCACGGTGTCCTCAACCCGCTGTGTCGACGGGCCCCGGGAACGTACATGGTACTCGTCCGGGTCCCGTCAGCGGCCGCTCGCCTTCCGGCGAGCCCTTCCTCGTCCGCGGGTGTAAAGCCCACGGACCTGTCTGCGGGTGTAAAAGGCCCGCAGACTCACAACCAGGTGGCGTGCCCGGACACACCGGCACGCCATCCTCTGCGAGGGCGATAAATCGCAGTGCGCAGGCAGCAGTTCCCCCGTTTCCGCTGCCCGCACTACCTCGCTACGGGGGCATCAAGTCGGCATGGGCCCGCCTTCTGCGCCCGGGCCTCCTCCTGCGTCGCGGGTCAGCGAGAGGATCGCTCTCCCTGGCCCGCTCCACTGCCTCCTTCTGCGACATGACGCACTCGCAGAAGGAGACCAACGCCGACCACGACCTCTCGCTGCTCACCATGGATTGAATCACGGCGGGCAGCGACAGGTCGGCCCCAACCGCGGCGCGCAGCAAGCTGCGCTCCGCCACCCACGCCGGGCAAGCCTCGAGTGTGTGCTGCGCCGTATCTTCGGCGCAGCCACAGTCGTGGCAGCCCGGGGTCGCCTCCCTTCCGGCAATCAGATACCTGCCGAAGCATCCGTGCCCCGACAGGATCTGCACGAGCCGGAAGGTGATCGTGCCGAACTTACGGTGCACCCAGTCCTTTAGGACCGGGCGCACCGCCGCTATGGTCAGATGGCCGGCGGTTGGTTCCGCCAGCCGATCTTCCCACCTTGCGAAGGCGGCCTCTTGTGCCTCCTGTCGCCATCGTTGGACCTCACCGGGAGGTGCTCCGCCCCGGCTACGCGCTTCTGCGCGCTGCCGGTAGACCGCGGTCAGCACCTCCGCCTCCAAGTCCCAGGGTGGTACCCCTGCCAGCGCGCACGCGGCCTCGCACGATATGGTGCGGTATCCGCGTATCACCCTGACTGCCATGACCCTCTGCGCTCTCCGCAGCAGGGTCTTAGTTTGGGCAGTCAGGGCTTCCGCCCACACTGGCGCGCCGTACAGGGCCATGGATTTCACCACCCCGGTGTACAAGCGACGGCAACTAGCACTCGGGCCGCCCAAGTTCGGCAAGAGCCGCGACAGGGCTCCCGCAGTCCGAATCAGCTTCGGCGCTAGACCCTTGAAGTGGTCGACGAACCTCCACTTCGGGTCGAGGACGAGACCCAGATACTTCATCTGTGTCCCGACCCCGACCATGACACCTCCGACGGCTATTCCGGCCCCTGAAGGCGGTCTCCTCCGAGGTCCGTAAAAACACAGGACCTCGGTCTTGTCCAGGGCCACCTCCAGGCCCAGCCGTCGGATCCTGTCGACCACTTCCTCCACACCGGTCTCAGCCAGAGTGGCTGCCTCGCCGAAGCTGACTCCCTGCGCACAGATCAGGGTGTCGTCCGCGTAACATACGAGCTGGAGCCCGCGGTGTAAATGGCCGCGGAGCACCCAGTCGTACCCGATGTTCCACAGGAGAGGGCCCAGCACCGAACCCTGTGGAACACCGCACACCACTTGACGGCGCAAAAGGCGACCGTCACCGTCGACGCAGACGACACTCCGGTCCTCGAAGTACGACCCCACGACTCGCCGCAAATACGCCGGGACCCCATGATATTGCAGGGCCTCCGACACGCAACCGAAGGGCAGTGTATTGAAGGCGTTGGCGATATCAATAGACACCGCCAACAGCACACCGCCCTGGCACTTCCACCCCTGGAGCATATAGCTCTAACAACTCCTCTCTGGACGGCCAATTAAGGTAAGCCAGAGCTGAGTCCCGCGGGTCCCCTTCGGTTTTCACTCGGCCGACGAAGACACGCCAAGGTGGGGGCCCTGACCAACTCGCTGGAGTACTCGGGTCCTTGGTGTCGTTACGCACCAAGACTAGTAAGTAGACTATCTTTCCATACATTTACAATAGTTCCCTTGGCTGCCGCGGTAAACTGTTATTTTTTCTTCAATTAAGTAGTTGACCTCGGTAGGTACCAACCAACCACACACTATTTAATTGTAAAAAGGGCCTCTATGTGTTCGATTCGTCCCCACGCAAGCCTCTTAAAAGACCGGGTAAATCCCGTGAAACAAAAAACATGAAAATAATAATAATATTTTGGGACAATCGACGAACGATCTTCTGATCTCAAACTAGGCAGAGCCTTTACTATGGTAAACAGGCAGCTGATACTAATACTTATAAGTATACTTTTTTGTCATTGGGCGCGTCGCAGGTAACCGGTGGATGCAAATAGCCAATTGTCGTTCATTGTGGCGTTCGAAGGGGGAGGCCTATGTTCAGCAGTGGACGTCTTCCGGCTGGTGATGATGATGATACTTTTTTTGTAAATACATACTGATATACTTATGACGCCCAGTCACTTGGTGGGAATCGAACCCGCGCCCCTCGGTTGGTTGCCAGGGTCTCTAACCACTACACCAACGGGCCCGCCAATTGTGAAGTGGAAAACCAGAAATTAAATTAAAACTGCATTGCAAATTCAATATGAGCAATGGAAAACGAAGATTTGCTACAAAATACTTTGACCTTCTACCTGGATCGACGATCTAGTTACCTTTTTCGTTGTCATTAGATTCTTCAGTGGGCGGGAGTTAAATAGTGTTCTAAGTTCCTTAGTTTAGCCCAGAGTTCCCCAAACTTTTTTGTGTCCTATACCACTTGCCATGTTTTTCCGTGTTGGGTAGACCCCCTACTTACCTCCCCCCCCCCCCAGCTTGCTACTGATATTATATTTGACTAGCTGACCCGCGCAGCTCCGCCCGCGCTTTAATTACATTTTGCTCCCCTTTTCTCCCTACTTCCTTGATTTATCTCTCTCCATCTCTCTCTCTCTTATAATAAAAATCTAATTCTATGCTATTTCTCTCCCCTCCCGCTTCGGTCCCCGTCACACTTCCCCTCTTCCTCTCCCCGTTGTCCTCTCTGAACCCACTCCCTCCTCTCTCTTCTCCCAACTTGCTCCCTCTCACCCCCTTGCTCCACCTAACTCCTCCGATCACTCACTCCATCACCCTCCCCTCTCCCTCTCTTGCACTCTCCTCTCGTTCTATATATCCTCGTCAATCATGGTATCAGCGGCATAAAATATACTTTATAACCTATTCTCAGACCTACCCGCAAAATTTCATACATATCGGTTCACCAGACACTCGTGCACGTAACTCAGAGGTTCTCAGATTTTGTTGTGCAAGGCGTTGCGAACGTTCGACACTCGACTCTCGTGCGCGTACCTGAGAGTTTCTCTGATTTTGTTCAGCAAGGCGTTGTGCACGTTCAGGTGAAGATTCTCCCATACGACGTATTCTTGCTGCCCGTGCTTGAGAACTATCTTTAGAAAGTTGAGACCTGACTCTCTTAGGCATTTTCAAATGTTTAAGAAAATGCTAATAGCGTGTAATATTCTAGGTCTGAAAAGAACTGTTGTTGAGCCCTGAAAAGAACTGTTGTTTAGCCCTGAAAAGAATTGTTGGTTAGCCCTGAAAAGAACTGTTGGTTACCCCTGAAGAAATCTGTTGGTTAGCCCTGAAAAGAACTGTTGATTAGCTCTGAGAAGAACTATTGTTTAGCTCTGAGAAGAACTTTTGCGTAGGTGTAGTTATAAGAAAGAAATCTAAAAACAATCGCACGCAAATTATTAGAATTCGCGCACGACCGCTGCGTAGGGAGCCGACTTCGCGTCTGAGTAGGCTTGTTGAAAAAATACCGATACATCGATATATCGATAGTCCAAACAAAATTCAAGATTTTTAAATAAAAAAATGGTTGTTGGGCCTCACTCGTCATAAATGCGTGTGCCGCGGACTTTTTGTAGATATTTATTTAATTAGAACATTTTATGGTTCTATCTTTTATAGTTTAGGCAGCGTACGCAAAATAAGTAACTTTTCTGGTTGATTTTTTACACCTTGTGTCCGAAAAAACCCAAATATCTTACGGAACCCTATTTTTTTCTAAAATAAAATTTAGCCTATGTTACTCGTGGATAATGTAGCTTTCGAATGGTGAAAGAATTTTTAAAAACGCTCCAGTAGTTTTTTAGCCTATTCATTACAACCAAACAAACAAAGTTTTCCTCTTTATAATATTAGTGTAGATCACAGACGTATTAGGGATGCTAAAGGAATTGCTTTTTCAATGAAGTAATCCTTTAAAATTTAAAACATGAAATATTGATTCACCTTTAGTGTCGGTTATCAAAGTTCTTGCGAAGAGCAGTTCTTCGTAGATTTCTTGATTCATAATAAAACGTACATACTTATGCCATATATAATATTTTTTTTACGTCATAGGTAATTTTATAAATAATGTATATGTCTTGATATTATAAGATAGTATGATGTAAGTAAATAGGTACTATCAGTGTATGTGTTGAGATCCACTGTCGTGGACCCGAATTTTCATTTCATGGACCCCCAAATTTTTTTTCGCTGACGTACTTAGACCCTTTGCAGGTTGTCATAGACCCCTAGGGGTCTATATAGACCACTTTGGGAATCACTGGTTGGGAATCACCCATAAAATAAGATATATGTTTTTTTTCACCCACTAATTTAGTGCATGAAACTAGTTTATCCCATTGTAAAGTTGGCAACACTGATCCCTGTTTAAAAAGTAAGTAGGTTGCGCTCGCTTAGCTCGAGTGCTACGCTAAGAAAAAAAATACGAGAAAATACAATCAAACTGAAAGGCCAAAGGGATAGTAGTCGGAGCAGTCCCCCTAAGCAGCACGCGCGCACGGGTTGACTCGAGAAGCAGCAATCACTCCCCTCAACCATATTGGAGGGAAGGGGGTGACCCGCCACACGAAGCCGCCACAAGCAGAGCGATTCGATAGCGAGCATGACATATTTTTTTGTGATGAAACTGGGAAAGACAAGGCTTATGTCTTTCCCAGTTTCATCACTAACAAGTATAAATTTAAAAAAACCCCGACATACATAACATTATATCAACTGATCATTATATCAAATAAAATTATAGATTCATTTGTTATATCTTGTAAATATTAGAGATTTTGTAATTATATCAAATATTACTTACCCCAATTTTATGGTCTTTACCAGATAAATTCCTCCAAATAAATCATGGTTCTCCAGGAAGTTCTTAATCGGTGGTGATCAAATTTATACCGATTCATTATATACAGGTTCCTTCTTTCGAATAAAAAAAGATTCATTGAAATTGGTCAATATTTGCCAGTGTTATGACCAGTTTTGTCCTTAAAAAGCCATAAAAACATCAACCTCCAGCATTCCTACAGTTTTTTCAGAGTCGCCATTCTCATTTTTTTATGGGACCCAATTAATCGAGCGGCCTATCCGTACAATTCGAATTCGAATTGAGAACCTCCTCCTTTTTTGAAGTCAGTTAAAAAGGAGGAAGTTCTCAATTTAATTTAATTGTATGTATTTTTAACACGCTTTTACTTGCTTGAGATATATGTATGATGGTAATGGAATCTTGCAATGCAATTTTGATTTTGACTCAATGTAGTCTCGCGGTCACGAACGGTGTCGGTCGATAATCGCTTGCACGAGCCGCCCCGAAATACATGCGGGCGGGGTAGGAGCACGTACGTTCGTTCAAACGATTCTAATTGAAAACTGGTACACCGTTCGTGTCCACGATAGTTCGTACACAAAGGTCAGTGAACTTTCTCGGAGAGCGGTTTTTATTATAAGTATTGGAAATATAGATTTTTTATTGCAATGCGAATCATTGCTATTTACATCTATAAACTTGCAATGCATTCTGTGGTTATCGTAATTAAATAGTAATTAACAGAACTGTAACAACAGTGATGTACAAGATCCTCTATACAAAGTATCTGAAATACAAGATGCAAGATACTTTCAAATTAAGTATTTTAGATACCAGATACAAATACCTTTCTGGAAAAGTATCTGAAATACTAGATACAAAATACGTATCTTTCAAATACTTTTTAAAGATAAAATACTTTTGTAAGAGACAAATTCCTGACATAGGTGAACAAACTGATAGAATGACTTTCCTGCTCCATCATCAGACCCTGATCACCATTTTCTAGCAAAACCTCGTCGAGAACTATCCAACGAACCCAAACTCGATGGGTCTACGTTTATTGGGGCCGAGATCCTGTTACCACCTTCTTGGTGATCATCATCAGACCCTGGTGAAGGTTACCATTTTTAACCCTCAAAACCAGGGGAGTTATAAGTTTGACGCCTATGTCCGGAAGTCTGTCAGTCAGTATGTATGTCTGTCTGTGGCATCGTAGCGCTCAAACCAGTGGACGGATTTGCATGCGATTTTTTTTATTTGAAAGCTAGTTGAAGCGAGATGTTTCATAAAAATCTGTCCAATCGTTTGAAGGCTCTTTTACGAGTCGAGGTAGGATTGAAATGAAACTAATTTTACGGATTATATCGCGGTTTATTTTAATTTCCCGACGTTTCGAATACTTTACAGCATTCATGGTCACGGGCGGACTGAGGTGGTAGCTGTCCATATGTCATAGTTGTCTTAGGGTACCCTCAGGTCTTCTAATTATTATTGTTAGTCCGATCTACGCAGAAAGAGCTTACAGTATCTTGAGGTCTTGCAGTGGAATGCTTGTCTTTGGATTTGACTATGTTTATCACGGGATCCCAAGCTGGTGGTAGCACCCAGCCATCTTCTCTATTGAAATTTGGATGCTTTTTAATTTCAATAGCCTCACGAATCATCCTTGGTAGGAAGCGCTGTTCTTTTGCGAGGATTTGTGGTTTGTCAAATCTAATATAATGACGGGTGCGATCCTGAACATGTTCACATAATCAAAAAATAATCCGTAAAATTAGTTTCATTTCAATGTGTAATATTCGCGTAAGTATCAGAAATCATTATGAGTCGAGGTAGGGTTCATCACTTCTACTAGTCCGAAAGATCTGACATTTGGAACATATGTAAATCCGATGATACTAAATAAAATGGTAACCTTCACCAGGATCTGATGATAAGAAGAAGAACAAGAAAGTAGTAACAGGATCTCGGCCCCAATAAACCTAGATACACAGAATTTGGGCTCGTTGGGTAGGTCTCGATGAGTAGTTGCTAGAAAAATGGTAATCGGGGTCTGATGATGGAGCAGAAAAGTGGTCACCGGATCTCTGCACCAATAAACGTAAACCCACCGAATTTGGGCTCGTTGGATAGGTCTTGATGAATAGTTGCTAGAAAAATGGTAATCAGGGTATGATGATGGAGTACGAAGATGGTAACAAGATCTCTGCACCAATAAACGTAGACCCACCGAATTTGGGCTTGTTGGGTAGGTCTCGATGAATAGATGCTAGAAAAATGATATGGTAATAAGGGTCTGATGATAGAGCAGGAAGGTGGTGACGAAATCTCCTCCACACCAATAAACGTAGACCCACCGAATATGTACTCGTTGGATAGGTTACTACGAAGGAGTAGTAGGTAGAAAAATGATGATTACAGTTTGGTGATGGGAGCAAGCAGGAAGGTGGTAATAGGAACTCGGCTCCATTAAATGTACGACCCACCGAATTTTAAACCTATGGTTAAATCTTAACGAGTAGTTAGGAGACAGATACTGATCAGGCTCTGATAATAGCGCAGAAAAGTCATTTACGTTAGAGGTGCTTAAAAAAATAATTATATTCAGTATCATCGGATTTACATTTATGTTCTAAATTTCAGATCTTTCGGACTAAAAGAAGTAATGAGAAATGTCTATTGTATACGAAATATCCCTACCTCTACTCGGAAATGAGCTGATAGTCTTCAAACGACTGGACCGATTTTCATGAAACAGAGCTAAGAACCATCTCGCTTAAACTAGGTTTTAAATAAAAAAAAACCGCATTCAAATCCGTCCACTGTTGAAGTGGTTTGATGCCATAGACAGACAGACAGACTTCCGGACATAGGCGTCAAACTTATAACTCCTCGTTTTTGGTCGGGGGTTAAAACAACAATAATTATTGATAGTATTATTTTTTTTACGTGAATTATTTACAAATAAATCGCGTTGGTCGTGCCAATATTGTCTGGTTACCATAGTATAGGCTCTGCCTAGTTTGGGATCAGATGACCGTGTGTGGATTGTCCCAAGATATTATTATTATTAATGTGACAAGGCAAATTATTATATATAATTATTATATTTTTATTTACGCTTTTAATGGAGATTTAAGTAAAACCAGTTCGTAAATATATTTTTTTTGTCATTTTTTTAGGGTTCCATGCCGAAAAGGGACCCTTACGGTGCGAGAACACTGATTCTATTGATTTCATTGAAACGTATGGTATAGTTTAGCTCTTAGTTATCCAACTTCATAATAAATGAAAAAAAATACAAATAATATAATATAATGGGGGTCGAGATGAGGCGTCAAAATTTTATGTTTATGTTAAGTAGTTTTTGGCTTATACTAAAAATCATCTGAAATAATTATAGATAATAGATATCTACCTACCACCAGAAGAATCACTAGCACGTTGCTGACCCTTAAAACATTAGATATTAAGTCTTTTGTGTCCGGTTATTTTACCAACTAAAGTGCCCTTCACACCGGAACACAGCAATATTTACGCACTGCTGCTTGGTGGCAGAATATCTGACACTGCGGTGGTAACAAACTGGACGGTTCCTTGTACAAGGAACCTACCAACTAGTCCATTTTTTCTTTGATGAGGCCTCATAATCATACACCCAAAAGAGAAGAGTCGCTCCATAGGGGCAGAGAGGTGACATTGACATTTTATAATAATAATTATTAATATTCTGGGACAATCCCCATACGGTCATCTGATCCCAAACTAGGCAAAGCCTGTATTATGTAAATCAGACAAATGATACTAATACCTATATTTTTTATTGTAAATAAATAAATAACGCCCAGACACAAGCAACGACCTATCGGGTAGCGGCCAGGGTGTATAACTGCTAGACCAACAGGTCCGTCAATGTAATATAATTTAAAATTAATGCCACCATAAAAACACATTTTGCGAATAATTACGAAAAGTATTTTAGCAAATAAAGTATTTACAAAATACTAAGATACCTAACAAAAGGTATTTAAATACAAGATACAAATACATTTTTTTCACAAAAGTATCTTAGATACAAGATGAAGATACGTATTTTGTATCTTGTATCTGTATTTCAGATACTTGTATCTTAGATAAGTCGCATCTCTGAGTATATCCAAGTAGATGGATAGATATTTTTAAGCTCTTGAACAGGAACGGATTGGTCATCAACATCAATGGCGATTTCATCCCTCACCTTCATCGTTTTGCCGATGGTCAATATGGCAGAGTCTATGCAAAAGCTCAATATTATGCTCAGTGACCTTAGTAGCGTTTCCCAACAGGTCTTAAAGTGAACATGGACAAGACTACGAATATCCCATGTTGCACCCGTACCGGTAGTCGTTGGGAACGTTACACTCGAATTTGTAGACCACTTTCTTTACCTTGGACAGATAAATAGGTCCACAGATGTATTAGATATGGTCGGTACAACTTCGACAAAGAGGTCATCCGAAGAATATATAGATGAGCTAAACTTTTCAGGCTCACTTCTAACTGTTGTACTCAACCAAGTTTTTCAAAATTATATTATTTGATCAAGTACCTATTTTTGATATAATTGTGTAGACATTTTAAGCAGGAAGTTAAGTTTGGTCAATTTGACGAGTAGGTACTATTTTGAGATTTTGTCATGACCCCTACGACCCCCCCCCTCTCGGACCGCCACTGTTACTACCCCTAGCAACTATTCGCCTTGGATAGCTCCCCTTACCACAGTAGGTACAGTGTGTCACTGTTGAAGTCGCCAAAAATATAAGGTTCATGTGGTAAATTATTAATAAGTAAGTAATTAGTGAAGTGTAAGCCATTTCGACGACCTGTCAATAACAGCTCAAAAAAATTCTATAAGTAAGTATGTATTTATTTTACGCAGGTAATTAATAACCTACTACTACCTATGCTATTTAAATAACCTACTACCTACCTACCTATGCTAATAAAAAAAGGTTTAAAAATAATATTATTAAGTCTGCTAATTAGTACTAGCGACCCGCCACGGCTTCGCACGGGTGTATATTTTATGCTTGACATTCCGTGATGCCAGTTTTAGGTACTGCCAGAATACCAGCGCTGCGCTATATACACTATAGTGCAGCAGATTATGCTGAGGCAGAGCCCTGTTTGTCCACACACAATTACTGAAGATCTGATATTTTGTTATTTTTATATTTGTGTTACATAAGTGTTGGGCAAATAAATGCTTTTCTTCTTCTTCTTATATATACTGTTGGTGAGAATCACTTCAAAATCCGTTGCGTGGTTTAGGAGGAGTTAGCGGATATACAGACAGACAGACTTGGTGGAAAGCGGCTTTGTTTTATACTATGTAAGGAAGATAGTTATATAATATACATTATTAGATACTATAGAAACGAATATGATTACTTCCAGTTACTACAGAAGTACAGACGAACCTCGTATTCTGGTAGGACTCCTTTGTATACTTCATAAAATTCTTCAGCGTTCGCAAGTTTGACGGAGAACATTGCCATAGCCGAAATATAGAATTTTCCTGCAGTGGATATTTGTTCAAGAATAGCACCGACATTACCATCTATTATGACGTGTGGTTTAATGATGCAACAAGTACAATCTTTATAGGTAGCACGGAATGGAATTCGTGGTAGTCCTTTTTCGTAACCAAAAAACAACTCCAACATCTAAAACGTACAAAACAATTAAAATAAAATTAGCCTTTGGCCATCGTTTTCTCAAAATAATTTCATTTCCGGTTGCAGGTTTGCTTATCTTATGATATAAACATCCCTGTCTTCAGAGCCACACAACACTTCGCACCCTATCACCACGCCACGAACTAGGCTGGCATTGGCTGCACAACTTCCTTTGGAGCCGCTGGCTGGACGGCGGGAGTGTGGGCCCTAGACGGCGTACGGCGGCGACTCCGAGGAGGGTGGCGGCGGGGTTGCCACCCCGTCGCGGTGAGCACTGTCACAGGTTCCCGAGGATCTAAAATGCGCCCCCCGGCTGCGGGCTAAAAGCCAAGGCACTGAGGAAAACCTGGTGCAGATACCACCGAAGAGCCCAGGGCCCCCATCTCATGTGCCGATGCGACAGTCGCAGGGGTTTAAGTGCATAAGAATCCTATATACTCTGGTACCTTTATATATTTTTTCGTGGGGGTGACCCCCCACGAAAAAATATTTAAGGTGTCCCCCACAAAAAGAAAAAAAGGCCGCACAACTTATTTGAAAAGTAAAAGTAGATAGTACCTAGCAAAAGAAATTACCTCACGTGCATCTTCGATGGTGTTACAACCATGGGCGACATTTTTAAGCGGGTTTTCACCGTACAATCTTCTTAGCGTGCCGGGTGCTGCGTCTGCTGGATTTGTGGCACCCAAACAGTTACGCCATTTACTCACCGCATCGGGAGCCACTAGTTCCAAACCAATTACTTCACCAGTAGTGATATAATCAATGATGATACTATTAAAATATACATTTGAAGTATAAGTGCGTACTTATATACGTACAGGCAGGATACGTATCCCCCACGCATGGTAAACGAGAACTAGCAGTTAATGGTGTTTACTTACGGCAGCATTTTATTACCAGCAAGGTGACGATAAAGTGTCATGGAAAAGTCTTTACTAATTTTACCATTCTTCATACGGACTATACGGAAACCCTTCTTCATGATGAATGTTATTATTTTCCCGTGAGCGCTCGGTGGTACTGGTTTGATCATTGCAAAGGTACTTTAAAAAGAAAAATATTATAGTATTATGTTAAAGTTGCTCATAGCTACAAGCTACCAAATAAATCTCGGGAGCCTGAGTTGCTGACATACACTAAGCAAGAAAGAGATGAAACTAATATGTAGTAGGGTCGGGCTGTTTTTGATGGGACAAAACTTTGTAAAGGAGTAATATAGGTCGCTCACCTAGCAGTATATTGGCACATCTTCAAAATATGCTAAAATGAGTTTTAACTGCCTAAGGGTTTAAAAGTTTAATATTTATACTGTGGTAAAACGGCACAGCGTTAGTTTTTTATGTTTACTGAGAGATGGCGTTCAGTGTCATTGTTATACTTGGTAAGTTCCCCCCTGTATCCGTGTATAATAACGGCTTATTGGTCAGTTGTGACTTTTATTAATTTAGTTAATTAATAAGTAGAAGAATGGCATATTTGACAAATGTGACATCGCTATTTTACGTAACGTTACCCCGGCCAGTAAGCCAAGTCGTCCCATATAAAGTCCAGTAAGCAAGCCAAGTCCAGTGGCAGTCCGAGAGGGGGGGTCGTATGGGTCATGAAATAACCCAACTTGTACACGAGACTCAGAAGTGAGATAGGCCTATAATTCCTCAATTAGGTACCTTTTTGGAAGAAAACCTCCACCACACCCTATGCTATGCTTTTGCCGTAGTACCCTTAAGTATGAAGGCACTAACTTCTGGAGGTCCGTTCGCTCTAAGTAGTTCTATTGTAATTTCGTCTTTACCCAGCGCCTTCGTATTCTTAAGCAGTTTGAGTTGAGTTTGAGAGCCACTCTAATCTCGTACAGGCTAATGTCTGGGATGTCTTCTGTGTAGTGTCGGGTTAGTTTGACTCTGGTTTCCTGTTGCTGTTCAGACAATTAGTTTTCATGTTGATGTGTATAATCGTCTGTAAGCTCTCGAGCTCTCTCACTACCTGAGGTTTCGATAAGAAGATACTGCCGTCGTCGTCTTCAGCTCATTTAGCTTCACTCAATAGACGAATTCTTCGCGAACACTTTAGAGCCTTCGTTTCGCTCAATTCTGTCCATAATACTTGCCATATTATTTATTGGAAGGCCAGTTATGTCGCAGTGATTTCAGGATTCCAGGTCTAGTGGCTTCGGCATATCCAGACATATTAGCTGAGACTTAATGGTTTTATCAGGAGAGCTTCCGAGTCTTTTTACAGCGGTCTTAGAGAACTCGGACAGTATGCACCTAACCATTGTACAACTCGTTCGCAGTTTCACATTCGGCTAGGCACTGAAAGCGATTGTGTAGTTCGAGTTTAAAGTCTTCGAGTTTCTGGATTTGAGTGGATCCCGGTCGAAGTGTAGACTTCATTAGACAAGGTAATCGATGCCGGTTTTAACCTTGCCGATCACGGACACATCATTTAATATGCTTCTTGGATATCAGTCGATCTCATTTTGATTGAACCATCGGGGCTTATCCAAGTCTAAGTTCTTCCTTTTCCATGTAGTTGACTAGTCGCTAACCTTTTAGTTTCGCTGGCCATACCAATACTTGAACTCATCGCCATTTTGCGTCCTTCTACCTTCGCGTTGAAATGCGCCATAACAACCGTAAAGTATATTTTAGAGCTATGTGTGGCCTCTGATATCTCCTCATACATTGCCTCTACCTCACCGTCCGGGTGTGCCGACGTTGTCGCGTATCCTCTATATTCTTCGGCGAATACCGATTTGCTATTCTTAGTACGCTACCCTGATCGAAACACTATCAACCTTTACCGTTAATGAGGGACTTACGGATGAGAAACCCAACACCATCCTGGGAATCCCGGTATTTATCCCAAAAGAGCATATTGCCAGAATCGATGATTATCGTATCCTGCCCCTCTTGTCGAATCTAAGAAAATCCCAAGATGGCAATGCAACTTGCTCAATTCTTCCTTCAGCTCCAAAATCTCGTCGATCCTAAACGTGCAGATGCTCTGTGTTGCCAGAGTCCAAAGTTCAATGCAGGTATGGTAGTGGGGAAAGGGGAGTTGGTGTAAATACATACACACTTATCGACATAAATAACACCAAGGCACAAGGTCGGAATTGAACCCACGACGACCCAACGTGCTCGTCAAACATGGACATGGATTAAGTGAAACCTGATTTGTACCTGAATTATAATATTGTAACTTTATCTAGACTTGAGGATAAACATCTTCCGTAGAAACTTTGCTTGACATTTTGACGTTTCCTGCTGTAAATTAAATTTCGTCAATATTAAATTAACATGGCCCTAATTTTGACTTCTATGGCGGCGATCGTATAATACTATAATTTAATAGGCTGGAAGTTCATTGTTTTAGCCTAATTTACTAGGATTTAAGAATTTACTTAGCTAAACAATTTACTTGTATGTAGCCAAAATTAGGGCTATATTTAGTCATGATGAGTTTGAAATCACAGTGAGAAACGTAAAAATGTCAGTTTGTATGGAAAACGAAGGAAAAACGTTAACCTTGAAGATTTGTGCTTTTGTTTTACGGAAAATGGGAACCTACCTTATTTTGATTATAATCTAATTAACACAACACAGAAAGTGAGTAATCCAAAGTAATCACTTACTACGTTCGTCTAGATAAAGTCTAATCAGATTACTTACTTTATTTAAATTTTACTCGTTTTGGTTTGTTATTATTTATTATTTTCAAATAAGGGCTTAATAAAGATCATAAATTTAGTTTAAGAATGTTTTTTATATAATTTGCAAAAAAATATGTTTGCTAGAAATGAAGTTTTTGTTTTTCCACTAAGGAGTTATCTTTTTTACATGGTTTTCACCATGAAGCTTATATAGTCTTATTACGAAAAGCAGTTTAACGTTAAACCTGGGTTTAGATTCAGGTTTAAGGAACAATTTCCTGAGTTTAAACCTGGGTTTATTGTTAAACTGCTTTTCGTAATAAGACTGATTGGGTTTTCACACAGTGTACTTTGCTTCCGGGCACATATATGACATTTTGACATTGACATTGAAAGTAGTTCAAAGAAACAACGGCACAAATGCATGCCTTTTCCTCTTCTTTGACCTTTATGAAGGAAGTCCTGGAACCTGAAGTGGAAATTTATATCCCTGAATATTAATTAGGGTTTACACTAATAGCTAACACCATGAATTCTGTTATAAAATTTAAAATGAATTTATAACCTAATTTCAAACATTTGTACAATCTTTAATCCTAGTTTCTATAAAATATGAAAAAAGTAGATATGCCAATATATTACTACGTGAGCGATTGGTGTTTAAAATATACTCTCCCAGCATTTTAGAATTATCTTACCTTTCTACTTTGTTAAATAAGACCCTTCGTGTTGCAGGAGCGCAATCTTTTATATAAAGTAATTTAGAGAAAATATTGACTATGTTCCCAATTTGCAACATTTCAAATTTGAGTGTAGGCAATTGTACACGTCTCAGTAGAATTTTCTCTTTAGTCGTATTTATTACTTGAACGGAATTATCAAACGGGAAGAAGTTTAAAACTAATTCCACAGTCTCGTCAGCATCTTCATCATACATTTCGCATAAAAACGTATATTTGTCAAAGTAGTCGTACACCTGGAAAAATAGAATTGTGTTAAAATCGCAGAAATCTAAATCCTACTACCTAAGTAGTTCTAGCGAAACTTCTGTGTCACACGAAGCACAGACACCGAGGGTGGTTTGCCGTGAGTCTGTACTAAGGAACCCAAGTCTTGTGCTGATTTTTGTATTGATTGTCACGATCATAAATATCTATCCCCTAACTCTAACCTGCCCTTCAGGCAACCACTCTGCTTTTAATGATTACCAGGAAGCTGAGATTTCTGCTAACTTTTGGAGAAAATTGTTCTCCTAGCCAGTAGCGGACTAACGGGGGGGCGGAGGGGGCGGTCCGCCCCGGGCCTCGGATCCAGGGGGCCTCCAATCTTCAAAAGTTCTTTTAAATAATTATTTAAGTACCTACTACGTATTAGAGAGTGCATCGTACCTAGAATATTTTAGAGTTCTGGCGCACGAACTCTATTAGTCTAGTAGATTGATATGTGGCGTCGAAACTATTAAAGCTGCTTTGAAATAATCTAGCCGATGTCTCCTCGATTAAACCTCAAAGAAGGCCATAATGTTATGTGTTGTCAGTATTGTATTAAGCAGTTTAGAGTTGGGGGCCTCATGATGCATTTAACAACCTGTACCTGTTGTGGTCTATTCAGGGGATAGGGATACACTGTATGATGTCAAATCAATTAATTAGCGATTCGTAAAAGAAGAAGTGTAATATATACAAAATTGAGAAATTAAATGAATATAGAGTGCAGCAACCATGTTTTATGAAAAACAATAAAGCTGATGGATCTAAGAAAGTTAAAGGTTTGTTTACCCATATCTCTGTCTGGATATGATTTTTTGATATGAAGACTATGCCATGTACAGAAGTGCACCTGAATGAAATTAAATGATTATTTACTTCAAATAGGCTTAGGGCTAGTACTTTTTAAGTATTTTTTAAGCTACCATCGGCCCTAGTTAAGTAGAGCCGGCAAGAAACTAAGCGGGCTTGACATTGTTCCTTTTTTAAACTGTGAGTTTTACTGGTTACAATCATACCATCAGCGACAACGTGTTTTGCCGTTTGAAAGATAAAATGAAAAAACAAAGCTCTGGGAGCAGGCATGTGCGCTCGCTTCAGCATGCTCGTGGTTGCTTCCAATGACGGACGCAGTTCCTACCTCTAACGCATCATTGCCTACCAAGGGTCGCATTTAGTATGGACCTCAGCAGGGTAATGTTCTGAGGATGTGACACGCAGAGCTCCCGTGCAATACACGCGCGACGCACGAGGCCTATTTAGGGCAGAGGATACCTGGTCACATTTCTATTGAGCCCCTGACGATGCCAGTTGCACCACTGCCCCAACACGTCAATGTCGTCTCTTTGATCTCTTACTGGGACATGGCCGCCTTATAGAAAGATCAATTATTCTACCAATATAGTGGATACTGTTGCTGGCAGAGAGTGTTCGTGTCCAATCCGGCTTACCAGGATCCGCCTTTCTAGCTCCACGCAGAGTACACTTGGAGTGCATGTTGTGTGTAAGTCTGGTCCCCACGATAATGATGGATAGTCGTTGTCACCTTTCGCCCTTTCAAACTCAGATAATCACTGGAACACCCATGATAAAATTTTCTAAATGGCTCTACAGGTTATTTCCGCTTTAACAATCTACAGGTTCGCTCTTTAATCCTTTGCCTTTCTGTCGAAGCCAGGCTTCGAAGAGTGGCAGGACAACACTGACAACTCCGTTTGCTCGTATACGCTCCGATCTTTTTAGACGGAACAAGGTGTGCGTCAAGGTTGCATACTATAACCACAGCTGTTTAATCTAGTTTGAGGGCATATAATGCGAAGTTGAGGACTGGTTTGGTGGTAGCCTATTGAACAATCTCAGCTTCGCAGATGATACCACAATTATAGGATCCTCGGAAAAAGAACTGAACGATCTTCTTGAAAAAAATGAGCGGATCAGCATAGAGAATAGTTTCCCCATCAACAGCCGTAAGAGAAAGTTGGTGTTCATCAACCGCAGCTGGAATGAACTAACGAGCTGAGCGGCCTAGATTTAGTGCACAATTTTATATATCTGGGCTCGCAAATTTTCGATGAAGGGGACTGTGTTCAAAAGATAATTGAAGACTTCAGATAGCAAAAACAGCTGTAAAAACTAGAAGATATGGAAGTACAGAGGTATTTACCGCGCAATAAAAATCAAATTAATGCGTACTCTGGTCTTCTCGATATTTCTATATGCCTCTGAAACCTGGACGTTAAAAGATAGCACTTTTCTAACAATATAATTATGCATTTGAAATGCCGTGTTGGCACAGAATGCTAGGCGCATTGTGGACCGAGCGTCGCACTAATGCATCTATTCTCAAGGAGCGACTTTCCACTATCTGCGTTAATCGCGTCCTGAACTTCTTCAGGCACACGGGCAGCAAAAAATCGGACAGCCTAGAGAGGCTCATCGTGACTGCAAAAGGACGGCAGTCCAAGCAGAAGACGCATACCGATGCGACGGGCAGGCACTATACTATCACAGCGGTTACGAGAACGACGGTATAGATAAGCATACTAAAAAGAGCGCATCGAGCAGCATAGAGAAGAGGGGTGGCAAAAGTCTAAAAAGCCTATGTCACTACCACAACTAAGACGAATCTAACGACATATCACAAGTAAAAATCCATTGAGCCATTTAGGCTGTAGGCCGTGCCAACGATATAGACATACCTACATACATACTCTTGCAAAACATAGTCCATCTTCTGGGGCAGTCCGGCAAAATTACGTCACTTACTGACCGGGGGCCTCATAACTTTATGCCGCCCCGGGCCCCCAACAGGCTTAGTCCGCCACTGCTCCTAGCTCCGATTTCGTCGACCCAGCCCACCTCGATCTGGTCCCCCGTGGCGCAGGAGTACACAACAAATCTAATTAAAAGCCTTAGAAAATAAGGGGCTACGATGGCATTTCTTGTTCTTGCTGTCTATCGGTATTTTATTCCTATTAGGCCTAGTATTACACCTAGCTATTAATGCACACTAGTCTTAGGTCTCCTTTTTGTCTTAGGAAAATTCTACAAGCACTTGCTTTTAGCGAGTCTCAAAGAGTTGTCATCTTTAGAGCTATTCTTATCGATAAACAGCTTGACTTTCCAACTAGATAATATTATGTTTACCAAGTGCAAGAGTGCAACGCATCACCGAACACATTCCGATCGGCGTTAACCGGCACAGATTCATTTATACCGGAACATTATTTTTCGATATTGCCAAGGGGTTCGACAAGGTTTGTATCATTTATCGAATCGTAGGTACCTTTCAATAATCGTTCCCTATAATCGTTCCTTGAAGTCCCTGTCGATTACACTCTGCCTGCTAGGTATGTACAAAAAAGCCGTTGAGTTCGAGTTTGTTTTGTATCTGGGTGATGTTAATCCTTAATTAACAGTGCCTATGTATTTACAAAAAAAAGTATTTATATCAACTGCCTGGTTACATTATTACAGGCTTTGCCACTAGGAAGATTGCCATGTTTAAATCATGCCAGGATATTATTAGGTACCTACCACAGGCAAGAGGAAATGCCGTGGTTCCCAGGTGAACTGAGCAGATGGCCCCGCCCGCCCGATAATATCCAGTCGAAGGTACGCGTCTTTCCTTCATGTTCAGTCATATTGTATTTAAACAACACTTCCTTGTTTGAAGTACATCAGCTATTAGGCGGTTGGCATACCCTGACCCTCTATACTACTCTCCTAAAAATAAGATCCGACGCGAACTCATACAGTCTTAGATTCCGTCAGCGATTTGTATTATGCAGAGAGGTAAACCCGGATAAGAGCGCCGCTGTGTTAGCTACTCTCTAAACAGCTTCCGGAAATGCCTGCCAGTCAGCCTAGAACAAAATAAACGCTCGCTCTCTCCTCTTGTCCCGACATTCATTCCCAACGAAAACCCTCCAATTCCCAACAAACTGAATGCAAATCGCCGTCTCGTCGCTGCGTCGCGTCGGTCGGTTGGGATTATAGCTATTGTGGTGCAATTTAACATATCAAAGTGTACCGAAAAGCGAGTTTGAAGTGGAATTGAGAAAGACGTATAAACTAATAAAATCATTACCATTTTTACAGGTTTGTAATAAAACCAAAAAAAAATATTACAATATAATATATCACTCTAAAAACACAAACTCGCGTTTTCACTAGTGCCTTTGACTCAAAATAATAGTGTATTATCTATGGATTTGACGTTGACCTGCGTTGACCACGGTTTGACTTTGTCAGCTGCATATGAAAATTCTTTCGACTATAATCTATACCTACTTATAATAAAACTGTAACAGGTCGAATTCTGTACATTGAAGATATTTTGAAAATTATGTTTGGAGGGCATTCTATAACCGATACTAAAGTCAAAAATGTATTTTTTTTATTTTTGTCTGTCTGTCTGTCTGTCTGTATCTCGGCTGAGCATCACGTCGAAACTACTGGATGGATTGAAACGAAACTTGGCATGATTTGAGTTAATACTCCGAGGTAGGACATAGGATACTTTTTATCCCGACATTCGGCACGGTTCCCTTGGGAGAGGGGACTAAAGTCAAAATGTGTACTTGGTTATACGCTTGCTCCGATTTAACAATTTTTCAATATAATTATAATAAATATTTGTAAGGGAACACTCATAGACAGTTGTTAAATGTTTGGAAATCGATCAGGTCTACCTAACAACACTTTTAACTTTGGAGCCATCACAACGTTTTCTGGTAGTTTGTTCCATTCAGCTACAACACGGTTTGATAGAAAATGTTTCAAAGGTTTCCTTTTAGATGGTAATGGCCATAATTTCAAAGGATGCCCACGAAGGTGGGTATTTTTATCCCGTAGGTACATAGATGTCCTTCATACCTGGGACGTCATAGTGGTCAGTGAGGATTTTATATGTCTCTATTAAGTTTCCTCTCCGCCTTCGGAGCTCAAGTGTTGTAAGGCCTAACTGTTTCAAGCGCTCCTCGTAGGATTTATCACGTAATTTATTTACCAACTTTGTTGCTCGTCTTTGGACATTTTCCAATACAGTTATATCATTTTTAAAGTAGGGGTCCCATACAACATAGCCAAACTCCAACAAAGGTCTTGTAAAGTTCCAACGACCACGCGGGACAAGCCTCTAGCGTGTGTTGGGCGGAGTCAGACTGGTCGCAGTGGAAGCATCTCGTCGTCGCTTCACGTCCGATCTTATGCAGATAATCACCGAAGCAACCACGACCGGTGATTATCTGCGTAAGCCTATAGGTGAGTCGTCCGCTCCGTCGCTGAATCCAGGCTTCGAGATGCGGCAGGAATGCCTCAATGACGCGTTTGCGCGCTATGTGCTCCGGCTGGAGCTGCTCGCACCACGTCGCGAGAGCGATGTGTCGTTCCTGCCGCTTTATGGATTCGAGCGCCACCGGCTGGCCTCCGCCACTCTGGCGGGCGATGCGGATCCAGTCATAGACCCTCGCGTATGCGAGGGTCTATGACTGGATCCGCATCCGCATGGCGGGCATCCGGATCCGCATGGCGGGCATCCGGATCCGCATGGCGGGCATCCGGATCCGCATGGCGGGCATCCGGATCCGCATGGCGGGCATATACATCCTGGATGTCTAAGGGCGGAAAGCGTGCCAGTATGGTCGCCGCCTCAAAGGACACCGTTCGGTATCCTCGTGCAATCCGCAGTGCCATCCTCCGCTGGACGAATGGGTACCGACCTAACGTAACTAATAATGGCTTTCGTTGTACATACGTTGTGCACCAAACATTTTATTTAGCGAAAGCCAACGAACATTTCTTGGGCCGCCCGGTGTGAACTCACCAAAGATGATCAGGTAGGCAGAAAGCTTAGAGGAGATACCACTGGTGAGATCATGATGCGCTAACCCCTCTGCCAAATTTTGTTCATATGTTCAGGTCATTCTTTATTTATGTGCGTATCTTTTTGAATGTGTTGCGAGTTTATTATAGTGTGGGTATGCGTGAAATTGTATCTGTGTGTGTTTACTTCGCCTCCCGCACCCCGCAAAAGTGCCATGAAAAATTTGTTCGGGGAATCGACGCGATACTAGCTCCATTCTAATTACTCTGAGGCAGAAAGCGATTAAAACCACTACGGATATTAACATGACATTGTCATGATGACAGACGACAGGTGTTTCGGTGTTTGATTTGAGGACTGTATATCTGTATTTGAAAAATAAAATGCTTTGTTTTGTTTGCTATTTTTGTTTATTTACGTACGTACAGTAACATGGTAAATACTTTTAAATTTACGCTGTTTAAACGCATTATTTTGTTTTAAATCTAACTGTTATTTTCATTCCATATAGGAGGGAGCATACAAAGATAAATATTCGTTCATCGGTGAATGGTACGATAACCAGGCGAGCCTTATTCGCCGGTTTAACGTATTTTACTATCCCACCGACGATACTCTCGAAATGTTTGATCTGAAGAATCGCAAGACTTTTGTGAGAAGAGTTAAAGTGAATGGAATTACTTTAGAGAATTTTTACATTGGCTGCACACTTTATATTTTGGGTCGTTTAATAAAAATTGTAGATTTCGCCTGCGAATACACCAGAAACAAAATGCAGAAAGATATGCAGCTGTGAGTTTGTTATGTACAAGGATTTGTTATTTCCAATGCAAAGAACCTTCAAATTTATTATTGCTTTTGCAGAACATTTGCAATGATCAAACCAGTTCCTACGAATATAGCAGGTAAAATTTTGACACATTTCCATGAACATGGGCTTCGTGTTTCCAAGATGAAGAAATCGCGACTTACAGCTGAAGACGTGAATATTATTTATCAAACATTACAGACGGATCCAACATTTCCGTGAGTTTTTTTAACAACATGATTAGCAATAGGCTATAGTGGATTTGTAGTAGGCTGTTGTCTAGTGGTTAGACATCCTGGCCGCTACCCAACAGGTTGTCGGTTTGATTCCCAACAAGTGTTTGGGTGTTACTTTATGTATTTATTTACAAAAAAGGTATATAAAAAGAAGGACAGCAGCGTCTTTCTATTGGATTACCTACCACCTATACTGCACTCCCCAAGACACCTGCAAAGCGTGAGGATTATGGCTGCAGCTTCCTTCTAAGGGGAGGTCTTTGTGCAGCAGTGAACGGCTTCCGGCTGCTAATAATGAAATCGGATTATTTTGACACTCAAACCCAATTATGTAATACTTTAATGCTCTGTTAGTGAGTAGAGGTATTGATTATCTCACACTCAATAATGGAACCTAAGCGAGAGTCGAAATTAAAAGAAATGGCTAAATGAGAAGTAATGCTAATTGTCATTTGTGAGTGTAGGATTGTTGAATGTATTTATATTTTTATAGGTTCTTACTAGACTTCCTTACTGGTCAGCTTGTTTATGGTTTAGAGCTGGTTGGTAAAGATGCTGTATCTACAAGTTTAAAAATAATTGGTGACAAGGATCCATTGAAGGCTGCACCAGACACGATAAGAGCTTTATATGGAACTGATCCTGTAAAGAATTGTGTCCATGTTTCTTATACCACAGAATGTGCCCTACATGTAAGTACTAAACTCAACTACTGAATATCACTGCTATTTACTAGGTGGTAGGTTCCTTGTGCAAGGAATCGTCCAGGTAGGTACTGCTGCAGTGTCAGATATTCCACCGCTATGCAGCAGTGTGTAAACATTGGTATGTTCAGGTGTGAAGGGCCCTGTAGCTGGTGAAATTACCAGATAAAAGAGTTAATATGTAATGTCTTAAGGGTCGGCAACATGCTAATTTAATTTACCATCAGGACAGACTTCCGTAGTATAAAAAAGATATCAGGTCTCATAGAATCTAAACAACCAAGTAGGTATATTGAGACAGTTCAGCTTTGAAATCAAACTACTTTTAAGGATTTTATACTGTAAGCTCTTACTACATTGATCAGACCAACAATAATAACTGAGAAAACCTGAGGGTACATGGGCATAATTGTGACATAAGGATATTCAACATCTCAGTCCTCCCATGTCCATGGGTGCTGCAAAGCATTCAAAATGTTGGGATAGTAAAATCTAAAATACACCGCAACTAAAATCCATAAAAGTAGTTTGATTTCAATGTGTGGTATTCGCGTAAATGAAAGACAACATTACAGTTCAGCTTTATTTGCATATTGCTATATTAACTCACCCTTTATTTGACGGGCCTGTTGGTCTAGTGGTCAGACACCCTGTCCGCTAACCGACAGGTCGTGGGTTCGATTGCCGCCAAGTGTCTGGGTGTTGTTTATCTATTTAAGTATGTATTTACAAAAAAAAAGTATATAAGTATTAGTATCAGTTGTCTGGTTTCCATAATACAGGCTCTGCCTAGTTTGGGATCGGATGACCGTGTGTGGATTGTCCTAAGATATTATTATATTATTATTATTATTTGTTTACCTGTTTCACCATACCCTAGGCCGTAGGGTCCCAGCAGGCCCAGCACGACTTGCAAGTCTTGACAGGTTAATGTGAGTATGTCGTCACTACACTATAATAATAATATCTTGAGACAATCCACACATGTTTATCTGATCTCTGACTAGGCAACCCCCGCGGCTGTCGCATCGGCACATGAAGAGGGGCGAACCTGGGGCCTCCGTTAGGATCTGCACCAGGGCCCCCTCAGTGCCTTGCCTTAGAGCCCGCCGCCGGGGGACGCATTGTAGTCCCCCGGGTGCCATCACGGTGCTCACGGGGACGGGGGTCGCAACCCCGCCGCCGTCCTCCTCGGAGTCGCCGCCGAACTCAATGGACGTCCTAAGGGGCCACACCCCGAACGTCCAGCGACTCCGAAGGGACTAGGCAGAGCCTGTACTATGGCATCCAGACACATGATACTAATACTTATATACTTTCTTTAGTAAACACATACTTAAACAGATAAATAACACCCAGACAATTGGTGGGAATCAGACCCACAACCTATTGGGTAGTGGCCAGGGTGTATTTGGCTGGCCACCAGAGTCAGCCATCATGGCTGCGTTCATACATTTATTGTTCCATTTTTAATCTTGTAAAGAAAAACAGGGTATATGTCATATCCCACACCAAGCTGTCAAGACTGGCAAGTCGTGCTAGGCTTGTTGATGGAAAACTGTTCAGGAATTTGGCGCCTGGTCCCGTGTCCAGTAATTACACTATAATATAAACAGTCCCGGAATTACGATAGCCCTGAAACAATTAAAAAAAAAACAAAACTCAATAATTGATTCTCTTGAAATTGTTTACCAGGACTTGGATTATTTTTTCCCACCGCCACCTATGAAGTCAGTTCGGCTTCGTCTTACGGCGACCTTGTCCAACTGCACACTGTGCATTGTGAAACCTCATGCGATAAGAGAGGGCAAACTCGGCGCAGCTTTTGAGGCAATAGATGAAGGTGGTTTCGACATTACTGCTCTCAACATGTTCATTGTAGAGAATATTAATGCTGCGGAGTTTTATGAAGTGTACAAAGGAATTGTGCCAGAATATAAGGTGGGTTGTACTTGGAATCCCCTTAATGAATAATTATGCTTTATTTAATGTAGATTTGAATACAAAATCCTTAGTAATATATGAGAGACAGTATGTAAATTAGACATTTACAGACCGAGTGTGGCAGTTAGTTTATCAAATTCAGTAATGTCTGATAAATATGAAAACCCAGCTTAAAGCATATTGGTTTGCGAGCATTTAAAGTTGCCTAATTACGTAATAGATGTTTGTGAAACTACATAACCCGACTGCTAGTTGTAAGAACAATGAATATTTTAAATTTACAGGGTATGGTTGAAGAACTGTCAAGTGGGCCTTGCGTTGCTATGGAAATAGTTGCTAAAGATAGAAGTTTAAACACTGCTGTTGAGTTTAGAAAATTAGTGGGCCCTACAGATCCAGTAAGTGTAATATTTTTTTCTTTTCCTTTTTCTTGCATTTAGTTGCATGTCTTTAGTAAGGTTTGTGGAGTAGTTGACGGGCCGGTTGGTCTAGTGGTTAGTGACCCTGTCTGCTACTCAACAGGTCGTGGGTTCGATTCCCACCAAGTGTCTGGGTGTTTTATCTATATAAGTATGTATTTACAAAAAAAAAGTATATATGTATTAGTATCAGTAATCTGGTTTCCATAGTACAGGCTCTGCCTAGTTTGGGATCAGATGACTGTGTGTGAATTGTCCCAGGATATTATTATTATTATTATGCCATTTATTTTCAATATAACAACATTATTCACATTTTTAAATATACATTATAAAAAAAAACATTTAAAAATATAAAAAACGGCTCCCAACCGGCTGCGGGAACAGGGTCCTAGAAGACGGTGGTCAAGGCTCCAGAGAGAGGAACTTCCTAACGATGCGTGCCGTCTCCAGGAGCACTGCCTTCTGCATTTGGCCCTTGATCCAGCCGTCTAACGTGAGCCTCTTGAGGTGTTTATCGAGGCTCTTGGCCATTAGGCCATGGGCGGAAACGACTATGGGTACAAGGATTGCCCTATCAATGTCCCACATGTCGACAACCTCGTGCGCAAGATCAAGATATTTACATTCTTTATCTTTCTCCGCTTTCACGAGGTTCTCATCATGAGGGACAGTGACGTCTACAATCATTGCACGACGCTCGGTGCGATCTATCAGCACAATATCAGGCTTATTGGCAACAATAGTCCTGTCTGTGATGATAGATCGATCCCAGTATAACGTGATATGGCCATCCTCCAGAACTGGTTCTGGTACTGGTTATTATTATTATTATAGTATTGAAATTATGGGAGTGAAACCATTGCATCAGTCTCCCAGTCTACGGTAGTAGCTTCCTCTTTGATCTTCAGACCATATTTTAAGCAAGTGGAACGATTTAATGTAGTTTAATTGGTTATTGGCTAAACTTCGTGTTTTATTCCTAATATTATAATTAACATTTATAAATATATTTCTAACTAAAATGGGTATTACAAACTTCTACATAAATAGATCGGATATCGCAGTGGTTAGCTTACTGCGAATGAAGGTCGTGGGTTCGTTTCCTGTATAATATAGTAAATTTTTGAAGTGAGATTTTCTTGTTTTCTGACCTGGAATTAATGGGACCCCCAGTCAATTAAATGGTACCCAGAGAACAGTTTAGGAATCGCTATGGATATTTTTGAGGTATATTTTGTTGTTTACAGGAAATAGCAAGGTTATTGAGGCCACACACCATGAGAGCGAAACTAGGCAAGACTAAAGTACAGAACGCTATCCATTGTAGCGATCTAGCTGAAGATGGACTACTGGAAGTTGAATATTTCTTCAAGATACTAGACTTATAAATTAAGGCAGTTAATATTACAACTTTATAACAATTTTATAGTCTTGTGTTACTTAATGAGAAATTAATGTGTGAATCTTGCATTTAATTAGTCTAACAGTTGGCACGCACATGGACTGACTTAAATCCGAATTTTGTAATTGGCAACTTATTAAGCTGTAGCTAAGTTTCACTTCTGGCAGTTTTGAAGTTATAACTCAAATACATAGTGTGCTAGTGGGCACAATATTAACTTGTTAGGTATTTAGTGTTCATCGCGATTCGAATGTGTACCTCTTGAATAGCCAAGGACCCGGTCGTGCGGCCAAGGGACAGGTCCCTTGGCCGCACGACCGTATACAGGTATACTGGTGACACTGGTGGCAAACACTGTTTTGTTAGGTGCTCGCGATACGGATTCGCGCTCAGACCTGCGCAGCTTCGCCCGCTCTTTTTCCGAGATTTCCAACAATTATCGTTATATTTCAACCAATTTACTCAAAAAACTCGACATTATATATCTAAACCTTTGTATAAAACAAATAACAACATGGATTGTTCCATTTCTAGTTCTTCTAGTAAGATAAGTAATATCTGCTTAAGCAATTGCACATTACACGAAAAGGAAGTCTTAGATTATTTACTTTCTTTAAATGATGATAAGGGACCAGGGCCAGATTCAATTCCTCCACTTTTCCTAAAAAAATGTGCCAAATACTTGGCTTGTCCTTTATCTATTCTGTTCAATTGCTCTCTGTCCACTGGAGTTTTTCCCGATAAATGGAAATTAGCATACATAACGCCTGTTTACAAATCCGGAAATGAAGATAATGTGGCAAACTATAGACCGATATCTATTCTTTCAGCTATGGGTAAAATCATTGAATCCCTAGTTCAAAAAAAAATTTATACTCATCTTAACCATCTGTTAAGCGATAATCAGCACGGTTTCCGTCCAAAAAAATCTACAACATCCAACCTGGTTGAATACGTATCGGAATTATCAAGTTCACTGGATGCTGGTAAAGAAGTTCATGCATTATACACCGATTTCAAAAAAGCCTTCGATATGGTTAATCATGACTTATTGTTGTCTAAATTAGAAAGCCTAGGAATTCATGGGTCTTTACTTCGTTGGTGCGATTCTTACATAAGGAACCGATCCCAACTAGTCAACCTTAAAGGTTTTAGGTCAAAAGAATTTGTAGTGCCATCAGGAGTTCCCCAGTGTTCTCACTTGGGGCCATTATTTTTTCTCGTTTTTATAAATGACCTAAGTAGCACAATAAACTCAAAATTTAAGCTTTTTGCTGACGACCTAAAAATCTATCGTACAATTAATTCTGATTCTGATATAAGCCAGCTACAAATGGATATCGACAATATTTCCGACTGGTGTGAGCGTAACGATATGGCATTAAATCAAGACAAATGCTACTTTATTCGGTTTAGTAGAAAGAAAAATTTGAATCAAATCATGTACTTACTAAACGGCATTCCTTTGAGAGAGATTAATACTGTTAAGGATCTTGGTATTTTGATTGACAATAAGTTAAATTTTAATAACCACTTTGATGTCATGATTTCTAAAGCGTTAAAATTGTCTGGATTTCTAGTGAGAAAAATGAAAATCTTTAAGGAACCAAATCTTACTATAACAATTTACAACAGTGTCATTCGTAGCATTTTAGAGTACTGTAGTCCCGTCTGGAGTCCATTTTATCAAGTGCACTCTGAAAGAATAGAGCGTGTCCAGAGAAAATTTCTACAGATGTTAAGTTCTCTGACAATAAGCTCCGAATTTTAAACTCTTATATTTCCAGATTGACTTTCTACAACATGAAATCCTTAGTCTCACGCAGGAAAATATTAGATCTTATGTTCTTGTATAAATTACTCCACGGGAAAATAGATTCACCTGAGTTGTTAGAACAAATAGACATAAGTATTCCGCGCTCTAGCAGCCGCTTACAAAATCGTAGAACTTTTTCCCCACCACAAAGACGAACTAATATAGGTCTAAATTCACCTCTAAACCGAATGCTTTCTTTGGCCAACTCTATTCGTAGCGATATAGATGTTTTCACTGGTTCCGTAGCCTCGTTTAGGTCTAAACTTAAATGTTTAATAGACTAAGCTGAACAGTGAACTCAAATTAACTATGTTCTAATCATATTTTTATAAATAACTCTCTCAGTTAATATACACTCAGCGATTTGAAAATTATTGTTTGATCTGTAAGTAAGCAAGCTGTATTCACTTCTAGTAGATGTCAATCGGATTTTGTATTGTGGCTTGTATGTGTTATCATGTATGATTGTACATCAGTTTAGTGAATTAATAAATAATAAAAAAAAAAACCTTCCCCATGAATCACTCTATATATTGTTGAAAACCGCATGAAAATCGGTTTAGTACCTAGATTTTTAGTTTATCGCGAAAAGAAAGACGCGGCGGAGGACTTCGTTATATAATATGTAGTGAAGTGATGATTATATGGAAAACATGAGGCGTGAGCTGCCGCACTCAAAAACTTCTATTATCGTTATTTTTTTATTTGATTATTTCGTCTCGCCGTATATGTGATTATGACTTGCGTTTGTGTTTGTAAGCATGTGCGTGAACCTGTTCTTTATGTTGTATTATTCCTTAGTTCTTGCTAGAGCCCTCAACGCTTACATTTAAAGACTGACAACCGTTTCGGTTTTCCGAAACCGAACGACATATTATGTACGTATCACGAGAATTTTAAATTAAAAGATTTAAGCAATTTCGTCTGCTTCCTTATTTGAACACGCTTCCTAGTCCTACGCGACCCCGTTTATTGTAGCGTTACGTACCTATGATGTAGCTAGCCAGTCAGCGCTCTACGACGGACGGGCAGGCGTGATGAATAGGTATAACTTATTTGACGGGCCCGTTGGTCTAGTGGTTAGACACCCTGGCTGCTACCCGATGGGTCGTGGGTTCGATTCCTACCAAGTGTCTGGGTGTTATTAATCTATTTAAGTATGTATTTACAAAAAAAAGTATATAAGTATTAGTATCAGTTGTCTGGTTTCCATAGTACAGGCTCTGCCTAGTTTGGGATCAGATGACCGTGTGTGGATTGTCCCAAGATATTATTATTATGGTTCATGTTTGGTTACTCGAGTTTTTGCATCCGGACTTTTGTGGCTTGCGTGGGAACGAATCCAACACGTAGGTTTTTTTTATTTTATTTATTTATTTATCAAAATACAAAAAACAGTTTCCATAGGTAAAACTTAATTGGCACTAAATCAGTTATGCCAAGAAAAAAATCTACACCAAGCTTAGTAGTGCACGTTAATACGTAATTAAATATGAATATAATTAAGTACTTATATTATGATAAAATTTATATAGTAATATTGCAAGTGTTAAGTAAAAAATAACAAAAGAAAGAGAACAAGCAACGGAACTACGTAAGAGCATCTGTGCGATATCTATTGACCAAGAAAATAAGATTTCAATTTTGCTGAATATAGAAGAGAAGGTAGAGGCCTATTAGGAGAAATTAATGAAATGAAACACACCTGTGATTCAACTGCTGGAAATAAGATATAAACAACAGTTGTCTCTGGCAGGTGTAGGGACTATTGTAAGTACCTATATGGTAAGATTTCTAGATTTCTTTAAGTGGACATTTGGTGGACTGAACACTGGGCTATTGTAAAAGGCCGGGCCATAATTAGTAGGTACACTAATTATATTTTTGCAAGCGGTGACTTGCCACCCACTAGATGGGCTCTCCATATAGTCGTCAGAAGACGACGGCGTAACACCGGTGTGAGTGGCTCAGGGGTGTCGATAGGTGTGCTGCGCTTTCTCCGTAGTTACTCGCGGCGTTATGCTCTTTAATACTTCCATCCCTGGAGCATATAACTCTATCAGCTCCTCTCTGGACGGCCAATTAAGGCAAGCCAGAGCTGAGAGTCCTGCGGGCCCCCTTCGGTTTCCACTCGGCCGACGAAGACACGCCGAGGTGGGGGCCCTGACCGTCTCTGGAGCACTCGGGTCCGTGGTGTCGTTACGCACCAACAGCCCGCCACAAGCTGCCCTGCGGGCTTTTTTTTTTTAAAATTATAACACGGGCTTTTACTCCCGGACTTTTAACAGGCTTATTATTATTACTTTCGCGTGCTGTTTAAACAGTAATGGTTATGTTGTTTCTAAATCTATCCAAATATAAAAAGGGAAGTAATATTCGGATGTGTAACCCTTTTGCAAGGGATTGCAGTGTCATATACCTACCTAATCTGCCGTGGCAATCCCTCCCTTCTATTGGGGAGGGTTTCTGTTCAGCAGTGGACGTGTCTTCCGGCTGATGATAATATTCTGTCGTCAAGCAATAATGTTGAATTTTGGTTATACTGCTGTGTTTCAGTTTAAAGGGCACTAATCTGGTAAACAGGGCTTTGCCCTATGATCAGGCAATCGTCTTGCTGGCCTCGTCAATAAGTACTTGTTTCATTAAAAACTACATTCCTAATCCCGCATCTGGCTGCGGTTTTATTCATTCCAAGGCAGTCAGTTCACGAGCATGCAAATTTCCTCTTTTGCGAATGAGGAATATTGTTGGCCACTTATGGTAATGAAAGCTTCATCGGACAAGGAAAATCCCTCTGGCCCTTCAATGGTTAACCCCCTGTATTCCTGAATATGGTTAAATCATAAAAATAATCACCAGCCAAAAGACATCCACTGCTGAACATAGGCCTCCCCCTTCGAACGCTACAATGAACGACAATTGGCTATTTGCATCGATCGCACGATGTTTAGGGTCATAGACTTTTCAGGGTGGGGGTCCTATAAGTCAATGATCATGAGATGTCATCCATCATGATGGTGTCATCATCATGGTGGCCTGACACCATGCCTAAGCACCATAAGAGTGCAGAATGAATGGCGAACGTGTGCTTTCCCAAAGATGGGCTCAAAACGAATTTCAGCCCGTTTTAGGGACGCACTGAAGGATACACCGGTGAATTCTGTATGAACACTACGAAATCCCCTTCACGCCAACCGAGAAGGTTTCTCGTTGGTAGAAATCCTACTTAACACGATTCACCCATTCTGAAGATTTTTCCCACCATTAATTATATGCTGCCTGACTAAGCTAGCATTACATCAATAGACATAAACATTTAAAAAAGGTACCTACCTACATGTATACACTCAGTTATAACTCATGGTCTTTATTTAAGGTAAGGGCATGGCGGGGGTGCTTGTTTGGAGGAGCCCAACTGGAGAAGTAGGTACCACTAGGTACTTTACAGAAGACTATTTTTTTGTTCCCGCGGGGAAACCTTCAATAGGTCCCGGAGACCCTGTGGGCGTCAACTGGCGGTGTGTGTTGGATTCTTACCCACTAAAACGCCCGCCGCCGTCCTCCTCGGAGTCGCCGCCGTACTCAATGGACGTCCTCGGGCCCACACCGAACGTCCAGCGACTCCGAAGGCGAATATCTCACCCTACCGTACCGTTTTTTCCATCGAGGAGGAAACCTCCTTAAGGTACCTACCAGTCTCCTCAGGGACGGAGGCCGGGTCATGTGGGATCTTTATCCCATAAAACCTCCCCGGTGGCCTTAATTGACTCTACGGAGAGACTCTGGGCACTCCTGTCGGACCTCGCCAGTCTCCAGCGCCGGACGCTGGCTAGAGCACGTCCCGGGTGGAGCAGAAATGCACGCTCCCGCCGGCACAATCGTGGTGCCGCACGACTCAGGGCATACACAGCGACGTCACCAAAAAAAATATTGAGAGGTTTGTGGACACTTACAACGGAGTTCCTTTTTTGTTCAGCCTCTCTCGCACTCTCCTCTCACTCTCCCCTCCCTGCATAACGGGCCCTTACTTTCTTGCCCTAACTCCTAACTCCCTTTCATTCCCCCTTATCCCTCCGTCACCTATGAGATTATACGCGTTAAATACATAACCATATTTTAAGTCGGTTAAAACCAGGGACCCACTTTTTTGTCACGTGCCGTCCGAAGCACCCATCTATGTAATGACTTTGCCTAACGCCTAATTTTAATGCCTCATTTTTATTTAGGGTATGCAACCCTAAATAAAAATTAGTCTTTATAACTCAGGGATAATACACCTTTCTAGCCGTGAAAGAATTTTCAAATTCAGTTTAGTAGTACCGGACATTACCCGGAACATTATTCTGCCTATTAGATTTATATTATATTAATAAAAAAAACAGGTCAAGTGCGAGTCGGACTCGCGCACCGTGGGTTCCATAACATCTTTGGACGTATTAAAGTTATTTTACTCTTCGCCCAACACGTCAGATAGCAAAATATCGAAACCGTAAACTAAGTTTGTTTGTCGAGGTGTTTTTTTAAGATTAAGTACTAAAAAACTGTACTACTTAGAAAAATCATTTTATTTTTCCTGTAAAATATAGATAAACATTTATTATCCACAATCATTTCAGATTTTTCCCTCCACAAACTTATTAGGGGGGAACGGTATTTATTTTTGACATTATTGATTATAAGTTAAAAACTTCGCGACTTAAACCAAAATACAAAACTGTTTTGAGATGCGCAAATAATGCCCTTCCTTATGATACCCGACTCAATATCTAACCCCAATTCCGACACCCATTAAAAAAAGGTACAAGTACTTAATTTTTTTTTATTGCAATGAAGTTGGGTAAGTAAGATCTAAAACTATTCCAAGTTTTAAATCGATAGCATCCAGAACATGCAATAAAGAACTCCTTTCTAAAAGGACCGCACTCTATGCGTCCGTGACCCACGAGCCCCCTTTATGGAAGGGGATACCTCATCATATTTCTAATGGGCCCATTGACGATGGGGCCGGAGGGGCAGCGCAATGAATCTCGCAACCTCGATCCTGTCGCCTCCGCCGAGCCGGATCGGCCTTCTCCCGATCCCGCTCCGTGGCCTTCTGCGATATCCCAGAACAAGCAGACAGTCATATTACTGTCTTACAGAAGGAGGCTACAGCCCTTCACGCCGATTCCTCCGCCAACATAACTGACACTACTATGCTGGCAGAGAGAGGTCGTGTCTGAGCCGGCCGGCCAGGATCTGGTCATAGAACCTCGCATCCATTTCCGCCAGGACGTCCAGAGGCGGAAAGCGCGCCAGGCTTGTTGTCGCCTTATATGACCGTGCCGTACCCTACGAATCTATACTTATAATAAAACTGTAACTGGTCCAATTCTGTACATTGAAGATATTTTGAAAATTATATTTGGAGGGCATTCTATAACCGATACTGAGGCCGAAAATGTATTTTTTTTAATTTTTGTCTGTCTGTCTGTCTGTATCACGGCTGAGCATCACGCCGAAACTACTGAATGGATTCAAATGAAACTTGGCATGATTTGAGATCGTACTACGAGGTAGGACATAGGATACTTTTTATCCCGTAATCTAGCACGGTTCTTTTGGGAGAGGGGATTAAAGTCAAAATGGGTACTTGGTTATACGCTTGGTCCGATTTTATCAATTTTTCTTTATAATATAATAAATATTAGAAAGGGAACACTCATAGATAGTTGTTATCAAGGTTTTGTAATCGATCGGGTTAAGCAACGTTAGGTAAGGTCAATAAATAGATGGGTGACAGTTTAACGCCATTTGAACTAAACGGGTCCGTGCTTCGGAGAGCAAGTAAAAAGTGGGTCCCAGTTTTTAACCGACTATAAAAAAGGAGGTTATGTATTCAATGCGAATATCTGTTATTAAAAGTTTAGTTAACGTAAAAATAGCGCAGGCGGAGCTGCCTGGGTCAGCTAGTAAATAATAAGTTCATAGGCCGTACCTACCTACTGCCGACTACTACGGACGAACCCTTGCATTTATTAACATCTATTTATAACTTAATAATATGTAGAAATATCCTAGGAGTTGTATTGTAGGAGAGTATACATATATTAGTCTACACTACACACAAAAGATGATGGAGTGACACAAAATTAGCGACCTTATTTGGGTAACCACCCCGTGGGGTGTCCAGGTAAGAATAGCACACTCCAATCTCCATAAGAGGCGACTAAGGGTAAACAAGAAGACGGGCAGCAGCGTCTTTCGATTAGATCACCTACCACCTATCCTACTGCGATCCCCAACCCGCCTGCCAAGCGTGGGGATTATGGAATCCACTCCTTTCTAAGGGGGGAGTCCTTTTTTCAGCAGTGAACATCTGTCGGCTGATGATGATGATGCGACGACCTAAAGTAGAGCAAGAAGATTGTCTTTTACCTTATATGAGTCTATACAAGTTATGCCCCCTGGTAGGAAATAATTAAGGATGCCGAATCCTATTAAAAAAACCTTTATTTCATTTATAGATTCAAAAACTCTGTAGTTACAAAATTTTAACAATGGACTCGTCCGGGTAAACCTGGACCGCAAAGCTCTGAAACCCTGCTAAATATGATACAATTAATGACGTGGGTGATGTGATGAGTGAGTATAATCCCTAAAATAATGATTAACAAACATTTCACACTGCCCGGAACTATTGTCAGGCCATGTTGAGACATCGCAGCCTCAGACTTAGTGCCTAGCGGAGCGAATTTGTAATTCTTTTGAGATGTGGCCTCTGCCTTTCACTGTGTAACTGCACAGAGACATGCAAACGCTGTTAGTAGTTACCTTGTTATTGCAGATGACTGTATGAATGGTGTAGATAAGTTTACATGAGAGGGGACATACGTAACTAGGGTTGCGTTCGCAAGCAGTACGGTGCTAACCTTTACTTGCGGACGCGCGTGCGCTATGCGAACAAGTCGCCGGCGCAACTAATATACGCACTCGATCTAACTACCACCGACAATACATAAGATCATCTCGGGAAGTGACATTGTTTACGTGTATACAATAAAACATAAAAAAACACCAGTGACAGTTTGCTGAAAAGAATGAAAATCAGTTAACTGGTTACCAATATTTTCAGTGGTTTTAAAAAATGTGATAAGGTTTTTCCCATTTCCAACTGCGGTGAGTGTGATTACCTCTGTTAAACCTGTATGAATTAATTCTTTTTATTTTGCTATCGATCTTAATTCAACATTGATTTCTAAAACGTATAAATTTACAGTACTTTCAAAAACCATAACTTTAGAAAAATATATTCTGATAGATCATAATAAAAAATAATGCATTAAGTATAAAAAATAAATAAAAAACAAGTTAATATAAGGGAATTAAATAACAAAGGAAGTTTAGATAATTTACTCAGACGTCCGATATCTTCCTATAGAAGTAGTAGGTATCCACTGAGTATAAATCGTGGTATAAATATAAGAAAGGAAAATATTACAATAGCTCCATAAAAAAAATATTGCAGCCGTGTAAGTAGTTCCTGAAGCAATGTGAATGAAGTGGAGGAATTTAAAAGATGATGATGGTTTACTTACTTACCTAATTTAAAAACGACATAAATGGCTACCCCGCCCACATGACTGCAAGAGTGATAATTGCGAATTAGGTAAAATCATCATCGGGTGATGATGATCAATAACACAGTATTAATTTATACCAACGATTCATAATACTCTTTGCGATTCATCGATGTAGTTAACATTGACATTAGTATACCATACAACAAGTCGTCCAATTTAGTTATTACTTATTTGATCGAAGATAGTTACAACTTATAGTTAATGTAAGGGATACATATTTAAAAATCCTTTCATATTACTCACGTACTCGTACTAAAGGTAGTAGAGTAGAGAATGGGGAATTTGCATAAATTTGATCTTAATACAGATTTTAGGTTACAGTTTAGAGATGGGTGTACCGTACCTACTTACCAAAAACAAAAAAGTTTATATTATATATGCACAAATAATCTAGATATTTTCACTTTTATCTAAAAATAGCATAACTAGATCAAGTCCGTGACGCATCAACAGACATTGTAATAATATGTATTTAAGAAAGATAGTTATTGTAGTTTATGTCCCGAAATCAGTGTATGTTTGAATAAACGCAGTTAATTGACCTACTGAAAGTAGCTTAACAGAGATAACTGTTATAAGCAAACAAACGGCTAATAAAGCATGTTTTTTCGCATAGCATAAAGATACCCAGGCAATCTTGTTGCCGGTAATACAAAATTACCTGGAATTGTGGACACCGCATTGTACAAATGCATGGTACATTATCACTGCAAATTGTAGGTTTAACCTGGAAATTTCTTTCCAAGGCGCACATACTCGTTCTGTGTTTCTAAAGGCTATCAAAGTTCGACTATCTTTGCCTTGCTATTTAAATTGTTAGCTACTTGCTTAGTCCCCTAAGCAGGTCCGGATAAAGTGAATACTTCAGACAAAGCGAATACCATCCACTCCTTCTCCTACCGCGCAGTCGTAAACAAACAGACCTAGCGCAGGGTTATTTGAGTCCAAGAGGAACAAGACCGCTTCCAGATCCTCAGCTTCCAATAGGGACTCGAAAGAAAGATTTAGAAGTCTAAAGTTCTTACCAGCACAGTGCTTAACGGAAGGCTAAATTTACCACACAAACAAACACCAAAGTGTTACATTGAAAAAGATTTAAAAATACAAATTACATTTGTAAGGAAGTATTACACTAACACAACCAAAAATTAGTGTTTTTGGTAATTATAGTTAATTACCAAAGATGTTAAAATTACCAAAAGAACTGAATTTAAAAATCAGAGGTCAAAGAAAATTTTGTAAGCTTCATGCTATTTTTATGGAGACGATTGCGTCGAAATTAATGGGCAGCCAGTTAATGATTGGAGCCAGTCCAAATTCTCTACGCACTGGTGTTCACGAGAAACGCACGGCTTACGAAAGAGAAGGAGATTTCTTTGTTACAACTGCTACTATACTGCTGTACTGGTATTGAATAAGTTATTACTGCATCAATTTTATTGTTCTTCAATTGTTTGTGTGTGCATGTTGCATGCATGTTTTTAGTTTTTACATATATTATTTGGTAATAGTTGCTTTAGAGTCTTCATTTTGCCCTATGGTGCTATCCTCTTTACCCGGCGGGTTGGGCAAACCTGGCCTTTCCCTACGTAGTTTGGGGTCATGTACCGTTGTCCGTCATGTATCATTGTATATTATATTGTTGTCGTGTATGCTGATTTATTTCTTTCATTACATTTTTATTATTCTTATTGTTTATAACAGCCACTGGCAGTTGTTTAATCAAGGGCTGGAAGTTTTGCTTTGTGTCTATACCTTCTAACGACACTATTTTATTGTTAGATCTAAGTATAAATAAGGATTTTTTTAAGGAATGCCAACCTGTTGTATTTGATGGGCTAGTTGGTTTAGTGGTTAGACACCCTGGCCGCTGCCCAATCGGTCGTGAGTTCGCACATACCGCTTGGGTTCGGTTCCCACCCGAGTGCCTGGGTGTTATTTATCTATGAGTAATAACTTTCAAAAAAGTACTTAAGTATTTGTATCAGTTATCTAGTTGCCATAGTACAATTCAGTGTGTGACCGTGTGTGGATTGCCCCAGGATATTATTATTATTTCGTTAGTATTTAATTACTTACTTACTTAAGTTTTTCTTTAATTTAGCGTTACGAATTGCCAGCCACCTTATGCAAATGTTTAGCCAGTTTCCCTAATTGTTGGTCTTTCTTGTGTGGTTATAAATTTGTAACCGCTTGCCAGTTAAAAAATGGATGGGAAGAACGCCAGGCCAGGCTTTATATAAATATACCTATTGAAGTAGAAGACATAATTAAGATGTTTATTTCCCATGAGGCTGATATTGCAGTATTGTCTGTATACCTGTAAATTTTGCTTTTGTTGTGAAAATTGTGCATATACTTAAGATTGGATAGTTTTATGATATTGAAATTGTTGAAATGGTCTTTTCATAAAAGTAGACATTTTTATAATAATTATGAAATTGGTTAAACCTATTTACCTATTTTTAACCGGCTTCAAAAATAAGGTTCCCTATTCGACGCGTATGTATGTAATATTAATAAAAAAGCGTAATATTAATATATGATAGTCTATGTGGGCTTCTAAACAAATTTACCAAATTTTATGAGTGTATGTACATATGTATGTATGTATGTATATATGTAGGTTTGTCAGCGGATTTCTCAGAAACTACAGGTTCGATTTCAAAAATTCTTTTTGCAATAGTTAGAGTATTTTTCAACTTAGGGTAGAGTACAAGTTTCATCAAAATCGGTCCAGTAGTTTAAGAGATATAAACTTTTTATGTTTTCAGTAAGTTACTGTAACGTAGACGTTCGAGTTGCGTGATAGTGCTGATACCTATATTGCTAAAATAAAAGTCACTAAAAAGTGTTAAATAAACTATTTAAAAAAAAAAACCGACTTCAAAGTAAATTATCTAAAAAACATAAAATAACGAATATATATTGAAGTCGGTGTCAGCTCGTAGCTCGTGCTAGTCTTAGTTAACATGATGTGCTAGCACCGACTTCAATATAATTTTGTTATTTCATGCTTTTTAGATAATTTACTTTGAAGTCGTTTTTTTTTTTTTTAAATAGTTTATGTACTCTACGACACATCGAAGACTAAAATTTCCTGATTGCTTTAGGATATTTCTTTTTTGTACTTAGGTAGGTAGTGCCTACCACAGGAGAGGAATATAATTATGTTTTTCTTTGCTATATAGGTATGTATTAGATAAACTAAACTTAGAGTTTAGGGGGTGACTAGGATTTAAAATTTCGTTTTTTTTGTATTTAAAGATCAGCACAAAAAATATCCCTAAAACTATCATATACTTACCTACTTGCGAAAGAAGTATTAAATGTAATTTTAGATAATCTTATTGGTTTTTGTTAATTATTTTATTTTAATAGGATAGACAGAACTTTTAACATCTATAGAGTTTGTTGTGAAATGGTGGAAAAGAAAAAGTTGTCCTATCGTTTGGGCTCATAAAAACTCATGTGAAAAGTAACATGTTTGTAAGGAAGTATTACTTCGATGTTTAAATATTATTAATTTTAGGGTTCCATACCTAAAAGGTAAAATAGGAACCCTTATGGTCTGGCTTCGTCTGTCTGTCACACATAAATATTTCAGGAACCACGATGCTGGTGCACGAGTCCGACTCGCACTTGACCGATATTTTTTTATTACATTATACTGAGCTGTTATGTAAAGACTGTACAAATGTTCAAATGTCGAGTCATAGTTGACTCGGTTACGACATCCGTTGGTGATTGCCGAATGCGGTATTTTCCTTGGATTCTCCATTGTTAGCTGTTGACTGCCTTGTTATTTTTACACATGCAGGAATGATAATTATCTACAAATACTTAAGTACCATGTACCTACGCATTTAATTACATAATAATTACTTATATTATTATGTTTTGTACATAATAATAACTTAAACAAAAGGAAGGTATTTTTATCCAATCAGTCGCAGGACTATAATACGCTATCGTCAAAATCGTCATCACCGGACGGAAGACGTCCACACACATCTGAACATAGGTCTGCCCCTTCGAACACCACAATGAACAACATTTGGCTAAATGCATCCACCGGTTAGCTGTCAGCCCCGGAACGATTTTTTCGAACCAGGGTAGGAACTTGATAGAGGCTTCCCTTCAGTGTTTGAGAAATTACTTAAAAAATCTCAAATCGGCATCACAACTTCACTTGTGGTGTGGCGCATTTTTCTTACAAGTCGAAAGTCAACCAGGCTTCCGTATGCTAGGAGCTTTGTGGAGTGAGTTTTTTTTTCATCATATCTTATCATAATATATATGATTTTGGCACCCCCTGAAACTGCCGCCCGGGGCCGATGCCCCGGTTTGCCCCGGTTGCTATAATACCAACATCGTGACATACTCACCATTGCTAGCCGCGAACGTCCTTCACATGCAACTCTCTTTCTTAGACCTGTATTTTCAAACATTCAATAGAGTTTAATCAGGTCTATTTTTTTTTAAATCTGTAGTTTTGGGTTGTGTAGAAGGCGTTTTCGGCGGAGCAGGTGTCGCGGTAAAAACAGAGCAGATATAATAAATTCAATCTTAAATGGAATATCTACAGAGATTTCATTAGATGCGCTTGATGGTAGAGGCTGCGTGGATGTCTTGCTAGTTATCATACTACGAATTTAAATTTCGGTACACGAATTTTAAATTCCTACTTGCGTATTAAGTATTCTTTATCATCATATGCTTGTTTTACCGACATCTATGGGCACCTACTTATTGCTTATATTTTGTTACGAACGAGCCATTGTACTCATCCATTGTTTGCCAAGCGGGCCAACTGTGAGTAACTGTGCTTATAACCTACACTGCAATCGCTATTTGCACTTTGGCGTGTGTCATACATGTAGAAATCTTTGTTCTTTCCGACATCAGTTCGAAGTGTAAAGAGAAAAAGAGTTTAACAAGTATACCTAAACTATAAAAGCTGCGAGCACCAGTGACCAGGGGCTCTAAATAACGGGCAACCTTTGGAGTTGCTGAATGTTTGGGCCGTGAGTCCTAGACGTCCATCGAGTACGGTGGCTACTCCGAGGAAGACGGTGGTGGTCTTGCAAACTCCGTCTCTGTGTCTTAGCACCGTGAGGTTCCCGGGGGGTTATAATGCGACGGCCCCGGGGCGGCGGGCTTAAAGGCAAGGTACTGAGGGGTACCTGGTGTAGATCCCATTGGAGAGCTCGGTCCCTTCTCTCATGTAGGTACCGATGCGATATCCCAAAAATACCCGGTTGACCACGCGCAAAGTCCCGAGGACCTAATGAAAAACAATAAAAAGGCTGAATGTCGAGGATGCGTCAGGAAAACAGGTTTTATTATACTATTTGATGACCCGCGCACCCCAAACATTACAGTACGAAAAACGGCCTAATCAATCAGTAATCCTATGCGTTTATTCATCTATCTATTTACTTCAGTTATCACGTATATAAGTGGTATTGTTTAAAAAAAAGCAAAAATCAAAGTAAGTACTTGCCTACTCGTTTCAAGTATAAATTATAATTGAACACGGTGAAATGCGGTACCTGAAGGTACTCCTCACCTATATAATATAATCAAATATACGATCTATGTTATGATTTGCATTTTGCCGGCGCCAATCTCACGTAACCAAATGCGGCAGTTGAATCACGGTCAATGCGGTATGATGACCTATAAGTTACCCAATAGTAAGCAAACCAATAGTTAAATCCACAGCTGATCCTGACAGATCAGCCTGGAGTTTGACGTTATATAACGGGTGTAAGGGACCATCGTACCGAAAAATTTTTAAGTGTCAAATAATGTCCGTTAATGGTCCGTTACAACATTACAGAAACCATTTATATGGAAAATGACAAATGGCTGACTTATTAATTTTCGAGCATGTAATGAATATATGCGGAATAATATTTATTTCTCAAATTACATTGCCAATTTTCTAAAATAATAATAATTAATTGCCTATGTACCTACTGTTTTAGTGCATAAAGAATAAATAAATAAATAATTAAATAAATTTTACACAAATAAGTACTTAATTTATTATTTTGAAATTAAAATTATGCTTTATTAGGTATCATACCAATAATGATATTATACTAATTTTATTTAAAAAGAAATGGATTTTTTTTGGAAATTCATGAGAAAGCCGATGTAAAATTTCAACACACATTCTGAACACTCTAGGTGTTCAGAATCATGTACCTACTGGATCCCTGGTATCGGATTTCGGTACGATGTCCCTTTCACCCTGTATGTTGATGTTTATAACATAGAAACGTAATTTTTGCACAAGAGTCCCAAGAGTTCCAAGAGTCGTCATTTTACGACGACTCTTGGAAACTATCTACTTTATATTTTATTACACCAATCTATTAGGAATTGTAGCCATTTTTTTAGGACTTAAATTCCACCACCCAGTTCTGTTGCATCTAGTTGCTGCAGCATAAAGCTGAGATAGGGGCAATTTTTGGCACCACACAGTTGGTAGTGTATTGTTTTATTTATATTAATTTCTTTTTCACTTCTATATGTTGTTTTGCTGCGTTAGTATTTTGTGTGTTACTTCCCAAGTTTGTTTGTGATTGTCAAAATAAAAATATTTATCCTTTTCACTCATTCCCTGTATTGGACCTGTCAGTCATGATCTACAGGATTTGTTAACCATACTACCACCTAAGCCTACAGGTGTCTGACCACGCAGAATATGCTGCTATCGCACCACGTTCATGATGCATATACGCCAGTTCACCAGCCAACTTTGTTACGAGAGAAAATTTAATCACAGAAATTTAAATACAAAGTCAATGGCCATTTACCTAACAAGGTTTTGATGTCCAGGAGAGAGAAAAAGCCTGAAACAAATTTCACTACCTCAGTAGCACGTGCCTACGTGGTCACATATGTAGGCAGCCAATCAACCTTATAAGTGGTTGTAAGTGACCAGATCGGCCCGTGCCTAGGTGATAGCACCTTCAGGGGGAGTGTACATTAATGCGTCCCGGGAAGGGCGTGCCCTTGCGAGCAGCCGGCGCTGTAGAGACATTGGCGAGGTCCGGAGTGCTCCTAACGTTGATGAAGGCTACTGCTGAAGCTGAAGTGAAGCAGCAGCGAGTAAACATTTCCGTGACTCACTGTATAATAATAATAATACCAGACCTTGTTAATGTCCCACTGCTGGGCACGGGCCTCCCCTCAAGATGAGGGGGCTTAGGCCATAGTCCACCACGCTGGCCAAGTGCGGGTTGGCAGACTTCACACGTCATTCGAAAGCTAGTTAGGCTTTCTCAGACATGCAGGTTTCCTCACGATGTTTTCCTTCACCGAAAGCTAGTAACAATCGCACAAAGACGATTAGCACATGATTATTTATAGAAATCAGAGGTGCGAGCCGGGGATCGAACCTGCGCACCTTGTTTCCAAGGCAAGCGCTCGCCCACTGAGCTGTTACAGCCACCGTCCGTGACTCATTGTAGCTAGAGAAAATTATTGGACTCCATAGACTAAATAACTAATGGCAGGCGAATCCCTTGCTATCAACTACCTTTTTTTTCGCGGGGGAATCCTTAACAAAGTCCTCGGGAGCTGCGGGGCTCAACCAGGGTATGTGGGATTCTTACCCACTAAAACCCCCGCGGCTGTCGCATCGGCACATGAGAGGAGACCCCTGGGCTTTCCGGTGGGATCTGCACCAGGAGCCACTCAGTGCCTTGCCTTTGAGCCAGCCGCCGGGGGGCGCATTGTAGCCTCCGGGAACCAGTCACGCTGCTCACGGGGACAGGGGTCGCAACCCCGCCGCCGTCCTCCTCGGAGTCACCGCCAATGGACGTCTTAGGGCCCAAACCCTGGACGTCCAGCGACTTCGAAGAATTAAGTCCACTCAAATCACTCAGCTCAAATCACCTGGGTGATTTGAGCGGAGTGATTTGAGTGTCATTAACTAAAGTCACCGACATAGTTCATTATTTTGGCGTCTGGTCTGGTTGTAAAACTACTATATCGTCCATTTTATATAGTCTTATCACCGTATAAGTTTCTGAACTACTTGTCTGGTCGGTCGTGATAAAATTTACATGGAATTATAGTAAGTTCACTCTGTCACTCAAATTAAAAGATAATCATCAAAATAGGTACATATTATAAATCGAGCAAAATCAATCCAAGAAATTCTAAGAGAATAGGTAGGCTAAAAAAGGTATTCGCTTTTTATGAAAGTTTTACCCGCAGTCTCACGCGCCGTTAAGATGAGGGGCAGTAGTAGAAAATATTTTAATAACTAAGCAGTTTAAATGATTTGAACTATTTGAGTTTGAAAGTGGCAAGGTGGCACCTTGATGGCGTTGGTGCCTAAATTGCGTTTTGAATCCACTTTCGTAATGAAGAGTTACGTCCACTGCTGTACAAAGGCATCCCCCTTATAACGCGGCAGCGTATGACAGCTAGCCACTTGCATCCATCGGTTGCCCGCGACTAACAATGTCGGTGGTCCACGTAGTGGAAGGCCTACCTACGCTGCTGTGCCGGTTCGCGGTCGCCATTCGAGAACCTTTCTTCTCCGTCGCGCCGTCGGTGCCCCGTGGTACATGCGGAACGTAGATCTGCATTCCGATTTCAAATTAGATCCCCTTCGTAAGTTCCTCAAAGAAGCGTCGAAACGCTACTTTGAATCCGCGTCCCGTCACGCGAACAGTTTAATCCGCGCCGCCGCCGATTACGCCGCTAGTCCTTCTGACTCGCGCCGCAGACCACGGCACGTACTGCTCGACCCTCCTGACCCCATGACGGTCCTATTGGACCGGGATGCGCCGACCCCTCCCCGACAACCGTATGCTACACTAGCTATCAGACACCGGTCTCGCCGGCGAGGCCGAAGGGTCGTACGTATGCGACCGCAACGACGTGCATCACCCCACTGAGTTTCTTGCCGGTTCTTCTCAGTGGGGCGCGTTGTGAACCGGTGGTAAACTCAGCCCTCTCTTAAGCGACAGTCCAAGCCGAGGCCGTGCCTCCCTGAGGTGCCCTTGTGCTCGTCGCTACTTCTGCCGTAAAGGCTAGAGCGCTTCAAGCGCTCGCCTCCTATTGTCCGGTGAAGCTGCAATGGCCATCTGCGGCTAACAGCGTCTATCATTCCCAAAAAAAAAAAAAAGAACCTTATTCCCTATCGGTTATCGTTTCTAAATACCTTACGCCGCCCCTCAATTGAAGACTAGATAATCCAAGAATCTTTTGAGATAATCCAACAAAAATAAATATGGTTACGAACAAGGAAGTCAAGAATATTCACTTCATATTATTCATTTTAGTTACTTACTTAGCCCATTGATAATATCATTGACTTAGGCGAATAACTCGTTCCAATATTTGTAGGTACACAATTCCACGATTACGTACTCAATTCAACAAACATGTAAGATTTATACATAGAAGCGGTTGTTCTTTGCCGTCAAAATATTCCAATCAGTACGAGGGAGTTTTAAACAGACCTAATTGTTTGTTACAGGACTAACAGCAATAACTATCTTCCATGCCTCAAGAAAGCCAGCACACAATCGCACGTGTGGCAAGCCGGTGCACAAGGAAGTTTCCCACCTAGTGACACGTGTGATCAACACAACACCTACAAAAACACGTTAATTTTAGCTCTACAAATAGATTTAAGTTGTCAACATGCAGTTTATACGTTCCTTCTTCAAACGGATCACTGATGATCTCAAACAGAAAAAGTTGATACCGCTGAAGATATTATTTTTCGTCCACGCGTCAAGTAAGTACTAAATTTAACGTAAGTAAGTATATCAAATATTAATGCTGTAGTTTGACCATATTGCAATCTATTTAAGAACTAATGATGGTATAAAAATGTTGGGTACATGTTTTGAAAGGTTGCTTTACAAACCAGAGGTCACAGGTTCAAATCTACGCAAGAACTAGTGCACTATAATCTTAGAGGAGATACCACTGGAGAGATCATGATGCGCTAACCCCTCTGCCAAATTTTGGTCATATGGTCAGGTCATTCTTTATTTGTGTGCGTAACTTTTTGAATGTGTTGCGAGTTTATTATAGTGTGGGTATGCGTAAAATTGTATCTGTGTGTGTTTACTTCGCCTCCCGCAGCCCGCAAAAATGCCACGAAAAATTTGTTCGGGGAATCGACGCGATACTAGCTCCATTCTAATTACTCTGAGACTATAATAGCTCCCGCGTAGATGTGTGATCTTGTGAAAGATTGGCCGGTGTGTGTGGTCATATCATATCGCCCACTATATTTTGTGTCGCCCACGAGGACGCTATGCATTATGTACATTTATTACTAGTTGCGCCTGCGAGTCCGTCGTGGGATTTATATATATTTTATAGCATACCTATAATGGTTTACTGGAGATTTGCGTAAACTGAATCGAAATCAGTTTTACGGTTATTTAGTATACTTTAGATTGGTTTGACATGACGCGGGAATTAACAGATAGGAGACAGATTTCTATTTCTGTAGATACTTTTATAGTGTTTTCATTATACTCATCATAATCAGCTTTCTGTACTTATGTATACTGTTGGATAAGGACATAGGCGCTCCTCTTTCAAGCCACTGGCAACCGCATTGCGTATATCGTCGCTTTGCATAAACAGTACCTAATATAGGTCAAAATATACTTAGTTATTTTCATTGTACGGGTTATATTTTTATGCAGTGCGTATATTTTTATCAAGTTATCAGTGTCGTTAATTAGATAATATTTAAACAATAATTTTATTTTGCATTATTAAATTATCCACAACAAAATGTATTCACCATGCGCACGGTAGTAACATGGGCAGGGCCTGTAACATCACCTCTAATAGCAATATTATTTTCACCTTAGTTTCACGGTAGAAAGTGACAGAGCTATAAACTACGTATATTGACGTTTCTACCTCGTGTCTAGATTATGACAAATAGAGATGATGGTAGGCCCCCAGGTGGCGAGCGGTGAACGCTCGTGACGATGATCGTTGCGCTTGTTGTGGATACTTTCAAGTGAATTTATTTTTATATTTTTGTATCGAGGTGGGTAAAACCAAAAAAAGACGCATCTTTATTTTTCAACAATCTATAAATAGGGTAAAAGTGGGATAGTTGCCCCAGGGGTATAGTTGCCTCGATTGTAATTTCTCTAGTTTGGCGGATGATCACATGTTATTTTATTTATCTTTCGAGAGACTACTCTACAACTACCACTAAGTTGACCGTGTTGTATGTCTTTGTGCGATTGCATGGTAAGGCAAGGTGCAATCAAAGTTTTTGCGGGATAGATGGCCTCTTTTTCAGTGGGGCATCTATCCTATACGTAATTTACATAGATTAGGCAATTATCCCCTATATGGGATAGATGCCCCAAAATTTAGAGGTCCGCAAAAATCGCGAATACTCTGGAAATATCAAAGATGATGGTTTTTCCTTTCATAAGTTTGAAGATAATAAATCAAAGTATCTACCCGTATTACAAATAAAGAATTTTGCTTTTTTCACTGAGAGATATAAAGTAATTTCAAAAAGTGTGGCAACTATCCCACTTTTACCCTAAGCTAAATTTACGCATTGCTAAAAAAGTTAATCTGTATAATACTTGTCTATATATTTATATATATTTGCAGCACTATTCGTGCTGTACCCGTACTTGACGATCCACATGCGCGAGCTGGGCATCAACGTGGAGGAGACGGCCATCATGTCTGCTGTCACCCCGGTCGTCTCCATCGTGATGCCGCCGCTCGCCGGCATGCTCGCTGACAAGATCGGCAACTTCAGGGTACGTTTGGTGTGCTGATATTTTTTTGATATGACACAGGCAGACAATGTATTCGTTTTACGATTCTCACTTAGGAACCGAATGATGAAACCTTGTTTGAAACTTTCATGGTAATTTACAATATCATATTGACTTACCGGTTCACTGCCAGCATTTTTTTAATAAACAACAATAATCCTAGCAAGCAGTAACAGCTCAGTGGGTGAGCGCTTGCCTTGGAAATAAGATGCGCAGGTTCAAACCCCGGCTCGCACCTCTGATTACGTTAACTAATCATGTGAGAATCGTCTTTGTGCGATTGTTACTAGCTTTCGGTGAAGGAAAACATCGTGAGGAAACCTGCATGTCTGAGAAAAACTAACTAGCTTTCGAATGACGTGTGAAGTCCGCCAACCCGCACTTGGCCAGCGTGGTGGACTATGGCGCTTATGGCTTAAGCTCATCTTGAGGGGAGGCCGGTGCTCAACAGTGGGACATAAACAAGGGCTGGTATTATTATTATTAATAATCCTAGCAGCGAACCCGTAAGTCAATATACTTTATTATGATGAAAACCTTGTTCACCTGAGTGTGTTGACTCTGCCTCTTGACTATAATATAAAAAGATTGAATGGCATCTACAGTCATTGTTCCTCGAAAATAATCTCAAACACCGACTTCAATATATTTTCGTTATTTTATACTTTTTAGATATTTTACTTTGAAGTCGGGTTTTTTTTTTAAATAGTTTAACACTTTTTAGTGACTTTTATTTTAGCAAAAAAATAGGTATCAGCACTATCACGCAACTCGAACGTCTAGTTATAGTAACTTACTGAAAACATAAAAAGTTTATATCTCTTAAACTACTGGACCGATTTTGATGAAACTTGTACTCTACCCTAAGTTGAAAAATACTCTAACTATTGCAAAAAGAATTTTTGAAATCGGACTTGTAGTTTCTGAGAAATCCGCGGACAAACCTACATACATACATACATACACTCATAAAATTTGGTAAATTTGTTTAGAAGCCCACATAGACTAACATATATTAATATTACGCATTTTTATTAATATTACATACATACGCGTCGAATAGAGAACCTTCTATTTGAAGCCGGTTAATAATAAAAAGCATAAAATAACGAAAATATACTGAAGTCGGTGTCAGCTCGTGCTAGTGTTAGTTAACATGATGTGCTACTGGTGATTAATAGTTGAGGTCAATATAGACGTTCAGTTTCGGAGAATACATTTAGCATTTATTCGCTTATTGTCTAAGGTTTTAAAAAACAACCTTGTTGTTAACCTTGTCCTGTGAAGAGATGGTAAATACCCACTTAACACATATACATGTGACATGTAACATAATGTTTCCATCACCTCTGTGGAAAGCCTTGTATGCTTTGCATACCAGAGGTCATGGGATCAAATCTTGTGGGAAGTTGCAATTTTATAGAGTTAGTTGTTTCTTCGGCCTACAACTTGATTGGTCAGATGAGTATGCACAAAGTTGGTTCTGCGCTTGATTTCTACTCGGTCGTGTTAGTTTTCCAACCCAGCGGATTGTGAGAATCAATGAAGAGAGAGCGCTTAGTTCAAGCTGGGTTTGCGCAAGCACTTCTGCAGTATAATATCTCATCCTCCCTATCACTTGCTAGTTCAGATTAAATTCTATCTTTAGGGATCTTTGTCGGAGATTATATTGAGCTTTTTATGCACCCTGATGAGATGAGCAAGACGTTCTCTAGGTGGTAAACAACACGCATGTGCATGGTCCTTTCAGGTGAGACATTCAGTCTAAAGTCTATTGAGCCTAGCTCAGTAATTATTTCTCGAGCTACAACAACTTTTCATATCATATAAACATTAATGCTTTACATTGCTGTCGTAGATGATGAGGAATTTGTTATCATCAATAACATAGCAGTATCTAAATACAACAAACTATGTGATAGTATAATAACGGTAGTGAGCGAATATTTGATGATTTCAAAATAACCTTCCTTGCGCTGTGGGGTAATTAAATAGTTCTTGGTTCCTGTTATGTAGGTGTTGTGTTCGATTTTCAGATTGGGTAGTGTTATTTTAGTTTTTTGCCGGAAAATTCTCCGTAGCTACCCGACGTTATAGGATTATAGGATGATAACGGCAAAGGTAGCCCATTGTCCATATCGTTTATGTTTTTAGAACTAAGTACAGTGGAAAAAACGTAGGTGTCATAATTGACTTTGATGACCAATTCGCGGAAAACCCGTGCTACGTTGTCAATATTTCATGCTAATATTATTCCGATTAGTTTGATGTTTGCACATTCGGATGCCGGAGTAAAACATAATACAGAGAGTATTATTACACTACACTGTCTTTAAAACATCGATATATAATAACTTTAAAATGATCAATTTCCGTCAGACAATAGACTCCGTAATCTGTACCTATTCACGTTCCCTGCGCGAGTCTCGTGACATAATTATTACACCAGACGGGAGGTCCCCTGCTTCACACCTTGTATGCCACACTCGCACAGACTATCATGACGGAAAGGAACATTAACATTTTGTTTACCACTTGCCATACTTTTTTATTGTCGAAGAGGAAACCATCAAAACTATCGATATAAATATAAACTAGATAAAAATTCACTAACAAAATGACATCTAAAATGTGGTCGCGGAGGTCGCAGACTTATTTGTGCTGGTGGCGGAAACGTGAACTAATGGTTTTATTATCATAATGACGTGTAGTTTGACAGTTTCATGTAGACAGTAGCGACACTCCGAAAAAAAATATTTTGTCAGCCAGTGGCTTGAAAGGAAATAGCGACACAAGGGCGTCAAATCTGTGTGCCACTTTTCGGACCGTAAAACCTAATTTAGTTTAAATATTATATCGATATTCAAAAGGGATAGGTACCTTTCTTTCGGGCAGATGTCAGGTTATGTGGTATTTTTACTCACTGACTAAAACCTCCCCGGTGGCCTTCATAGACGAGATAGACTCTAGGCGCTCCGGACCTCGCTAGAGTCTAAAGCACGTCGCCTTGAACAGAAATGCACGCTCCCCTCGACTCCCTTGCGGTACTCAATCTTAATTTTAGCAATAAAATATAGCTGGCTGTTATGATGACACGATGTTTAATGAAAATTGAGGCACCGCTTGGCCCATACATGTTGTGACATGCGACCATGTGAACTTCATTAGTACGTGTAAACGGCTACCTATTTAGAGCCTCTAATAGGCGGATTATGTATTCAACCCTATTGTGCCGCAGTCGTTCCGGTTCAATATAATCAGCCTAATCCACAGCGTCCGTAACGCAAATTGCGATCAATTCTGGCCACAATAACCTTTACCTTGCATTGTGGCGGTTGCGCGGACAATCGGCTGTTATGCCATGTACGTATAATACATACGTGTATGGAGGGAAGCGTGTGCGTCACCGAGCCTCTGCGGTGAAATCGTCGGAAGCGTCCCGTAGTCACCATCACATTCATCATTATCAAAAAACACGAGCGTCATATCAGAGACATAGAGATATAGAATCCTCGTCGAAGGTCCATAAAGAATAAAAAACCGGTCAAGTGTGAGTCGGAGTCACACACCGAGGCGAGGGTTCCATACCATCTTTGCACCTGTTAAAGTTATTTCACTATTCGTCCTAACACCTGAGTTAGCAAAAAAAAACAAACCGCAAAACTAAGTTTGTTTGTTGAAGTTTTTTTAGGATTACTAGAAAACTGTACTACTTAGTAAGGTCATTTTATTTTTCCCTCCACAAACTTGAGAGATAATGGGAGGCGGAGGGCAAAAGATTTTTTTTGGACATTTTTGTTTAATAGCTAACAACCACGTGACATAAACCAAAATAAAAATCTGTTTTGAAATGTGCAAACGAAGCCCTTTCTTATGCCCTGCCTTGTTTAAAAATAATAATGAGGTATTTCTATACAGGTGTATGTGTGTTATTTTATCGTTTGCTCTGTATTGAAAATACGTGATTGTATCATTCACTGAATGTCACAGTTTTACAGAAATTATTTTAATTGTACGCTTGCGAACTGTAATCTAGTTCCAGACAATGACAAGTGACTTCACACAGCCTGTTTATCTACTAATGCACGTGGCCTCGAACATCTCAATCCTCGGATGCCATCTGTTATTACTGACCACAATTGCGAACTAAAATCGCCAATTTGCTGTAGTTTTGCCGATCATCATCCATAAGTACCGCATCCTGTTTATCCGCCACTGATTATAATTTGCATTTGATCACGTCTGACTGCTTCGTTTGTGATGATGTGACATACGGTCTGAACGATGATTTTGTGTAATTTTAGAATTAACTAGCTGACCCACGCAGCTCCGCTCGCGCTGTGTTTACGTTTACTAAACTTTCAATAATATACATTCGCATAGAATACAAAACCTCCTTTTTTAAAGTCGGTTAAAAACTTAGAACCACTTTGTACTTGCCCTCCGAAGCACGGAGACGTTTAGTTCAAATGGCGTTAAACGGTCACCCATCTATTTAATGACCTTAGGGGAGACCTAGGAGGGTTGTGTCAATTTTTACGTTTCCTTTCATATCTTAATCAACAATAGTTCAATATGAGAGTCCTATTAACTCAAGGTACTTGGTTCTTTATGCTATATAAATCTAATGTAAAAATTACTGAATTAGTTATAGTTTATGAGAAAATAATGAATTACCGAAACACTTCCCAGTGTCACAATGCTCCTAGTACCAAGGTAAATTGTTACAGACACTAAGGTGAGTTGTGACAGCTGTAAATTTGCGTGTTTGTGGAAGAGACTTGGAATATAATGCTATAATTTGTGATAAAAATAAGTATTATATGTGTTTACATGTAAAAGTAAGTGTGAACACATTTATTTTCCATTTTATTCAAACTTTCTACAACTACAATAAATGTCGTTCGTAATTGTCATATCTGGTGCGATAAGAAAATCAAAATAGCGCTTTACAGGTATCAAATTCTAGTCTAACAAGCAATTATAGCAAATATATTACAATTCTCATGGAGTACATGCTATATGTGACCAATTCTTGCAATCGATACACTAAACCCACTTTTAATTTAATCTACAGTTAAAAAGGTTTCAGGCAAACCAACCAAAACATCTATAAATTATTATTTTTACTTATAATATACGTTTTCGTTTCTTCTTTCAGACAGATCATTTTCTTTTTTTCGCTTTTGCCTTCTCAGAGGCTTCTATATCCTTCAAAACAGTAGATTTAATTTTTCGTTTGCCTATTTTCTTACCTTTCCTTAGTAGAGATTTTAACATTGGTCTTAAAGTTTTATTAGGAATTATAAAACAATTAAATACGCTTATTATATAAAAAACCATCCTAAACAATATTAGTTAAAACATCTTAAAACTACAAATAAAGAATTAGAAGTACACCGAGGAAAATTGTGACAGCTTGTTACAACTCACCTAGGTGTCGCAAAATCCCCGCTTTTGTCAACTTATACTCATAATCTTAAAATGCATATAATATTTAATTAATAAATCCCACAATTTAAAAATTAAGTAGTCAACGTTTAAAAAGCTCGTTACCGTATTGCAATTATCTTATTACGTACCAAATAATAGGGCGTTGAAATAATAGTTACAAACTTACTTTTAGCACTTTTTTCTAAACAATCGTCGTATATAGAAAACTGTCCTGCGCAGGTCACTATTGTGGTTTGTGATAAGTGGGGAGTCAAAAATGAAGCAAAAATGTAGTACTAACCATCCCGCTAACTATCATAACTTCAGAGAAATCGACTTTGTCACAAATCACCTTTGTCACAACTCACCCTGATCTCCCCTACCTAACGTTGCTTAACCTGATCGATTTCCAAACATTGTTAACAACTGTCTATGAGTGTTTCCTTACAAATATTTATTATAATTATAAAGAAAAAATGATAAAATCGGACCAAGCGTATAACCAAGTACCCATTTTGACTTTAATCCCCTCTCCCAAAAGAACCGTGCTAGATTACGGGGTAAAAAGTATCCTATGTCCTACCTCGTAGTAAGGTCTCAAATCATGCCAAGTTTCGTTTCAATCCACCCAGTAGTTTCGGCGTGATGCTCAGCCGAGATACAGACAGACAGACAGACAGACAGACAGACAAAAATTAAAAAAAATACATTTTCGGCCTCAGTATCGGTTACAAAATGCCCTCCAAATATAATTTTCAAAATATCTTCAATGTACAGAATTGGACCTGTTACAGTTTTATTATAAGTATAGATATAGATAGGTACACTTTCAATACTGGTACACGTACACTTGTTTAAATATGTAAATAGAATTCATTGTAAACTATTTTTTTTGGCAGATTGAAATATGTTTAACGGGCCTGTTGGTTTTGTGGTTAGACACACTGGCTGCTAGCTAGTACGGAGTGGGTTCGATCCTCACCTCGTGTATCTGGGTATTATTATAAGTACGTATTAGGATATTATTATTAGTGTAAGATATACTACATACTACCACACCTACAGACTTCTATTATAGTTAATTAAGACTAATCCATTTCTTAAAATAGGATTATATTGACACTCGTAGCCAATAATTACTTAATACGCTAATAGTGGGTAAAGTTATCAATTATCTCGTACTCAGTAACCGAAAATAATCATAACCGACTCCGAGAGTAAAAAAATAATAGATTTAAAAAACGGCTTAGTTAGATATAACGCTAATTGACGTTTGCGGCAATTACTGTTTTCAGGTAAAGTGGGTGTACTCCGACATGAACTACTGGCTGCAGGTATGATATGTTTTCATATTATTGTTGCAGCTACTGCTAGCTCTGTCGTCGGGTCTAGGCGGAGCCTCAGCGTTGCTGCTGTTAGCGGTGCCAGTGGGCCGCATCACGGTCACCTTCCCGCCAGCTGTGGAACTGATAGCGACATGCGACGACTCTGTCATGCAGTTGCGATTGGCGCAAGACTATCCGTGTCAGCCGCTACACCCCTACTCATATGATATTAACCTTACGTAAGTTGATAACCGTTCGATAAGTCTCCCATGGGGTGTACGGGTTAGAATAGAACCCACCCATCTCCTCCCAGTAGGTCGTAAGAGGCGACTAAGGGAAAACAAGAAGACTGGCAGCAGCAACAAGAAGACTGGCAGCGCGTGGCGGGTCACCCCCTTCCCTCCAATATGGTTGAGGGGAGTGATGGCTGCTGCTCGAGTCAACTTGTGCGCGGGTGCTGCTTGGGGGGACTGGTCCGACTACTATCCCTTTGGCTTTTCAGTTTGTTGTACCTACTTTCGTCGTTTTTTTTTTCTGTCATATTTGATCTTTTGAACGGCAAGACACACTGTCGCTCTGATCTAATTGTAACATGACACACTGTTTAAAAAAAAGTGATAAAATGACAAGCCCGCTGAGTTTCTTGCCGGATCTTCTCAGTTGAGGCCGCGTGAGTTGATCCGGTGGTAGCTTTTTTTTTAAAAAAATACATGACCTTTCAAAAGTGCGTTAAGCCTATTTGAAATAAACTGTTTTTGAGTTTTTTTTGAGCGTCTTTCAATTCAATTACCTACCATACTGCGATCTTCAAGACGCCAGGCATGAGGATTATGGTAACCTGTCCCTTCTCAGGGAGAGGAATTTGTTCAGCAGTGTCTTACGGCTGATGATGAAGTTGATAACAACTAGTACTAGTGGTCGGTCTTTTGTGCAAGGGACTGTTTAGATATCACTGGTTTCGGTGTGAACGGCATTGTGGATAGTGAAATTACTTGGCTCAAAAGTAATATTTTGAGCCAGGTAATTTCAGGCCGAAATCGTGATTCCGTCGCACAATGCCTACTTTTGCGTTTTGTTCACTTTTCTTCAATATTTGTAATCGGTAGCACAATGTCAACTTTTTGAAACTACCGTACATTAGATCGCACCATACTAAAGCGAGCGGCAGCGCAGTGCGTCGCTACTATTAAGCGAACCTCTTGCTTGTCTCGTCAATAAAATAAATAAATAAAAAATAACGTATTATTCTAAACCTTATTAAAAATAAATGATAGGTTTAATATTGTATTGTTTTATTTTAGAACGCTTTCATGTGGCTTCATTTGTGATGTGCCTGAGGATTTTTCAATTGTGGACGCCGACGCTATTAGTCACGCGAATTTCTACGACGTTCATCTACCTACACAGCATCTAATGTACCTGCATACCGGATCATCAATATCACATACAACGACACCGATAAAGGATCAAAGCACATCAAGGATCATGACGAATGATCCATACTTTAATATAAGTGTAACGAAGTTATCCGACAGTGAAATTTTCTTCCCCACACCGCACTTGTATGAGATAGAATGCACGCGGGATAATACCAACGCTACCTGCTCGTTTGGAATGGACGATAAATACAATGAAACGAAAAACATTATTGAAGCTACGAAATTACGTATGAGGATATCACACGACGCTCAAAGTACGACAGCCGATGTCAGAAATTATTGGGTAAAAGCGATATCAACTGGAAACATTACAAAATATGACGCGGACTACGATGGAGTTGATAGCATAACATGTAAAGACAATTTTGTAAGTAAACACACATGTTTTATTTCTAAGAATTGTAGAGAAAATGCCAAGTCCCATTAGTATGTTAGAACTATAAAGTAATTTTTAAGGCCTATCTTAAATCCTGATCAAAAATGACGATTCGACAAAACGTAGGTATTTACGAGCGTCATCTTCGGAATAAGCCGTTTGTTAAATCTTGGTTTAATTTAGTGTAACTGAAAATTTAAATTTGAATCGTTTATTTCTGAGGTACGCTCTGATGTGGCCTAAATAGGTTTATGGATTTTATAAAATACGTTGTTATTGAAATCATCAATTTTCTCAATACATCAATTAATTCCATAAAAAAATTGCCATCCGTCAGATGCCCTTGTTTACTTCAACATCTTTAATTTAAGAATCAAGAATTGACCTCTGCCTCTCTAATACTTACAGAGGTCAATGTCATCAAATGAAACATCTACTTATATCTATAAATATATTTGTGTATATGTTTTATGTTAACAACTTTTTATTCTTTTTCGTTTACCCAGGAATCGTACGGAGAAGTTCAAGTGCAGGCTGGTTCCCGAAAACTCTCTGGATGCAGAGTTGCATGCGCCGTTTCCACACCTCGCAAGTCTCTCTGTGGGAACTCACAGCAGCAGATAGAACTTGATCCTGCTTTTACATTTTGGGCATACCTCGCTGTAAGTATATACATGTACTTAGTATTTGAGTTACAGTTACAACATACTTCGGCTACAAAGGTTTTTACAGGCGTAAATACGAGGTAATACACAGGTACACATGGGCTCTACCATTCGATAACAAACCATAAATAATACGCAATTATAATCGCTATCGATGGGAAAACAATAATTTCGCAACTGCGTTACCACCACAAAAGCGGTAGTTACACATGTTTTATCCAACTTCTCCAGAAGAGGGGTTATGTTTTTCGTATGTGTATGTCTACTTCTTTGGCGCGGCCTACAGGCTATACATAATATAATGATTTTAACACATGTATGACACACACTTGTTGTTAGATGTGTTGAGTAAAAATAATCATATGGCGGCCGTCTGCCGTCATATCGTGTTTTTCCGAAAACATGAATGATTGAATATGGGTATTAAACTCAATGGTTTGAAACGAGTTCAGATGTCATATTACAGATTATGTTTTATGTACATGGTATAAAATTTGAGTTCATTTTGTTTCACTATTAGCAGCCGAAAAGCGTTCACTTTTTTGTTACTAGTTTTGTAGTGAGCACGTGGAAGGTTAGCGTATGACGATTGAAACCGTGGTACCGCTGATGGGAAGATTGGCGGGTAATCGTCACTAAGTGGGTAATAGCGAACTTGATACGGCGGCGGTGGCCGGCCCGTTGCTCGACGATTCCGCATCGTCTGCCCGTTTGCCGCCGCCATGGCTCCCGGCACCGCATCATTCTAGTTTTTGCTTTATTAAATTACTTGCTACGTAGTGGGGAAAATATAACTTCCTTAGCTGATTACATAACTATTACGTAATACTCTTAATTTGTTTTATGTCTCTGAAATAAGTAACTATACAGAACTTGACTGCAATCTCACTTGATGATAAATCGATATGCGTATCAGTAAAAATAAACTATTTAATAAACTATTTAAAAAAAAAAAAAAAACCGGCTTCAAAGTAAATTATCTAAAAAGCATAAAATAACGAAAATATTATTGAAGTTGGTGCAGTTTACTTTGAAGTCGGTTTTTTTTTTTAATAGTTTATTTAACACTTTTTAGTGACTTATTTTACCAAGATAGGTATCAGCACTATCACGCAACTCGAACGTCTACATTACAGTAACTTACTGAAAACATAAAAAGTTTATATCTCTTAAACTACTGTACCGATTTTGATGAAATTTGTACTCTACCCTAAGTTGAAAGATACTCTAACTATTGCAAGAATTTTCGAAATCGGACTTGTAGTTTCTGAGAAATCCGCGGACAAACCTACATACATACATACATACATACACTCGTGAAATTTGGTAAATTTGTTTAGAAGCCCACATAGACTAACATATATGAATATTACGCATTTCTATTAATATTACATACATACGCGTCGAATACAGAACCTCCTTTTTTGAAGTCGGTTAGTAAAGATCACTGTCGTTTATGTCTATTAACTTGCAGAATCATAGTTTTATTTATGAAGAATTTATTCGACTGGTATTGATGGCGTCTATTACGTGTTTTGGTGAACATAGGACCTCTCATAAATCGCTTGTTTCACAATCGCCAAGCGAGACTTGGTACGGCCTTGTCCTCGATATGTGGGAGCTTAGGCATCCATACCAAGCATTTATTATGTGCAAAAGCGCGTGCACACATACGTAATTATCTATGGGAATGCCAATTTAATTAAAATACTACATATAAAGAAGTAAAAAAAGCTATTTAGGATACCTACTTTTTCAGTTAAATTTTCATAGTAATTATACTTTAAAAACGTTTCTACTCCATAAAGGTAGTAAGAATTGTATCTAAATTGCCTTTTAGAAACGAAGTGTCTTTGAAATTGTCTATGTAAAGCAGTTCATTGATCGTTGTTGTAGGTATAGCTACGCCCTACGCCATTTTTTTATTAACAGCCTTTAGCCTCAGCATACTGTTTTTCAGAAGACGACCTAAATCGACCTTCACCAACAACCTACAATTTATATAACTACGACTATTTTACATACCGAACAATTGCAGCTATCTGTAGCTGTTTACTTAATAAATTTAGGTACGCCTGCAAAATTCAGGCTGGCAAGGCGGCCACACATTAAAATGTGCGGTCATGTTTATCTAATGCAACTACGACTCATCAAATGGGTTTAAAAAGCATTCTAACATAAGTACATTTGTTTAGTAATATTCCGTCCCCATGCAAGCTTCTTAAAAAGCCGAAGAAAGCCTTTTTTGTATTTATTTAGAACAAATATGATGAAGAAGAAAAATAATGATAATATATAAAAATATATAAGTACAGAACATTATATTATATTGTCTAGAATTTATGCATAACTAAAGAGTTACACACAACACACATACATATTTGTTAGCTAGATAGAGCTAGGTAATCGATACATATATACAGCCCAAACCGCTGGACCTAGAAAGCTGAAATTTGGACAGTATGTTCCTCTTATAACGTAAGCATCCACTAAGGAAGGGTTTTTGAAAATTCCACTCCTAAAGGTATTAACTGGGTGTGTTTTCATTTGTATGAAACTTTTTATTTTATGGTTTGCTTGACTTGAAAATTGAAAAGATACATTGATTATAAAATTAATAAAACGTGTTTCGCGAATTTTCAAAAACAACCCATAATTTATGTATCGAAAATTCATTTGTTTCTCGCAGATATTTGCGATGCGATGCGAATTCGCAGTTGAGGAGCCCTAAGTGTGAACTAGGTGTTGGTAAACTTTGTATGGAAATTAATTATAGCGGGCAAAGCCGCTGGGAATTGCTAGTAAACAAATAAAATATCTTTAACTTTAAAAAGGCACGAGCGGTTAATAATTTTGTTGTTCCCTCCAGGTGCGAGTATTTATAGGCATTATCGGTGGCACTGCGTTCGCGATGTTCGAGGGCGCGGTCATTGCTATCGTGAGGGAGCAGAAGGCGGACTACGGCATGCAGAGGGTCTACGGCAGCATCGGAGGCATGATCTCTTCGCCACTCTCCGGCATGCTGATAGACTATGCCAGCAGGGGGAAAGGATATACGGACTTTAGGTACTTATCTAATGATTCAGCATCGGTGGGACTGTTAGTTGCCAGCTCACATCAACTACCTTCACCGGTAGTTGCGAACTAAGTATATATAAATTAAAATAGTGAACACAGAGTCAATAATGGGGCAAGGAAAAGAGAAACAAAAAGGGGAAAATTGCAAAGATTTGCTGCGCTCGCGGGTGTTTTCACAGCTCTCCGCCCTCGCATGCACAGCCGTGGCCGTTTCCGGCTAGTCAGCGTTTGCTGGAGTCTGTTCAGTCGATAAATGACGAAAGTTGAGGTATGTTAAGGTATAACAAATCTTTTATTTAGAGTTCGACACAAATTTTGTGTATTCAGTCGTTGTTTGTAATTTGTAGAGCCTTCCTTGTTGTGTGTGTGTGTGTTTTTAATTTTTTTGTTACTATGTGGTAGGCCTCTTGTGCTGTAGACTAGTCCGTCAGGCCCAGTAGACTACTGTTGTCTCAATAACATTGTACGTATGTAGAGAGAAACTACGCCATTCAATAACCGATGTAATGTTACCCAAGATTGGTTCTCTATTCTACGAAATGTCGACTTATGATATGTATGTATGTACATACGTACGTAAACATACGTGTTATGTATTAACTGACATTAACATCATCTGTAGCGGTTTGTGGTTATTATTTTAATTAAGGCCGAGAATATAACCGCAGTCGGCGGATTGTGTAACAGTTATATATAACTATATAAGTATCGTCATAAATATTGGGAATTGATACTTTAATATTCATATCGTTTAATAAAGTACCCATAAATTTCGTCTAATATTTCATACATCCGTGCTTCAATGTTCTATAAATACAGTGAAAGTAGGTGTATGCTGCGGTAGTCATATTAGATTGAATCAAAGTTATTAGATGCAGGAGGTAATCACTTAACTATTGCATATTCTGAGTCCACAGAATGACTGAGTTGATTAAAATATAATAATAAATAATACGTTTCGATAGTAAAATCTGTCAGGATATAGGAGACCAATCATTCAATAAATTTGAAGCTAGGTACAATTAAGTGGGTAAATTTTTAATTTTTAAAAAGGGAAATTTAAAAAAAATTATTACCTACCGAGAGCAAAACTGCGTGAGCTCTGCAATAACCATGAATGTTTGTTTAATTGTTTAATGTTGTAATTTTCTAAAAGTCTTGCTCACTGAGTTCTCCGTGGCAATGTTATATTATGTGGTAAATCTAAAAAAAGTTTGACAATCTGATCTCAAAAGATTACTGTGTCAATCTTGCAGTGTAGTCTATAGATTATGTATAATAATTTTAATAAGATAGATAGATACATTCTTTATTGCACACATTTTGTAGGTAAAACAATACGTGGAACAGTTACATAATTATTAATGTGAGCAAAGGCGGTCTATACCGCCAGGCGGTAGATATTTAGTACAACATTCCACATTTTTAGGTTACGCGGATATTTGTGCAAATCTATAATAGTATTGCATTTAGTTAGATTCGAAGCTCAGCACGCGTCTGGCAAAGGTCTGAAATAAGATGGCTTTATCTCTAACGAACTAATAAGCATAAAGAACTTTTCAAATAGAACTATTTTCAATATTATTATATTTTTACAGACCAGCGTTCTACTTGTACGCAGTACTGAAAATTGCATCGGGCGCCTTGATGCTGAGCATCGACCTGGAATTCAAGCAACCCGCTCAAAATCTCCTTGAAGATGTCATTTCTGTGTTCAGAAATATTGAACTTGTTGCATTATTTATTGCTTGTTTTATTATGGGTGAGTTTTATATTAATATGCTGGTTATTTTATTGTTAAGTCGGGAAGTGATGATTGATGATTTCAACAAATTAGCAAGCCAAAGTGGCAGTCATATTTGCGGTAGAACCAATGGAGCAAACGAGTTCTTCAATGGAGATTTCGAATTGGCAAACGTAACATCACTTTGTACTCGTACTAAGTAAAAAATAGATATCACTTTATTTGTGTACAAGACACTGTTAGTGTGTTTTGCCATGATGTGCAATCGAGTTCGAGTTCAAATGGTAGTCGTAGCAAAAGAGCATAAACATATTTATATGTTCCGAATCCTTTTACAACACGACCGGAGAGAGATCAGGTACAGGCACGACTTTTTAAATACCCGTCAGACGCATGGAGCATCTTACTTTACAGACAATCAGGTGAGCGGCCTGCATTGTCCTAGCCAGTAAGGAACAATTACACTAAGTGGTTGTTCCCCGCGGGATTCGAACCCGAGTCCTCCGGTTTGCAAAGCAAGCGGTTTCTCACTGCGCCACAAAACGCAGGCAGCAGTCACACCGTGATCATGACGATTGTAACAGCGCACAAATTTCTGAAACCACAAAATAATAATAATCTGGATTCTGGGCATTACACCCGTAAGTCAATATAATATTATAAATCGCCATGAAAGTTCAAAACAGTGTTTCAATACCTTTTTATGATTCATGTAATTAATTTAATTGCCTTAAAGTACCCTCAGGTTTTGTTTGGATTAACTATACTTTATAATAAAATCCTAGACACTTACATGCCTGAGGTTTAGCGCTCAGCTGACTTAGGTACCTACATTTGGAAAATGCACCATTAAAGGGTTTAAAGCTATTACCACAATTCCCTTTCCAGGTACCGCCTGGGGCTACATAGAGAGCTTCTTGTTTTGGCTGCTGCAGGACCTGGGCGCGTCGCGTTCCCTCATGGGGATCACAATAACAGTGGGCGGGGTAGCCGGCCTACCTCTGCTCGTGTTGTCCGGGCCCATCATCAGGAGACTGGGCCACGCCAACGTGCTCTTCATTGGATTTATATTCTACGCTATTAGGCTCCTTGGTAAGTGCAACACAGTAGAAATAATATATTTACAGAAGAACTACGATGAAATGGCTCTAATCGTCACACTGACACTGCCAAGTGCTGATACAGGAGCTTGAAGCGAGTGTAACTGCTGCCACCGCACTCACAAACGTCAGTTATCATTAATTATAAGTTAAGTTAAGCAATTTTTTACAATCTAATTACATACCTACCAATTTCAACTTTCGCAACCGTTTATGCATATTTTTCATTATTGAATACGGGATAAGCGATATCTGTACCTACTCACCATCAAAGTATTAATTTGCTGTAAGTGCCAAAAACACGATTTCAAGAACTGGATTAATGATCATTAACTGTAACTGACGTTTGTAAGTGCGGCGATTAGAGCCGGCGCCTTATTCGTGGTGAACGTACCTACTTATTTTACAGCATTCTTGGTTGATTTTTCAGTACATAACTTTTTTAATAACTTTATTTTTGCATTGTGAAAACATGTTGAATCAGAAAGGAAAGGAATATGAAGTTTATAAGGAACACATGCCGCCTTGAACTTTGCTAGATTTATATCACCGACCATGAAATCATGCGCTTGCTGAATAAGTGATTGTATGGATCGTTGTTTAGAATACCAATACTTACCGCTAAGATTAGTACCTTTCAAATTATTGTATTATAGGTACTCAAAGAAGGTATTGAGTGCAATGTGTGTCCTAAGTCATAGTAGGCCAGTTGGTAATCGAAATTTCTTGCAAGAAAAGATTCAGTTGGTTAAGAAATTTCCGCCAAGGTCAGTTCATGGATGGGTGACTGTCTAGTCGCACTTGAACTGATCGTCTCCGTGCTTCGGAGAACCTTGGTCGTCGTAATCTAGACAACAGTCGTTAGCCAAGTCAGAGGCTTGAGGGCAGCTTGAACTATGATAATAGTTTGGCCACTACTAAATTTACGACAAAAAAAAAGGTTTCTAGGATCAGTCGTCTTGTAGAAAATACTGTTCGTTAGTAGAACGATTCATCGATTAAGAAACCAGGCATTAAGCATCAGAGGGGTAGGTTTAGTATCTAAGGTAAAGTTGATAAAGTCCAGTCACCGACCTCCTAACCCGTCAGGTGACGCTTCATGCTGCTGGTCAACTTTCACTGTTCTCAACCATCTGGGAATTTTCACTTTTCCACCGCTTCCTATTTTATTACACCTAACATGATAATTATTCGAATATAAGTTATCGAAGTTCCTTATTTAGTACAAGCTAGTCTTGACCGCAGTCTCCATGACAATACCTAAATGTTGATGGATAACGTAAAACTAACTAACCAATGACGGGCCCGTTGGTGTTGTTTATCTATTTAAGTATTTATTTACAAAAAAAAAGTATATTAGTATCAGTTGTCTGGTTTCCATAGTACAGGCTCTGCCTAGTTTGGGATCGGATTGTCCCAAGATATTATTATTATTAAGGACCCAGAATGATAGCAAATGGGAAGATAAGCTGCCCTCAGCTACTTACACAGCGACTCCTCAGCACTGGCTGTGCAATAACAAAGTATTAACCTATAATTTAAAATGTAGAGTTCACAGGTTAACGTAATTATTTTTTATTTATAGGCTATTCGTTGATTTACAACCCGTGGTTGTGCCTGGTGTTCGAGGCGTTGGAGTCCGTGACGTCATCGCTGTCGTTCACCGCCGCAGTGACGTATGCTGCACGACTCTCGTCCACCACCACCGACACGTCGGTGCAAGGGTTGCTCGGAGGACTCTACTATGGAGTCGGTACGTTATCGAAAATTAATGCATACATTAGTATGCATGCATGGAAGATAATTGGTTTATGAATGTTAATTACCTACTTGTTATCATGTTTGTGTTTGCGCTACGTTCTAGTTTAAGATATTTGATTTATGCAAGAATATCACACCACTAATAACATAAATTACATTACATCAAGCGCGGATCCACTCCCGAGGGCACGGTGGGCATGTCCATAACCCTAACGGATGTCAACGTGTAATGGGCGTTGTAGCTGGTAAAATTACCGGGCCTAAGAGACTTAATGACTAATATCTCAGGTGGCGAGCAATATCACATTGCAGCTGTCTATAAGAATGCGCTTACCATCAGGCGATTGCTGGTCTTGTAACGTCCAAGGGTCCACTAAGTAAAAAAAAATACAAGATAATATAATATGCTTCAAATTATTTTTACAGGCAAAGGAGCAGGGAGTCTTATTGGTGGTTACCTGATGAAGTTCTTCGGCACCAGGCCGACATATCAGATTTTCGCGGGTGCAACATTCATCACTGGCTGTATATATTATTTGTTCAATACATTCTATTTACGCAAGAGAGCTACTAGCAGCGACAGCAACGACATCTGTATGAAAAAGCAATCGCCTTTCGATGTGGAATGCAAAGAAATAAAAAAAGACGATGACAAATTGAACATGATGATAGATGCCGCTAGTAAAATGGAGGCTAAACTAGACGATACAGCCGTAGATCATAAAGTTAATGACGTAAATACAAACTCCACGAAGTTAGGACCCGATAATATAGATGGTAGCAGTGACTCTGGTGTAGATAATCCAGCTTACAATGAAACAGAAGCAGTGGACACGAAAAAAGATGAAAAAAAAGACAATGAGTAGCATCTATCATCTTTAAAGATTGTTTTACAATATTGACATGGTTTTAATTATTAGTGTAATATTGACTATTAACCGATTATTTTACCTGATTATCCTAAATATGGAGTTGAAATCTGTAGAGCATAATATGATAAAGATATATTTTATTTCCCAAGATTTGGGACTTGTTATTAAAGTTTTATTTTATCAAATGTTCTGTTCTTAATTTTAAATGCAGCATGGCTGTGAATATAATGACAAAATAGGTTTTTAAAATATTATAATATATGTATGTAGATGTCTTACCGTTTCCTGCACGAATTACTTTTAAACGTAAAGTTTTAATACGTATTTTACGTAAGTCGAATGTGTGTGTAAATTATAAATATTTTGAGTTCCACCTGATTGTATAGTCATAATAATAAATATATCTAATTGATTTAGCGTAAACAGAAACTATTCAAACAAAGTAACTGACATTTCAATGAAATTTTCTTTAAAAAAAGGTGATACAGTAATACAAATAGCGTGGCAATCAAGCTAATTTTTTATGATTAGTACAAAACAAAGTCGTATTAGGGTATGTTTAAAGCGATCTACTTTACTGGTGTCCCCAATTTTACACGTCAATTTTGAAACTGTAACCCCCATTCGCTATCCTCGTCTATCTGTGTGTGCGCTTACTTCTTATAAACTACACAATGGATTTTGGTGCGGTTTTCCCCATCACATTACGTCTATAATACATGCAGGTTGATAACTATAAGAAGGCCGAAGAGGTGCTAGTATTGAAAATTCTATATTGTTCAGGTGTGAAAATGGATATGAAAATAAAACATTTATAAAATATAGGTTTTTTGATTTACCATCTCCAATTGAATCGCCACTCAACATCAGTTTTGATAGGACCAAGCACAAGCTTAGACTAAGAAAAACATTTGAATTTTTTGAATGTATAATAATAATTTCGATTTTCAAAACAGCATCAACCTATGCGCTATTACGGGCCCTTTCGTTACCTCACTTGAATAGTCGTCCCACTTTGAAATTTCAGCGACCTGTTTCGGCCCCATAATCAGTTGGGTAAGCAATATTTAAAACGATTCAAAATTAAAAAAATGCTATAGCACTTTGCTACTAAATAATGCAAGTTTCATTTTAATACCTGAAGGGGGTCCTAAATCCACACGGACGTGCATTAGTAATTGCTGAAATATATTAGGTATAGGTATACAACAGAGAGATAGATGGATGAATTCATACCACAAGGGTTCCTTTTTATTTTTTAGGTACAAAGCCCTAAAATGTTCGCTTTACAGGCCGTAATGGCTGTTTCATTATGAGGTTTCGTTGATAGCATCTTTATTTGATTAGGTGACATTTTATGCAACTAAATTGTAAACGTGAGTACTATTTTTAGCCGACTTCAAAAAAGGAGGAGGTTCTCAATTCGTCTGTATATATATATTTTTTTTCTATGTATGTTCGCGCATAATTCTGGCAATTATAAACCGATTTGAAAAAATCTTTCTTCCATCCATTCTTTAATCCGATAATTGGGTCCCATAAAAAATATTGCTTACGAATAAGTAGTTCCTGAAAAAACAAGGATGGTGACTGCGCAGGAAACCTGCAGGAATGCCTATAAGATGACTTTATGTTGCTTTTTAAGGACAAAAATGGTCATAACTCTGGCAAATATTTACCAATTTCAATTATTATTTTTTTATTCGAAAGAAAAAACCACTGTAACGAATCTGTATGAATTTTATCACAACCGGATAAGAACTTCCTGGAGGAACATGGACGATGTGGGGGAATTTATCTGGTAAAAACCATAAAACTGATGTTCTCCATTACATTACTCTGACATAATATATGAACCGATTTCGATAATTATTTTTTTATTCGAAAGAGTAAACTAAGTACTATGATGATTCCATGCGAATGTTATTTCGACCGGATATTTTTTTCTGAAGAAACATGAATTATGTAAAACTATGTAGACGATAACGTGATCATAACCTACCTAGATCATTTTACCGTCTTCGATGGTTCAATTTATATATGAAAATATCACTAAAAAGATTAAAATAAAATCTTTTAAAAAAAAATTGAACCGACTTCAATATCACTAAAAAGTATAAAACAATTTAAATATTATTGAAGTTGGTGCCAAATATATACAGCAGGTGTACGCTAACACAAACTTCTAAAATATTTAAATTATTTTATACTTTTCAGTGATATTGAAGTCGGTAAATTTTTTTTAAAAAGATTTTATTGTATAATATAATTATAATTAATTGTTTTCTGTACATTTTATATTGTCCTGACTCACAATAATAAAATCACTCACAGGTATGTTGGTAGAAAACTCAATTCTGATTTGAGCCTGTATAAGCCTGATATCTATATAAGTATGTATATAAAATTGAATGTTTGTCTGTCTGTATGTTCTTTATAGAATCGTAAACTATGCATTTGATCATGTCATGATCTTCAGCAAAGTGTTGTGTATGAGCCCAAAAAGGTTTCTGACAAAAAGAGCGCGAGCGGATCTGCGCGGGTCAGGTAGTGTTAGATAAAAATCGGAACAATAAATGTACGAACACACGAGTAATGGCTGACCGGTGGCCAGTCAAAGATAATTGGTAGAGTTCAATATGTCATAATTAGGGACCGGATTTATATGTAAATACATATTTTTAATTTCAATAGTTTTTGCTTAGTAAGTATGTTGTTTTCTTCACGAATCATGACATTTTGAATGAGAAAATGCAATTTTTATTTTCCATATTTTTCCATATTTTGGCATATTTCAAAGATAAGTCCATATTTTTACAAAAATGAATATATTTCTGTGAAAAGGCAAAGCACTTACGATAAGCGTAGGTAAATCACAAAAAAAATGTTCATACGGGGTAGGAACAATTTGCGAATGAGCAAAATATTTATTATTCTGTAAACGTGTCACATCGCAGTCCCGGGTCGTTACAGTAAGCTATCGGCGCTAAATTCAGCGCCTATTCACCTACTACTTTCCCCGTATTCACCTTATAAATACACCTTTAAAAAATCACTGTCGCGAATAGCGGTCCGTCAGATTCGAACCCGCGACCTCTAGTTTGCACAACAAGCGGTTTCCCACTGTGCCACTGAGGCTACAACAGGAGGCCAGTCCAACCAAGCCTTATTTGGACCAAACAGCGACCATGAATTTTCATCCATCCATTCGTCAGGAAGCTACGATGCCACAGACAGACAAAGACATAAGCGTAGGGTTACAAAACATGAAATCCGTGTACTGCAACAACACAAATACTGAAAAGAACTGCCATATACCTGAAACTTATGGATTTTTTTAACTCCATATTTTACCATATTTTATCGATTTTTAGTCCATATTATATGTACATATTTTGGAATTTTAAATACATATAAATCCGGTCCCTAGTAATCAACCCCACCAATTGTCTTTGGTTGGCCACCGGTCAGCCATTACTCCTGTTTGCATACATCTATTGTTCCAATTTTGATCTATAGATTAATATAAATATATATAGAATATAATTTATATTACCGTTGTTACCCGTGGGGTGCCAGGTTAGAATTGCATCCCCCATCTCCTCTCGTTGGGTGTCGGTAAGAGGGGACTAAGCGAGAACGGGAAGACGGGCAATAATAGCGTCTTGCTTTGGATTTATTTTGCACCTATACTGTGATCCCCTAGCCGTCTGCCAAGCGTGGGGATTATGGCAACCCCTTCCTTCTAACGGAGAGGCCTTTATTCAACAGTGGACGTCTTTCGGCTGCTAATGATGAATGATGAAGTTATATTATGGTCATAAGTAGGTATGTGATATGGTAGACAACTTTCCACTTTAGGTGCTCCAAATATTTTGTACAAATATGTGACACTTTCTACAGAGCCTTCACGGGAGCGACATTGATGATATTGCTAACAGTGTAAATTATAACTCGGCTTTGGGTCATATGAGTCGTGATGGTAGCGTTCCACATACTGAAGTACCGCTAGAAATTATCGCAATTTTATCGTCAATCTGTTCAGAAGTGTGAGTATTTGAAACGTTTAGCCATAGCCATAGCCATTTTCTAGTCAGTTTTCGAGTTGACCACTCGTCTAGCTCGATGTCGACAAATGTACCGAAGATAACATCAAAATGAAACAAATATTATCACTGACTGTTATGCTGATTTGTTATTTAAAATATGAAGTAAATTCGTTAGGCCTTCCAGGGCCCTTAGTGTACGTTGTGACGCCATCTCCAAAGACGCCGCAAACCGACAAGGGAAGATCAGTACCGTTTTATTACCGCAACTGGATTAAAAGGATGGACACACCTTGGAACGTGACTACTTCAACAACCGAAAAAACTAGAACACCTGATTTAATATTCGCCGAGTTTGAAAAGGGTAAAAATAATGTAAAGTCAATTAGAAAACTGCTAGAAAAGGAGAAGATCGATACGACAACGACCACAACTACAACAAGACCAATATATGTGCCCGATGAAGAAACTGATGACGATGATTCATATTATGGACTACCAGATACTACAACAACTACTACAGAGAAACCAAAAAAGATTGACATGACAGATTATTTTGCTTTGTATAACAATTTGTACAACACCGGTGCACAGTTATCTCCAGTTTACGTACCTACAAGTATTTCACCCAGTATTCCACCAACTACATCCGCACCAACTACATCATCGGTATCTAATACACCGTCAAATAATGTCGAAAATATTTGGCATATAATTGACAGTGAGAAAAATAATCAGAATTCTGGTAAATGGGAAGTTGAAACCATAAGATCTGAAGAACCTGATGATGTAAATGAAAATAAAACAGAGGACAAAGTTACGATGAATGACAATAATGGTGAAGAGGACGGTGTGCTTGATGAAAACTTTGCTATACCGGGGTAAGTTTACATTACTAGTTTTATTTGATTATACCATCTATTATAACCTTACTATCCGAAAGGTTGAACAATGGTACACATAACAAATTTCAGGTTACTTTATTATTGATTTTCAAAACAGGAACACTTATTTAAAGTCAGACTCGAAGCTTCAAAGCATTAAATCATCAACTTTCCGCCATACGTGTACAATATAATAACTAATACACTATATTCGTACACATTAAACATACATTATAAAATAAAATAAAAAAATACAGTGTTACAATTTTAAGCGATCTTAACACTAGAGCAATTATTTCCAGGCAACCTTGCGGTACAAGACATGATATGAAAGCTGGTATAATCATTTAGATATAGTAGGTACATAAGTATAATATTTGATATTAATCACATATTATTTGTTGACAGATTTGGCACTAATCCTGGTAATGGTGCTGAAAATGAATCGCGAGCAATTCGTACTGAACCAAACTTTCGCTTTCCATATGTTAATTTGAAACCCTTCCAAATGAAATCCCAAAAGAAACCACTTATTAACAGTTTTCCTAGTAGTAGTAAGAAAGGCCAAAATATGTTTACTAGTTTAGATAATTTCTATGATTTGAAAAATCCCGTTAGAGGCGAAGCGCAGGATGTAGTGCCCATGCGTCAACCCATAGAGAGGTACAATCCTGCACAACCGTATTTACCTCAGCAGCCGTATGGTGATAAATCGAAACAATCAAGTCCAAACAACCCTCCTCCTCGGCCGCCTCCGCCGCCAGCGCCAGTGAGAACTGTATCAAATCTAGTGCCTCCACCACCACCGCCGGTTCCAGTTGTTACTGCTAATGATTTCCCTACTCCCAGTTCATATGAATCTTTTCCTCCATACGCACCCGCAGCCCCAGCACCAAGCCAGCGGGCACAGAATCCTTCAACTTCTATACTTCAGCCACCAACTGACTCAGGCCCTAACCCTTCAGACGATTCTGCGCCAGATTTTTCCCCTGATGATAGTGACAGTGATGGTCCATCTATGAACTTGGGGTACAGGTATAAGCCGCCATCACCACCTGTACCACAATTTTTCCCAACTCCAGCCCCAATAAGTAAGCCTTTCTCTGGTTACTCGTATGATAAACCACCAATGTATGAAGCGAGTTCTCCGCCAATGATGGATATGGGCAGTAAACCTGATTTTCACGGGTACCATTATAACAAACCAGAGCCTTCAGTGCCACCCCAGGATCATCACCCTGTTAGTTACGGCCATAACGACGAGCCACCTCCTTCGTACCAACCCGATTACCCCGACCTCATCTATGATAAACCACACGGAGATGACACGGATGATATGAAAGGTGGAGATGACATGAAAGGCAATTCAATGGGAATGAAACCACCCCCAGCGCCACCGGTATTTGATACGAAGCCTGGTATGGATTTACACAGCGCTCCGGGGGATGACAGTGGCTTCCCTCACGATTTCCCAGGAGATTTTAAGTTTCACCACGATTTTGATGACCATGATTACCATCACCACCACCATCCAACAACGACGACGACCACGGAAACGCCACGTGTTAACAGATACAGTTATTATTATCTTGGAAAGAAATTGTATTACCTGCCTTTGTATTTTAGTGTGTATTTCATTGTATACGTAGGGGCTCTCATTATTAAGGCAGTGTTACGTCATAAGATTGTCTATCCGAACAGTTGGCGACCGAACGACCAGACAGCAGGGTTCTTCTCAAAGAGATCGATCGAGTCACATCTATCGAATGAGAATTTACACGAAATAACTGGTAGAGTTACACACGCTCTGGCCACGGCTACTGATAAATACTTGAAAGACAAAGAACAATGAATTGTGAACGATGATTTATTATTACTAAGTATTTTATTATTATTTAACTATAACGCAATATTAGTGTACATAGAAATATAATTGTACTATATTAATTTAGATCGTTGTGTACTGGACACTTCCAATAAGAATTATTGTTTGGATGACGTTCATTAGTACAACGAAAACTTATAAGAATAAGTTATGTTCCAAATAAGTAACTGCTCAATCATTGTATTTGTTAGTGTTTAAATATATAAAGAATTATGTACTATACCTGTTTACCTTTTATTTTTATCCTCAAGCAAGCGAAAAAATAATCATTTCTGAATAGTTCTTTATTAATTAATAGTTTAATATAACATAGCATTTAGCTGTATATGATATATAAATTAAATGCCGATATTTAGGACATACATGCCGTCATCTTACTTAGTTACTGCAGCCAATAATAATATTTCGGATGCTCCTGCCTTATATCTTCCTAATAAAAAAAAAACTTTTCACTACTCTCATTCATAAGTCCATCTAATAAAATATATCTCTTTGTAACAGAAAAATGAATTCTTTATACCAATTAAGGTTTACGCAACATTTGCGGCTTGAATGGCTTAAATTTTTTATTTCACCCCTTCGACGAGACATTAATAATTTATTATGCAATAAAATGTAAACAGTCTCATTCACAACCTTTTGTTAAATCACTAGCGACCAACTGCGGCTTGCCCGGCCTATTTGCAGAAAAAACAACAGACAGACAGCCACGCACACCCGCTTTGTTTTATAATATTTAGGAGATAAATATTTACTAGGTGGCAGGTTCCTTGTGCAAGGCACCGTACAGGTAGGTACCACCACAGTATCAGATATTCTGCCGCCAAGCAGCAGTGTGTAAGCATTGCTGTGTTCCGGCGTGAAGGACACTGTAGCTGGTGAAATTACAGGACACAAAGAATTAATATCTTATGTCTTAAGGGTCGGCAACGCGCTAGTGATTCTTCTGGTGTTGCTAGCGTCTATAGGCTGCAGTGACTGCTTACCATCAGGCGGGCCGCATGCTTGCTTGCCACCTTGGTAGTATAAAAAAAAAAGATAGAGAAGAAATTGAATACTCCTCAATCCGTTCCTTAGAAGGGCCCACCAAAAAATCGTGCAATCAGGAATACTGTGCAAATCAATGCTAGCTCGCCCGAAAGTCTGGACTGCTTCTGTAGGTTAGTTTGCCAGGTTGCGAAGAAAAATGTCAACTCTTAAGCCAGAAGTACGAGACATCGAGTTATCTAGGCAAGAAGAAATTGTTAGTTTCTTTAAAACAGAAACCCACCGCCTATAATCAACATGAGGCATCTATCTCGTTATACGCGTAGTACACTCAGTACCTTCTGCTTTGATCTTCTCGGGTAATGGGAGAGATCTAAATACATACGTAGGTATACAGTAAATAGTGGAATAATTTTCCTCTGCGACAAACTTCGTCAGGTGTTCTCGTCACCGATACCACAATGTCTAAGGTCTTCAATCAGTGCGTCATACCTGCAATGACGTACGGTGCTGAGACGTGGTCACTTACTGGAACGACTAGCCCACCAATTCAAGGTGGCTGAGCGAATTAAGGAGAGGGACGTTAACGTCGTAGTAATTTTCTGGATAACCAAAGTTACCGACATAGCTCAATGGATTAGCAATCTGAAGTGGAAGGGCACTGGTCATATTTGCCGCAGAACCAACGTTGGGGAGGACTGGTTCTGGAGTGGAAGACCACGAACCGGAAAACGTAGTGTAGGGCGCGCTTTGACCAGGTGAAGTAACAATATATCGAAAGCAGTTGACAGTGACTGGATGAGAAGAGCCGAAGACCAGACTCAATGACGTGTATTGGGGGACGCCTATGTCCAGCAGTGGACTAATGTAGGCTGATTATGATGATAATGATAAACAGTTAATAGTTTACACTGTTTTTTTAGGCTTCAATACCTAAAAGGTAAAAAGGAACCCTTATGGTCTGACTGCGTCTGTCTGTCTGTCACACCTACATATATATTTTAGGAACCACTGATGCTATCAATTTTAAACTTGGAATAATTTTATATCTTACTTACCCAACCTCAACGCAAAAAAAGAAATTGTTTTACTTATTTTTGGGGGTCGAAATAGGTCTTCGAAATTTCAAAGTGAGACTACTATATTGAGTGGGATATCATATGAAAGGGCTTCATTTGCACATCTCAAAACCGATTCCTATTTTGGTTTATGTCACGTAATTTTTGTCTGATAATCAAAAATGTCAAAAAAAATACCGTCTACTCTCCTTATCTCCGAAGTTTAAGGAGGGAAAAGTCTGTAATAATTATGCGTAGTACATGTCTGTCAATATTTTACAGGAAAAAATAAAATGATCTTTGTTAGTATGTAGTACAATTTTATAGTAATCCTTAAAAAACATGACAAACAAACTTAGTTTTGCGGTTTGTTTGTTTCGCTGTCTGAGGTGTTAGACGAATAGTAAAATAACTTTAAAAGGTATAAAGAAGTTAGGAACCCTCGGTGCGCAAGTCCGATTCGCACTTGTCGGCTTTTTTATTTTAAAAGCTACCACTGGATCACAACGCGGACTCAACTGAAAAGATCCGGCAAGAAACTCAGCGGGCTTCTCATTTATTCACTTTTTATTAAACATCGTTTCTCTTGTTACAATTAGACAATTAGATTAGTATCTACGAAAGTGTGTCCTGCCGTTTGAAAGATAAAACAAGAGAGAGGAAAAAAATATGAGCAAAATACAACGAACTGATAGGTCAAGGGGATAGTAGTCGGACCAGTCCCCCTAAGCAGCACCCGCGCACGAGTTGTCTCGAGCAGCAGCCATCACTCCCCTCAACCATATTGGAGGGAAGCGGGTGACCCGCCACACGAAGCCGCCACAAGCAGAGACATTTCGATGGCGAGTATAACCGATCCAAAATTACAGTGGCTCACATTTTACTTCTGCTGTTAAACAGTGCATCGTCAGGCAAGACACAAAGCACTTTAACATACTATTCATGTACCTAATCAATTAAATGAAATCAATTAAATAAAAGCTGTAACAGCTCAGTGGGCGAGCGCTTGCCTTGGAAACGAGGTGCGCAGGTTCGATCCCCGGCTCGCACCTCTGATTTATTTAATTAATCATGTGCGAATCGTCTTTGTGCGATTGTTACTAGCGTTCGGTGAAGGAAAACATCGTGATGAAACCTGCATGTCTGAGAAAACCTAACTAGCTTTCGAAAGACGTGTGAAGTCTGCCAACCCGCACTTGGCCAGCGTGGTGGACTATGGCCTAAGCCCCTTCAACTTGAAGGGAGGCCCGTGCCCAGCAGTGGGACATAAACAAGGGCTGGTATTAATCAATTAAATACCTATACATACATATAGGTAAATGGAAAAATACAGATATAGTAATACATAATCTACCAGGTTTAGTGTGTTGCCATCAGATGGTAATTCTATTAAAAGAACGGAATACGTCTAGAGAATAATGGATGGACCAGTCCCCACAAGCAGCAGCCGTGCACGACTTGACTTGTGCAGCAGCAAACACTCTTATATAAAACAATCTCATATTAAATGGCTGAACAGATTTTTATTAAACATAGCTAGGAACCAACCTAATTACAATAGCTTTCAAATATTACAAAACATTCAGTATGAGAACTACCATGCCACACAGACACACATAAGAGCATAAACATCAAAGAAATAACAACTTTTACATTGGGGTTAAATTTTACACAAATTAACGCGTAGCAGATATAGTGAGAGTACAGACTTATGAATTTATTCGAAGTGGACTCGAATAATGTGATAACTGGGTGCTTCCTTTCTTACTCACGTGAGCAAAAGAAAGTAAAGATAAGCTTGTAACTATTGATTTTAATTACATGTAGGAATTATTAATATTATGCAGCATAAATGAAATAAATTCACAAATATAGTAAATTTTGTTATACAGATTCATGACGAATGACGGGCTCGTTGTTATAATGGTTAGATACTCGGACCCTACCTAATAGGTCGTGGGTTTGATTCTCAACAAACATTTGTGTGCATGAACATTTCTATCTGTTCTGTGTCTGTGTTGGGTGATATTTATACTTATAATAAGTATCTATAAAAGTATGTAGTTACAAATAAAAATTTTATAAAAAAAATAAACCGACTTCAATAGACACCACACTAAAAAGTGAAAAATAACTTCAATATTATTGAAGTTGGTGACATTTCATGGAACAGAGTTCCTGTTAACATCTTACTGTTTGCTCCCATCACCAGACTCTAAACATCATTTTTCTACCAGATACTCGTCGAGACCTACACAACGAGCCCAAACTCAGTGGGTCTACGTTTATTGGTGCAGAAATCCCGTGACCACCTTCCTGCTCCATCATCAGACCCTAGTGAAGGTTACCATTTTCTTAGTACCAGTTTTTTAGTATCAACAGATTTATAAATGTTCTAAATTTCAGATCTTTCGGAGTAATAGAAGTAATTAAGAATGTCCATTGTGTACGAAATATCCCTATCTCGACTTGGAGCTGATGGTTTTCAAAGCTAAACCGATTTTCTAGAAACATCGCTAAGAACCATCTCCAATAAACCAGCATACGCCAATCTGTCCACTCGTTTGAGCGCTGCGATGCCACAGACAGTTATACAGACAAACACGACCACAAGCCCCCCCCCCCCCCCCCACTAATAACACCTCGTTTTTGGTCGGGGGTCAAAAAGAAACCATCGAATTCGGTACGATGATCTGGATATCATCTATTTTATGGTTTCTACCAGTTATATCTCCTTCCCATCACTCATGTTCTTCGAAAAAGTATTTATCCAGTCTTGATGAAATTCATACCGAACCATCCTAATGGTTCATGCTTTCGAATAAAAAAAAAATCACTGAAATTGGTAAATATTTGTAGGAGTTATAACCATTATTGATTAGAATATCATGTATTTTTAGGCGTTTTACCAGATAATTCTAACATTCCATTCATGTTTTCTCAGGAACTACTGCTTCATAAGGAATACAATTTTTATGGGACCAACTTGATGGAACGTCCATTAGGTACAAAAAAGAATCATCCAAATCGGTACATATTTGGCGGAATTATGAGTGAACATACATTAAAAAAAAATATACATACACGATGAATTGAGAACCTCCTCCTTTTTTGAAGTCGATTAAAAAAGTACATAAGTATTTTTATCCTTTGTCGGCGATCGCAAAAGAGATAGTGTAACAAAACATCGCGACGGAGTGATTTTTGCAACCATGTAAATTATTGTTATTGAAAAAAAAAATATTATGATATACCTTTGTCCTACACAAAGGTTGTTCAGTACAATAAAAGGTGGTGGTACCCCTAAGTGGTTATTTATCCTGTATACATATAGTTACCATTCTACCACCACCACCATTCTACAATGACATAATATGTACTATAGCTATAAGTAAGTTGCATTGCTTTGCAAAATAGGTACAATTTATAATCCCAAAACAATGAATAGAGAAATGTATTGCTCGTAAAAATACATATAAATAGGTACCTATTATTAATACGGCTCATGTCGAGCTTTCACTAGTATGTTAACTTTACAAATTAAATTGACACAACAGCGACACACGCACGGAATGTTTGCGATATTCATATTTCAGTTGCTCCCTTTGCACTGTTAACTGGGGCGAGTCTTTACTAGTCCGTCAGTATTCCGTTTACCTTCGAATCATGAACATCATTCACCAAAAATTATAGTATTTTTTTTTCGAAATACATAAAATCGAAAGTTGTATATAAAGGAATTGGTTTTGATTTCGTTTTGTAAAGTAGAGAGGGTTGGTATGGTGTCAAAGTTAGTGTTGACATGCCACGGGCTAGTGTGGGCGGGTGCGCTGGCGGCGGCGCTGTGGGCGGGCGGCGCGCGCGCCACCATGCAGTATGACACCGCCACGCCTTATACGCCACCATACAATCGCCACCGATATATACCTCTACAGTAAGTATAATTTTTATCTTTATTATACATGGCTTTATATACATAGTAAACGTTTTCAACGTCGCTTTCCACGTCTGTCTGTATAATATCCACTAACTCCGTCTAAACCATTAAACTAATTTTTAAGCAGTTTTCACCATCAGTTAGATAATTTTTCAATGAATGTTTATTTAAAAGTATAAAAAGCCTAATTAGGTGTTCATGTAAGTGGAAAAAAGATACAATAATTGCGGATTGCAGTTTTACATATAAACAAATATACCATCATGCATTTTCCTCGAAATGGTTTGGCAGAAGTATTTTACACATACGTTTTCCGATCAGTTAACATTAATATTCCATTGGCTGATAAAAGTACAGCTTAACACATGACAGATTAATGTTTAGACTATGTAGGCGCATTTGCATTTGTTATACTCATAATCCGATGGAGCAAAAGACCGATACGACCAGGCAGAAAACAGGTGCATAGCCGACTTTTCTATAAATGTCAATGCCAAAACCCTGTGCATTGGATGGGCATAATTATAATGAAAACACATCCTTATCCAACGCTTTCCTTCTTTTTAAACAATTAGATGAATAATCTGCATTATCATAAACAGCAAATAATAAGTTGTTGTTCTCACAGGATTTAACCAGCGACCCGGTTTGTTTAATACACTATTTTTACTCGCTGTATCACGCTAAATAAATGAATATGACTTTCCGTTAATAGTGAACCAGAAATCTGTATGAGCACGTCCAATTCTTGAAAACAAACTTTTATATGAATTATAATAATAACATTTTATTTCATTTATTTTCGCATCACAATACATATTATTAGTTAGAAATCAGTAACTACAAATAACATTGTATTGTGAGAGACTGGTGCCTGCGAATTTCACTATTAATGAATTTTTAAGACTTAATTATATTTTTTTATTCGTAGCGACAGTTATGAGTCAATTGATTCTGTATCACTACCTGTGGAGAAGACAGAACCAGAGCCTCCTCAAAGCGGGATGCCAATCTCGGAGTTCATACTGACTGCGTTACGAACCGCCCTTGACGTAGTCAGAAAAGCGAACAAGCAGCGCGCTATTGCTTCCAGTCCTGCTAATACTACTGCTGTTACGGTATGTTGACATTTGTATTCTTAAATTATAATAAAGTTACGTTTCCCGAGGTCATGACAGATATATTGTAATTCTTGACTGTACAACCAACATAAAACATAATAAAACAAGAAAAAATACAGCAAATGTACAATGGCGGTCTATTCACTAGTAGTGATCTCTTCCAGGCAACTTTCACGATTATTTTTGAATATTATTATAGGAAACCGTAATGGCTTTCTAATACACACTAAACCGTTTTAAGTATTTTTCTTAAATATATCGGATACTATAGTAAATATCATAGTATCATTTATTAAAAAAAAGCGCAGCCTGGTCCCATTTATATCATGTGGTGTTCCGGGAGCACGTAAAAATTAGCCCTGGTTGTTGTCGTCTGGACATTAGTCTTTAAGCTAAGTCAGAGGTCTAAGGGCAGCTTACCAGGATAGCCACCTTTTTTTAAACCACAAACATATTTATTTATTTTATTTATTAGTATATTATATTTTTTTTATATTTTGGGACAATCCACACACTCTCATCCGATCCCAAACCAGGCAGAGCATGTACTATGGAAACCAGACAACTGATACTAATACTAAGAGACATTTTTTTTGTAAATACATACTAAAGTAGATAAACAACACCAAGACACTTGGTGGGAATCGAACCCACGACCCATCGGGTATCAACAGGGTGTCTAACGTAGACCAACGGGCCCGTAACAACATATGTACAAGCAAAAATCGTAATGTTTGCAATATAGCTAACATTTTTTATGATAGTACTACTACAACTACTACTACCACCACTATCACCTACTACTACTATCATAAAAAATGCTGCAAATACATACGTACTACTGTAGTACCTACGTATGTGCTAATTGAAAATTATGAAGGTTAAATATATTTTTTACCTTTTACAAGATGATTGTCAGATAGCTACTGTAAATTTTATAGAAATGTACCGGAAGCCGAGCATCAGTCAGTTAACAACTAAATAATTTGTTGCAACCTCATACATCTGAAAGTGTCTGAAGATACTGTTTATGCGTATGAACGGAAATCGATAAAAGAAGGTCACTCACTAAACGGTACTATCTGAAGTGGGTGACCGAGTCCACAGTGCTAACTGGACAGCTTGGACTAGTTTGGTCTACAATTGATTAGACCAAAGCTTGGCCGTGTAAATCCAATTATCGGATTAAAGGACTTATAGCATTGCCGAAATCAGTAATACTATTCCTGCCAATGTGAAAGCGCTCTTTACATGTTCTTCAGAATTCAAGTTTTTACCTGGTCAAAAAATTCATACAAGAATATTTTGCAATCTTGAAGTAAGGCCAATGGCTAAGGGCTTATTTTGTAATGTAAACTAGCAAAATCCAATTGACCAACTTAATATTTATTTCTGTTCACGCCAATAATTCTAAAGAGGGGCGTTGTTAATATCTTTTTTTAATACTTAGAAATAATTATAATATTTCTCTTAAAATAATAATAAATTTGCATCAACCTGCAACGGTATTTTTCGGGTGTTATTGATTCACAATTATAAAATAAATATTTAACCATAAAAAAACTCACACTACTTCCTAGGTTAGCCATTTTTGAACTATTTTCATGAGCTTTAGCTGTGGAAGAGTGAAAATGCAAATTGTTCTAAGTTATAAATAAACGTTTCAGTTACGGCGAACTAAGGCTGGCAACGCTACGTCAGTGGGCACTGGCCGTGGGTTCGAGGAATACTATGACGAAGACCATCATCACCACCACGAAACGACCACCACAGCGAAACCCATGAAACAGGGGCGGTACACCGACCCCTGGGCTGGATACTACGATTGGATTATCAATGAGGGTTCCTTCAAGTTCTGGAGCGCATTCCAGGTGAGTTTATTTATTTATTTAATTTATTTATTTAACTTTGTGCACTTATAGTAGAAGGCGGACTTAATGCCTTAGGCATTTTCTAACAGTCTACCTTAGGGTTGTGCAGAAATATTTTGTGGTAGGTGCCAAATTGTGTGAAATAAAAACTGAAGAACATAGATATATTATACATACATACTAAAATATGAATAAAAATACTATATATATATATATATATAGTATGTATATACTATAACTAATACAAAAGTGATTATAATACTAATAATAATACAATAATTATAAATGAAGAAGAATAAGGATGTCATTCTGCCAATGTGTGATAGAGATGCTCCCGAAGCTTAGCCTTGAATGTTATGCGATTCTTAGCCATCCTTATTTCCTGAGGAAGTGCATTCCAGAGAAGAATAGATTGCACAAAAATGGAAGAATGTATGAAGTTAGAACGATGAGATGGACACTTGAGGAGAAGATTATGTGAGGAGCGGAGAGATTTTAGAGTTTAAAGTTCCGTATGAAAGATATTAATACAATCACGTGAAGTCACCACGAAGGTTTCAACGGAAGACCAGCGTTGGTTGTGTTGTTGCGAACAGCATTTATGCTGAGTTGAGACTTTTTTGTGACACATTATATGAACTAGTTGTACGTCTGTTGTTATTTCTTTCTTTTGGTTTCTTGTAATTTGTCACCAATAAATGTTTATTAAATTACACGTTAATATAAATATTTTGCTATTAATACATGTATGGTTCCCGATTTAAGCGGGGTGTTCGGGTAAAAATAGCACGCACCCAGTGGCGTGCACAGAGGGTAGGCAAAAAAAAGTATTCGGCTTGTTTGACCTATTTTAAGTATGTTATTATACCCTTTCAAATATCCATAAGCAAGCAAATACTATAGACGTATTAATTTGCATTTGAGAACATTAATAAGTTTATTCAGCGGCTCCATACTGACAAAAATGCTTTGCCTACCCTAGGATTTCTCTAAACAGTCTTAATTTAAAAAAATCTTAGTTTGGACATGAATTAACGTAATTTTTTTTAATGTAAATGGATGTGTTGGTAATACTGGTTAATTTAAGGATATTTGTGCTGGAACACGAATAAATAGCATAAAGCATAAACAACTCGCAGATACTTTTGTCCGCTTTCAGTGCACGCCACTGCACGCACCCATCGCCTGCCGTTGGTCGTCGTAAGAGGCGACTAAGGGAAACCAAGAAGACGGACAGCAGCTTCTTGTATTGGATTACCTGCCACCTATACTGCGATCCCCAATACGCCTGTCAAGTGGGATTATCGTGTTTTATATTCAACTTAGTGATGAGAAAGATAGGACGCTCACCTCAAATGCCGCTTGTCAGTCGAGATATTTTCTAGAGCTCTATAGAGCCCGTTATTTGATCAGATAGAAAGGAAGAATAGATTGGAGGAAGAATTTAACACTGCAGTGGTAACTAACAGGAACCACCGTAGGACCGTTAGGTACTAAGTATAGTAAACACCTAGTATATACGCTACTGTAAAATTAATTTAAATACCCTCATAATACACATTTTGAAGATGTCTCGTCTATTTCCGTCCCGTCGCTGTTTATTTAATACACACAAAAATAGTTTTGACCTCAAACGCACCGTAGCGCATCGTAGCGCGAAAATTATTGTTGTTAATTATTTCGTAAGAAAAAAAATCGTTATTACGTCGTCATTTGGCGATCAGACGGTAGTTAGGAGACATAACATTGACATAGTTTTGGCTAGAACTATTAGGCGGCCGTCAAAAACAGCCCAAGTTGTTTCCACGTGACCTTATGACTGTAGTTATTTAAAACACTTCCTATATACTGAGTAATTACGTATGGTTTAAGAATTGCGATGATGAGTTTCCTCAGACACCATATACTATTAATGTCAACAATAACATATGGATTATGGCTAAAATATTTTTTTTAAACATAGTTTAAGCTGGTGCCTAATCGTGGACAGCGGGTATTAAAAGGCCACTTTCGGTGAATCATAATATGAATAAGTTAGGGTTTAAGTTTTATTCATATGGCAGCATTAACACCAAATATGAATCTGCTAATAAATGAACTGAGTATGTTGCATCTACAATAAGTGAACATTTTATGAAATTTACAGGAATTGCGAAGAATCTTCTGAGAATGCAGAATACGAATACTTTTTAGATGAATGCTTAATGTGGCCTTAAGGAACACTTACTCTTAACTCGCAAATAACAGTATAGGAATACCTTATTATATAAAAATGCTATTCAGTTTCAATTATTGTTCCGGAACGTGCTATATTGTTTCCACGGTCACTGGTTTAAGTGCTTCTTCTTACAAATGCTTCCTAATGTTTCTCTTAATTTTTTGGGTACTTGGTAATTCATTCTCTACCCTAGACGTGAATTTAAAATTCCTTCTGTTATACACTAGCCCTTGAAAGACGTGACATAATTAATTTCATGTTTGATTAATCCCAGACAATTACAACGTAATTAGTAAATATTGTAGCGAGGGAGGATGTTATATAAATTGGTTATTCGATTAAACTTCTATCACGAACAAGCCTCCCAAGTAGGATAGATCATTCTTAATTCCGGTGCCGGCGCGTGTACCGCGTGTGGGTCGCGGTATTGAACTCTAACCAGCTGCTGATTCATATTCTATAAAAACCTTAACAAAACAAAACTTGTAAGAACAAATTGTAAACAGTTGCATTGAGTGATAGGCGTCAATAACTTTGTAATACAAATCATTGCACATAGTAAACGAGTAAATTAGGAAGTGATACGTGTTACTACTATTGAGTAAAATTATAGGATAAAAGCAATTACATAAACACAGCTTCGGAGTAGTTTGGTTATTCAAATTGCGTACTTAATTACTTGGTTTGTTTTCCTTCTTTTGTATTTTAAATGTTTCGAAAAATTGATGATCACTTCTAACTAAGCGTTATCACTACATAGTATAAAACAAAGTCGCTTCCCGCTGTCTGTCTGTCTGTCCCTATGTATGCTTAGATCTTTAAAAATACGCAACGGATTTTGATGTTTCTTAAAAGATAGTGTGATTCAAGAGGAAGGTTTATAATTATAATACATGCATAATATAGTAGAGAAACGCTGATCATTTTAGAGGTTTCTAATGTGATGTCGTAAATAAACACATTTTTTTGCGCTTACATTGCAAACGCTGGCTGAACACTACGAGATAGATCAACAGTCTTAGCACGATTTGCCACACACACGACGTAGAAACGTCATTTTCGGTATTAGCTAGGTCGATAACTACGTCATACTCCACACCGAACTGTCAAGATTACGAAGTCTTGGCAAATCGTGCTAAGCCTGCAAAATAATGTAGTACATTATTGTACAACTTAACAAGGTCTACCAAAATGTCTGTAATGGTATATGTTTATCTCTTAGGGATAACCCACAATAACTATTGTTTATTTTTTACTTTTTATTAAATAATGGCTTATTTACGAAGCGATTTTAAGCGATACAGCATTAATCCTTACCCAATTAAGTATAAATACCACCCGTGCGAAGATGGGGTATTCGTACAGTAGATAAATGTAAATTCTTATGTAACATGTGGCAAAAGAAAAATATACATATCAACAACATAAAACTACCGGTTAAAAGAATCTTAAATTAACTTAATTAATAATGATGAGGGCCCATAGCCAGTTATAATCACGGTTCGGAAAACCATCAGTTGGTAGCCATGTCAAGCAACGCCAGTCCATAGATGGGTCACCGTTTAGTGGCACTTGAACTGAGCGTCTCCGTGCTTCGAAGTGCACGTAAAAGGTCGGCCCCGGTAGAGGCTTAAAGGAAATCAGAGGCTCAAGGGAAGTCAGATAATTAAGTGTAGTCTGAAAAACTGGCGGTGGCTAACCAACAATTTGACCCTTAATCCAACGACATAAAACTTAGTAACTACTAGCTGACCCACGCAGCTCCGCCTGCGCTTCTTTTACGTTAACTAAACTTTGAATAACAGACATTCGCATCGAATACATAACCTAATTTTTTATAGTCGGTTAAAAACTGGGACCCACTTTTTACTTGCTCTCCGAAGCACGGACCCGTTTAGTTCAAATGGCGTTAAACGGTCACCCATCTATTTATTGAGCTTACCTAACGTTGCTTAACCCGATCGATTACAAAACCTTGATAACAACTCTCTATGAGTGTTCCCTTACTAATATTTATTATATTTTATAGAAAAATTTATAAAATCGGACCAAGCGTATAACCAAGTACCCGTTTTGACTTTAATCCCCTCTCCCAAAAGAACCGTGCTAGATTACGGGATAAAAAGTATCCTATGTCCTACCTCGTAGTAAGATCTCAAATCATGCCAAGTTTCATTTGAATCCATTCAGTAGTTTCGGCGTGATGCTCAGCCGTGATACAGACAGACAGACAGACAGACATACAGACAAAAATTAAAAAAAATTACATTTTCGGCCTCAGTATTGGTTATAGAATGCCCTCCAAATATAATTTTCAAAATATCTTCAATGTACAGAATTGGACCTGTTACAGTTTTATTATAAGTATAGATATAGATAGGGCAAATATATCTGACAAATATAATAAAGTAATCGAATCATGGTTGGTCAGCCCAAAAGTTGTGTAATGCTAAATGTTACCCTGAAATTCATCCTCATCATTAGCAGCCAACACTGCCATAATCCCCACGCTTGGCAGACAGCTTGAGGATCGCAGTAAAGGTGGAAGATAAATCCAAAAGAAAGACGCTGATACCCGACATTTTCTATGAGTTTTTAAAATATTTATACGTGTACAAAATACATACTTAAACTGAAATAGATTACAAATTGGAACACATTTTGTTTTTAATTCCAGCTCTTCACGGCGGCTCTGCTACTCTACGCCTGTTTATCCGCTATATATTACGCTAAGTTCAACCCTATATTGCCGGACTACAGTATGGAATACGACGACTACTTCCTGGAGCGAACCGTCGGCCGAAAAGCTAGGAGTTTAGACTCCAGCGAGCTACCTTCTGGGTTGAGCTGGATTAGCCCTAGGACTTTCCAGTTTATACTTGATGCTATATCGAAGCATTATGAGGAGAAATAATGTGCTAGTTTAAGGTTCTGAGTTTGATACGGGGTAACGACAATATTTATCCTTTTTTGAATCACTTACATATTTTTTTTTAAATCACATTTGGATTTACTATCTTGGCACATCTACATATTAAGTATGTCTTTTTAAATTAAGGACAAAAAAGCTTTACTGTAGCAAACATAATATTTGTTTCCGTTTTTATTATATTTCAAGTTATGATATTATTTTTAGCTTTTATATACAACTTTTATTAAGTGCTGTAATCTTGCGAGGGGTTGTTACAACAGATGTATCCAATAAGGTCTCATTTACATGATGCCATTTTAGACATACCAGAGCAATAATTGAATGCAATAAATGAAGCGCAATAATTTACCTTCAAGAATTGTAAGTAACTGTTTACTCGCGGATACTAGTTAAAAATTTTAATGTAATTATTGAATGCAAATCTTGCCCAGTAGAGCAAGAATGTGACATGTTCAGACGATGCAAGGCAATTATTGCCTCAATAATATGGTATGCAACAGGCAAGAAACTTGCTTCGTGTAAATGAGCCTTAATTCTCTATTTCAACTTTAAATATACTTGTTACCCTGTGTTGAAAATGATAGCAAAGTGACTGATAGAAAGCTATTGCTCAACGATTTTCATATATCGTTCGCCTAACCATTTACTTAAACTATATGTATTTATTAATTAAGAAATAGGCATGATTTGACAGAACTTAATTGTAAGTTCTCATTGAGTCGGGCCTTTTAAACTTTTTACTAGTTATTTTAATTGTTGTATTTATTTAAGTAATAAGGACCATTATGCTCAATTTAATTCGTAGAGTTATTCGTTTAAAATAAATGCAGTGTATTACAAGAGGAAGTTTTATTGGCATTAAGCTGTAAAATAAGGGAATGTACTTTAATTTTATGGGTACAGGAACATAAAATAGTGTTATATGGGGGCTAGAGAAGCCACCAAGTTTATGAGATGCAACGCCCGCACTCCATAGAAAATGAAGCTTTGAAGGAACCTCAAGCAATAGTTTCACGGTTAGCGGGCTATTAAGGCGACATTCAATGAATACCTACTTAATCAGTGCATTTATGGTTTAATATTGGTGGATATTAATTACTCGTAAGTGTTAAAATATTAAAAATATTCTTTCTTGTTTAATCAATTTAACGTAATGCATTAGGCATTATATCTAGTTAAATCTAATATTTAATTATTGTTAATAAGGTGTCGTGGACTGAACGCAACTATAAGACGAAGGCAATTCTTTTGCCAGGGTAAAATAATTGTTTTTTTTTTACTTGGCAGCAGGATAACTGACACAGCGGTGGTATCTACCTGGACGGTCAATTGCACAAGGTATCTACTTACTAGAAATATGATTATTATTTATTGGCATGTCAAAAATCGTGACCGTATTGTGTTATGTGCGCGCTTGTTTATTACGTTGGTGGGGCGGCGGTGCGGCGGCGCGGGCGCAACGTCCAGGGTTCGATGGCCGGCCGCGCGACCACTCGCCGCCGCCTAGGATATGCACAGGATGTCGCTATTACAAGCCTCCACCGTCACTCTCCTTGTTTATTGATGTTTTGAATATCGTATGCCATTCGTATAATTTCTTACATTTTGTAATACAAACACATTTTTTATGTCTTTTGTGTATCACAGAAACTCGAATGGGTTGTATTCAATAGGTAAGCACGATTAACAATGTTTGTCATGATAAATATTAAGAACGTATTTTGAAAAATTGTGTATTGTGTGTGTTTGTGTGTGTATTTTGAAAAGCGGCCTTGGGCTCTGCCTACCCCTACGGGAAAAAGGCGTGATTTTATGTTTATGTTATGTATGTGTTAATAAAAATTGAGCGATATTACTGTGTGTGTGTGTGTGTGAGATGTATTACTGCAAAGTATCTGTGATATGTTCCTTTGTATCTACGGTATGTTTTTTTTACAGATACGAGTATAACCACTGCGAGCTTGTATGGTGGTACTACTGCTATGCTTTTAATTAGCTCATAATTTTCATTGTTTGTTTGCGGAACATACTCAATATTAATTATTCATTAACAAGTAGTTTAATTATATAATAAATATAGTAAATAATAACTAATTATAAAGGAGGATGTTAACATGTCCACGGTTATTCTTAAACATATTCCATTGTGTAAATCTCTTAGTTATAACTAGTGACGTAATTTTAATGCAAGGGTACTATTAAACAGATATACATAATTCAACTGAATTACAATATTTGTATATTGTATTTAATTGTATTGTTAATCTATAATGTTGTTGTATAGATGGTGTGTTAGATAGATGTTATACAGTGGTGCCGTTCTTATATTGACTCTGATTCGCTGTTCGAATTGCGTTTTGTCACGGCTATTATTTATGTAGAACAACGACAATTAGTGCATATCTATTAGAAACAGTTCGTCCGATAGATAACGTTACTGTAGATGGTAAATATAGCAATCAACGGACGATCAATTAAGCTATCTCGCACAGCAGCCGCGGCGGCGCACCGCAACACTTTCCGAAATGCTTTTGCGGTTTGCTGTCCACTGTATTCGTATTTTGCGCTACAATTACTTAAGAACGATGTACGTGTTATTTATAAGTCGGCTGAATTGAGTAGACAAATTTTCTGTGTTAAGTGTAATCAGTAAGGCGGCCGTCCGAACGTGTCAGCGTTGCTTCGTCAGTTCAACGATCAAGTGCAGCGCGGACCCACATCCGAAGAGACCGTAAAGGCGCGCGGGTGCGCGCACGCAGATGCCTCATCGCGCCCTACATACGAAATCCGAACGAATTATTAAATAAAAGCTATTTAGTACACAGCTGTTATAACGAGCGGACAGTTCACAGACTTTGTCCAAGTGTTCAGAGTGTTTGTTGAAACGTTACGTTTGAAGCTGCTCGTCCTGAACGCGCGGCGAACTTTTTGGGGTCGAATAAGAAGGTAAATATCTTTTTACAGTTAGATCTGATACGGTTAAGAAAAGTGGCTACATTTTCAAATGGTGAAATCTCTCATTATTGGCTAATTTAGAGATATAACAAAGATTTAGGGACTTACCTCAACAGTTACTGTTGCATCTTGAATAGTATTCGAAAATAACTCATAATTGTTTAAAGCTCGTTATTACGTCAATAAAATAGCCACCCTATAGTAAACAGTAGTATATTTATAAACCAGTTGCCATTTGCTGTGAAATAAAAAAGTAATATGTATTTATGTAGATAGCCTATTTCCTCATTGAAAAGACATCAACGACACGTTTAAAGTTGGTTCTGATAAAAATGGATTTTAAGTCTTAATAACTGTTTGTATCTTATTCAAGTTAAAGGTATATGATTAGAACACATTGTATTGTATTAGATAAATAAAGATCTAATAACAATAGAATCTCGTAGCAATATACATGAGGAAAATTTGTATGGCATCAATGGTAAAATGTAACGCACAACCAATTATTTATGATCTTTGTGTCATACTGCAGGAACCTTATTACTTTTTGAAATAAAAAGTGTTCTAATACTTTGTCCATTATATAAGTTAGCGATATGTACAATTAATTAATAACTGAGAAGTATGTATAATAATTTACAAGCAGATCTAAAATAAAAATAAGTATCAAATAAAGACCCGAAAAAAATATCTACACGTCATCCGCACTTCAGGGTGACAATCTGCCTAGAACGCTAACAGCATTACCACACTTTAGCAATGCTTCAAATAGCAATCTACATATCAGCGTTCTTATCTTCCAACAACTTATTGGAACACCATGTGGGTTTCTGGCCTCCATGTGCCCATCGTGTCCACCCCAAACGTCTCCAATACAATTTATCCTCTACCAAGGCATTATACTTGCGGCGTTTGAGGCGTTATGAACTGTGATCAGCAGCACTAGCCTTAGCAGATGTTTCCGGAAGATATGACGGCGCGAAGGTTTCAACACATGGATCTATCTAGTATCTCATACCATCTTTCAAGTAACTAGAGTCATACCATCGGGTCTCACCATAAATACCGCTGTGTTTCAAAAATAGCGAGCTATGGTGACAGTGGCAAGAGCCCGACGAATCATTTGGTTGAGGCTGGTAAAGCCGCGGCACTTTCTGCGCTTCTGCAACACGAACCACACACACACACACACACCACACACACACATCACACACACACAGATGATATCATAGATGATATCCTTGTAGGTCAACATTACAACGTCTGAAGTCATAGACTGAAGTATAAACTGAAGTCATAGACCCGACTACCATTCCGTTAGTTGGTTTTAATAAAAACGTTTTTAATAAATGCAAATACATTTTTAACTATTCAAATAAACTTAAATGAAAAGCCACAAGAGAAACAGTTATGTCGTAATACTTGCTAATGATTGACATGTATAGATACGTCCATCGTTAATAAAATTAGGTGTACAGTTATTTTGGTCATTATTGTCATAAACCTGTTCATCACCCGAGTGATTGGTTCGAACATCGAGATTTAGAATTTTATAACGTTTCCATTTCTTAATAAAAATGTAACGTTATTCGTTGGTTTCTTTTTGTTTTTTATAAAATAGGAGTGGTCGTTATGAATAGGTACATATATGCACACATATACCTATCATGAAAATTCTAAATCTTCATTAGGGGAAACAGTCGTAATAAATCATCCCGCATAGTTACTTGCATTAGAGTTACGATTCTTTGGGCATAGGCGGTTACAGATATATTAATTATATTATCACATAAGCAATTATTTTGTGAAATGTGGACATATGGACTCCGCATAAAATAAGACAGTGATCAACAACAGTTTATTACTTTTTTTTGTATTGCGAAAATGATACACAAACAACTTAAGTAAATTGCTAAAACTGACGGTTTTGGGACTGCCCACACAAGTCCTCTGAATTAATTAAAATTCCGTATAATACAAAAGATGTGTATGTATCTAATCGTAATTTTTTAACATCTAATATTACAACTAGATAATGCAGTCATCTGCATAAGATGACATAAGGCTATCCTGTACAATTTGTCTTGTCTAATCTAGGGGAGATCATTCAGTCATGTCACAGTAAATACTTTGCCTCGCTTAGGTAAAACAATCTTCAGAAACGCAGCTGAAAAACTTTTTTGATGATAATAGATTATTATGGATTTGATTACAACTTCTCTTTATTGTATAGCAAGTAAGACACATTTAAAATGAAAATTATCCAGATCTTATCGACGCTTAGTACTATAAAGGGCGGACAGGTTTCGTAACCGTGCAACATAAGTTGCATGCTGTAGTTTCACTATTGTTACCATTTTACGACGACACAACCAATTGATAGTGCTATACTTATGTGACGAAGTATAACGAGTGTAGTCGGTGCCAGCGATCCGCACCAGTGATTTACAGCTACTGTTGCATGTTATGTATAATTGTGTGATAATTTTATGCAACTATGCCTCATATAGATAAACTGACGTAAACTGTTGTTTATAGGCGAGAAGCCTTCTAATTCGTCAGTGTGAAATAAACATAATAAACATAATATCTTTAGGGAAATTGAAGACTACAAATGTATGTAGGTATAAGTTTAAATTTAGGTTTGTTTATGACTCCGAATTCAACCAAAACTCGTATGCGCATTAGGGTCTTCCTATATACATATGTACATTTGACAGTTTGCAGCATGCGACTACCTAACATGGGTTGATTTTGTTTGTTTTTAGGATTCCATACCTAAAAGGTAAAATAGGAACCTTGTGGTCTGACTTCGTATGTCTGTCTGTCTGTCTGGTTCCTATAATATATAGGTGTGTCACACCTATATATTATAGGAACCACAAATGCTATCGATTTGAAATTTGGAATAGTTTTAGATCTTACTTACCCAACCTCATCGTAAATTATTTTTTTATATATATATAATACGGCCAGACTGGCAATAAAAAGGTGACCAACATATCATCCAGTAAAATGCTTTGAATGAATCATATAAACAAATCGAAAGATATTCAAACACTAGATTCTCCTAAAATTTATTCGAAAGGCATGTCTGACCTGACAGCCATTTGGCGAAATATGATCGAAACTCAAGCTCTGTTGATAGTGAAATGAAGGCCCGTACCAGACCAAAATATTAAAAAGTAAATCTTCAACAACATTCAGGATACTCTTTTTTTATAATACCTTCGTCAGTCACCAATTATAAGATTTGGTCGTTAAAATAAAATAAAATAAATTAAAAGTAATATCATGTTTGATGTTTTATTCAAGCCTGTTAAAAGACCAATCGGGTTGGGAAATACCGAGATATCCAAATCGATTTAATATAATAATCGAAAATAGAGAGTGAGATGTGAGAATTTAAATAATTATCTAGACGCAAGATAAACAGACATGTTCATTTACACATTTTTTTTTTCTTGGATAGCAATGAATTCACGACCGATTAGCAAAAGTGTTTAACCGCTACACCTACGGCCCTGAGTATATATTCTATTTATGTTGCTTGCATCATTAAGTAACCAGTACCATTAAGTAAGGTGCAGCAAAGCCTCATCGCCGTAACATAATTAGCGCTTGAACCAGTCGACTACAAACGCAGCAAACTGTGTAAATATTCCATTGTTTTATTTATCGTGTTTCTTATATGCGTTGTAAAGCCAGAGCTTTGTCGCGTGTGCTCTGACACAAATTAGTGTCTTGCAAGTAACTTCTGTCTTAGCATGTTTTATGTTAGCAACTGATAATTAAGAGTATAACCATGACAAAATGTGAGGCTGTTAAGACAAACGCGATTTGTTTTGTACAACTCTACACGTTTTGCGATAGGTTCTGTACACGTATTTGCAAATACTAAAAATAGTGAATACATCAAAGTTGAATTAGCTGCGGTAAATATATATATATAAGTTGTATTAATTAAAAAGTGATGTAGTGGTGACTCACTCTCCTTTCTCCTCCCGTTGGGTGTCCGTTAGAGGCGACTAAGAGAAAACAAGAAGACGGGCAGCAGCGTCTTTCTATTGGATTACCTACCACATGTACCGACCTACTGCGATCCCCAAGATGCCTGCCAAGCGTAGGGATTATGGTAACCCTTCCAAGGCCTTTGTTCATAAGTGGACGTCTATCGGCTGTAGATGAATACTGAATTATTACCAGTAATTCACATTAGGTATGGTATTTTTTATTTATGTTATTTACACTGACAACTAAACCCTATAGGCAGAATATCACTTACTAATGTTTGAAATATCTTCTAGAATCTAAAACAGTGCATCTAAAACCTGAAAGAGAAATTTTACGTCAGAAACGAGGTTAAGAATCCATGTCATGCGGTTTACATGCCAAAAATATTTGATTTATTAGTCTCACGCCAAGATTAGGCTAACACGTTTTTATTTATCATAATCGAACAAAGAGTTGACGTGAAATTTGTTGAATTTGGTTTTTAAACGCTTATTACTTGAAATCCTATGCGTGTTAAATTGTGTACAATACCTAATAACAAAATACGTAACCTCTAGGGAACCATATATATTTTTTTTTAGTTACAACAGTCAAATAACATTGCCAATTAAACTAACAATAACAATAAATTTACATTTAAGCAAACAAATCCTATAATTAATTCTATATACATTACATTATTTAAGTAATATTTTCTTTATTACACATTTTTATGAAACTACTTTGATGGATTATATTGCGGTTCAATTATTAATATAATCGAACCCCAATATAATCTAATGAACATTCATTGCCTTAGTCCTTCTGTTAATGCACCGTGTATTAAAAAAATATAAATTTCCACGGAATATAAATAAAAAATATACCATCATTCAATTTAACAGTTAGCTATAACTAAAACATTCGCCGCATTCAGAAACTGTTAACAAATCATCTCAGCATTTCGTGTAGATTTCAATACAAGATCTAAAATAATGATTCATTAACAGTTATTCACAACAAAATGAGTTATTCGAACCTCTTTTCAGCCTTACGAGTCGGCACTGTCACTGCGCGTTGATGTCACGGTGGTGGGTCAGGCAGTCCTAGATATATTTACTGTTACACTGGTTACACGTTATGCATGTCTTACATCAGTGTCAGATACCGTGTTAAACAAGGGTATGCTCATTTCACGAGTATATAATCGTTTGCTTAGACATGTAATGATAAATCTAAATATAGTAAGTAATCGTCATAAAGTAGTTTTTTAGTGATTAACTGACTGGGTTTATTTGAGAAACACCTACTTACAGTTTACCACAACCTTTATATCTTCATGAAATAGATTGATAGAGACTGCCTCAGGCAATAAGTCTTTGTATGTACTATCAAGTGCATAAGACATAACTACATAAAAAAGAAGAAGTCAGTTAAAAAGATAGTATGTTATGATAATCCAAGCACTAAAGTAACACTTTTCTTAAATACATTTTTTTTATTCAAAATAAGCTAGTACTTGACTGCAGACCCACCTGATGTAAAGTGGCGACGCAATCGAGGATGGTAAAGCACACTAGCTTATTAAAAGCCTATTCACACTCACGGAAAACCGACGCAGGCAAACTGTTCCAAAGCTGTTACGACGATAAATATTTATAAAGATAAACCGCACCCAGACAAATGACAAACAAACATGCATGCACACAAGTGTGTGATGGGGTGAATTAAACCCTTGACTTATTTTAGATAGCAGCCAATGTCTAATTACTACACAAACAGACCCTGCAAATAAAACATAATTTTCGTTATTTCATTTTTACGTGGGACGCACTAAGAGTTTCCGGAATGATGAAAAAATTACTATTAATTAAGTCTAATTAGTCAAAAATGAATTTATTGTTTCTTAAAATATTCTCCCTTCGCGTAAATGCACTTTTTCATGCGATTAAACCAATTTTGAAAACTTTTGTGCCACTCCTCCGTGGTGACCTCAGAAACGTGATTTTCATATTACAATATTTTCCAGAAGAGGCTGTCGAAGTATTCTTCTCCGTGACAAAAATCGTTGACCGCGTAATTGCTTCTTAATTTTTGGGAACAGAAAAGTCACAAAGTGCCAGGTCGGAGCTGTATGCAGGATGGCTCATAAGTTCTACGTTTTTCACCTTCAAAAATTCGTTTTTCTTGTCTGGCCGTGTGGGAACTAGCATTGTCGTGGTGCAAGATGATACGACGTTCCCGGTTATTTTTAGGGAGTTCGTCAACAATTTCCGGCAAACAAATGGTCGTGTACCAGTCACTATTCACGGTACGACGATTCTCTAAAGCAACAGTAGCCACGTGTCCATTTTTATTAAAAAAAGAAGCATCATCCGTTTAGATGCAATTTTCACGCGCGCCGCTTTGGTTGGCTTCGGCTCATCTTGCTTTGTTTTGGGATCGTAGCAATAAATCCATGTTTTGTCACCTGTTACTATGTCCCACACCAAATTTGACGCACCTTCGTTGAATCTGGTGAGCATGGAACTGCACCAAGTGACACGGTCCGTTTTTTGAGCCTCGGTCAAATTGTGTGGGATCCACCGTGAGCACAGCTTTCACACACCCAAATGTTTGTGTAAGATTGATTGTATTTGACTCATGCCTATGTCTAAGGATGCGCGAATCTCATGGTAGGTCACATGCCAAGCTGTTTCAATTATACGGCGCACAGCATCGAAGTTTTTGTTCTTCACAGCGGTTAACGGGCGACCATCGCGAGATTCGTCACTGATATTGACACGACCGCGATAAATAGTCGTCTTGCATGGTGATTCATCGCCAAAAGAAGCCAGATTGAAGCCGAGCGATGCTCTGTTGAGCTGTCAAATTACATTTAATATCGTAGAAAATCGTACTACGAAAATTTTCCCGAGTTAAATCCCGAGATAATTTTTTTAAATGGCGCCACAATGTAAAAACAATTGACAGTCAGATGAAACAAACTGCATTCTACAGCCAAAGAGTTCCATTTTAAAATGTTGTAATTACTTTTTAAATATTTGTTTATGTAAGTGGCCAGTTCCGGAAACTTTTAGTGTGACCTATGTATCTTCACAAAGGTTCCTTCGTCTAGGTGGGTACCACCACAGTGTCAGATATCCTATGTTGCTGTGTTATGTATATGCATGGCACTATATGTTTATGTAGAACACTCTAGCTAGTGATCTTACTGGGCTCAGAAGACTTAATATCAGTATAATGCAGCTGTCAATAGGTGGGCATGTCGCTTACCATCAGGCGCACTTTCCTTATTAATTTGATACTACTTATAAGTTGCTTAAAATATGAATGACATTGTCTCGGATTTCATTTCACCAAGTAAAATCCTCCACATCGGTCATATGCTTTCATCAGGTACTTGTCCAGCTGTGATTCATTTGTGTTAGACTATTTCTTTATTTTTTTTTGTTTTTATTTAAATCCTAAACTGATGTATAATCACACATGATAACACATACAAGCCACAATACAAAATCCGATTGACATCTACAAGTTAATACAGCTTGCTTACTTACAGATAAAAAAATAAGTTTCAAATCGCGGAGTGTATATTAACTGAGAGAGTTATTTATAAGAATATAATTAGAACATAGTTAATATGAGTTCAATGTTCAGCTTAGTCTATTAAACGTTTAAGTTTAGACCTAAACGAAGCTACGGAACCAGTGAAAACATCTATATCGCTACGAATAGAGTTGCCCAAAGAAAGCATTCGGTTTAGAGGTGAATTTAGACCTATACTCGTATTAGTTCGTCTTTGTGGTGGGGAAAAAGTTCTACGAGTTTGTAAGCGGCTTCTAGAGCGCGGAATACATATGTCTATTTGTTCTAACAACTCAGGTGAATCTATTTTCCCGTGGAGTAATTTATACAAGAACATAAGATCTAATATTTTCCTGCGTGAGACTAAGGATTTCATGTTGTAGAAAGTTAATCTGGAAATATAAGAGTTTAAAATTCGGAGCTTATTGTCAGAGTAATTTAACATCTGAAGAAATTTTCTCTGGAATTCAATGGAATAATGATTGAAATTATAAATTATACGCAAATATATAAAAATGTACATTACCACAGATTAATTTAGAACTTCCTCCTTTTCGAAGTCGGTTAAAACATGTATAAATTTAACATCGGATAACTTTTAGTGAGTTGCGTGCGCTTATAAATCATTGTATATGTCATAATAATTGTACTGGGTCTCTAACCGTTATAAAATGATTCTTTTATCATTTTAAGATTATCTATAAAGCTTTAAACCCAGCCATCTTCCCAATACGTATGTGAATTGCAATTGTGTACTGAGCGGAAATTCGAAATTTGAATACTGTCTCGGTGACGGGGAGCGTGTGCGTAATATTCTGCTAGGGACGTACTCTATTCTCCTCGACAGCAAAAAAAAGGGACGTGCTCTAACTAGCATCAGAAGCTGGAGTTAGCGAGGTCCGACGAACGGAATGCCTATAGTCTCAACATAGCGACGATGAAGGCTACCGATAAGGTTTTTTTGTGGGTAAGAATCCGACATAATCTGGCCTTAACTCGCCGCACTAGATCAATACAATAAAAATATCTATATTGCATAATAATATTTATTTAGGCATAATAATGCTAATATGGGACTAAGAATGGGTAGGGCACGTGATACGTACTCGTATGTGGACACACCTATGGCCAAGTACTGTCACGAAATGGACACCACCTGTTGGCCACCGAAGTAGGGGCAAACCAAAGAGAAGATGGCGGGATTAATTAGACCAATTCTCGGACAGTACCTGGACAGAGGTGGCAGCAGATCGGGAGGTGTTTAAGAGTGAGGGAGAGGCCTTTGCACAGCAGTGGGATATACTAACAGGCTATTTAAAGAAATGCTAATATGGAAAATAATACGTCAATAAACGAACATATTCGCGTGAGCAGTGACATTCCCTAAACAAAAAAAAAAGTCGACATAGCCTAACTTTGTAATGTATGCCAGGGAGACATTTCGACAAATGGTCGCCGACCTCCGGGATGCAGATGGCACGTGAAAGAAGAAGAGTAACGTACCTGTACTACCTAATTTGTTTCCAGTGAGAGTGGGCTGTTGCTGTATAAACTTGCCGTGGAACTCACGACGGTGTCACACACAAAGATACAGGGTAGACACAATTTATTGCGAAACATAACGAAGGATAGACCCACGGTAAAAGAAGCAATTATCAGCCCAGTAACTAGAGATCTGACGCAAATAAAAAATAATAATCTTGTTTGGCGCTAATAAGCTAAAATTACACTTCTAAAGGCATTCTCGAACGCAATTGCGCAATGCACTTACTGTGCTCTCATCCAAGTCAGTTGTTTTGATTCTCCTGTTTACAAATTATGATTATTAATAGCCTTATCCACCAATCAATAAAATTATTTAAGGTATTAATTGTTACGGTCGTGATTAGCTGTTAGATAACACAACGCAACTGCACGGTTGAGCAAAAATAAATAATTGGTAGTGACGTCACAAGGCTTCCTCGATTCACGGATCCATCATGAGTTCAGGAGGACGCCCACTATCATGTCACGATATCTAGTAATCATCATCTCGGCAGCAGGAAACGATGCGCTACCGATTAAGAAAAAAAAACCCTCGAAATAAAGGTTCTGAATCTAAATTAAGTAAGACCTAAGTATTACAGTATCGCTACCTTTGGTCAGATGTACAACATTCCCCACTCCCCGGGGGGTGTTGGGTTAGAATTGCATCCCCCCATCTCCTCTCGTTGGATGTCGTAAGAGGCGACTAAGCGAGAACGGGAAGACGGACCGCAGCGTCTTTCTTTTGGATTTACCTTCCACCTATCCTGCGATCCCAAAGCCGCCTGCCAAACGTGGGGATTATGGCAACCCCTCCCTAATAAGGGAGAGGCCTTTATTCAGTAATGGACATGTTTCGGCTGCTGATGGTGAAACAAAGTATGGGGTCGTAAGTGTTGGATGCATATTTGTCTCAATTTTTTTTCCTTGTAAAAGTAATCTAAATTGGGAACAAATATAAAAAATTCTTAAGGCAGGATCTCTCGAATACGTAAGTACTTACTAATTTACTTTGAAGGCTGCTGCTAGCTCTGACGTAGCCTGAGATGGATCTGCTGTCTTTCTCCTAATCATTGTATTAATGCCAAATCGTTTTACTGGACTTAACAACAGTTCACGAGACTCGTTGATACAATCAAAATTACATTCTTTCGACATTTGATCTTTGGGTCACAGGAGCCAATGAATATTTAATATTATACAGAAGCCAGGAACTATAAAAAAAAGAAACAATTTTGAAAATAAAAACATATAACGATAACAGGAACAGGAGAATTTGGAACTCCAAGTTGAAAGCAAGAAAACATAGGTAGCATTAAAAAAGGATCACCGTTTGTATGTGAGACATTTTTATGCTTCTTGTATATTTCAAGCATATAAGAACAAAAAAGATAGAATTTTTATACCTCTTCGAAATAAAGAGATGCTTTGGCACCATTTGCAGTAAACTAGTGATCAAATAATTACAACCCGTGTAAGATAGTTTAATATTTTGGTGCAGTCAGTGTAAAAAGTGGATGCTTCACACCACAACTTGTTATAACTGGGAACTATTTAACACCATAAGATTAAAGCTAACGTCTTGGTAATACTTGGGCTTATGTTATTTACATGTCTGTTGGACTAAATTTTAATAACACATTTCCATGATACAGCACAAAGAAATAATATAATAACAATGATAAATGCTTAGTAATATCACTATTAGTAGTCAACGGTAGATATAATTACGAAGCGTTTAAGTTGTCAGTTTCACGGTGATGCACTTGCCTACTCTTTATTGTAGAAGCCACGTTATTACATGCTTGTCTGTCTGTTGTCTCATTAGTGTCCACATAACAGTGCGCTAATTCTGGATCTCAGAACCATAAATGCAAACCTAACTTGTGTTCGTCAATTTAATTTGAAATTTATTTCTGTTATCATTCGTTTCATATTGGCCCATTAACGTCACATATATGACCTATAGATATATGGTATATCCAATGGTTAACCTTTTAATGATGATACATAATTACACTTTGACCTATTGCAAACGACTTAGGAGTGTTGATGCGTTTAAATAGCAAACACAAAACATGCTGAGTGGACAACTTTTTAACTTCATAGTTTATGTACTAACTAATAGCTGATTACATTAATCTGTGTCGTTTTATCATCACCTGTGTCATTATTTTTCTACTATTAAATAATGTTGTATTTTTTTATGTTGTTGTTTTTTGTTGGGAAATTAAAACCTTAAATAAACCGCGATATAATCCGTAACAGTAAATTAATTACAATACTATTAAATTAAATAAAAAATAGAAAAAAATAGCCACTCGTGCTATACTTTACTGCTTTAAGATGGAGAAAAGCTAAGGATACAGTTACAAAAAGGAAAAAAAAAAATAAGTAGCTGATTATTTTAGACACGTGTATTTCCAAATAATCTCACGATGTACTACGCTGATCTGGAAGTGACGGAAAGACATAGAATGTTCAATCTTGGTAACAATAATGCTCTCTCTCTTCTGAAATTGATAGCCCCTTCTCTAATAGGTACGTCTGTTGTTGCGACTTCTGATAAAGCACGCAACTCGTCAATACGTTTGACATTTAATCCATCTTCTGACCCAAAACTCTGTCTACTCTGCAAGAGATAGCCAACGTGAGGGTAAATAACAGCGCTTGCTTTATATGTCCGCACGAGTCACGTATATCAGGCCAGGCCACTATGTTGTGATCCGACATTGGTAATCGCGTGCGAAAGTACCGTATATGGCCGAATTCCGACTCTTAAAGCCGAATTTTATACCTCATAACACTATATTGGCTACATGAAGCAACATGTGCTGGACAAGAAGACAGGTACATGAATAATTATGCCGTTATTGAGACGGTCAAGTATTGAGTACTTGAAATACGTGTCAACGAACTAACGTATACAAAGTTGAATTAATATTGAAGTTCATTGCCAATATCAAATTCTAACCGCAATAGTGTCAGTTTAATGTTTTAATATTAATTAATCAATCTTTAAAAATATACTTACTTACTATTTCACATAAAAGATTATTTAAAAACATATCGGGAGAGTATTAAGTTGACGCTAATTTTGTGTACCTCTATATTAGTAATTCATTATAACATCAATTCAATACATTTAAAAAAAATACAATAAATTAAACTAAAGTGACTCAACGTCTATTAAACATGCTATAACGGTTCCTATAGTTTTATTCTAATTTGTAGGATTCCAAATTCAAATACAAACATAACATTAATATTTGACTTTCAAATTTCATCAAATACATTAAAATACCTGCCTACAGCATAAACATATACATAATTGTATGAATATTAAATTACAAATTCAGATTATATTTTAATATGTTAATAACAGGTAAAAAAAGATCAATAAACATCTAAAATCTCAAGCTAAATGTGTTTACTGGTTGCAGTCAGACGTAGAATCAGAGTTACTCAATGGAAAGGTGACATTGACATTGGTCCGCGGTGAGGCCGCCTGCGCCTGCGCAGCCGCTGGGATACATTGAACTTGCATTTTGTTTATCAACTGGCGTGTATGTCAATGTTAGCATGAGGTTTTATGTTTATCTTTAAGATTTAATCTTTTTCTACCTGTAGATGTTTGAAGATAACTTTATCTAGTTGAGAAGGGTTAAAGGTTTAATTTTAAATATGCTGATTAATTAACTTCCTAAATAATTAATTTATTTAGACAAAAAAATACGATGTACTTACGTAAAACAAGCGTGCTTGAGCGTGTTTAGTACTTATAGTAAAACAAGATTGTTTTATAAATACACTGTCAATAAAAATCGTTGTTTAGTCGTGGTTTTAATTCAATAAGATTTTATTCAGTTTACAATAATTCTGATTTATTGCACGCCGTTAACATCAAAATTATTTCTGTATACTAGATAATAATCCCATACAGATACAATGTCTTGTCGATGACTAAGCAATTGTATAAAGGTGTATACAGATAAGATACCAATGTTTTCAATACATACAAGGAAAATTCTTTAAGTACTTAATTATTCTATTATCCGTGCATAAGCGCACTGGTTACTGATAAGTTAGGTTCCCACGGTGTTCGAGGAGTAGTGGCCATGAGTCACCATGCACGGCCATGCAGAGCAAGGACCACGCACTGCTCCGCTTGGGCAATAGACGTATGTATATGTACGCTATATACGTGTTAACGACGTCTAACTGCTGTGTAACGACGAGCTGCTAAAACTTTAAGGGCATTGTAGTTAGATACTACGGTAGTAAACATTATGGAACTACCGCATAGTATACGCTAATAGTTCCAAAACAGAAACCACGGTAACAAGTTTTTAATAATAAATCCTTTAAACGTTTATTTCCTGCATTATTGTTTATTTTCAGCTGCATCGATGAGGTTAATTAAAACCTTTCTTTTTTTAAATGAATTAATGTATCTCTTCTTGTTATTAACATAATAAATTATGTAGTTTCAAATATTTAAACTCTTTTTAGTCGCTGCAAAGCCATAAAATTTTAAGAAAAATAAAATCCTCTTCTTTCTTTGGGCTATTTTTTGAATAAGGAATTCCTTATTCAAAAAATAGCCCAAAAAACAAACGTGATGTCGATAATGTAGCTTCCTGATATTAATCAATAACTAATTTCGACATCAATGTCTGTTTTTATAATCACAAGTTTGTATAGTCATGAACTGTGTGATACATCGTTCAGGGAAAAATAATATTGTATAATAGGCACCCATTCATCCGTGTTATCAATAGTGCTACAATTGAACAGTGCAACGGCTGGCCCTGAGTCGAGGCCGAGCTTCAAGCATTCAATGAATAAACATAAAAAACTCAAACAAAAACAAATATTCAGTACTACCTAACATGGTGACCAGTGATAAAAAAACGCGTGAGAACTGTCACAAGTTAGGTTTTGGTGAATCTATTTGAAATAACTTTGCGCAAAACATTTTAAATAGGTACACGTGTAATTTTAAATCACATTAATTGGAAAATACGTAGCCATGAAATATGATAGTAATTATGCGCTTTCGATCTCTTGTTTTATGCTAAAATCTTTTGTTTTTTGATGTTCCTAGTGTCTAGATTGAGTATAGTAGAGACGGTTGTAAATACTTAGGTGTCATTAAGTGAGCCGAATGCTCCTTTGTCATCTTAGTGGTTGAAAAAATAATTTATCTCAGGGGACCGTCGTCGGGCTGGTAGCTTTTTCTGCCAACGTATAAGCTTGGCCATACAAAGAGGTAACGCCGCCACTCTTTTAGGTACCCACCCAGTGCAGCCACAACTTAGAGGAAGATTTTTACTTAGTTTCAATACATTTGTAAATAACCTGCAAATAATTGAGTAATTTAACCAGTAAATTAGATATTATGTAAATAAAGACAAACTGCCGCACTCACAAATGCCAATTAACTTTAATTCAAATTAAGTCACTTTTTAAAATCTATTTATCTCGACTTTCGGAGCCATTTATGATTTAATTCGATTATTGAACACGAGATAATTAACATCTCTACTCACTATCTGCGTATTAAGTATTAATGGGCTTCGAGTATCGAAATAATCCGATTTAAAAAAATTGAGTTATCATCATTAACTTTAATCGACGTTTGTAGGTTCGGCAGTTAGATATATAAATAAAATTTAGAAAACATTCAATAGTAAATTGTTAGTGTGACATCCATAAGAATGTTTGTTGGTACGACCATTTCCGGCCCCGACTAGCTATGTGTTAATTGACAGAATTGTGTAGCTACGTATTTGCCGTTACATCCATCGCGTCATTACTACGAGCTCTGATCAATTAGGTAGGTATTTCTCCGATGATTATTTTCCGATTCCCGTCGAGCTCCGAACTTACTGCATAATACAAGCATGTTTCATAGGCTATGTAAATTATAGAGGTGTAAAAAGTCAGTCGTAATTTGGTGCGTGGGAGTGGTTTAGAGACGCGACAGTCCCGTTAAGTTACGTTATTTTATTGCCCAGCACGTCGACTTTATTTGGTTTTCTTTTACATTGTATCTAAAAATTATGACTATAATTTTATTAAACACTAATTGCCTTGAGGCGAGTGGTGAGAAATAGACAGGTATCACTGACAGGCGTGGAACTATTGTGAAACGAGTGTTCGCAGGTTGATGTATAATATAGAATTCCCTAATCAGGTACTCTCGCGGTTACGAACGGTGTACCACCTTTAGGACGACAATCGCATGCACGCCCTTTAGGGTTTATGTGTTCTGTGCATGCACGAGCCGGCCCAAAATACCCGCAGACGGGGTAAGCGCACGTAACGTTGTTCAAACGATTTTGATTGAAAACTGGTATACCGTTCGTGTCCGCGATAGTACATACAGGGTGGAAACGTTGAGTGTCAACAGACGATATTTTTAGTGAATTATAGTGATATTACAAAAACTGAAACAAATACAGAAATTAGGTCCGTCATGCGTAAAATGACATTCATCACTTGTTAAAAAATAATCTGGATAAGTATATTTAAAATTTTCAGTTAATTTCATCTTCTAGTTTTTATGTGTTTCAGTTTTTGTAATATCACTATAATTTATGAAGATATCGTCTGTTGACACTTAACGTTTTCACTCTGTATATACGTAATCATTCTGTATATACGTAATAAAAATACGGCTGCTTTTTAACCTAAGCTAAAAAGTGTTAGAAATTATTTACGTACCCAAATGCATTTAAGTGTATAAGACATGGTCGTTAGTTTTACCATTACTTAGTGTACAATAAAATACAGACTGAGTATTTTAATTCGTTTATTTATGCGTGACGTGTCATTATACCGTATTTCAATTCGGAACATGTGCCCGCGCCGCACCGGCCGACTCTATCCCGCCATTCACCCAGCTTAAAGAAAGTTTTACCAAGAATAACGATAGGACAGGAGTCATAAAATATTAATATCGATAATTTTCTTTGTTACAGAGCACAAAATCAAGCGATATGTGACCCTCAATACACCACAAATTAAGACATTCAAAGAAATACAGACTTTATAGTGTTAGTGTGATGGACTAGTGTTGTAGGCACCATGCATACAATGGACACTATGGGCTACGGCCACAAGAAGTACCGGCCGCCGCTGTCGCCCACTAACTTCTACCAACACGACTATTACTCCAGACATACCACACTCCGCCCTCAGGTATGTGTTCTATTCATAATTTATTATGATAAAAAATCAAAGGTTTATAACTAGAAGCTTTTGTAAGTTCCTCGCTAGTGTAAGCGCCCATTCTACCATCGGAGGCAATCGAAGCGTTCTGCGGCGCGGTAGTTTAATGAATGTTTAATGGTTAGGGCCCGTGGGTCGGTCCCGTTAGCGGGGCCAACGGTATACGACAATGCTCTTTAATGTGAACCAATACCGCTCCACTATTATATTTTTTAAGGAAACAAAACCAAAGCGTGATTACATTATTGTGGGCTTTGTGGATAGACAGCGGGGTATACCAGAACATTCTACTAAAGTTATAGGAAAGTAAATATATAACTGCGGTTTTGGTGCAGTGTCTATATTTACGCTTAACGTCAGACATAAATATAACGTGTAACACACGTCAGTTTTACAGGAAGCTGCTTTTAAGATAATCTGTCAACTAATATTATAAGTTCATGAGTTGTCTCAGCTTTGTCTGAAATTTAATTAGTGAGCCACGAATAACTCTCGCTGACTAAGAACCGTTAATTTGCCAGCAAGTATAATGGAAGTGCTTATCCGGTTATTCATCAACTCTTAAAGCAATGCCACGTTTTCTTGCAGGCATTATTCACAGGTTTAAAATCATGCTGTATAATAACTATTAAGTACTTGCGTATTTCCCCTTACTACGTACGGTTGGTTTACATAATTATAGTAACAACAATTACGATTTATACAAAAAAAGTATTAGTATCAGTTGTCTGATTATTGTAGGCTCTGTCTAGTTTGGAATCAGATAACCGTGTATGGATTGTCCCGGTTATACTCTTATTAAAATAACTGAAAAGTAAAGTATTATTTTTAACTTTAGGGGAAAAGTGGGATAGTTGCCCCAGAGGTATAATTGCCTCGATTGTAATTTCTCTAGTTTGGCGGATGACCACATGTTATTTTATTTATCTTTCGAAAGGCTCCACTACAACTACCACTAAGTTGACCGTGTTGCATGTCTCTGTGCGATTGCAAGGAAAGGCAAGGTGAAATCAAAGTTTTTGCGGGATAGATGGCCTCTTTTTTCAGCGGGGCATCTATCCTAAACGTAATTTACATTGATTAGGCAATTATCCCCTATATGGGATAGATGCGCCAAAAATCGCCAATACTCTGGAAATATCAAAGATAATTGCTTTCCTTTCATAAGTTTGAAGATAATAAACCAAAGTACCTACCCGTATTACAAGTAAAGAATTTTGCTTTTATAACTGAGAGATATAAAGTAATTTCAAAAATTGTGGCAACTATCCCACTTTTACCCTATATAAGCTACCTGATGTTACGAGGTGGTAGATAGAATCGCTTTTGTTAGATAACCATACTCTTCGGAGGAACACAACTCCTCTTGAATTTGAGCAGGATATTCCTCTACCCAAAGCAGGTAAAGTCCTAAGGGATATCCCTTAGGTTATCTCTCATCTATACTTATAATAAAACTGTAACAGGTCCAATTCTGTACATTGAAGATATTTTGAAAATTATTTTTGGAAGGCATTCTATAACCGATACTGAGGCCGAAAATGTATTTTTTTAAATTTTTGTCTGTCTGTCTGTCTGTCTGTCTGTCTGTCTGTCTGTCTGTCTGTCTGTCTGTCTGTCTGTATCACGGCTGAGCATCACGCCGAAACTACTGAATGGATTCAAATGAAACTTGGCATGATTTGAGATCTTACTACGAGGTAGGACATAGGATACTTTTTATCCCGTAATCTACCACGGTTCTTTCGGGAGAGGGGATTAAAGTCAAAATGGGTACTTGGTTATACGCTTGGTCAGATTTTATCAATTTTTTTTTTATAATATAATAAATATTAGTAAGGGAACACTCATAAAGAGTTGTTATCAAGGTTTTGTAATCGATCGGGTTAAGCAACGTTAGGTAAGGTCATTAAATAGATGGGTGACCGGTTAACGCCATTTGAACTATACGGGTCCGTGCTTCGGAGAGCAAGTAAAAAGTAGGTCCCAGTTTTTAACCGACTATAAAAAAGGAGGTTATGTGTTCGATGCGAATGTCTCTTATTAAAAGTTTAGTTAACGTAAAAATAGCGCAGGCGAAGCTGCGTGGGTCAGCTAGTTTAAGAATAAATTCCTGTTATGTGGCGCCATTTTCTTTATTTAACCTAGTGATGGGACAAGCAAGACGTTCGACAAATGGTAAGCAACTCACCTACCTATAGACAGCTGCACGAAATATTATGAAATCTCGTGGGCCCAGTAACATTGCTAGCTACCAGCGCCCTTAAGACCGGAGCACAATAAATAATAATAATAGCCGCCCTTTTTTTTGTCCCACTGCAGGGCACGGGCCTCCCCTAAAGATGAAGGGCCTTAGGTCATAGATTACCACGCTGGGGAAGTGCGGGTTAGCGGACTTCACACGTCATTCGAAAGCTAGTTAGGCTTTTTCAGACATGCAGGTTTTCTCTTTTTTTTTCTTCGCCGAAAGAACACAATAGGTAACCAAAAAATAATGACTGTAGAAATTTCCATAGTTGGCAGAGCCTTCATTTTGGCCACATATTTAACACCTAAACACAAGACTAACGTTGGTGGGAACAGAACCGCAGAATATAGGTAGATATAAGTATAGCTACTATAACAGCTGGCCCGTTACATAATAAACCTATTGCCTATTGACAATTAGATCGATAACGTGTCGACACAAATGCTGCGTGAAATTGCATTAGGGCGTGGTGCGCCGTGCGGCGCCGATCGCACGGTGTCGTTCACCGTCACCAAACTACCGTTAGATATCTTACCCGTTGTTTAGATTGCAGAGTATCGAAATAGGTATTCTCAATAGACTTAACAAGAATAGTCACAGGTAACGAGCGGTAGTGTAGTACAACTGTGTACGTTAAATCCTCTGGCTGCGTATGCGAATCGCTTACCATCAGGTGTACGTACTGCTAATCTTGTCAGTAATTTGCTTATAAAGAAAAACTGAACTGGGCAGCCTATGGCCAGCCCTTCCTACCGGCTTAAATTGCGCTATCTAGCTTTCCCAGTTTTAGCATTATTATAAGAAACAATATTTCTGGTGGTCATCAGCAAGAGAGAAAAAAATGTCTATAAAATGTTGGTTTCTCTGTCCGTCTGTTCAACCACAGTTCTTTAAATTGAGATCTAAATAAGAACAAAATATATGCTGGCCGCATGTTCCAGTGAACCAAATTGTCGTGGCGACCGGTAGATTCAACATTGCCTATGAACTACAAATTATTATTAGCAATTTGAGATTAAATTTAAAATAATCTTTCGTGTAATCCTTTAATACATAAATCCATAAACCTGGTGTCTTAAACCAAAATAAATAAATATATATATTTAAAGGTCTCAGCCTTGTGGCCTGGTGTAAAACAGGCATTAAAAAATAACAAATTACGCTTGCGCATAATGAAAAGCAAGAGTTTTTTTATTTATTTTACACATCGTCGACATGTACTTATCTAAAAAATATTCACGTTTAATTATTAGTATTCTATCATTCTTATTATCATTGAATATATTAGGTGTTATTTGCTAGAAGTAGTTATATTTTTTGTCAAAATATCTGTATGTTTTGACAAAAAATATGTTTTATAATTTTTTTGAAGTAGGATATTGTTTGGCTATTTCAAACAATCCTATTTAGTTTCCTTGTTATTAAAACTATATTTCTTATAACAGAGTCTATCGTATCATTATTAATGTAAAAAGCTAATTTAACATAGAAAATATTATCATAATTTTAGATTTTTCTTATATACATCTAAATTGATTGTTATCTTCCTCTTTAAAATTTGCAAAAATCAGTTGCATTTCGAAACTTAAAACTAATGTAAACAAAGGCGGTATTATCGCTTAAAGCGATCTGTTCCAGACAACATTAATTGTAGATGGAGTTTTATAAAAAATGCAGTGCGCTTAGCCAGTCAAAACAGATAAGATGAATGTTTGCGAAAGTCAAAAGGTATAAAAGTACCATCAGGCGACCGAACGTCCTCGCCATGTCATTATGTTGCATATAAAGAAATAATAGAAACAACAATCTCAATCCTCATGCCATGGCTGCTTTAGACTACGGTAATTACGTTTATCTCAAACATCACTCGATAGGTACTGTTAGAATCAAGAAAATCATACACCGAATCTAATACTTATTTACCATGAATTATTTATATTTATAGTTATGTATATGATGCAAGCGCGTGTGAACACGAGCGCGGCTGCGCGGCACGCACAGGGGCCCGCGGTTGCTCCCGCGCAGAAAAACCTAGGAAGCGTGCCCAAAGCTTTAAGTGATGCTACTATTGCTACTAATGAATAGTGATGTATGGACTTCCGCATGTGTTTAATTACTGCCTACGCCTTCGTTTGCACCCATATTTATCTCGCTTGCTACTTCATAATGTTATTGTGCTGCTACTCGTTACTTATTATTACGAAGGCACGTGCCGACACATTGAAAAACTGTTAACCGCAATTACGGTATGAATTAATCATGAACATTGATTTAATCGTCATTATACCTAATTAAGTATTGTATTTCTTTTTATTAGGGTATTAATTTTAGATCTTTAATAAAGCAAAGTGGTTAGTGTTTGCTGCTGATATTTTATAATAGATAACGTTACGTAACGATACAGAGTGACGTTAAATTTTTTAACGTTATTTCAAGGCCACGTTAAATATGTTATATTTTAAACATATTGGAGAAATCTATACTTATAATAAAACTGTAACAGGTCCAATTCTGTACATTGAAGATATTTTGAAAATTATATTTGGAGGGCATCCTATAACCGATACTGAGGCCGAAAATGTAATTTTTTAAATTTTTGTCTGTCTGTCTGTCTGTCTGTATCTCGGCTGAGCATCACGCCGAAACTACTGAATGGATTCAAATGAAACTTGGCATGATTTGAGATCTTACTACGAGGTAGGACATAGGATACTTTTTATCCCGTAATCTAGCACGGTTCTTTTGGGAGAGGGGATTAAAGTCAAAATGGGTACTTGGTTATACGCTTGGTCCGATTTTATCAATTTTTCTTTATAATATAATAAATATTAGTAAGGGAACACTCATAGAGAGTTGTTATCAAGGTTTTGTAATCGATCGGGTTAAGCAACGTTAGGTAAGGTCATTAAATAGATGGGTGACCGTTTAACGCCATTTGAACTAAATGGGTCCGTGCTTCGGAGAGCAAGTAAAAAGTGGGTCCCAGTTTTTAACCGACTATAAAAAAGGAGGTTATGTATTCGATGCGAATGTCTGTTACTAAAAATTTAGTTAACGTAAAAATAGCGCAGGCGGAGCTGCGTGGGTCAGCTAGTAGTTGAATAAAAGTAAAAGTTTATAAGTAATAAATTCACTGTCGCTAAGTGGTTTAGTTAGGTCAACTGTCTGCGATACCAGTTAAATTTAGTTAGGAAACTCTAAGTTGTACTGGAATGCTGTGAAATATAATTATTTATCACCGGATATTCACCGAAAAATGAAAGTAATTTTAAGACGCTAAAAAGATAAATTAACAGTAAAAAAATCTACAACTAAAACATTAGCCAAAGTAGGTCTTTGGTGTATTAGTTGTTTCCCGTCGGTAAATAGAAAGATATGTGTGGTCATCAATAATGGCTAGATCTTAGAAAAATGTCTTGTTTAAATAAGTATAAGTAGCTTGCTCGCTGACACGGTGATACCGGAGTCACGTGGAATGTCAGACGATGGTACAATACTGATGTTAAACTGACGTCAACTTCACCCACTTTACAGCTTAAAATTAACCCACAGTTACTAAATATCTTCAAATCGTTCGAGAGGTTCTAATTATGTCTGAACCTGTTTTCGATAGAACATATTGTTATTAGGTACCGGTCCAGCGGCTTTCTCTATTATTTAAGTTGGTATAATGAGATACAGTAAGTAACAAACAATCTACCGTTATCATCGCACGCATTTATACAAAGTTGGATTCCATTTCGATATTAATAATAATAGTTATTAAAGATTATCGAGTATCGATATACGAGTATTTATCATTTAATTTTAATTGAAAATATTGAATGAAACAATTATCGACTTGAGTTCTGAGAGATGAACCGATTTACAGTGCGAAGAACATATACCGTATTCAGCATAGTATCATTTCCAATTCTATCGAGTGAGCACCCATAATAAAACTAACTTAGTACATGCCTTTTTTTGTCGGAGACGAAACCGTTAAAAGGTACGGATCTCGCAAGAAACTCTCCAGCGCTGGTCACTTGCTAGTCCATGTCCCGGCTATATGTATTACTTCATACCTACAAAACACTTACGACTTGTTTTGGGAAAGACAATAATTTTTGTTTTGTTTACCTGGTATTACAGTAGGTATAGGGGTTTTCGCGGGTAAAGTTATGGTCGTATTCTTCCTTTTTGCATGAATAAAGCCAACCAGCTCTGTCGCCGAAGAGCTTCGTGGTTGTTTCAGAGGGAAGTTCGTATTTAAAACATAGCTTTATATACTTAATTGGTAAAAATAAAAACGCAAGCATTAAGCCCGCGACTGGATCGTGCGCCGACTTTGCATCCATACTCATTGCTTGATTTACTCATTTTGTCTCTGAGTTAGCTGTTAAACAAACGACCACCGGCACCCGAGTTATATTGCAAATATATAATTATTTAAAGAAATACATCTACTTTTAAAATAAATAAACATGCTGCCGCACTCACAAACCCCAATTAACTTTAATTCTAATTAAGTCACTTTTTAAAATCTATTTATTTCGACTGTCGGAGCAGTTTATGATTAATTTCGATTATTGAACACGAGATAATTGATATCTCTACCCATTATCTGTATTACCTAAGTGTTAATGGGCTTGGAGTGACAAAAAAAGCAATTTCAAAAATTGGATTAATGATCATTAACCTTAATTGACGTTAGTAGGTTCGGCAGATAGTTAGTAAACAAGGAGATTACGGTTTTTATCATGTCATCAGTGATGATGAAGATCAATTAAGTTATAGCCTATAACTTAATTGATCTTCATGATTTAATTGCGGAATCTAAACTACAGAGATTGGAGTTATATTTATACTACTAGAACATACATAACTCAATTCATAATATTGCACCGTTTTCTTAAAAATAAAATTATTTAAATTCATCAAAAACGCTGGAGATACGCACGCGGTACCAAACAAACAGAAAAAAAGTCGAATTAAGGAACTCCTTCTGATTGGAAGTCGGCTAAAAATTAAATAGTGACGCATAGTCGTATTTTATTATCCCTGAAGTAAAAGGGAACGTATTTCAGTTTGTCTGCATGTCCGTATAACTGTCTGGGGTAACCGTAGATAGATATACTCTTTATTGTACACAAACTCACCTACACATAAAATAAAACACATAAAAACACTTAAAAACTGAAATATGTACAAAGGGCGGCCTTATCGCTATTCGCAATTTCTTCTAGGCAACCGTAGCCCCTAAACGAAAGAATGATGTTAAATGCGTTTTTTTAGTCGAAAGCTACCTTAACTGGGATGGTGCATAGCTACGCTAAAAAAACATCTGTTCTGCTGTTTATTATAAGTTTTTCTTCTCATTTCGGTTGTTTCTTTATTTACAATTTATACTTCCTATTGTAAAACGAGGTGCGCTATTCAATAACTGTTTTACACTCAGAGACGCGCGATGACTCTACATCGAGGTAGTCATCTGTCAAAAGTACATGCAAAGCTACCTATGTATATATTATTATATATCTTATGTAATATACATATATAAATGAATCCCTATTTCCCTTGTTCACGCCATAACTCGAGAACAACTTTACCGATTTTATCCATCTTTTTTTTAAGGATATTAGTAATTTTGTTTTTGGTTCTTACGAAAAAAATTAAGAAGGTTGCGCAGAAAATTAGAAAATTACGCGGGTGGAGTTGCGTGGGACAGCTAGTATGCAATAATATAAAGGAAATCTTTGGGAACAACCCACAATTATATTGCTAAACAAACTAATTTGTTGCGTATTTTATGGTTTATTAATTTAAAGAGGTAAGTTATAATTATGATATCTAGTTTGAATTATTATAATGTAAGAAATATGTGCACACTTATTTTTCTAAGTTCAGTCATATAATCATAGCCGAAATATCATAATATGCCGCAGAAATAGTTAAGGGTTATTTAGAACACAGTTACGAGTAGCATTAGACACAAACGCGCGCTATACGAGTAATGAGCATCGCCTATATCATTAATGCAATTTTAGTTATTATATAGCAAAGTTACGATATCCAGGTATCGTAATTAGTATTATGTTACGTGTTCTGTTGTGGTTTGCCTTGCACTTGGCGCGGGCATCCTCGGTGCAATAGTCGACCGTGGCGACCGCACTCAGACCGGTAGGCTTGCTGGGGTTGCCGACTATCACAACTGCCCTTACTACGAATGTCTATAAAGAATACGCTATACTGTCCTATTGATTCCGCTGACAGCCCCAGTGAAATATCTGTAAACAGTCACGGTTGAAATGGTTTAGGTACTATTGCAATTCGTACTAGGTAGTTACAGAACGGTACAACTATCAGTTTATAAACAAACGTATTGAATTGTTTACTAACGCGGCAGATATCTGTTGGCTGTTTTTTTTAAATAACTAATTAATGAAGTGAGTTAACGTCCTAGTTAGAAAGCTGGTATTAATATAGCAGCTACAATTATAATTAATTACATGTATTTTTTAGGTATCCTACTAGGTACTTACTGCCGAACCTACAAACGTCAATTAAAGTTAATGATCATTAATTATTTTTTTTAAATCATATTATTTTGTCACTCGAAGCCAAATAATACTTAATACGCAGACAGTGAGTATAGATATCAATTATCTCGTGTTCAATAATCGAAATTAATCATAAACTGCTCCGAAAGGCGAAATCGATAGATTTTAAAAAGTGACTTAATTAGCATTAAAGATAATTGGGGTTTGTGACTACTGCAGTTACAGACATAAAGTCACTAAATCTTGTTTAACGTCCTGTCAAAAAAGGTTACGTATTATTTAAACTTTCTTTCTGTTACCAAAATAGTGCTAAGTACCTACTGCTATTTTGACTTCATAACATAATTTCTATATGTTTTTTGTATTAAATAAACTACAACTTCTAACTTTTTATTAAGTAATTAGGCAATAAACAGTCACGAATCACGAAGTAGGCATTACTTTGATATGCGTGATTATCGTGCCTCGAGTAAAGTTTACTTAAATTATAAATATGCTATAAATCTCCTCAGAGTTCAGTGAAAACATAAAGTAGTTATTTATTATACTATAATAAATTTATGTGTTAAACCTCTATAATTTCTTCAGGCTAAACTTATTTGCTATGTTTATGGGAAACGCAGCGACGTTGGCAACCCTCACCATGCAGCTTTAAGCATTTACATACGCGCGGCTCGAATCGGGTCAACAGATAAAATACCTACGCGGTCCGGTTCTATAACTAGTTGCTGGACATCCAACGGCAATTCCGTAATGATTTGTAGATGTCTAAGGAATTCCTAAAAATACCGTATCTAACATGAATGAACAGTTAATCCGAAAATACATCAGCGTATTAATAATATATTATACATAATAATATACATATGTATATACTTACCAATAAAATATCGGATGATAATAATAGACACATCAGAAATGGTCAAATCGATGACAGTATTATACTATGTACAAAAAAAGAAAATATAATTTCCAGGAAAAATTAACATTTCCATCTAGGTAGTAGGTAAGTACCATATTCTTTTCAAAATGTTTCTTGAGTACTTTTACTGCCGCATATTGCAACATAATGTATTATAATACGTATGTATGTATATGTTAGCTAACTTGGGATTCTTTAGTGCCTCTTACAATAAAATATGTTCATCAAAATACCCGTCTTGTTACTCGCGGCAACTCGTGTTTATATTTAGCTCTAGCTTACCTGACAACCAGTCCTGCTGTATCCCAACTGGTCCACAGTAGCATCAACCCCTTTAACGTGTACTTTACTGCTAATTAAAGTACTAAGTAAGTATTAGTAAGATATTATTATTATTATTAATTAAAGTGTCTCGTATTTCAAATGCCATTCGACATTCAAAAGCCTCTACAATTCTATTGCTTACACGCGTAACTTTACGTCAAGGCGTTGGTAAACTAGCCAGCGAGTTTTTCATTTTTATTTAATGTTCCTGCGTCTAAACTTACCTAATTAATTTCCATTTATACAGTTGCATATAGGGACATTATTTACATTTTATGGCCCGTGAGGTATCCGGGTAAGAATAACACCCACCCATTTCCTCTCGTTGGATGACGTATTAGGCGACTAAGCGAAATCAAGGATTACTTTCCATTTATACTGCGATCCCTAAGACACCTGCCAAGCGTGAAGATTATGGCAACCTCTCTCTTCTAAGGGGAAAACCTTTGTCCAGGAGTGGATGTTTTTCGGCTATTGATTGTAATGATTTATAATATATTAAATCATTGTATTCCTGTGCAAACATTATTTTTATATTTTGCTCTCAACTTTAAAACACTGTACAAGGCTCTGGCCATATATATATTTAATATACCTAACATTTAATTTATTCAAAAATTTCCTGTAATTTTCAGCAATCGTAAAAAGAGATTGTTTTTATTATACTTTATTGGGTACACTTAAAAATAGAAAACAGTAGAAAACACTTAACAGAAGGCAAAGGGCGAGCTTAACTCAAAAACGTGAGTTCTTCATGAGTTTTCAGTGTTCGTAGTTATTAAATTCAAAATATTTTTAAATATGTACTTATACAAAAATAATAAATTCTAGTCAAGGCTAATTATCTGTTTCTTCTTTACAAGGAGAATCCAAAGTTTTATGACTAGATACTGAAAGTTCAGTCCCAAATTAAGTTTAAATAAATACGACTTGAGGGATAATAGTATTACTTGCTCTAGTATTCTACGGCTTTTAAAATCGGCATCAGAAATCGGCTAATCCTGAACTTTGGTCATTCTTTCACCAGCCGTTAATATACCTAAGACACATACTAAAAATCGTGTGGATTTTATATGAACAAATATTATTTTACAAAACGTCCGTCGCAAGGCCAGTTGAGAGCCAGGAGTAGGTTAGTGGGATCAATTGTCGACCTTTCTCCTCAGCCGTTGTGTAGAACGCAACGTATTTTTCTACCTGATATCGTGGTACTGTATCTCTCATTACAGAATAGAAAGTGGTTTCATTATCAGACCAATGAATTATTACTGTTGTCATTTGTTACGGTAAAGTAAAATGAACGCGTTGTAAAACAGATCTTAGAATATTCCAGTGAGATTTAACTTGTCCTAAGTAAGTAAAGTCCGGATTTACTTATGAAAATATTATAATAATATCCTGGGACAATTCACACACGGTCATCTAATCCCAAATTAGACAGAGCCTGTACTATGGAACCAGACAACTGATACTAATACATAAATACTTTTTTTGTAAATACATACTTAAATAGATAAAACGCCCAGAAACTTGGCGGGAATCGAACCCACGACCTGTTTGGTAGCAGATAGACTACTAACCACTAGACCAACGGGTCAAAAAGACCGGCCGAAACGTTCGTTCGTATCATGGGTGAATACACTAAGTTAGTTAGTTAGTGGTTTGTATGCTCTAAGCCAACTAAATATTTTTGAAGGAAGTATGCCTTATTTCGTTTTGTGTGCGATATTATAAATTTTACTATGATAAAATGACTGATTGAGAATGTTTACTGAAAAAAATAATATAAGTGGAGTTGTAAAAAGTGATGACATCTTTTCGTATCAATAAAATGTACCTGTATTTAACCAATATTTAATCTGTTTCGATTATTTTAGTATTGAACTTGAACCTAGGAAACCCATTTAACCATATTTTCTAAGTACTGTTTGGTTAGATAAGGTCACCATTACTTTGAAATTAAGGAATCGAGGATAACCAGTTTGAACCGTCACGCTTGGGGCTTTGCTTTGTTTACCTTTGGTAGAGATATACAGTATACCTTGTATATATTAAGATAACGTTACGAATGAAGAATGTAAGCATATAGAGGCTTCTCGGTCGATGCTAATGGGCAGGTGCGCCAGGCCAGGCACGCAGTGGCACAGCGCCTCATTACAATAATCACACATATCGTTGACAGCTTTACACTTAGCCCGGGTAAGGAAAACGCACTTGAAATGTTCTGCAGTGACAGAGATTCTAGTAAGAAGATACGTAGAAGATATATACCCTGTTTTTCTTTACAAGATCAAAAATGGAACCATAAATGTATGAACACAGGAGTGATGGCTGATCGAATGGTGATGTTGATTGGGTAGCTATCGACTGTCTTTAGCTGGCCATCGGTCACCTATGTTCATATATTTATTGTTCCTTTTTTGATATTGTAAAGAAAAACAGAGTATACGATAGCTAGGAACAAGTTCATAATAGAATATTTACTTCTTTTGTGGTCGTTTTTAGGGTTCCATACCTAAAAGGTAAAAAAGGAATCCTTATGGTTTGACTTCGTCTGTCTGTCACACCTGTATATATTTCAGGAACCACTGGTGAAATCGATTTGAAACTTGGAATAGTTTTAGATCTTACTTACCCGACCCCATCGCAAATAAAAAATATATATTTTTTCTTTTACTTTTTTTATAATGGGGGTCGAAATGGACTTATCGCTAAAGCGATCTTTTCCTGACAACCTGATTATTATTTTTATGTACCTACGTACTTTTTTTCATTTCGTTACCGGCAATTTTTATTATATAACAATCATTTTTTAAGTATATAACTTGTTTTTTGTAACACTTAAATACATAGCGGACTTGGTCAGTAAGATTATACCAAATAAAAAAAAATTGCTAGTACCATAACTATACATACATTATCCAATTATTAAGTAGAAATGCCTACATTTAAGAAAAATATTTTTCAACCTCTGTACGAATATTTTAAGTCGTTTCAAGTCGTTTCATTATTTATTTTTTCTAAATTCTTGCTATCGTTGGTGATTATTATCGATCGGACAGTCGAGTTATGAGGAAGACTTCACCCGGATTCAAAGAACTTAACAATTGGTTCGGGCAAAAAAATAATTGCAGAGATGCTGTAACTTTATTAGAAGATACCTAGTCGACTATAGAGATATTCTGATTGCGGTAACTGACCCCTGCACAATGCTGGCTGCATGGTTTAGGTATATTACGTTCAGAGCCCAGACATTGTCTACAGACAACTTAGCGTAAACTAAATTTTATTGTTTTGAAGAACTGGCCTTTTATCTTTAGCTGGGTCGATGAGTTTGTTTGAAATAATTTTACCGTAATTGTTTAAAAAAAAAGATTAATCACGCAAAAATTGGCGTATAGGTATGCAATGCAATCATCCTGTTGTGACTTGCCTAAGTAAGATGCCAACTGAAAGCCAATATTGGGGACAATTACTTTTTTCTACGTAAAACAACAGAACAGGAACTAAACAATTTTGTCTTCCATTAAATGAATCTTTAATCTGAGCGTCTAATAGTAAACGATAGCTTTCCTACCTAATCAATGACGTATTAACATTACTCCAATTGAATCTCTACCTAATAATGGATGACGTGGGTATTTTTGTACCTGATATTAACCTCGAAATGTCCCGAAGCATTTAATTTAAGAATAATCTGGGAGAATCCACACAAGGCCATCTGATCCCAAACTCCAAAATATAGGTACAGAACCTCCCTGTATCTGCCATTTGGTAACCATATTAAATACTTGTAAGCATACATTTTTTTCTGTAAACACACAAATTTTGGTTGGGGATGGGAATCGATCCATGACATATTGGGTATGAGGTAGAGCGGCCAGAGTGTCTAACCACTAAACCAACGGGCCCCTCAAATTAAATTATTGACTTTTTTTTATTATCTGTAAAACAGCTTTCCGTTCTTCTTGTGCGTATGCTTCGTCTAAGGGGCGGGGCAACCATGTAATCTGCAAAAATAAATGTGATGTTCAGAAAATTGTTTTAGCAATAAATACGGGCAGCTGTCGGCAAAGGCAGGCGTTTGACCCGCGCGCGGTCAATGATCGCCGCGACACCGCGGTGGTCGCGGCCCGGGCCTAGGCCGCCCATGGTCCCTCTAATTATACTTATTTCCCAAACCAAATCAAACATTTTTTTTTGTAAAATGTATGTGGGTGCTAGTTACATTACACCAGGGGCCTTACCATTGGGGCATTATTGGGGCAGGGCATTTTAACACATACAATGAGCGCACGTTTCGTGTTAAACTAAGTATATGAGCTAGCTATATGCGTTCATGGTAAGGCCCTAGAACAGAAATATAGGGTGTACAGCAATACTTATTTATTAATATTTTTTGCAAAACTACTAGATATCCGCTTAATAGTACGATAAAATTACAAAATTACTGTTAATTTACACTACCGCTCACAAAACGAAACTCGAAAAAAATAATTATTTGTCGATTTCAACAAAATTATGAAAAATCTTTTAATTAAAGTAATTTAGCGAGTACATTCTTTTTGGATAGAATTTACTCGACATAAAGCTCAGTCATTTCAAAGTTTAATTGCTTCAGCAGAATGTAGTAGGTACTTGTTTAGTACTATCTTACTTCGGAACCGGTACCTAGGTTAGGTAGGTACATATTAATGATCAAGTTTATGTTTCAAGTACGAAACATCTATTAGTAACTAAAACAGCACGTACTTATTACCTCTATTTAATATCTAGAAACTACTTAGTCTTGGGCTAAGTTAATTTACGGATTAAGACTCAAAGCTGTCTTTACGTACTGTCGCCGTCACAAACGCTTGACCACTTTTCAAACAAAATCACGTGATCGCCCGCAAATTGAAACGGCTCGTGCAGACGATTATCGTCCTAAAGGTTATCAACCGGAAATGTCTTTTACCATGAACGGTGCCTCCCTTCCCTCCCTACTAAGGGGGAGGCCGTTGTTTAGCAGTGGACTCTTTCGATGCTGATGTTGATCGGTATTGGTACGATTTGATGAAGTGTCAACTTCCTAATTAGGGTTTCTCCGGCAATACCATTAAATGGATTTTATTCTATTGTTGGTGGCTATAAGTTGGGCCTGGTACCCACCAGAATGCACTTCAGTCCAATTGGATTCATTGTGTATGCCCTAGCCCTTACTCTGATGCTGACGAGTCGAAGTAGTTCCAAAGGTATGCCACAATCGAGCCAGCTTGGAGCTGTATATAATCATCTGGTCTAGGAAATACTTTTTGTTTTTTGACGCGGGGGAAATCTTCCAAAGATCCCCGGGAGCTGTGGGGCTCAACCGGGGTATGTGGGATTCTTACCCACTAAAACCCCCGCGGCTGTCGTATTGGCAGATGAGAGGAGGGACCCCAGGGCTCTCCAGTGGGATCTGCTCCAGGGGCCCCTCAGTGCCTTGCCTTCGAGCCCGCCGCCGGGGGGCGCATTGTAGCCCCCCGGGAACCAGTCACGGTGCTCACGGGGATCGCAACCCCGCCACCGTCCTCCTCGGAGTCGCCGCCGTACTCAACAGACGTTCAAAGGGCCCACACCCCGAACGTCCAGCGACTCCGAAGGGGTGTAGGATATACTACCCCAAGGTGACTCAACCTTCATCTTGCAAGAGCGCCGCAGCCACACAATACAACTTGTAGGAAGTTTATTACCTAAAGTCTGTACCAATCAAGACAAAAAATTTTGTAAACAAAGGAACGTCAATGACCTTTAACAGTTTTAGTGATGTCCCCATTGCATATTACAACTTTGAACGAATGAGTGAATGGATAGTTTTTAATTCAATGGAATAAATCTTACCGTGTACTTGAAAACGTTAACGGTAATATATAATATCGTTAATAAAATGTAAAGAACCATAAAACATAAATAAATAATCTTACGTTAATTTTGGGTATAATATTAACGTTAATCATAACGTCTTTAGTATCGGGTATCTTATTGAATGAAATATAATTGCACGGGATCGGATGAAATCGAAAGAAATCACAAAGTATGACATCGAACCACATCACCACCAGCATGTAGAACATGGTAACGTTAATTATATCGGTAATAATAGCGTAACAAGGTAACTTCATGATTCTTTTAATAAAACCTCATAACCATAACGTTAAAATTTTCTAAGAACGGGTTAACTTACTGCTTATTCGTTTCGTCGCAATTACTTTAGTAGGTTTAGTTATCGGGTAGTTGTAAAAAAAGGTATAAGTTACTAATTTGGTAATTGAATAAATGCACGTGTTTTACGACGCATCTATTTTTAATAAAGATAACTTGCATTTCTGGGTTGACTACTTCCGATTCCTGGAAAGATCGAGGGTGGTGGTAAATGGTACTGGCTAATTTGTTCTTTGTCACAACACTTTTTACTGCTATTTATAGCTCTCAGGTAGCAAAAATATCAAGCCGTATAAACAAGTGTATTTGTTAGTTTAAACGGTTTTACTTGTACTAAAGCTAACAAATTATTCGGTAGGTCTTAGGTACCAGTCAACACACCACTCCTCATCAATCTAGGGCATTGATCAGCGATATGAGCGTTTGAGTGTTGATAGAAATTTCAAGCGCCTTCTTACTATTTGAAATTCGTCGTACTGTACAGTATCCTACTAGTCAAGCTCTGAGGGCTCCCATACATTTAATACCCATCGCCATTTTATAGCGGCGGCCATCTTGGATTTACAATGATACTGAATAAATAGAAAACAATCAGGGCAAGCTAAATAAAACCGTTTTATAAAAACCGTTATATTCAGAAACATAATTTTATTATTCCTGCAATCTTAGCATAAACATTTATATCCTGTAATTATTTCAGAATTTTCCTTCCACCAATTTCGGAGCTATCTCCGAAGTGGGGTTATTTTAACCGGAACGTTATATATTGTCTTGCGATTTGTAAAAAGAGTATTTGATGTGGCTCTAATTTTAGACGGATAGGAACAGAAATAAATAAATATTCATAATTTATTTAGGCTAAATTCCTTAGAACTGAACAGCAGTTCTATTTAGCGTGCATTCTACTTAGCGCCCACATTGATCAAAATGCTCGTTTAGTCTTTCCACATAACGACCGCGATCGTTGTGGTAGCTGCGAAAAGCTCACGACGGGTCGTCGTCATCTAAAAAGGTGGTTCGTAGTGATGAAAATTAGCTGCATTTTTAACCGACTTCAAAAAAGGAGGAGGTTCTCAATTCGTCTGTATATATATATATATATTTTTTTTTTTTTTTTTATGTATGTTCGCGCATAACTCTTCCAATTATTAACCGATTTGAAAAAATCATTCTTCCATCCATTCTTCAATCCATTGATTGGGTCCCATAAAAAAATTATTGCTTAGTAATAAGTAGTTCCTAAAAAAACAAGAATGGTGACTGCGCACTGAGAGTTGCAAGAAAGCCTATATAGATGACGTTTTAGTCGCTCGGACTCGCTCGGTCGGACAAAAATGGTCATAACTCTGGCAAATATTTACCAATTTCAATGATTCTTTTTTATTCGAAAGAAGAAACCACTGTATTGAATCTGTATGAATTTTATTACAACCGGATAAGAACTTCCTGGAGGACCATGAACGATGTGGAGGAATTTATCTGGTAAAAACCATAAAACTGATGTTCTCCATTACATTGCTCTGACAATTATGAACCGATTTCGATGATTCTTTTTTTATTCGAGAGAGTAAACTACTATGATGTTTCCATGCAAATTTCATTACGACCGGATATTATTTTCTGAAGAAACATGAATTATGTAAAACTATGTAGACGATAATGTGATCATAACCTACCTAGATAATTTTACGGTTTTCGATGGTTCAATCTTTATATATGAAAATATCACTAAAAAGTTTAAAATAAAATCTTTTTAAAAAAAAATTGAACCGACTTCAATATCACTGAAAAGTATAAAATAATTTAAATATTATTGAAGTTGGTGCCAAATATACACAGAAGGTACGCTAACACCAACTTCAATAATATTTAAATTATTTTATACTTTTCAGTGATATTGAAGTCGGTTCAATTTTTTTTTAAAAAGGTTTTATTAAAACTCAAAGCATCAAACTTACGTTATTTCATGCGGACAGAGATATTTTACTAGAAGTGAACTTTTCTTCAGCAAAAGACATTTTAATTACATTTGAACGTAAATTAATTGAAGACACCAATAATATTATATATAAAAAAATCAATCATATTTTTTTTTCAAAATAAATCGATTTAAGCAGTAGTTATTTAAGTTTATTTTCAAGACTTACAGATTATAATCTAACCTCTTAAATGTTTTGCTTTCTTTTTACTAACTCGCCGTTTGTATTATTTACCTCCACGCTCAAAACGTTATATAGTCCATTCCAATTGAGTTTACGACAGTAACGCTCACAAGCAAGTGGAACGGGAAGAACTACAATCGTGAGCGTGATCGTTGAGAACGTTAAGTGGAACGCACCCTTAGTCTGTTTTTCATTCACTCAATATCGTTTAATAGTCTGTGGATTTCATATACATCGCCCCTTCACTAGAGCTTTTGTAAAAAAAAAACGATAGACATTGTATTTTTTCAATAATTTAATATTTTTCCATTTAAATGTTACAATTTCAATCCAAAACAAGTTTTAAATAAAAGATACAGTATTTTCGAAGATTCTGACATCAGTTTTGAGTGTATTGATGGTGATATAATTGTGTAATCGACGATGTTAAGTTAAGTGATTGTTTGTTTACAAAATTTTCGGTCTTGATTGGTACAGACTTTACAAGTATATTTGTAAATAAACTGTAAATATTTATATGGATTCATTTTACAGATATTTTATCCTCCTCATATCAAAAATTGTAAATTACCAAGGCATTGGTTAAGGAAGCTTTACTAGCGATCACGCTGCATATTTATTTTTATATTCATATTCGTGATTCACACAATTATGATGAAAATTTATTCGTTATTTATGTTAGTTTACTTCGCGATTACAATTCATCACTCAGGTGTAATTGAGTAGAAGCATAACGTATTAAATGAATCTCCGGAAAACAACGCCTAATGAATATAATACATTTTTAAGTCAGTGTTTAGAAAACTACTTTACTTACGTTTACTACTTACGTTTAGGTTTACTAGGTGCAGGGGCGTAGCTACCGCCGTATCAGCCGTATCAATGATACGGGGCCCCCGGGATACAGGGGCCCCGAACATGTTTAAACAACGATTCGTAAAATCCATGTTCTCACATAATCTCTTAGGCCGTATCATCATTTGGGCCATACGCCACTGACTAGGTGGTAGGGTTCTTGCGCAAGTTGCAAGCGTCTAGGTAGGTAGGTCCACTTCAGTGTCAGATATTCCGCCACTAACCAGCAGTGGGTACCTAAACATTACTGTGAATTACACTGTAGCTGAAGAAATTACTGGGCTCCAGAATTTTTTAATAACAAACGTTCTGAAGATGAACATACAGTGAATGTCAGCTGTCTATAGGCATCGCTTACCATCAGGAGAACATCTTTTCTTGTCTCGTCACTAGAATTAATAAAAAAAAACAATTTATTTTCTCATTTTTATTATAAGACTAGCTGACCCACGCAGCTCCGCCTGCGCTATTTTTACGTTAACTAAACTTTTAATAACAGACATTAGCATCGAATACATAACCTCCTTTTTTATAGTCGGTTAAAAACTGAGACCTACTTTTTACTTGCTCTCCGAAGAACGGACCCGTTTAGTTCAAATGGCGTTAAACGGTCACCCATCTATTTAATGACCTTACCTAACGTTGCTTAACCCGATCGATTACAAAACCTTGATAACAACTCTCTATGAGTGTTTCCTTACTAATATTTATTATATTATAAAGAAAAATTGATAAAATCTGACCAAGCGTATAACCAAGTACCCATTTTGACTTTAATCCCCTCTCCCGAAAGAACCGTGCTAGATTACGGGATAAAAAGTATCCTATGTCCTACCTCGTAGTAAGATCTCAAATCATGCCAAGTTTCATTTGAATCCATTCAGTAGTTTCGGAGTTATGCTCAGCCGTGATACAGACAGACAGACAGACAGTCAGACAGACAGACAAAAATTAAAAAAAATACATTTTCGGCCTCAGTATCGGTTATAGAATGCCCTCCAAAAATAATTTCCAAAATATCTTCAATGTACAGAATTGGACCTGTTACAGTTTTATTATAAGTATAGATCTTTTCCTATATCGGTATAAATAAAACTGAAAGCATTATTGAGTGTTCTCCTTTGTTAGAGGACTCCAAATATGGAATTTCCTCATTTACTAAAGCCCACTTTAGTCGCGGTCAGTGTGTCGTAGTGACGACACCAAACGATCACCATGCTCATATTTACCTACACAGTAAGCACGTTAATCAAATTTAAATTGATATTTCCAAGAATTAAATTAACCATTTCTTGATATATTAATATACTTACCTACTTAGCCTACTTCAAATTCGAACAGGTATTTTTCTCAATTGGTGACTAAACATTAAACAATTTCAAAGGTGTATCTCGTAATGAAAGAAAGATAGGATTATTATAACAAATTGTTGAAGAATAAATGACTTCAAGCCGCTTACAATTACGTAGACAACTAATATATTTCGAAGCACTAGGAAGGAAAGCGCTAATCGTCCTTCTAAATAGATAACTATTAGTGCATTCACTACCTGAATAAATTGGGTCCAGTGTCCGTGAGTATGGGTGATTGACCGAGTCCTTGACCCACAGCCATATTCCGGCCCTTAATGACTGTTTGTATCAACTGTTGTTTTAATTTAACTCAAAAACATTATGTTAACTGATAAAAACTATACTTATAGTCAGTCATTACAAAATAGTATTCCAACAAGTAAAATAATTTGAACTGGATAATTGATTCAGCATCTAAATAAAAATGACGAGCGTGGTAAACAGGGTTTTACACAAAATTTGAAACAAACAATTTATTTTGTTAGTCTGACAACAACATTCGTTCGTTTCGAGTCAATTAGTGGTCATGTTGTTCTTTCTCAGCAAACTTTCTCTGAGTTTCTGCCCAATTTTTGACGTTGGCGTCAGAGTTAACCACAGCATGTATTTTCAAGAATATATAAGCACTACCAGCAAAACCAAGCGTACATCCATATGAAATTATGTTTCATGTAATGAAAAATTGGAAACTGGGCAATTTTTGCTGAAAAGGTGTATGGATACTTCATGTGTCTTCCAGATTTTCCAGCAATTAGACCAGCACCGCGCAGGGCTTTTTCAGCATCTTCATAAACACCTTTTAATATGTTAGGATAAACCATCTCTAGTGGATTTCGTTATGTTCAGTTCAGTCAAGAAAATTGAAACAAAGAAAACATAAAATTTTTTGATTCAACAATTCAATTTTAGTATCAAAACTAAGTGGTAGGGAAAAGCAAACATTACATTACACATATATATATATATATATATATATATATATATATTAACATTTAACTACCTGGCCTATATTATAATCTATTTGTGTACAGGCACAGTGTACATTAATAATATATAGGGTACAGGAAACTGGTGGATAATGCTTGAGCACTTGTCGCCACCACAGCACAAGAGTATCAAAATATACTTGAATTTCTGTAAAGCCAAGTTGTCGCTGCGTTGCGTCGCGCGCCGTGCGGCCGGCGGCGCTGCGGCGTGTGCGCACGCAGCGTCACAGTCCCGTTACCCGACACACTACTCACCTCATCGAGCTGCCGTGTCACTGCTTATCCTGCTTTCTATTTTATCATCCTGAGAATACAATAACACATACTTACCCCGTTTTTCTTTACAAGATCAAAACCATAGCAATAAATGTTTGAATACAGGAGTGATGGCTGTCAGGTGGCAACTCAGACAATTAAGTAGGGCTCAGTATGTCATATTCAACCCTGCCAACTGTCTTTGGCTGGCCACCGGAGCCATCATTCCGAAATTCCAGCATTCATTGCTACGATTTTAACCTTGTCAAGAAAATCAGGGTATAGATTAGGCTTGCTAGTAGTTATATAGGTACCTATACGGGAAAATGTAGCTAACCTGCTAAGATGTATTTAGAACGGCAAGATCTGTAAGTTATCAAACGTGCCCAATATTGTTTGCTAGGCCTGAACACAGGATTAACTTTCTTAAAGATTAAGAACTTGTACCTAACATTAACTGAGCCTAATTTGTTTTAAAATCAATTGTTTATTTATGGGTGTTTGATATTGGCTTAATACAAGAACAGACAGTTTTAAGTAAGTAAGGATTTCTAAAATCTTCAGTTTCAATGTTTCTTAAAAAATACTTTGGCAGATATTACATGCGAGTACTTGTCTACTTTTCAGGCGAGACGTGTTTTTTTGTGCACTGACGCTACTGTGAGTAAAAATCAACGTGCCTAAGATACAATGACAGTATTACGGTTGATATAAAAAGTCGTCATAATAACCGCTATGCGACATTCTTGGATGTTATTACCGCCAGTGACAAGTGGCATGAAATCAATTGAGAAAATGCAAAGATATTAAGTATATCTATATATTATATTGAAAAATGTCATCTTCTCACAATATACCTACATATGTTATTTATGAAATGTTTTGCTGGTACGTTTTAAACTGTTCGTTAACACAAATCCATATTTATTGATTTTATTTTTCACAATAATTAAAACATACAACAAGCCTTTGTGTTGGGGTGTTTTTCACTATTATTTATTTATGTTATTAATTTATTTTGAATGAACGATTGTAGCAGTAGAGGCTTTGGTAGTAGGAATTAAATGTGATCTAACTGCACGTCGATTAATGTTAATTATTACTAATCGAGTTCTGGAAATGGCATTATTTTGCTACTCGAAGTCGAAGTATCAATATTATATGAATATCGATTATCTCTGTTTCAAAAATTGAATATACGGCTCCGAGCTCACCGAGATTCGATATAATCATATTCAAAAAATGGGTTAATGAGAATGAACTCTTACTGAGTTTTGTGAGTGTAGCATAAATGTTAAGTAATTAGTATAGATATATATTTTTGCTACACGAAGCGTTTGGTGCTGATAAAAAATACAGTATAGAATAGACCATGGATAAATAGACATTACATAACAACTTCAGTTAAAAACATGATTATAAACATGCTTTACGAATGGCTACGTTCTTCGTCGTTATTACTCGCAATCTCAAATGGTGTTAAATCGATTGAGATTACCGACGACAAACGCAAGTGTCAGCACGTCTTGGTATCCATAAAAGTGGAAATGATGGCGGTTGTGTTGGAATGCGCTCTGCAACCAACTCATCAGTGCGGCAATCGCCTTGTTATCTTGGCAGTAGCGTTGTCGCAGACTGGAACGAGTTCGCTGTGCATTCCTGGCTTTATGGCGATATAGGCGTAGTAATGACACGAGACTTGGGACTGATAAAAATGATTGTAATAAACAATATTCAAATAAGTATTCCGAAGAGTTAGGAACGCTGTAATGCGGCAACAGTAAATTATCAGTCGGGGCGGGAAAATGATCCAATATGTGACACACGAATTACTTTTTATAGTAATTTTAATAATCTTAGTTATTTTACGCTGTAAAGTTATTTTCACTATTCTTAACTCGTACTAATGCTATTTATAAAACAGTAGGTAATCTCTAAATTTATTCCATTGAGTCCGTAACTATTTCTTAGCTTACTATATAAGCTGCTTACTTGTAAACTGCATAATTGATTTTCATGCGATTTTTTACCATAAATTCGAAAATTTAATTCGGAAGGTTAAGGTGTATAAAACATGAGTTTTAGTACCTTAAAAGGATAGAGGAACCAAGCCGCAGCTGGTCACCAGTACTAATATTAAAGTCTCAATATATTTGTGAATTCTACAAGGTAATTCACCTCCGACTTTCTCAACATGACACAATGACCTGGAGATGGTATCAGTCATGTCAATAGGTATGGTCCAGATACGAAAAAAAATAGTATCACTAAAACTAATCATATCCTCATTCACATTAAAGTGATATGTGTAGAGCTCAGAGTTACATATGTACGTTTCCTTTCAATATCTTGTCTTCAAATGCTGTACCTAATACAATAGTCATTTAATTTGTTTCTTCTCCTTTGCACGTCTTTGCATACCGTATTCCACGAGATAACCTCGAGTGAAATTGAGCTTAACAATACTTGGTCATGGGGCACTTTCATTATTTGACTCGACAATAGCCAAACCAACCTATATTAAATAGTATATGTGGTATGTCGAGTAATGTTCTGTATACCTAAATAACAACAAATAATTAGATTGAAAAAATAAAGCGTTTAATTTAATTGTTGGAAGAAGAAAAATATTACTGTTTTATTAGTAGGTGGTCATGGATCTCTCACGTAAACTTACTTGAAATTTGCGCAAATCGTCTAGTTAGTCCGTCTACTAGTTTTTTTTTTTTGTGCCCAACGCTTGTTTCTATGTAATATGTATGTGTTGTTAATCACAAATGCTCAAAACGCGCCTGATCATATTATGTAATTATCATACTTACTTTAAAATACTAAACAAGTAAGTAGATATAAATTATAAAAAAAATTATCCGCCATTTTTTTTTAACCTAATTTACTCCAACAATTAAGACGAAGTTACAGTCCATTAAACTGTTTAGGCTGTTGGCCGTGCTAAAGAAATAGACATACATGCTTTCGAAAAACATAGCCCTGCTCCTTCAGGCGCATTCGGGAAAAAAGGGCGGAATGTGCGGCGTGCAGCACGTAAAATGGCTAAACGGATTTTGATGCTGATTTTATTATTATGCTACGCGAAACTGACATTTCATAACAACAAATATGATCAGCAGAGTACAAAGTTCTATACAGACGGAGTATTAAGTATTTTAACATTGTTTCATGTAATAAAATATGCAGCACCATTATTATGGTATATCTTTATTACGATTTCTATATCTACAAGAACATCTCAAACTTGAGCTTAACCTTGATACAGTTCAAAGCCACTTCGTCAGATATGTTCATGATTTTTTCGTGAGTTATTAGTATAGTTTACGTTCGCATGTCAAGGTTTTTTGTCAGTTTATCAGTCGGTAGAGGTATGCCATGATAATTGGTTACTGGACTAGGACGCGACCACTCAATGATTCATATTATTCCCATAGACATATCGGCGATCACGTTTTGCTGTGCAAAACAACCAAGATTTTTTTGGTTTATTATTTTTACTTCGTTAGTCCCTTATGATTAAAGTTTCAGTGCCGAACAAAGGTCTCGTTTTGTTTAAGATGGTTTCCTTCACCGTTAGTGAATGTTTATCACACAGAAATCTAAATGTCCAACGCACTTACTATACCTATTAGGTACTTCGGTTCAACGCTTAGCCTGACTGATCTATACTATAGATTTTAAAAAAACATTCTAAAAACATTTCCAATGTATTGCATATGAATATGAACAATATTTCAGAAGCTTATAGTAACAAAAAAATTGGTTAAAACTATTATGTTTATTATGCTATAAGATCGCAATGCCCGAAGGTTTCTTCACAAAAACCGACTTCCTATATCAATACAATAGTTATAAATAATTGGGGGTTATTACGAGTAATCTGCCGAGGAAGGTTGACAATGACTTCGCGGCAAAACCTGGCTCAGCTCTCGTGCAGCCAAGCTTGAAGACATTGCAATAGGGACAATTAGACAAATTAAAGATATCAACTAGGACAATCTGACGTGACTAAGTAATGGTAATGACTAATTACCGAGTTGATAGCTACAAGCTTTATTTATAGCGAGGTGTTGTTAGTACCTATCACTGAACGTGATGAAAATGTTTATAACACGAAGTTTTAGTAGCATGTTGAATTAGGTACAGTCACAAGCATAAATATATTACCATGGACAGTTCGCCAAAAATATCTAATTTCATGATTCATTCATTAATTTCTGATCTCAACATGATGGCAAAAATATGTGATCATTTATAAAAGCATATACATGTAGCAGCAGATATATCTGACATCAAATGAACACCAAAACTATCTGACAACACATCCGAAGCAAAAATATGAGCCACCTATTAGAATGCAAAAATATCTGGAATGTCTTGCGTTATAAACATCACGCTGACGCTGACAGCATAAACATCTGACAAAATGTTTCGAGCCATTTTTCTTCTATATCGCAATAAGTTCCGCTCATTTTGCAAAAACATGTGATGTAGCACTGGCAGCATAAACATCTGACAAAATGTTTCGAGTCATTTTTCTTCTATATCGCAATAAGTTCCGCTCATTTTGCAAAAACATGTGATGTAACACTGGCAGCATAAATATCTGACACCTGACCCTAATAATTTGAGTTATTTTATTCTGTTCTTTATTAATAATAAGTTCATTTGTATATAATTATTTTGTTTTTATTTACTATACTCGCGCAATTTTCAGGAACTACCAGAACCAATTTAAAAATATTTGTGATTTAGATAGAGATTAGGTAGGTATAGGTTCAGAATTTGAATCACAATACAGGAATTTGAAAATAATAAGCAATCAAGTAATAATTTTCTTTATTAAAAAAAACGATCCATGCTATCAATTTTAATGGAAGATTTATTAAATCACACTAGCAGACAAATATTTTTTTTTACTTTTTTTATTCAACATAAGCTAGTGCTCGACTGCAGAACCACCTGATAGAAAGTGGCCAAACAATCGAAGATGGTAAAGCACACTAGCTTATTAAAAGCCTATTCACTCTAGCCTTGAAGACACCCACATTATAATCTGGCGGGAAAACCGACGCAGGCAAACTGTTCCAATCCTTAGGTGTCCTTATTATAAACGAAGAGGTAAATCGTAAATAATAATAATATTCTGGGACAATCCACACACGGTCATCTGATCCCAAACTAGGCAGAGCATGTACTATGGAGTACTATGGATATACCAGACAGCTGATATTAATATATATACTTATTTTTGTAAATACATACTTATATAGATTAAACACCCACACACTTGGTGGGAATCGAACCCACGACCTTGCGGTTGGTCAGCGGATAGGGTGTCAAACCACTCAACAGGCCCGCCAACAACAACAATAACAAGATCACAAACACACAATACATACAATAACAAGAATTTAACTTTAGCATAATGATTTCTGATATTTACGTGAATACTACACATTGAAATGTTCTGGATCGCTCCCGCCATTATATTAGGTTTGACAAACCACAAATCCTCGTAAAAGAACAGCGATTCCTGCCAAGGATGATTCGTGAGGCTATTGAAATTAAAAAACATCAAAATCTCAATACAGAAGATGGCTGGGTGCTTCCACCAGCTTGGGATCCCGACATAAATATCATCAAATCCAAAGACAAGCATTCCACTGCAAGATCTCAAGATACTGTAAGATCTTTCTGCGTAGATCGGACTAACAATAATAACTAGAAGACCTGAGGGTACCCGAAGACAACTATGACGTATGGACAGCTACCACCTCAGTCCGCCCGTGACCATGAGTGCCGTAAAGTATTCGAAACGTCGGGTAATTAAAATCATAAATAAACCGCGATATAATCCGTAAAATTAGTTTCATTTCCATTTAACTATAACGTTTAATTTAGTGGGTATTTCGATATTTGTTCACTTTGATTAATTCTCGCTACTTACCGTACTTATCATTTACGTTTACGTAATAGCGACACAGCGACACTTCTTGAAAATTGCGCGAGTATAGTAAATAAAATCATAGTAATAATATACAAATGAACTTACCTATTAATAATAAAATAACTCAAATTATTATGGTCAGGTGTCAGATATTTATGCAGCCAGTGCTACATCACATCTTTTTGCAAAAATGAGCGGAACTTATTGCGATATACAAGAAATATGGCTCGAAACATTTTGTCAGATGTTTATGCTGTCAGCGTCAGCGTGATGTTTATAACGCAAGAAATGTCAGATATTTTTGCATTCTAATAGGTGGCTCATATTTTTGAAGTCAATGCGGCATGCTATATTTTTGCATCGCATGTGTTGTCAGATAGTTTTGGTGTTACTTTGATGTCAGATATATCTGCTGCTACATGTATATGCTTTTATAAATGATCACATATTTTTGCTGTCATGTTGAGATCAGAAATTAATGAATGAATCATGTAATTAGATATTTTTGGCGAACTGTCCATGGTAATATATTTATGCTTGTGACTGTACTTGGATGCGACAGCTGCGGGGATTTTAGTGGGTAAGAATCCCACATACCCCTGTCGAGCCCCAAAGCTCCCGGGGACCTTTTGAATGTTTCCCCCGCGCCAAAAAAAGGGACATGGATTAATAACAGAAGAGAAAACTGAATTACCTGAAATATTTTTATAACAAATTAACTATTATTTAAATAGTACAAATAATATACCGATGCTGTGCGGAATTCAAATCATCATCAGCAGCCGAAAAACACGTCCACTACTGAACAAAGGCCTCTCCCTTAAAAGAGAGGGGTTGCCATAATCCCCACGCTTGGCAGGCGACTTGGGGATCGCAGTATAGGTGGAAGATAAATCCAAAAGAAAGACGCTGCTGCCCGTCTTCCTGTTCTCGCTTAGACGCCTCTTACGTCACCCAACGAGAAGAGATGGGGGGATGCAATTCTAACCCGGCACCACACGGGGGAATTCAAATACATTGAGAAAATTAACACTTAACAAATGCTTATTTAAAAAATTCAAATGAAAGATTTGAAATGAAATGATCGAATATCGAAGATTTTGAATAAAGATTTTGAAATGTTATGGAAATGATTCTAGATCTAAAGAAAAAGAATAAAGATTTTGAAATATTATGGAAATGATTCTAGATCTAAAGATTTTGCAATATCAGCGAACTGACCCAAAACTTAAATATTTTGGCATTACATCTGAGTGATCTAAAACCTATTTTTGTTTCTAAATAACTGCCAATTGGGCCAAGTCCATTATTTGAAATGATAACGAAATGACTCGAAATCTAAAGATTGTAAAATCAGGTTTGAGATATTTTATTCAGTTTATTATCATAATTTTGGATCAATTCATTGTCACGTTTGTCGTTTTTCAGTTAAATCTGAGATATGAGATTGATTATGTAGTTATAAACTTCTGCTGATAGTACATAGTTTAATGCCAATCACTAATTAGTATAAAGTGTAAGTTCGACAGACATCATGACATATATTTAAAAAAAATGGTATCTACTGAACGTAGATCAATAGATCTACGTTCAGTAGATACCATTTTTGACCAACTATTGTTGGTCAATAATATGCGACGATTATGATATTGGTGCAAGCTTTATACAGTAGAATTTGAAAACTACTCGATAATCAATGCTATGATGACTCAAATTAGTTACCGCGCCTATTTAGCACGATCCGTGACCCATATTACGTCTTGTTCATACAGCAAAACCTTGTCCATTAATATTAATCAAATAATCCGACAAAAAAAATACGTATATTTGATCAATTCATGCATACTTTTATTAGTATTAGTAAGTTGCAAGATTCGATAAGACTAGAATAAGTCAGAAGAACTAGACGAAAAAAGCATCCGTTGCTAAGCTTTATTACTATATTATAAACTAGTTATTGACGAGATGGGTAAGACGTTGACTCTACATCAGTATGTAGAGCTACAAGTTTACCCACAGAGATTTGCGATACGCTGTAGGTCTTTACCTGAAATATTGCATATTAACACTCCTAAGCCCTGTAATTTCGTTGATATTATTTGCAGTAATATCTACCTGGATGATATTTGCTTAATTAACCTGCTCTTTCATAATCTTATTTAGTAAATACCCTGCGAACACACTTAGCGAACTACGAAAACTAATGCAGGCTATAATTGCAGACGTAAAAAATATATTGGTAGGTATCCTATTGGTATACTAACTGTATTACAGCGAGTATTTTAATACAGAACCTAACAGTATTCTATAGGCGTAACTAAATGAAGTGTTATTATGATTTGGCAATAAGATACTACTTATTTCATAATAAACCTATTTTTTAAATAAGCCTAGTGGCGACGAACTGGGATGAGGCCGTGGCCGTAGGTACTTTGCAAGGCCATCCACTATGAATACCTGTTATTCGCTAGAGTGCAATGTTATGCACTTGACCACAATAAGATAAATAAATACTTATGTTTATGTACAGTAACATACAAAGATGTTTATAGATAAAACATTAATTATTTTTTTGAATAATTATAGCACGATCGCACGTTCAAAAAGTTGAAGCAGTAAGACAGGAGATCTATATCCTATACATATAGATACTCTACAGCCAATGAGAGGTGTTGTGTTGTCGTGGTGTGTATAGTTGCCACTGCTCTATGAGGGTATCTGTAGATACTAGCAGTTGAGGGACAGATTAGTCACAACTACGATACTTTACCATCTTAATGATTTTATCACCGCTTTTCAAGCACTACGTTAAATAATAAAAAGATAGTCACCCATGAATCATTTTTCATTAAACCCGTTGTGTAATTAACTAGATCGATTTATTAGTTTGTAAAAACTGTTAGATTTTTTTTCTGGCAATATGAATAAGTAATAATTTATGTATAAAAAACTAATGCATTACTTTGAGTGTACAGTACCTACTTGATGGGGATAAAGCTAGGTCTCTATTATTACGACTACGGAGCGGAGGGAGGGTTATGATTTTAACAAGAATGTATGTGTGTATGTTCATCTGTTCCCGTATATCTCCTAATCTACTTAACATAATTTGATAAGTAGATTGTCGTTAGAAGCGCCTTGATTGTCCGCTGGTTATAGGCTATATCACATCATTAGACTGCGATTTTATCCGTGGTCGGATTTTAGTTTTTAAAACTTATTACTTGTTAATAATAGGTATATAAGGAGTTCTATGTTAATCACGCATAAATATATATACGTGTTTAAGCAAAGTTTAAGTGTAAACATTTTTATCAGTATAAAAAGCTCGACGAATATAACTGTAAACGTCGTAACAGGTTAATAGTCTTTCGGGCACAAGATATCCTTTATTAACTGTCACTGTCGTCTATATATAAAAATAAATCCAAAAGCATAAGTTTTTTAATATTTTAGAACAAAAGTTTGCGTGTAGTAATGAATATTACTACTGTGGCCTTTAGGTCTATTACAGACGATTCATGGCGTAATGTCTATGAAACACCGCTTTTGGTGACTAAACAAGCCGATAAGAGAACGAAATAACCTGCCGTAGCGCTGACAAGAGGTTTGTCCTGCAGGGTGCAGAATCACCTTGATGACGTTTAAGTCTCTTGTCAGCGAGTGCCTCGAATCAAGCCTCATGGCAAAACTTGCGTCCCTCAACCCACCTTCTCCTCTACCATTAAAATCTATCCCAGTAACTATAATCAACGTTAAAAGCGACCATGTCACGCTTGATACAATCATTTAAGCTTAAGCGAAGAAATGGCCTTCCAACATCCCTTTTTGTATTCAATATATTAATATATACGTATTAATATTATTATTAAGTATAGTAATTATTTCCGTCTCAGTCACGGTTTAATAGATATTATTAATTTAATTTAACTTAATTTACTTAGTACTTTTTCATACTAAACTCATTAATACTAATAGTACCTACCCGAAAGTTCGTACCTGCTGTATTATTATAGTTACCAAGTCTAATGTAAGAGAAAAACAGTATGTTCAAAGCTATCACGACAGGTCAACCTCACGTATCCTAGCCATATTTCTGTTACTTCAATTAAATTCCTATTTAACTATACATTGCAAATTTTCTTTTTTATTTATTCTCTTTTAACTCGTTCTTATTTACTTTTTAAATTCCGATAGCAACACATTAGCATTAATAAAATAATTATGTTTGTGAGAACCAGATTATACTAAATGACAAGCCCTTAAGTTCCTTACCGGATCTCAGTTGGGGCCGCATTGTGATCCGGTGGTAGATTTTTTGTAGATTTTACGATAAAATATGGCAATTCGAAAGTACTAATGTTGGCCTACTTGAAAAAAAAAACGATTTTCATTGTTTTGAGTAAAATCATTTTTGCTAGTTATGTAGAGTCGCCGATTTGTGCTGCCGGCACATAATTTCCTGCACAGTGGAAGTATGTTAAACGTGTGCTAAGTATGAGTTCTAAATGTACGAGTATCATTGGCAGCGCATCATAGTATATATACCCAACCTACTTGTTACCTATCGCATGTGGACCACGGTCAGCATGCCATCTTATTGTCGATTCAGTGAGCAACGGTGTCGCACTAATTACCATTGATAATTCGTGCCTACAATAGAAAACACTTTGTCAGTATTCATGTCCGTTTTAATTGTGGGAACGAAATGCTTTGTTTAATAAATTATTGTTACTTATCATTAAATAGCACAATACAACTAATATTGTTTCTATACAATCACTTTCCATTTTGCCTTATATTAGCGTACTGTTGATAGTGAGGGCAATTCATTGTAATTTATTATCGCTTTAGCATGTAGATGTTAGAAGTGAAAGTAACAATATTGTCCGGTCACACTTTATGTGAATTGATACCTAAATTCATGGGTCTTCCTAGCGGTCCCATGGTGTAATGGTTAGCACTCTGGACTCTGAATCCAGCGATCCGAGTTCAAATCTCGGTGGGACCTGTGTTTTTTCGATTTTCTTTCATTGCGGTTTTATGCCAGTTATTTTTAACCGACTTCAAAAAGGAGGAGGTTCTCAATTCGTCTGTATATATTTTTTAAATAATTTATTGCACAAAAATCATTTAAAATTAATTGTTTGAAAATTAATTGACTAAAGTTAAAGCTATGTATTCAGTATGAATAGTACGTAAATAAATCGTACTTTAAAAATAACTAACTGTTAATGAATCAGTTTAACAAAAAAAGTATATATTTAATTACTCCTCGGTACTTTACTGAAGCCACAGCAATGCAGTTCGCTTCAGTTCAAAGCTCTCATTACGTAACCCAAGCGTAATTATCTACCCTGTGAATGTCGGACCCATCGCTTACTAAATAATCATTTTAATTATAAACAACAATGACTGAGGACTGCCAAATTTGTTATACGTTATATTTCTTGTAGTTACAAACAAACTGCCTTAAAATTTAAGGAGTTGGTGAATAAGCTTAAAAAATACTTAGGTACTGTAGTTATATATACTACAGTTCTAGTTTTAGATATATACACTACACAACTACTTAGACTTAGTGTGTGGGAGCCCTTTTTTTTTTTTTTTGACGCGGTGGAAATCTTCTAGAGATCCCCGGTAGCTGTGGGGCTCGACCGGGGTATGTGGGATTCTTACCCACTAAAACCCCTGCGGCTGTCGCATCGGCACATGAGAGGGGGGACCCCAGGGCTCTCCGGTGGGATCTGCACCAGGGGCCCCTCAGTGCCTTGCCTTTGAGCTCGCCGCCGGGGGACGCATTGTAGCCCCCCGGGAACCTGTCACGGTGCTCACGGGGACGGGGGTCGCAACCCCGCCGCCGTCCTCCTCGGAGTCGCCGCCGTACTCAATGGACGCTCAAAGGGCCCACACCCCGAGCGTCCAGCGACTCCGAAGATGTGTGGGAGCCCTATGTCGACCCACGCACGCAGCTCCACCCGCGTTTTATTCAACTGTTTATGGCTTTTACCAATTTTTATTTCTTCTAAACCACTCCGGATTAAAGAGAATAATATATTCTTTAATAATAATACAAAACATAAATTCTTTAGTATTTTTTTAGCTAAACCAAAAATTTACCCATAATGGGGTAAGTATAGTTAAATTAATTTGGTAAGTTTTATATGAAAAAATACCGTTGATTCCATTTATTAGTACCCGTTAGCACATAATAAGTTATGTTTAGGTAAGTATATATTTTACTCCAATATTTAATATATATTTTATGCACAATGCAAAACGTGATATTTACGAGTTGGACGCTAATAATCAAACAAAACTTTTCCTTACAGGATCATTTTCAATGATGCCTTGTATCATTCTTAACTTCAAATATGTCCAACGTTTTATAAACTCAGCCGCTGCGCAGCGTAATTATACAACCCAAAAAATAGCTGAACAGCATTTTTGCTCCATCTTGATTCGGAGCCCGCCGTGGTACGCAGCGAAAAAATTAGGAACTCAGAAGATTATTTGCAAAAATATTTTAAACATCACGACTCATTTAAGTCTGCTACGGGGATGAGATCAGACAGATTATTCAGCGGCGCTAGTGTCGCGGTCCCATGGTGTAATGGTTAGCACTTTGGACTTTGAATCCAACGATCCGAGTTCAAATCTCTGTGGGAGCTACATAACGTTTCGTTTTCAACAAAATAAATCTTTTTGAAGTGACATTCATAATTGGTTGATAATAAGTTAAAATCGAAGACAAAGTTTCTAGTCCAAAATATCGTTCTCAGGCATTTCGATGTCAGGTTTTGTCGAAGTATGATTAAGAGCGCGTGGTGACAGGTGAAGCGAGGGGCGGGGTGCAGATGGATGGCCCACCTCGGGCGGTTCCCATACGATGGCCATGTTCCCATCATAATATCAACACAGTACATCGCAAATTCTGAAGCTCCGAAATTACGAGACCGGTCCCATGTCTGACGTTGGTATCTACTTCAATTATTATAATTGCTACTACGTTGCTATCTGTCTCTGGTGCTCGAATCAAACAAAACGCCCATGTGAATTTGTTTAATGTTCCTTAAATACTCGTATAATATTGCATATAATCGACACACGGCAATAAGATCCTAAACTATGTAAAACCTGTTCTGACCGATCATGCAACTGGTACAATTTATACTTTTAAATATCATCATCAGCAGCCGAACAAAGGCCTCCCCCTTAGAAGGGCGGGCCTTTTAAATATACAGGGGTTAATTGAAAAATACTAATAACCCCTTAGGTTAGGACTAGTATTTAATTACCACATTTGCCTTAGCATTTTTTTTTTTGTAAATTGGTTTATAAATGCCAATATCCGCTTCCAAAACAGAGTATGTATTTAAACAATCGGCCTTAATTCTCTATGACCACTTACATTCCACATCTTTTCTTGAGTGTTATTCGTTATTCTGATTTAGTTTTTGTCATCGATACGATAAGAAGAAAAAGTAGATGATACATAGTAGGTAGTAGGTATTATCTCTAACACGTACAGATAAAAAAAACATTTCGTTAGCCAGGTGCCCACATTAAAGGGGCCTCAGCTAGTTATTGGTATCTCCTATTAGCATAATAAATAATAATAACTTGTTGGGTGATCATGTCATGTAATATGTATATCGCCTTAGGGCCTTAGGAGATAAAAAGTATAAGCCAAATTCATTGTTATTTCTTCATAACATCGTATTAAATCTAATGCGTAATACGCGAATGTAAGTATAGAGTCTCGTAATTCATAAAAAGTAAATTATTGCTGTTTTAAGAGTAGGTTATGTATATATGTATATCATTGTGGTTCATTATTTTATTTATTGTTAGGGTTCAATATTTAAATAATAGCCCACGCAACTATCAATCCCCACATTTGACCTAACTTTCACGCATTTGAATCAGCATTATGGGTGTGCTTTGGCGATCACGTATTTACATTATTATGTAGGTATGTATTTTAAAGCTGTCTGTCGATGAGCAAGAAATCTGTAGGTATATCAAAGAAATGAATAACTGTTAAAAAAAAAGAGACTAAAGAAAATGATCAAATAAGCATTAAATAATTAAACTTGAACGGAACTAATATTGAAGTTGATTTTCGTTGTTTAATGTTTTTCAGGTACGGCGAAGTAGAAAATAGTTTATTTTACATTTTAATGACTTTTTTCAATACCAAGATATCTATACTTATAATAAAACTGTAACAGGTCCAATTCTGTACATTGAAGATATTTTGAAAATTATATTTGGAGGGCATTCTATAACCGATACTGAGGCCGAAAAAGTAATTTTTTTAATTTTTGTCTGTCTGTCTGTCTGTCTGTATCACGGCTGCGCATCACGCCGAAACTACTGAATGGATTTTAATGAAACTTGGCATGATTTGAGATCTTACTACGAGGTAGGACATAGGATACTTTTTATCCCGTAATCTAGCACGGTTCTTTTGGGAGAGGGGATTAAAGTCAAAATGGGTACTTGGTTATACGCTTGGACCGATTTTATCAATTTTTCTTTATAATATAATAAATATTAGTAAGGGAACACTCATAGAGAGTTGTTATCAAGGTTTTGTAATCGATCGGGTTAAGCAACGTTAGGTAAGGTCATTAAATAGATGGGTGACCGTTTAACGCCATTTGAACTAAACGGGTCCGTGCTTCGGAGAGCAAGTAAAAAGTGGGTCCCAGTTTTTAACAGACTTTAAAAAAGGAGGTTATGTATTCGATGCGAATGTCTGTTATTAAAAGTTTAGTTAACGTAAAAATGGCGCAGGCGGAGCTGCGTGGGTCAGCTAGTCAGTAATACGCGGACTGGTCTGTATTGAATTCGTTAATTTATAAAATAGGTCTAGAAAATATACTACTACTACCGCTCTTGGGAATAAGACAATGAAGTCTAGTCTAGAAATAATGACAAGCAAAAGTCTTACTATTAACCATTATCCTCATTCTCCCAATGCTCACGAAGCTATAATGCAACTATAACAGCTAGGCTGGAGTTTCTTACTGGAAACATTAACAGTCAACATCACTTGCATTTCTAAACCAATTTATATAAAAATGCACTATTTCCTAAGTTAAAATATACTAAAACTATTACAAAAAGAATTAGCACAATCAGAAACCTAATCATACTTATCAAGGTAAAATACTCTCATGTTTGGTAAATTTATTTCAACACGTAATAAGTATTAATTTCTTTAGATGCCTACATAGACTAACTTAGGTACTCGGAGCTTAAATACAGAATATGCCTAGAATGGAGGACCTTTTCTTAAGATGCCTAGAAATTTAATAGGTACAATGAATAATTATTATTTCAAAACTGCAGTGCCTAATTTCTTTTTAAATTGCAGGCTCACGTAATAATATTGGATTATTTTGTTCTCAGAGTGAATATCGATTCGCCGGCGGAGGGTATCCTCGTGTGGGGGTGGGCAGCAGTAGTGGGCGCAGCGGCGGACTGTGTTCGGCAGCGCTTGTGGGCGGGGCACTACTCGCCGCGGTCGCCGTCTTGGCTGTCGCTGCACTTGCATTCTACATGGGTGCACTTAGGCCAGACAATGGGGAACGTAAGTCAATATACCATGATGATTAACGTTATTTAAGTGATTTCCTGTCAGGTGGTGAAGAAAACATCGTGAGGAAATTAACTCATCCGAGAATTCGCTACTGATTTTTGAAGACATGTATCTATCAGGAAGACATCGTATGATAGCTATGAGATCGCTGTTAATGCCCTTTGAAATATTAAGCATCTATTGATATCTCACTTAATAACCCTAAAATAAAAATTACATAGATATTAAAAAACATGTACCTTACTTAATTTAGCGTTTTAGAGAGAGGAAAATTAGCCGGAGGGTGGGTTCAAAAGTCCGCGTTACTTTCTTTGGAACGAATACTTTCAGGTCGTTGCGTGCGTCGCGTGCGCTGTATACATATAGCTATACATTAATGTTCTATGACCGCGACTGAACGTCTCTAGTCTGCGCAAGCCCTTTAATCATAATATTATTCTGTCATATCTTGTTTATATGTATGTTATGTATTCCAGCGATCATATCATTCGAGGGTACATTCCGAGTGACGCGGGGCGATGTGTATGGCGGCGTGCCGGGCAGCCCCTCGTGGCGCGAGCGAGCGCGCCGCTACAGTGCCGCTCTACGGCAAGTGTACGCCACCCCATCCGCCCTACGGCAGGCCTTTACAGGCGCTATTGTCACCGGGTTCGGTGACAGAAGACTAGATGTACATTTCAGATTATATTTAGATAGAAGAAAAATACCGAGGTGAGTATAGACATAGCATTTATGAATAGTAAAAGACATAGCTTTGCCTAATTCACTAAGGTTCTTTTTCCTTTTCGGTTTCAGTTCCGTGTCAAATATAGAAGAAACACTAAAAAATATTTTGATTCAAGATTTAAACTCTAAACATCCAGCTGTAGGACAAACTATAAAAGTAGATACTTCAAGTATAGTAATCAAAAGAGATCTTGAACACACGTATCATTCCGAATCCTACGTCAAGGAAGCTATGAACGAAAGCATGGCTGCTAGCAACCCGAAGCCTACGCCTCCTCAAACGGGTATTGATAAGGGTCTTCAAACTAGAGTTGGAGTTGTTCGCAAAACTACAGTGAAACCAAGTGAGAAGAAAGACCCAGATGAACCGGATATAGATACAGAAAACATTCCAGTGCTGCAAGGCTCATTTGGATCATTTCAAATTACAAAGACTGAAGCAGACATAACTGAAAATAAAAAACAACACTCTAATCCGGCACGTCATGATGATAAACTTAATCATAAAACATCTGTAAAATCAACCACTACAACTAAACCGTCCACAACGATAACTACAGTACGAACTACAACAACAAAAAAAGTTTCTACTAGCACACCAAAGACTCGACCATTTACAATGAAATCAACACTCAACGTAAAATCAAGAACAGAACCAACTCCAAAGAAGGAAGCAATTACTAGACGGCCAGTAATCTCTGCATCTACCACAACTTCTACTACGTCTGTGCCAAGCACAACAAATAATGTATCTCAAATATTGCTAGATCTGCTCACTAATGAAAATCATTACAAAGATTTACCAAAAATAGATACATTATTTACTGTTCCACACGTCATAGACAATGAACCTTGGCGGCCCATAACACAACCCTATTATGAAGTATCAAGCAAGCCTGAGGTAGCAGCCATAGACATCACTGGTGACACCAATGCTGAAGACAGAATGGGAGTTGCAGAAGTAATTGAAGATGTGGCATTGCTTGAAAGCATGCTAACACCTATACCTCCAGATAATCATAAAGATACAACCACACAGCGGCCCGTAACTATACACAATATAGACCCGAATTTAGCAGCTGACATTTATGTACCTAGTCCAGTATATACAAGTTTCACATTACCGACTTTTGCTCCACCACTCAAAAATATGGAAACTTTAGGTTCTAGTTATCCAAAACCACATCCCATACCAGTAGATAAAATAAGTGCTGTAGTTGAGGTGATAGACGAGTCAGAATTTGATGATGAAGATGATGGAAAACCGGTAGTAAGACCACCAAAAGAAAAACAGACAAGTGTAACTATAAACGTTCTACAAGCTGATAAACATGATAATGATACAGTGAAATTGTCTGTTGAGGGTGCTTCAATACTAAGAAAACATAATATTTCATTTATAGCTAGCTCTACAAGTAGTAGTACTACTACCACTACAACGACACCGAGTACTACAATATCTACAACTACAATATTGGAAACAACAATTACTACAACCTTAGATGATGCTAAACGCCATAATGAAACATCGAAAGAAAATTCAACAAGACGTCCAAATAATAAAGTTTCCATTATTCCTAGTACAAGTATGCCTCATCACACTTGGGAATTAGTAAACACGTCAACTATAGAAAATGACACGTCTAGTAAAAAAACTCCGGAAAAATATTACAATGACACTTTGCAAGCTATAATTACAAAAAATGATGCAGTGTTTCCCAACACTACTCCTAAATTTTCGAGCAAAGTTTCTCTTTTGCGTAATCTGACAGATTTTTTAAAAAAATATTCACATAACGTGTCTGAAAAATCTGAAGAATACACAAAATCTACTAGTTCAACGGTTTCGTTGTTTAATGTGGAAGAACGTCACAGTAATAAAGCAACTGGCTCAGTAGAAGTTGTCCCTGATGAGGAGTTAGAAACTACTACTGCTGGAGTGATCACCTTATTACCCGCTAAATCAAACTTGGGTGTTAACCGTCCACTAAGACGTCGTCCTACTATTAAACCAGAATCACAACCAATAAAAGAAAATTTACGCACTTTTTTTCGTAACGATCCAGCAACACAAAAAATAATTGATGAACTTAGTACAGAAAATAATTTTCAGATTGATGATTTAAATAAAAGCGGCTCTGAAAAATCTGACGTGGAATCAGATATAGAAGAATATGAACAGGAAGGTTCTGAAGCTATAACCGAAAGTATAACATTCATCGATACCCCAACAAATAACCGGTTTCCAAAATCGAGTGATGATTTGAATATTCCTAATGATAACGGTATATCAAAAATTACAGACGTCACAAATATAACTACTGTTCCTGAAGGGACGTATAGAGTATCATACCATGTAACTGGTAGCGTCAGCAGTAAACAAGCAAACAAAACCCAAAACCTACCAGCATATGAATTAGCTTTGGAACCGGACTTAGTTCTAGAAATACCAATAAATCAATCTACGAATAACACGCTTACGATTGACAAATTGAAACAACTTGCTAATTTGGCTACAATATCAGAATCGAACAACAACACTTTATTTCGCGCACCCGGAGGTATAATTTCAACCAAAGCCATTCCATCTAGCTATACTCTAAATCAGGCCGGATTCAAAATACTTACCAAAACATTCAATAAGGTGCAATCAACGAAGCAAGATGAAAATAGTTTAGATAAACCTGAGAAAACTTATAACAAACCATTTGTCAACAAACCTCAAAACGAGGAAGACGTTGTTAACGAGGTGAACGAAGTTAAAAAGGAAGGTATACTTTTACGTCTCCTTTTACAATAAATGTTTTGATTTCGAAACCAAAGACATTTTTGAAACCTGTGTTTTGATGTTTAGCGGAATGTAACAACGCTACGTCTTTCCGATGCTCGAGTGGTGCATGTCTCCCGTTGACATCGCGTTGCAACCGTCTGCTCGACTGTCCGGCCGGTGAGGACGAGCGAGCGTGCTCCTGTGCAGACTATTTGCGAGCGGACTTCTCAGAGGCGAAGATTTGCGACGGCGTCGTTGATTGCTGGGACTACTCTGACGAAAATAAGTGTGGTAAGAGAGTCTGCTAAGCCAAAATCAGCGTGATGTTCTGAAGAAGTTTTGACTATAGTAAGGTAGGTAATATGAGTAAGTTATTATGGCAAAACGAAAACTCGAATCAAATTTCAGAATGGTGCAAAGAAGGACAGTACATATGCGCGAATGCTCGACAGTGTATAGAGACGTCACGAGTATGCGATGGGACCCCGGACTGCCCACTTGGTGACGACGAAAAGAGCTGTGTAGCACTAGCTGATGAATTAGAGAGTAATGAAGTCGTCCCTTATAACGAAGAAGGTAATATAACAATGTTTTATTTTTATTCCAAATCAATTTAATAGTATCAATCAAGTAATCAAAGAATTATTATGTATTTAGGATATGTGATGGTACGCAAACGTGGCGTGTGGGGCCGGCTATGTGTCGAAAGTTTCGAGGATGTGGTGAAGCAGGCACACAGCTCGCTCAAACTACCCGACCTGGGCAAGGCTGTATGCAGAGCAATGACCTTTCAGTAAGGACCATGCATGTTTATTATTGTACTTTGGATTGCTTGAACCAAGAAACTGAACTTAGATTTATAATTAAATCACAGTTTGCTCTGATTTGTGTGCTTTGATTTAACCATAGATACCATGCGTTAGTGCAAGCTACCCTTGTTGTTTTCTAACTATAAATTTAACATTTGTGCAACAGTGGTAATAGCTATTTTATTATCTCATTCATCTCCTGCATGAAATAGTACATTGATTATTCCGTGATCTCATGCATCTTATCAAAGACCAGTCGGCCGAAAGGAAATTATGACTGGTTTCGACGGACGGGCGGATCCTGACCGATCAACCTTAGGAGACCTTGCTGACTGACCGATAACATCACTAACAACAAACCCATAGCATTAGATACCAACACGAATCGTGATGGTACCGGTGTTTGTTGGGACTAGACCGTTGTTTATCGTGTTCAGCGACGCAGGCTGGGCAAAGGAGGCGCGGGAAGGGCGCAAGGCTAGCTCATCGGGGTACTGGGAGGTGTGGCACAACGCGGAGGCGCGAGCGCACGACACGCGTCTCACGTTCCGGCGCTCCAAGTGCGTGCGCCGCCGCGCCTTGCGCGTGCGCTGTGCAGATCTAGAATGCGGCATGCGGCCCCATGCAGATGCTCAGCAACCCAGGTAAGCATCCACGTAACGGTAAAAAAATGACAAAACTATATTATTGTTATGCTATAGTATTCAATGTTATATGAACCTGACAAAATTAAAGATAAACGTAGAAAAGATTTAGTCTGTACTCAACCTGCATTTAGCACTTCTTTTGCGCACAGGTTCTTTTGTTATCAAAGCGGTAATCTTTATAATAAAATAAATCGAGTTTTATCCATCTACTCACTCCCAAAAATTAAATGTAAAATTGTGGTTACTGAATGGTTGCAAAAATTGAGCTACGTATTTACAGAAAACCTTCTTCACTAGGATTATGTAATTTCAAAAACATTTATATAATATATATATAAAAACATTTAAACAGTAAAAATTTCTATGACACATACACAGACTGACACCCACACAAAGGCACACAAACACCGCACACACACATATATATTTTGAATATATGCATATAAAACACACATAAACCTGTGAACTATGAACAGAAATATAAAAATGTTTCATATAAAATTATTTGTAACGCCCTATGTTCGTTGGGTGGGGACCTGGTGATCTGTAATACAGGTTTACGCCTACCTCAGACACCAGCTTCTCACAAATATTAGACTATAATGTGCTTACTGTGTAATTCATAAATATGTTCATATTTTTTGTGAGAAGAAATAAACGATATATTATTCTGCCGCCAAACAATGTAAAGATCGTCAATACTGTAGCTGTTAAAATTTGGGCTCAAAAGGCTTTATAGCCAACTGTCTCAGGCGACGAGGTGTCCTTAGAGCAGGTGTAATGTATCACATAGGTACATAGAGTCCTTGTTTGCTGTCGGTGAGGGTACCCGGTCTCCGGTCCCGGTTATGCGGGCCTACCCATGAAAATCTCCACTGTGGCCTTGATCGACGCTGCAGAAAACTCTTGGTACTCGATTTGGAATTCGCCAGAGTACCTACCATCTGAAAGTACTACATTTCTCGTTACTAAGTTGATCCCGTTGAGTGTCCGGGTAAGAATAGCATCCTCCCATCTCCTCCCGTTGTTAGGTATCCGAAAGAGGCGACTAAGGGACACCAGGAAGACGGGAAGCGGCGTCTTTCTTTCGGCTTACCTACTGCGGTCCCCAAGACGCCTGGCTAGCGTGGGGATTCATCTCCCTTCTAAGGAGGAGGCCTTTGTTCAGCAGTGGTGATGAAGTTAGTTAAAAGCGATGGTCGTTGCGCTCGTGTGGGTGTTATCCCGGCACTGTTGGTGCGTACGTAGTGTAAGTGACGAGCACGTGCGCCGCGGCAGGGTGGTGGGCGGCGGCGGCGCGGCGGCGGGCGCGTGGCCGTGGCAGGCCGCGCTCTACCGCGACGGAGACTTCCAGTGCGGCGCCACGCTCATACACAGCCAGTGGCTGCTCTCCGCCAGCCATTGCTTCTACCAGTTAGTAAACTTTCTGTTCTTCTAGGAAATCGTGTCATGTTTCTAAATTTGAAATTAAAATGACACACAGCAGTACGAGAACGCAGTGGGATAAGTGGTCTGTAGCAGTAGGATATGTTTTGTTAACATAACATAACGTCTCACCACGATGCACGACAGTTATATATTCTGCTGCCAAGCAGCAGTATGTAAACATTGTGCCTCCGTCCCCGTTAACACCGTGACAAGTCTGAGTCGGGGGGATGAGTGCTGACAGTGTGCTCGAAGACAACACACTAAGGGGTACCTGGTGAAGAGCCCGCCAAAGAGCCCAGGTCTTACGTGCTGATGCGACAGTCGCGGGGATTTGAGTGGAATATAATGTCACATACCCCGGTTGGCCCCACCAGGTCCTGAGGACCTATTGCAGGTACCAAAAAAAGATGGTATAAATAGCGTTTGGTGGCGTGTTGAGGGCGACGCCGACGGAGGCTCACTGGGTAGCGCTACAAATTCCATGCGACAATGCGCCGTATTCCTAGTTTTGTTGGGTATATAATAGTTTGCGGTGATGTGGTATCAGGGCGACAGAGGCTCACTGGGTGGCTCGACTGGGCGCGCTGCGTCGCGGCGCGTGGCCTCGCGGTCCGTGGGAGCGTGCGGTGCGCGTGCGGCAACTGGTGCTGCACCCGCGGTACGCGCCGCGCGGCTTCCGCAACGACATCGCGCTGCTGCGGCTCGACACGCCGCCGCCGCTGCACGCGCGGCTGCGGCCCGCCTGCCTGCCGCCGCCGCGGGCCGCGCCGCCCGCCGGGGAACACTGCACAGTGCTCGGCTGGGGGCAGCTGTACGAACACGAGCGAGTCTTCCGTGAGTACCGCAACTACTCGGACCGTGATTCTAGTTGGAGCGCACAATACTAGGTGATCCCCAAGACGCCTGCGAAGCCTGGGGATTATAGCCACCCCTCACTTTTAAGGCCTTTGTTCAGCAGTGGACGTCTTTCGGGTGCTGAGGATGGTGACAATACTAGGGAGTGAACCCATTTATAGCACCAGTACCTACCTACTATTAATACAATACAAACACGGCTCTGATCATGTGATCACACAGAGCTTCAACTTCTTACTAGAGACTTCTCTTACTAGTACCTACTGTTCGCTCCGTCTATTCTTTTACTTTTGATCTGAGCGAAGTACTACATGTAATTTTTCACCAATTTACAATCTTTAATCGATTTAGGTCGGGTTTACTTCTGGGATTATTTAATTTTCCGATATGAAGGCACTGTTGCAAGTGTCATGATCACGGAATACCATGCTAAGTAACTGCTGGATGCGGGTGAATATGTCATCCTCAGTCGTTTACAATAGCTATTACTGGAACTCGAACTCGACTGCAAAAATCGAAGCAAAATACTCATCCTAATTTATCGCTTCTACCAGCGAACACACAGAGTTTTGACCCTCGGCGACTCCCGAAGAAACGCTAAATTTAAATAAAAAGCTAGACCTCAGGAGTTTGAAAAGGTTCCACTACCCTCCTTGCAAAGCGGCATACATCCCCTACGACACTTCTGGAGAATCACCAAAGGAAATGCAAGTGTAAGTACCCTGCACACTTGGTCCGCAGCGGACACGCTGCAGGAGGTGGAGCTGCCGGTGATCTCGACGGCGGAGTGCCGGCGCCGCACGCGGCTGCTGCCATTATACCGCGTCACGGACGACATGTTCTGCGCGGGCTACGAGCGCGGCGGCCGCGACGCCTGCCTCGGGGACTCGGGCGGACCGCTCATGTGTCAGGTACAGTGACATTTTTGACATCTATGGGACGATAATCGCTTGCACTAGAAGGCCGCTCCAAAATATGTACGGGCAAAGTAAGCGCATGTCGCCCAAATGAATTTGTTTGTAAACTGGTCAAGCGTTCGTGACCGCGAAAGTACATCGCTCTGTGATAGCACGTACGAGTGTCTTGTCGCGGTGACTTTTGTTACTGTGTGAATATGTATGGAGTATGGAGCAAGAAGCTTTTATCTAGAAGCTTCTTGCTTTGGTACCTATGGAGCTGAAGTATGGAGATCCGAGATCCGCGCACGTACCACGTGACATCGTCAACTCCATACATATTTTACAAGCTTACAAGAGAAGCGAGGCTTACAGAGTTTACAAGATATTCATAGACTGTAAAAGAGTTACAAGAGTTACCGTATCACAACTCACTTGTGAACGTTATCTTTCTATTGTATATTTTTTAACAAGATATGCAAGATATTCCCTTGATGGTAAACGACCCGCCGGCCGGCACACAGCGGTGGATTCACAGAATAAAATTCTGCTTTCTAGAATTATTTTGTTTTATTGTCATAAGTAGTAACTCCGAAAGGAATGGACCGGTTTGAATGCATTTTTTAACCGACTTCAAAAAAGGAGGAGGTTCTCAATTCGTCTGTATATTTTTTTTTATGTATGTTCGCGCATAACTCTGTCAATTATGAACCGATTTGAAAAAATCTTTCTTCCATCCATTCTTCAATCCATTGATTGGGTCCCATAAATAAAAATATTGCTTAGTAATAAGTAGTTCCTGAAAAAACAAGAATGGTGACTGCGCACTGAGAGCTGCAGGAAAGCCTATATCGATGACTTTATGTCGCTTTTTAAGGACAAAAATGGTCATAACTCTGGCAAATATTTACCAATTTCAATGATTCTTTTTTTATTCGAAAGAAGAAACCACTGTATTAAATCTGTATGAATTTTATTACAACCGGATAAGAACTTCCTGGAGGACCATGAACGATGTAGAGGAATTTATCTGGTAAAAACCATAAAACTGATGTTCTCCATTACATTGCTCTGACAATTATGAACCGATTGCGATGATTCTTTTTTTATTCGAGAGAGTAAACTGCTATGATGATTCCATGCAAATTTCATTACGACCGGATATTTTTTTCTGAAGAAACATGAATTATGTAAAACTATGTAGACGATAATGTGATCATAACCTACCTAGATAATTTTACGGTCTTCGATGGTTCAATCTTTATATATGAAAATATCACTAAAAAGTTTAAACTAAATCTTTTTAAAAAAAAATTGAACCTACTTCAATATCACTGAAAAGTATAAAATAATTTAAAAATTATTGAAGTTTTTATTTTATACTTTTCAGTGATATTGAAGTCGGTTCAATTTAAAAAAAAAAAGATTTTATTTATTTGAAAGCTCGTTTAGATGGGATAATTATTAGCTATGTATAACAAAAATCTGTTCAGCCAGATATTTTTATGTCGGTTTCTTTTAGATACTGGTTCTATTTTATTTGCTGTAGTCATTAAGCTTGTTCTTGCTTAATTCCACCAAACAACTGGCGCGCCGCTGCGTCCGTGCTGTCAGGACAGCATTGCGGCTGGATTGTTTACCAGAATAAACCCTGCCAGTTTGTGTATTTTCTACAGGTATCGGACAAATGGTACGTGTATGGTGTGACCAGTAATGGGTACGGATGTGCGCGGGTGAACCGGCCGGGCGTTTACACAAAGGTGTCCCACTACATAGACTGGATAGACAGCGTTATAGCCGCTTACACACCACCCCACAACGATACGAGCCCTTCTAGCGAGGACTACGACTCCGCAGACGACTTCTACGCAGACCTAGAAGCGGCAGAGAACAGAAGAGCGACCAGAGCAGACACCTGCAAAGGCTTCCGATGTCCTCTCGGCGAATGCTTGCCCGCCTCCAGCGTATGCAACGGTTTTCTAGAATGTTCGGACGGCAGTGATGAATGGCAATGTAGTAACATCGCACTTAATAGCTCCAGTATAGACCCAGATTAAAACGAAATACTTAATTAAATTATTTGTTAGCCAGTACTTAGGTTGTAGCATAGTAAGGGATAAGTTCTAAATTCGACTGATATTTTATAAGCATATTAGTTATGGAGTCTAAAACATTATAGTAAATTATCATCACATTCCATATATTGCTACGCCATATCACTTATGTTGTTTGGGTTTATTTGTACATATAGATATTATTGTTTGTACCCAAACTGTTTTTTTACCACATCACGTTTACTTCTAAATTTATTTTATTTATTACAATACATGGACAACCTTTTCCGTTTGAATTGTTAGAAGTTTGAATGGACGACGTAATCCATGGTGATGAAAGAAATAAAAATGTATCAAACTGTATTCGTATTTTTTTTAACTTCTGCTTTTTAACCGACTTCAAAAAAGGAGGAGGTTCTCAATTCGTCTGTATATAATATATATTTTTCTATGTACGTTCGCGCATAAGTAACTCTTGCAATTATGAACCGATTTGAAAAAATCTTTCTTCCATCCATGCTTTAATCCGTTAATTGGGTCCCATAAAAAAAAATATTGCTTACGAATAAGTAGTTGTAAAAACAAGAATGGTGACTGCGCAGGAGAACTGCAGGAATGCCTATATAGATGACTTTATGTCGCTTTTTACGGACAAAAAGAGTTATGACCACATAACTCTGGCAAATATTGACCAATTTCAATGATTCTTTTTTTTATTCGAAAGAAAAAACCACTGTCGGGCCCGTTGGTCTAGTGGTCAAGACACCCTGCCTGCTAACCGATGGGTCGTGGGTTCGATTCCCGCCAAGTGTCTGGGTGTTGTTTAACTATTTAAGTAGGTATGTATTTACAAAAAAAAAGTATATAAGTATTAGTATCAGTTGTCTGGTTTCCATAGTACAGGCTCTGCCTAGTTTGATCGGATGACCGTGTGTGGATTGTCCCAAGATATTATTATTACTGTAATGAATCTGTATGAATTTTATCACAACCGGCTAAGAAGTGTAGCATAGCTACATTGTTTTAAACACATTACAGTAAATAAATATGTAAAAGACAGCTGTTTTTAGCAGGACGTTGAATTACGCCTATAAAAGTAGTAATAGCAACGCATAGTAATCTTACTTATTAACTAATAATTTTTGACTAGGCGTTTATATTAATATACGACCTGTTTATATTGATTGGGGAATACTATGCTCTTATTTTAGTTATTCATGGTAATAGGCGATGAAAGCTGCATCAGGTATTCGTATTAATTTCATTGGTAGAACCATAGGTAAAATTTAGATACCTAGGTAAGAATCACTTTTTAATAGAGGGTATTTGATTTAAAATAGGCGGAGTCTACCGAGGGCGAGACGATGCGATAAATGCTCAGTACCCGAAGACTAAAAGTGACGTCCAATCAGAGGCGGCCACCGAGTTAGGTACTGGCTTTTCTAGACGGTTCGACGCCATCTCCACTCGATAGGTTTCGTTTTTGACTCAGAAGTTGAGCCAGACATTGCCATCTGAGCTGAGCAACGAGCAACGCACCAAATATCATTTTCATTAAAATACTGCCAGCGGGTTCAACGGAATTGTTTATTGCTAAAGTCTATTATATATTATTAAAGTCTATTATATATAAAGTCTATTATATATTATAGTGTTAGAAAACCCTAAGTAGAAATAAAAATAAAAATACGAAAATAACATACCAGATGTTGTTTAATGGCACTAGCACAGAATTTACATATTGACAGGTAATTATAAAAATGTGGGGACTACCCCAAGTGGTCTCCTCCATCCCCAATACACCACCCCAACAACTCCTTTGATTTTATAGTTACCCGTCAAGAAATACACCGACATAACAATTATAAACAATACGTCCGCAATATAACAAATCTAGTGAAAGAATGACAGAGTGACAGAGTGACAGAATGACAGAGTGACCGCACTATACGACTACTGGAACAACTTTTCAGCACGAGATCAAATAAATGAATGTCCCTGCACCGCCAGAGCAGTGCCTTATATACGCGTTCGGTGCGTTCGGTCATTCCACCATCCTACCTTACACTTTTTATTTTTTGAATGTTTCGGAATATCTAACACGGCCTCTCCTGACATGAGACCGTCCCCGGGCTCGTTAAACTTTGACGACTGTTCTCCGAGACCACGAAGACGCAAACTCCATCATCCATCGTTCGCAGGACCACCCGAAGTAGTGGACTCCTGCGGCGATCATAGCCCAATTGTGTTGACTTGTCCTGCACAAAACACAATACCCAAACAAAGTATGCACATAACATAAAATTGTAAGGTCTACCTCGCTGCAGTTCAACACATGACGTACGCTACCACTATTCTGCATTGAACATGAAATGGTCTACCTTGCTGCAGTTCAACGCAAGACGTACGCTACCACTATTCTGCATTGAACATAAGATTAGTCTTGCATTACATCGGTAAACTATAAGTCTCGCATTAATGGTTAGCTTGCTTTGCAATGTAGCCATTGCCATTGCCCTTTTGCCCTTCTCAAAAATAAGTCTTGAGAAAATCAAAACAAATTTATGAAGTAAAAATTATAATAAAAAGTTGGTTTTGTTACTCATATCCTTGTGCTTCTTTGACTGCAATCACTGCACGGTCTTCGGTAAACGTACCGCCTCCGCTACGCAGATGTTCGTTGTTGGTGACCAGGTCACGCCAGGGCACGTCCCATGCCTCGCAGCGTATCTGCTTCTGCCTGCAGTCTGCGCATCAGTCAATCCCAGGTATACGTGGCTACGAGAAACAGAATAAACCGCGAGCACAGCGCTCACAAACCACGCACACAGAAGTCATAGAAATCTGTGTAAATTTTAAATCAGTCATAACAGAGCAGTGAGAAAGCATACACAGTCATAGGCTTTAATCAGGTCTCTTCTGCGCAACCGATATCTTGTGCGTAACCAGGCTTTACACCGGTCTTTAACAGGTTACTCCGAAACCTATGAAAGGTACATGCTTACACACAGCACAAGAGTACACAGAAAATATAGAAAACGTACACAGTCATTCACAGCTTTAGGCTTTACTCAGGTTTCTTTCTGCGCAACCGATACCTTGTGCGCAATCAGGCTTTACATCGGTCTCTAACAGGTCACCCCGAAACCAACGCGAAACGTTTAGGCTTTATACAGGTCTCTAGTCAGCGTGGGCCCCGCTGACGCAACCCGTCACCCTCACACGTCAAGGTCACCTCAATACCACGTGCACATGGCTTTACATGAGTCTTTCCAAAAACGGTGAATAAAAACACATCGTGGTCACCACAAAACCACGTGAATGGCTTTACTTGGGCTTCTCCCAACGACTTTACAGAAAATACTTAAGCAAATACTTAAGATCCCGATGCACACGACGCCTTGGCGACAGACGCCGACGTGCTCCGCACGCTTCGGGACACCTTGCACCTCGCAGGACACGATGCCAAACGCCATCATCGTTCTGCAGCGCACGCCTCCCAAGCCAGGCCTCAGCACGCCACAGCTAGCACACACGTGTCTGAATATTCCTCTGCGAACAGAACAATAGAACGCAAGCACTTTTCCTTTGGATTTAGGGTCCACAGCACCTTAACGGCGCAGCCCCAATAGAAAATATCAGTAACACTAAATAAGGCTAAGTAAGTTTCGTGGAAACCGGTTCAATCGTTTGATCCATCAGCCCTTTTCAGAGCCGAGGTATGTACTAAATAAGGCAACGGCGTCTGACAATTACGTATATCGTATTTAGCCTGTTAAGAATGTACCAACAGAAAAGTACAACAGCACTGTCAGACCCAGGAATTGAACAAGACTTGGAGACTAACTGCCAGACCCGGGAATCGAACCCAAGACTTACCGACAGCAAAATCATAAACTACCCGATCTGGGAATCGAACCCAACACAATACCATAGAGGTATGTCAAATAAAGATTCCAGTCCTCCACAACGGTATGCTACAACCGCATCAATAAACCACTTTCGGCGGGAATACGTTTTGCCCACCTCACCGATCATAAATCCCACGCTACATACTTTTAAAAGTTTAGCGTATTGCACCCATAGTCTACTTTTGACCAATAATTAGTTTCAAAAGAACATTATCCTCTACGTACTTGTTTGCCTTTACCAAATAAAGGTGTGCAACTTACGCCAGTGTGACTGTCATTACCACACGGTCAACCCTGCAGCTGCTTTTCTTACTTCGGTGTCTGGCCATCACGGCCACGAGACAAACGCCGCGCCGGTGCGTTGCACCAGCGGCTCCGCGCCACCGTCGCGTGTGGCGGCTCCGCGCCACCGTCGCGTGTGGCGGCTCCGCGCCACCGTCGCGTGTGGCGGCTCCGCGCCACCGTCGCGTGTGGCGGCTCAGCGCCACCGTCGCGTGTGGCGGCTCAGCGCCACCGTCGCGTGTGGCGGCTCAGCGCCACCGTCGCGTGTGGCGGCTCAGCGCCACCGTCGCGTGTGGCGGCTCAGCGCCACCGTCGCGTGTGGCGGCTCAGCGCCACCGTCGCGTGTGGCGGCTCAGCGCCACCTTGGTGTGGCGGCCCAGCGCCACCGTCGCGTGTGGCGGCCCAGCGCCACCGTCGCGTGTGGCGGCTCCGCGCCACCGTCGCGTGTGGTGGCTCCGCGCCACCGTGGTATGGTGACCTGGCGCCACCTTGGTGTGGCAGCCCGTCACCACCGTGGCATGTTGGCTCCGCGCCACCGTGGTGTGGCGGCAACGCCACTTGTGCAGCGCCGAACGCCACTTGCACAGCGCCAAAGGCAGAATTGCCTTGGCGACTAGTACTTACACCTTCTGTGAACAGAATTTCAGGACAAGACACAATAGTAGCCCTATTTAATATCCAACCCGCCTGTACGATCAATCAGACTAAAACCGCTCGGCCGTCCTTAACAAAACATAACCAAATCTAACCAGATTTCAAATTCGATTATTAGTCAACAATGAGCCAAAAACAGCACTTTACAAATTCCAATGACCGATTGAGACTAACGACAAAAACACCTTCAATAAAATCCGGTTTTACTGCCATAATTATTAACAATCGCACTCTAGCAGCCAGAACTCAAATCTACCCACTCGAATCTACCCACTGCTTCAAATAACGAAACAAATTAAATAAATAGACCGAACAAAACCAATACAACAACCACATGAACAAAATCACTCACAATCACAAACTAATACCGAACAGTAAAGACACTTATACCGATTAGCAATGGTAAAGACATTTTTACAAAACAAAGTTGCAGTTTTGAGAGTAGCCGTCAAAAGAAAACCATTACACCAGACTAGCGAATATCACCTAACTCTAAACTTATTTGTATTCTAGCAATAGTGGTTACTATTACCATAACAAAGACTAGACAATACCGACATGAATCATACAACCTATAGGCATCGCGAATATTTTTTTTAATAAAACACGAACTACCCGCAATTATATTTTTTTCCGAGAAACACAAAAAATATGAAAATAATAGAAACGAATATAATAAAATGCATCAGAAAGCGAAGCGGATAGGCCAGAATCCAATCCCACTTCTGATGTTAGAAAACCCTAAGTAGAAATAAAAATAAAAATACGAAAATAACATACCAGATGTTGTTTAATGGCACTAGCACAGAATTTACATATTGACAGGTAATTATAAAAATGTGGGGACTACCCCAAGTGGTCTCCTCCATCCCCAATACACCACCCCAACAACTCCTTTGATTTTATAGTTACCCGTCAAGAAATACACCGACATAACAATTATAAACAATACGTCCGCAATATAACAAATCTAGTGAAAGAATGACAGAGTGACAGAGTGACAGAATGACAGAGTGACCGCACTATACGACTACTGGAACAACTTTTCAGCACGAGATCAAATAAATGAATGTCCCTGCACCGCCAGAGCAGTGCCTTATATACGCGTTCGGTGCGTTCGGTCATTCCACCATCCTACCTTACACTTTTTATTTTTTGAATGTTTCGGAATATCTAACAATAGTATTAAAGTACAATCTTAGTTTGATAAACCAGAAAACCCAGTATTACTGGTAAGTTGTTTAAATATTTTAAAGTCTGCTGTAGGATTCTATTGTATTTTGATTATCAAGTGAACTAGGTACTATAAGCCTATGGTTACATCGTGTATTGTAGGGTGTACTTTTATTCCTGTAGACGTCTCCATAATGAGGCAGCCTCCACCAACTGAAAGCTGGTTACGAGGGTGTCGCGTTAGGGAACGGCGTCTACAGGAACGCTTATGTGGCGTTCCAGGGTTCTACCTTCGGGCGAAGAGTTTTCACCCTTCGGGCGAAGAGTGTTCTACCTACTGCCAAAAGTTTCTACTTTCGGGCAAGAGTGTTCCCCCTTCGGGCGAAAAGCTTCGCACTTTTCCGGCCACAAGTTCGTGGCTGTGTTGCTGACGACCGGGTCTAGTCCAGACTCCGCATCCGTGGCGTGCCTGGCCACTCCAAGGAGAAGGAGGACGCCGAAGACCGCGGGAATCGCCGTTGCGTTCCCTAACGACCCCTAGTTAAGTTACAGCTATTTTTTTGTTATACGTGCGAACAAGCTAACAAGTAATCGACCCCCCCCCCCCCCTGTACGTAACTTTCTTCTCGTTTTAATTATTATAAATAAATTTGTGTAGCCCTTCTTTTCTTGTGTTGTTATTTCTTTTGCTCGCCGACTAGGCTACACTGGCGCCCAACGTGGGGCAATAGTGTGGTGTGGGTTTTCTAGTTTATCAAACTAAGATTGTACTTTAATACTATAATATATAATAGACTTTAATAATATATAATAGACTTTAATAATATATAATAGACTTTAGCAATAAACAATTCCGTTGAACCCGCTGGCAGTATTTTAATGAAAATGATATTTGGTGCGTTGCTCGTTGCTCAGCTCAGATGGCAATGTCTGGCTCAACTTCTGAGTCAAAAACGAAACCTATCGAGTGGAGATGGCGTCGAACCGTCTACAAAAGCCAGTACCTAACTCGGTGGCCGCCTCTGATTGGACGTCACTTTTAGTCTTCGGGTACTGAGCATTTATCGCATCGTCTCGCTCTCGGTAGACTCCGCCTATTTTAAATCAAATACCCTCTATTAAAAAGTGATTCTTACCTAGGTATCTAAATTTTACCTATGGTTCTACCAATGAAATTAATACGAATACCTGATGCAGCTTTCATCGCCTATTACCATGAATAACTAAAATAAGAGCATAGTATTCCCCAATCAATATAAACAGGTCGTATATTAATATAAACGCCTAGTCAAAAATTATTAGTTAATAAGTAAGATTGCCGTGGGATGCCGGCTAAGAATTTGCATCCCCCCCTCTCTTCCCGTGGGTTTCGTAAGAGGCGATTGAGGGAAAGCCAGAAGACGGGCAGCAGCGTCTTCTGTGTAATATATCCATCTTTTCGAAACTGCGATCCCCAAGACGCCTGCCAAGCGTGGGGATTATGGCAACCCCCCCCCCCCCCCCCAATGATTGACAATGCTCATTTACGGCTCGATGATGTCTCCGTGATCGGCAGGGTGAAAACCGGTAGCGATCACCGCATTGTTAGAGGCACATTGAATATCAATGTCAAGCTTGAGAGGTCCCGTCTGATGAAGTCCACGCTCCGTCCGGGAACCGCCCATATCCAAAACCCCGAAGACTTTCAACTCGAACTACACAATCGCTTCCAGTGCCTAGCCGAATGCGAAACTGCGGACGAGTTAAACAATGGGTTGGTGCAAACTGTCCATGCAGTGGGGTCCAAGTCTTTAAGACCCCACGCCGTAATAAGCCTCAGAAGCTCTCCAATCAAACCATTATGTTAATGGAAACCCGAACTGAGATGAGACTGCAATCTTCAGCTGATATGTCGGAATATGCTGAACTCAATAGACGAATCTCGAAATCCATGCGACACGACTTGCGTTCCTATAATACAGCATGTATTAAGGACGCAATTGAGCGGAACCAAGGCTCTAAAGTGTTTGCAAAGAATTCGTCTATTGGGCAAAGCCAAGTGACCAAGCTGAAGATCGACGACGGCAGTGTCATCTCATCAAAGTCGGAGATATTGAGAGAGCTCGAGAGGTTTTACGGACAGTTGTACACCTCGACACGAAAACCCATTGCCCGAACAGCTCAGGACACCAGAGCCCAACTAACCCGACACTACACTGAGGACATCCCAGACATCAGCTTGTACGAGATTAGAATGGCTCTCAAACAGCTTAAGAATAACAAGGCGCCGGGTGAAGACGGAATCACAACAGAACTTCTGAGAGCGGGTGGAAAACCGGTACTTTTAGTCCTCCAGAAGTTATTTAATTCCGTCTTACTCGAGGGTACTACGCCAGAAGCATGGCACGGGAGTGTGGTGGTTCTCTTCTTCAAAAAAGGTGATAACACTTTATTGAAGAATTATAGACCCATCTCACTCCTGAGCCATGTATACAAGCTGTTTTCGAGAGTCATTACGAACTGTCTCGAACGCAGGTTTGATGACTTCCAGCCTCCCGAACAAGCCGGGTTCCGAAAAGGCTTTAGCACCGTAGACCACATACATACGCTCCGCCAGATTATACAGAAGACCGAGGAGTATAATCGGCCATTATGTCTAGCGTTTGTGGACTACGAAAAAGCCTTCGATTCAATCGAGACCTGGGCGGTATTGCAGTCCCTCCAGCGGTGCCACATTGACTATAGGTACATCAAAGTGTTGAAGTGTTTTGTACAGCAACGCCACCATGTCGATCCGACTACAGGAAGAGAGCACGAAACCAATCCCATTGCAGCGAGGTGTGAGACAGGAGAACGTTATTTCTCCGAAACTGTTCTCAAACGCATTGGAGGACGTTTTCAAGCTCTTGGACTGGTACGGATTCGGCATCAACATCAATGGCGAATACATCACTCACCTTCGTTTTGCCGACGATATAGTCCATTATGGCAGAGTCGCTGGAGGACCTCAATACGATGCTCAGCGACCTCAGTAGCGTTTCCCAACAGGTGGGTCTTAAAATGAACAGGACAAGACGAAGATCATGTCTAATGTCCATGTTGCACCCGTACCGGTAGTTGTTGGGAACGATACTCTCGAAGTTGTTGACCACTACGTATACCTAGGACAAACTGTCCAGTTACGTCGGTCCAACTTTAACAAAGAGGTCGCCCGAAGAATCCAACTCGGATGGGCAGCGTTCGGGAAACTACGCGATATCTTCTCGTCCAAAATACCGCAGTGCCTGAAGACGAAGGTTTTTAACCAGTGTGTGTTGCCAGTGATGACATATGGTACCGAGACGTGGTCTCTAACGGCTGGCCTTTTAAAAAAGTTCAGAGTCACACAACGAGCCATGGAGAGAGCTATGCTCGGAGTTTCTTTGCGCGACAGAATCCGAAATGTGGAGATTCGCCGAAGAACTAAGGTCACCGACATAGCTCTCAGAATCTGCAAGTTGAAGTGGCAATGGGCAGGCCACATCGCTCGAAGAACCGATAACCGTTGGGGAAGAAAGGTTCTCGAGTGGCGACCCACGAACCGGAAGACGCAGCGTTGGCAGGCCTCCCACTAGGTGGACAGACGACATTGTGCGCGTCGCAGGTAACCGGTGGATGCAAATAGCCAATTGTCGTTCATTGTGGCGTTCTAAGGGGGAGGCCTATGTTCAGCAGTGGACGTCTTCCGGCTGATGATGATGATGAAGTAAGATTACTATGCGTTGCTATTACTACTTTTATAGGCGTAATTCAACGTCCTGCTAAAAACAGCTGTCTTTTACATATTTATTTACTGTAATGTGTTTAAAACAATGTAGCTATGCTACAGAAGTTACTGGAGGACCATGAACGATGTGGGGGAATTTATCTGGTAAAAAACATAAAACTGATGTTCTCCGTTACATTACTCTGACAAATATAAACCGATTTCGATGATTCTTTTTTTATTCGATAGAGTAAACTACTATAATTCCATGCAAATTTCATTACGATCGGATATTTTTTTCTGAAGAAACATTAATTATGTAAAACTATGTAGACGATAATGTGATCATAACCTACCTAGATCATTTTACCGTCTTCGATGGTTCAATCATTATTTATGAAAATATCACTAAAAAGTTTAAAAAAAAACTTAAAAAAAAAAATTGAACCGACTTCAATATCACTGAAAAGCGTAGGAAAAGTATAAAATAATTTAAATATTATTGAAGTTGGTGCCAAATATACACAGCAGGTACGCTAAAACTTTTTCTTACTAGAAATTATAAATAAAAATCAGTTATCTTAAAAATAATTTTAATCTCTCGACAAATAAATTAACAAAATGCTAATATTTAATACAGTATTATTCAAAATTAAGATGGTATAATAAATAATTACAGTAATTCTTACATTTTACGATATCAGCAATTATAAAATACAATACAATTATACTGAACAACGTGTTCTATACCAAACATTTTTAATTTACCATAATTGTTACAATCATAAAATAAAATAGCATAATTCAAAATTGAAATTATCAGCAGGTAGTGTTTTTCTTAAGCTAGACATTTAATTTAAATATTTTTTTCACACTGGAAGTAATACCATAAGAGAGTTAGACGACCTGAGGCGCTACCACTATCTCTTATAGCAGTATTATTATAATCTCACTTTACACGAGGTAACGACGTAGTATTAGAAACTCTGTCCGAACACTGAAGGTATTATTCGGTGTATCAAAACAATTATAGTGTGTATGTAACTGATTTATTAAATACTAGCAGCGCCTGCGACCCGCCGGCGCAATGTTAAATTATTCGTAAACATAATGTCCAACTAATCCTGACTCCATTTTTGTATGCGGCTGCCTACAATAGGAGGGTCAAGCTGTATCTCTTGATCTACTTAACCGATTTTGATAAAATATAGGCTATCTTCTAAGTTGGGATAATACCTACTTCACTATATAAATTGCATTGATATGATTCAGTCGTTTTCCCGTGATGAGGTAACAAACGGACAGACAGACAGACAGAAATTTAAAAAATTGACAATGTGTGTTATGTTACTTATTTCTAGACTCGCTGGCCTATTTTGATGAAAAAATAATCAATTTACAGATTTTCGACCTCTACTGTTTTACTATAGTATGGATAGATAGGTATAATATTTCTTTTTTCTAATTTGTACCAGCAATAAAAGATCGTATTCGTATTGCAATACTCACCAAATGAGTTAGATACATTACACCGAATACCCTTAGTGACCCGGGCAGGGTTTTATAATACTCTGTAAACGTAGTTTCTAGCTCTCTCTTCCTATCAAAATAATAAAATTACAATAATACTGCTAATAGAGGTGATGGTAGGGTATGATGGTCGCGATAATCGGGGTTTTAGCATCGCCGAACGTATTAGTAGAGATAGCGAAAGTCGAAAATGCAATATTGCAAATGTAAATTTCCGACTATAAACTCGAGACAGTCACACACCTTACAGCTAACTTAACTAGATCCCGTACCTGGTGGTACTCCGAAGCATGTTACATTTTGCGCAACGTCAAAAATCAAAAATCTCAAAACATTAGTGTAAGGACTCAGACCAAAAGAATAATAGACAGAACTCGCAATACACGTAAGTAAAGCAACCCCAAGTTATTAATTTAGGGCATTATTTTGCGATTTGTTGATACGAATCACAAAATAATTAATTTAAACTACATAGTTCAGTTAAATCACTAGAACAAATAGCTGTTTTTTTGTGTAATTATAGCACTTTATAATGTATTATATAGATTGTAGTTATAACTTTGCAATTTAGTATTAGGTACTAGTGATTCACTTACAAGTAATACGCGCCATGTCTTTTCTTATTCTATTTGTCCGAGTGTAAGGAACATGTTTACATTACACACAAAGGCCAGTAAATACTTGCGATACAGTTATTTCTACGTCATATTAGATTTATAATATTTTAAACACTACAATCGAGCGCAATGAGCAAGAAATGAAGGTAATTAATCCTTATGATAACTGTCACACGACAATACGAACTCACATCGAGAACTCGACAACGTATCTCCTAGAATAACTTACTAGTTCAATATTTTATGCTTATATACTATAAGTACGGAGGCGAGCCGCAAGTGAACTAATATTGAACTAGACCGTGCAAAGTATGTGTTAATTTGAACCAGACTCGCCTCGCTAGGATCGTGTGAACGAGAGTCCAGTTCCCGTGTGCAGTTCTCTCGGCGTCTAGCCTGTGCTCTCTACGGGAGTGGTGGTCAGCCCGCTGGGAGACTTGTTTATCAACGTCTTGAATTGCTCCGGAACCGGGTGCTCCGTCTGACAAACAATAACAAGCATTACATATTGGTGAATGTTTGTCGAACCCGATCGGCAAAGAAAGATATAGAAAAACTGGGTTAACCACATCAACTTTTCGCCTGCTATGTTAGATTCCTTGTAATAGAGAGGATTACTTTACGACGATTCTTTCCTTGGGACGATATGTTAAGATTCCTTGAAGGCCTGGCGCAGCGGGAGACTGATTGCTATGCAAACCGAAAGTCGCGGGTTCAAATCCCGCGGGAAATAGCTAATTTGTGTAGTTGTCCCTACCGGCTAAGACAATGCAGACCGATCACCTGTTTGTAAAAATCTACAACTGCCTGCTCCCCGGTCGTATCGATCTTCCGACCCATCGGATTTTGAGAGTAAAGGAAGAGAAAGTGCAATTGTATCTATGCAAGCACTTGCGCAATACTCCTCTGCGTAGATAACTGGATGATATTTTGAACAAGACGCCTACATTTTAATAGTTATATCGGTACTAATAAATATCTGTAATGGGATATGCGATCAAAAGTGGGATGTGTCTAGGGATTGTGAGGGGTATGGTATGCCTAATGACAAAGAATAACGATTACGAACAACTCCTTTCATTTGTGTTATGTCTTTGCACGTTATTGAAACTGCCTAGCCATTATAATTAACGGTCACTTGTTTGTTTCAGAACTTACTATCCCCAGTCTAAAAATAAACAATTTAAAAATATATTGATTTTCAACGTGTTTTTCTCCCTAAACAACAGAAAACAACACAATTTGTAAGTAAAAAAAAAATTTATAAAAGTAAATAAAATTAATCGCTGCAAAATAGTATTATTTTGAAAGTTACTACAGAGTAGGACAAAGATAATTCCGTATAAAGCTAATAGTACTCACATAGTCCCCATTGCCTTTGGGTATAAGCACGTTCATCTCTGAAGACTTCGAGCTGACAATCTCCACCGCGAGAGACTCTGGTGACAAATAAATCTGGCAGCCGTCCGTCTTGTCGATCGATATGGTCGGCACCTTACCAAGAACCTGTAAAACCACAACAACAGTATTTAATAATATAAAAGTATTATCAATTAACAGAGAGGAACAGCGGAAACGACCGCACAAAATTGGAATAACCCTCAAAACAGTAAAGTGGTCAAAAATGTCGTTCGTTTCAAAACTGTTGTTGTCGCTGCTACAATTTGCCTCACTACTACATATGCGGTCTATACGAATATTAACACGGACGTGTACGAGTGTACATAAGAAAATAGAACAAACCAGGAAGCAATGATAGAGTTAACTCCATCATTGGTTCTCACACACAACTAGTTGACTGTAAGTAAACGCACTACCGTATCGGACCAAAAGAATTAGAATAGATGGAGCGCACAATATTAATAAGTAAAGTAATACCAAAACGCAAAGTAATGATGATAGTCTAAATAAAATAAAATATTAAAAAAAAATTGAACCGACATCAATAACAAGTATAAAATAATTTAAATATTAAAGAAGTGTTGGTGTTAGCGTACCTGCTGTGTATATTTGGCACCAACTTCAATAATATTTAAATTATTTTATACTTTTTAGTGTTATTGAAGTCGGTTCAATTTTTTTTTTAAATATTTTATTCTATACTTTTTAGTGATATTTTCATACATAAAGATTGAACCATTGAAGACGGTAAAATGATCTAGGTAGGTTATGATTTCACATCATTATGATTTCACATTATCGTCTACATACTTTTACTTTGGGATTTGGTATTACTTTAGGTACCTTCACAATTAGTACTGTGTGCCGCCGGGTGAATTCTTATTCTTTCGGTCTAAGACTACGACGTCAAAATAACAATATTACGGCTCGGCTCATATTAGTAACAATAACATATAAGTAACCTGCCCCTGCCCGCATCCTTTCTAATACCTCTACTGTTCTGTGAAATAACCTGAGTGTTGACACAATTATGTAACTTACGGAATCGAAGAGTAAGTATGCTACAACCTTTAGGACATATATACATAATTAGAAGATGAGAAATATCTCCATCCCTTTAATCTAAAATATAAAAGTACAACGACTGGAAAAGGAAGAACTAGGATCTACATTTAGACTAGTTGAAATAATAAGAAAAAGAAGAGTTTAAATACTTGCAAATTATGGAAATGTGTAGAAAATATTTCTCCAACAGAGCTAGAGATGAATGAGAGATTTTACTATATTTTATGCAAAAAGTTATGTGTATGCCATTTAAACTTCTACAGAACTTTGAAATATAGAAGACTTTAAAATCTTTTTAAAGATAGAACTCGTCTATTGACTTGCTTGACACATTTTGTAGAAATGTCATTGCCTGTTTATTAAATTTATTTCAAAATTAATTAATTTTGCACATTTTATACATTCCGATGTGTAAATGATTTTGTTATAAATATTATACTTTTAGATTGACACTTTAATTGTAATGTTGAGTGCGATCACGTCGTTTCTGTATCTAGGCGAGGTTATGAATGTTCATGATGGTGCGATCGGTACAGAAACCATTGACTACGACCAATCAGACTGTGTACGGCAGTTGAGTTTATACTGGACCAACATGACCAAGCAATATGGACTACCGTTCGCACAGTACTGTATCAGTGTCATATACTCTATATACGTACACTTCACACTTTTCAATGCGGTACGTTTCAAATTCTTCGGATATTTACCTAAACAATCAAGTTATTCTAGAAGTGTTATCTAAATTCAAGATCTTCATTGTCCACAGGCGATATTTCTCGTTAAATACATCCCGACAGGGATCTACATGTACAGGTTTATAAAGGACGTGAACTACACGTCACGTGAGAGAATAAGACAGAAACAACAAGAGATGGAGGACATACAACTGCAGGTTGGATACTGCAATGTGATTATGTACATATTTTGGATGCACGCGTGATCGGTCGCGTTAACATCTGTAGTGATTAGATTCAGATAGTGAACACAAAGCTGTGCGTGCGTGACTCGGAGTTTACGGAGCGAGCAGAGCAACTGCGTCGAGATGCCGACAGGCTGCGTCGGGTGCGAGAACGCGTTCGAGACATCATCGCAGCCGACGACGGCCTGCGCCGCGCTCTCGACGACGCCACAGCCTGGGACACGGACCACCAGCAACACGTCCAAGCGACGACGAACGAGGAAGGTGACTTTGCACAAATAACGTACCAAACTGTGAACCCGCTGCCGACCTCCAAATTGAACAATTACAATGAATTGTTGAATGTTACTACCCAAATAAAATTAATTTGACAAATCTCATCAGTCATTTGAGAGAACTGCTAATACCAAAACTGTTGTCTTCATCAGTGAGATATTTTTCAGACCGCGAATTCATAGTGGAATTAATAAAGGAGCTGAAGTACGATCAGGTCGCGGCGCCCGAGAGGTTTCCAGAGAAGATGGAGTGCGGCGAGCACACGCAGGCCGAATCCAGTACAGCGGGAAGCATCTACTCTTCGCTGAGCGATGTTGACCTCCGGCAGGATTGCCGCGTCAAGATTGTCAAAGTGACCAACGTGTACAAAGTCGCCTATCTTAAGCATTATATCAAACAGAAACGGCTTCGGAGAGCTAATAAGCAAGCCGTGTTGAAAAAAAAAGTTAGTATAAATTATACTAAGATTTTTTCAGTGATGCAGTAGTGGATAGTGATACGCACTAGCATTAGTCACTCTAGCCTTAAAATACTTATTACAATCGGACAGAAAGGTCGACCCGAGTAAATTATTTCAGTCCATTGTTGTACTTGCCATATATGATGAAACAAATCGCTTCGTTCGTATTATAGGAATTACGACAAGTCTGTGATACTCTAGGCATTCGTGTAAAACGTCTTATTTTTCCAGATGGAGAGCATAAAAAAACTTCTGGACGATTGGCAGAAAACTCTCGACATGGTGATAAATAGTAAACTGACAATATTGAACATAGACACGCATCCAATGGACGTTGTTTCACAAGACGCCATGGGAGACTACTCCAAGCCTCGGGAGTATTCGGATTCGGACAGCGATCTGAGAAACAGCACCGCGGATATGTGTTACGACGAGTACAGTCTCAGCTGGAGTCATAATCCGTACCGACCCTACGCCTATAATTATGAAGTAAGTTGTTAGGGCTGTTATTTTTTAGGAATTCATCATTTCTGGTTTTTGATTAGTCTTAAGCGGGTTTCAGACTACGCTATAATATAATAGCATATAGTATATAGCTCATAGCCCAACAATATAGCGCACCATACATTGTTATGGACACGTTCACACTGTACTGTACTATATATTATTGGCTTACTATACGCTATAAATTGGTGCGATGTGCTGAGTTCATGCTGTGCTATATCACGCGCCGCCCCCTTCTTCCTCCCTCACCTCCGGCCGTCCCGCAAGCGAAACGAGCGATATACTATAAATGCTTGCGATAATATCGCGTAATGTGAACGACATGCTATATACTATAGCATTAGGTCCTTCTTTTCTATACTATATAGCACAATAGTATAGCGTAGTCTGAAACCAGCTTTACAGGTATTTGTCAATTCACACACAAATAAAGCAAAAGCGCCGCCCGCGTAATTGTCTAATTTTCTACACATCTTAATTTTTTCCTCCCGTAACAACCGTTTCCTGCCAATAACGACCACAAAAACAAATAACTATCCAATTCGGTGCAGTCGTTCGGAAGATATGCGCGTACACTATATTTCGGCGATTTATTTTTATATAGAAGATTATTGTAATTCCGAACAGTGTCGCTCTTTTCCAGGACGTTCCAGAGTCCGCTATATCTAGAGAATACTACGAGTCACAGGATATTGGTGATTTGAAGTATTCTTTACACACACTACCGCAATACGACCGCAACGGGCCGAGTGGGAACATCACATCTATCCTCGAGGAGACGAACAGCCAAATGGCGATGGAGGGCCTGCAGAGTGAATCCGCGGAAGACCTTGAATACCGCGATCTTATCGCTCTTTAACGTTTAGAACATTTACACAACACGTTTAATTCAACATAGTAGTGTATTTTTATTTTTTTATTTAGCATAAGCTAGTGCTTGACTGCAGTTCCACCTGATGTGTAGTAAGTTAAAGAGCATTCTTCTCTTTATATTCAACGATACGAAAATTTAATTATTACATAAGTAATTCCTGGATTCATTCATAAATGATGGTTACCCTCATTAACGCATTCTTAGGAAATATATAAAAGTACCTATTATTTTCAGTTAGCGATTATGTACAGTGTTGAATTGTACCTCAATATTTAGTAGAAATTTCTACTAAATGTTAGTGTATCCGGTTTTTTATTTCCTTCTGATCTCAGGTAGATACAGTCAAATAAATATATGCAGAACGTCTGGATTGAGGAGCCAAATAAAATGGACTTTTTTATAAATTTTACTGAGTCTTACTACTTTATTACTGTGTTACAAATTCAAACTCAGCTACTACTAAATGATCATTTAATCAAACAGATTAATTGACGAATAACTTTGGTAGTAATTCACGCCATTGTGTATGGACTGAGGAGCCATATTAAAAGTTATCTACTTTTGTGAATTTTAGCAGTTATGTTCTCAAACCAGATTTTTTGTAGGTAACATACATAATTACTACTAAATATTACAAAAGTTTCATCTACATTCATTGGATACTTTCCGAGTTCCAGCTGGCTCCTCAGTTCAGATGTTTAGACTGAGGAGCCACTTTTAAATTGATATAACTTTTTAAATATTTTATTACAAATTCCAGTATTTGGCCTACAAAATTATCTGCATTACTACTAAATAATGGTGTAAGTTTCATTTTAATATCTGAAGTGGCTCCTCAATCCATACGGACATTTCACCTCTTAGTGTGTCTCTACTGAGTCCAAAGCTGTTAGATTTTATTTCTTTAAATTCAAATGGTATTCTTTAACTGACTATACATTCTTATGGTTCCATACCTAAAGGTAAAAAAAGAATCCGTGTTCCAGTGCATCGCTTCTTCTACGGTGCAACTTCGGTCACACTGATATATTTCAGCATTACTATTTAACTACTTGACTCTCAATAATATTGATGGAAGCCATAGTTTTGTAAAAGAAGAAGAACTACTTAATCTTCTTGCATGAGTGCACCAGCATGACAGCAAACAGTAAGAGATGGAGAGAAGTGAGGCGCTTGCCATCTGCCCCTACTGACACTACATAACAACCACGATCGCTCAATCGAAAGCATTTCCACTAAAATGAAGATATTAGATATGGTACCCGCTATAGTTCGTAGGTTTGAATCCCACCGTGCATCTGGGTGTTATTTATCTATACTGGGTGTCCCGGAAAAGGTACATCAAGCGAAAAGGTATGTTAGTAAGTATGGATGGTAAAGACCCTTCTAAATTACATAAAATATTATTTATAGTCTTAAAACTGTTTCTAAGTAATACCATTTCTTCTTTTTTTTGACGCACGGGAAGTCTTCCTAAGATCCCCGGGAGCTGTGGGGCTCCACCGGGGTATGTAGGATTTTTACCCACTAAAACCCCCGCGGCTGTCGCATCGGCACATGTGAGGGGGACCCCCAGGGCTCTCCGGTGGGATCTGCACCAGGGGCCCCTCAGTGCCTTACCTTTGAGCCCGCCGCCGGGGGGTGCATAGTAGCCCCCCGGAAACCAGTCACGGTGCTCACGGGGACGGGGGTCGCAACCCCGCCGCCGTTCTCCTCGGAGTCGCCGCCGTACTCAATGGACGTTCAAAGGGCCCACACCTCGAACCAGCAACTCCGAAGGTCTAAGTAATGGCACAACCCCTACACTTAGCAAGCGATAAAGAAGAGGCCTATGTTGAGCAGGGCATGTCTGCCGGCTGTAAATAATGATAATGATAATTATATTATTACTAACCTGCATCTGCACCGACTGGCAATTGACGAACTCGATGCTGGAGACGAGGTTGTCGAAGACGACAGCGCACTTGGTGCACGAGTCGAGCACGACGCCGTTCACCTTGCCCTTGACGGTGAGAGCGGAGTCGCGGCACCGGAACATATACACCACGTTGTTCATGTCCGCGTTCTCTACAACCAGGCCCGGGTTGCCCTTCTGGTACTCCTGCGAACAACACAGATATCTCTTATCATAAAATAAATAAATAATACCAGCCCTTGTTTATGTCCCACTTCTGGGCACGGGCCTCCCCTCAAGATGAGGGGGCTTAGGCCATAGTACACCACGTCATTCGAGAGCTAGTTAGGTTTTCTCAGACATGCAGGTTTCTTCACGATATTTTCCTTCACCGAAAGCTAGTAACAATCGCACAAATACGATTCAAACATGATTCGTTGAAGAAATCAGAGGTGTTAGCCGGGGTTCGAACCTGTACACCTTGTTTCCAAGGCAAGGGATCGCCCACTGAGCTGTTACCGCAGTTATCATACAAGGTGCATATTATACATATTTTAAATGAATTTGCAAGCGATTACGAATACATTTGCACCTTAATGTCACATCGTGCCTACATTGTGAAATTGGCGTAGCGGCAAAACCAACTTTGTATTACCAAGATATTTTTGCTGTCTTGTTGAATTAGTAATATAGCTTTCGTTTTTTCGCCGCAAAATAAAGTTGTATATTAATTTGAAACGTACTTAAAACTTTTTTTAATCATGTTATCAGTATAATGATAGAGCCACGCCCAGCCTACCTACTGACAGCTGCATAACATTGCACTGCAGCTTGTCACCTGAGAAGTTCAGACTTCGAAGCCGGTAGATGAAAGCCTATATATAAAAATATTTTGCTCGTAAATCACCACTATATTTCTAATGTTCCATATTCGCAACTTGAACACCGATTATGATTAAATATCTTATGGTTTTTATTTATGGAGTAATTTATTAACTTAAGCATTAACGCCCCCGAACTTCATGCGTTTTATATAATTAATAATATAGAACAATATTTTTAAGCTAATACCACCGTTCATGTAACAAAAAAAACGATAACATGTTTACTTCAGTTACGTCTCCAACAACAAAAATATAATAAAAAATGATCGGGAAATAAATAAATAATAATATCTTGGGACAATCCACACACGGTCATCCGATCCCAAACTAGGCAGAGCCTGTACTATGGAAACCAGACAACTGATACTAATACTTATATACTTTTTTTGTTGTAAATACATACTTAAATAGATAAACAACACCCAGACACTTGGCGGGAATCGAACCCACGACCGATCGGTTAGCAGGCAGGGTGTCTGACCACTAGACCAACAGGCCCGTCAACAGGCTCGGAAATGGTAAATTATTTCGTTGAACGTCGAGGAAAATAACAAAAAGTTTCTTTCATTTGCTAACGCAGGAAAAAGTAAAACGCTAACTTTCTACAAAATTACTTTTTAAGTCCGCTTATATATACAATATATGTTTTTCTACCGTATTGGCTTTGAAGAAAGTTATCATTATTAGTAGGTACTTTGTAAATCAAGTGCATTAATCGGATCGATAATATCAGTTATTCATGCCCGATGCTACTGTAGCGTATAATTGTAGCGTCGGTAGCGCAGCGGGAAATTGCTTTACAAACCGGAGGTCGCGGGTTCAATTCTGCGGAGAGCGACAAATTTATGTTGTTCCATATTGATTAGGACAATGCAGGTCGAGAACCTGATTTTCTGTAAAGTTAGATGATCCATGCGTTGAATGGATGGGCATGTAAAAAGCTACTTCTGCGCCTGACCTCTCCCCGGTCGTGTCGGTCTTCCTTCCCATCGAATTGTAAGAGCTAGGGAAGAGCTGAGGGCATTTGAGCTAACGCAAACACTTGGCCGCTATAATACACATATTATCCCGCGTAGATGGCTGGTCTTGTGAAAAATTGCCTGCTATGTTAGTAATGGCCAAGATGAATATAAATATATTACCTTGGCATCTAAGGATATGTTAGTTGTCTGAAGAAATACACTATCTATTCAGACAATAAAAATAACTTTAGGGTTTTCAGACGGTTTCTTTTAGTTTTTACTTATTCGGATATTTCGAACACTTTATAAAATCAATTAACGCAAAATTAATAGGGTATTAAACGTCCATATATCACAGTTAACTCGGCGTACCCTCAGTAGGTAGTTACTCTGCCCCCCTAGACAATGCAACATTTTACAAGCGTTATCGCTAATAAAATATATAAAAATGTATCAGAATTACATAATCATCGAAAAATCACGTGACAAATTATAGGGAATTGACACCGTTAGCGAATGAAGAAATAGATTCGCTATGAAGCGATTGCATCTTGTCTAGGCCCCCTGGACATCGCATCGCCACTCGATTGGTGTGTTGTGAATTGATATTTTGGTTTCCAGACATCTTTTAAACACTATTGTTAATCCTATCTACACAGAAAAAGCAGTAAAGTTTTTAGTTCTTGCAAAGCTTGGTTAAACTAATTACCAGTAGCCCGATTCTCGTAATAACAAACAGTCCAAATTACGTTGACGTTTTATTGTCGTTCGATCGAAGTCCTATCCAAAATCGGTATTCTCGTATACCATATACGTAGTTCGATAGGACTTCAACTCAATTGGATCGAAACTAAACGATTAGTCAACGAGTCATTGTTCTGTACGTTTTGCTATTCCCTGATAGATGTCGTTCTAATCAATTTTTGGTCTTGGTAGTAGTTTTGTGAGATAAGCTAAGAGCTTACGCTTTGGGAAACTCGAGATTAATTCGTTTCCGTTCCCTCCACAAACATACTAATTGTTTATTAATTAAAATACGTGTTTTTCTCTATTTATTAGATTATTCTATCTCTCTTACTCTAATTATATTTACCTTAAAACCATCTCGCTCACACTATCTTCTAATTACTCTCTTCACTCACAGCGTACGATCCTATTTTCGTCTCACTCACTCACTCCTAGCTCTCATGTTCCAGCTTAGTGCTACAATCAATATATCTCTAACATGAGCTCTATCATGCCTAGTCGCGTTCCATATCCCAAATTTTACGTATTTATTTATATTTTACATATTTCGCCTTATCAGTTTTCGTTTTGTATTTCTTGCTGTGCAGACGAATTTGATAGTAAATACGTAAGTCCGTGGCTTATTTAAAAGTTATTTTATTACTACGACTCGCACCACAAGAAGAAGAAAAGCAAAAATCGTCTCAATTAACCAACGTTTGTTCAACGACTCTTGAATCGCGGAATTTGACTCTTACTCGTTGGCATCCGATCGGTAGTGACGTCATTTTCATACGAGAATACCATTTAGTCAACGTTATAAAACGATTGAACGACGATTATTATACCAGAATACGCTCCAACGATATTTTAATCGAACGACTTTTAAATCGTTGCCGTTGAAGTAAAATCGACGGACGTGAATACGAAAAGTCTTTAAACGACTGAGTCGCTACGTTAACGTTATTGTTTTGATTACGAGAATCAGGCTACAGGATCGTTAACACCAAGCTATCTTTTTACTGAAATTTCTATTGAATTTGTTTTTTTTTTTTTCAAATTTCTAGACTCGCAAATCATCTGTGGTAGGAATCTGTATTAACTTTGTCAAATGTGATATAATATCGGTACTATCCTGCGTGTGTTTACGGATTCAGACTGTGCTGACTTCATACATCGTCGATGTTTAACTTCGGCTATTTGTGCAATGAAATCGTTAGTAATAATAATTATTATGACATACTCGTATACTGTACATACGATAGAAGCAGCTGCTAAGTTTATTTGTTATAATACCTAAAAAAATCATGTACAGTCGCGTGCATAGAGCATGACTAACAACTACCGCTGCCTGTTCAAGACCTATTGTCTAGGCATCAAGCATGCCGAACACACGGACCACGACCGCTTTTTGCGTTCATACGATATACGCATACCATTATACAGTGTGTAATTGGCAGACTGGTGAATATTTTAACAACCTATACCTTTTTAAATTTTTATTTTCATTTTTATTTTTTATTTTGTACATGATCTGTGTTTAGCAAGTATTATATATAAACTAGCTAGCTGACCGGCGCAGCTCCGCTGGCGCAAATGTGAATCTAAACCATTCTCGAATCCCCTTGAACCGACACAAAAAATTTCATCAACATCGGTCCAGCCGTTTAGGAGGAGTTCAGTGACATACATACGTACAGTAGGATTATATTTAAAAAGATTAGTTTTAGAATATATAAATGTTATATGTAAAGAAATCATATAATACCGCGGGGGTTTAGTGGGTAAGAATGCCACATACCCCTGTTGACGCCCACAGTTCCCAGGGACCTATTGGTTTCCCCCGCGGTTCCTATAAATATTTCGGGATTTTAAACGAGGTATTATCCACTCTATGTTACTTCCTTCCTCGAAGTTTAGGTACATATACTCTATATCCGATCACTGGTCATTACATTGGCATGTATGTGTGTGCACTTACGATGAGCCACTTCTTCCCGTCGCGCATGAACACCGGCGGCTTGTCGGGCAGCGAGCCGGCGCCGGGCGCGGGCAGCGGCTTGCTCGCCGCGCGGCCGGTGCTGGCCGCCTTGAACGGCGCCGGGCCCTGCCGCAGCTGCGGGTTCTTGTGCGTCTGCATCTCTGACGTCACCTTGCGAAGGCCTGACGAACACAAAACGGCTCGTATACCACCGATTCAAAGTAATTATCTCAATTTAAAGGATGGCTTCCATCGTTTGCCGATGACTCTGCCGACGATAAGTTTTTAAAAAACGCAGGTATTATGATGATGAATAATCGGTTAATAAAAATACTGATGATTGAGTGTTAAACACGGGAAAGAACAAAAAGTATGTATAACCAAATGTTAAAGTTGATCAACGGAGAGGACTGGCATGCGATTTACAAATGACCGACACGACCAATACGAGTGATTGACATTATGGTTGAAAACATAGAATCCGCTGGCGTTGCTGTTAAAAAAAACAGTCACAAAACAAACAAAGCTTAACAGATTTTCATCAAACTTAAATCAGTTTTTAAATAAAAATCATTGCATTCGTTTAGGAGCCATGCCACAACATGCAATCCATGCAACGGCGTTAAAAAAAGGCATTTTGCATAGAAAAAATAATAATAGCATCCTGGAACACTGAACCAAAAAAAGATATGATAAATTAATGTTCGTACAAATCATAAAACAAAAATGACATTTATCTACCACACCATCACGGAACTTCTTAGCAGACAGGGCCTGACAGCAGTCTCGCAAGAAAGCGAGCTCAGTACAATAGGTATAGCGGTAGATAACTTACTGCTAGTGATGCCTTCACCCTGGTTGATCTGAGCGAACAGAGCGCTGCGGTCGTCAACGGACATGTTAGCGAAGTCGACCTCTGGCAGGGGAGGCGGGGGTGGTAGGCCTCCTGGCGGCGGCGGGGGAGGGGCACCCGCTCCCGTACCTGCAGAATGAAACCGCATTTGGTAAAGAATTACCTTTTTTTTTACTTATCATAAAGCAGTGCTTGACTGAAGTCCCACCCGATGGAAAGCGTCACCGTAAACTGGTATGGTAAAGCACAATAGCTTATTAAAAGCCTTTCCAGTCCCTAGCCAGTCCTTAGCTGTACTTATTATAAACGACAAAGAAAATCGCTTCGTTCGGACTGAATGCACGTTTACCACATATGGGTATGTGCGTCTCGTCGTCCGATGATGGAGGGGGGATGTTGGAATCAAGTCATGAAATTCCTGCACTCCAAAATGCATTCTGAAGAATACCGAGAGGCTTTGCAAATTGGTAATTTTCACATAAATTATCACGCTTTTCTACAAGTATATATAAGGTTCACGACGGAGAAGGACATGATATGTTCGCTTGTGGATTTAAGTTGTGAAGCCGACATACAAAACGAAGACAAACATGGGAATAGACACAGTATGGTCTGTGGTATTTGTATTGACGTTAAATCCAATTGTACGGAAAGTAAAATCATGTAACGTTGACAGCGACAATCCAATTTTTTTTTTGTGTGTGTGGCCGGAGTGCCCCAAAAAGTATCTGATGATCTGCAGGGTTATCCATTATTTACCGGACACCCGATATATATATATATGTATTGTTACGTTGTAACAACGTAAAATCATTAAAATTGTAAAATAAAAAATTTACGAACAAATAACTACAATAAATATTTTTATTATCGTACGGAACCCGCGCGACGCAACTAGTATTAACGCTCACAGCGCTATTCAGTGTCAACATCGGGAACAGTCTAGAAATCATGTTTACAAATCTCACACCTTCAGCGACGAGATCCTTCTATGTATGCTCCTTCTCGCTCGGAAGCATCATTGTTTGCTATTTCCTATCTCCGTCGCACATGTTATGTTTACGAATAGAAGGAATGGATTCGGAATTTTATTCTCGATCGCGCCGTCCTCGCAGCAGGTTCGTCGGATATATATAATTGAGTAGCTGACCCGGGAAGGGTCATTATCATGTTTATTCTTTTTTCCGTGTATTTGATGTGTAAAAATGTGAACTAATTGTGATAGTGTTGTGATTAGGCGGTTGGAACCCCCTGGTAAGTTCATACAATTATCCAAATTTATTTATTTTTCATATTAGGTAATCCAATTACAGTCTAGCAAGTAATATCTCAATCTTTTTATAGTATTATTAACGTCGCTATGGCTATTTTATTTCTTAATTTCATTTCTTCTAGGTAGTGAATGTGACAGGATGTTTTAATGTCAATCAATTATAACCTCATTTATCTATTCATTCCAATAACTCTTATATATGTTTTGACACGGTATTTTCCTTATAAAATTCCTATATCTTAATATTTTAGCCCAATCAGTTTTAGCCATCACAAGAATCAGGTGAAATATAGTCTCAATAACTAATTCCATTGTGTAGTCTATGCCAATAATTTTAACCTATATTCTAATGAGTAATTGTTATTTTAGAATGTCCAGATAGATTAAACTCCATAATATCAGGAATAATCATTGTGTTTTTCATAATTAGTAGTCTAATAGAATTTTCCAGAGTTAAAATTGTTTACAAGTTTGTCATTGTAAATTAATTTTTATTTTATTTTTTATTTTTTATTTTATTAGTAAACCAACAGCATTAATACAAAATGATCTTATCCAACTAAAGTAAACTTTACATAAGCCAATTATAGGTTTACCTAGAGTACTAAGAATAATAGGAGAGACATGCTAAGTAACAGCTAGAACGTAGCAAATAGTTACAATTTTATTATGATTAGGTATATTGAAAAAGCAAAAAATGAATACACAATTTATAAATGTGTGTATGTGTGTGTGTGTGAGTGGGTGTGTGTACATGTGTATGGTTGTGTGTCGGGTATGTGTGTAAAATATACATAATTATTGGTATATGTCTTATAGGTTGTTGCGTTTGAAATTACTTAGTAAAAGGTCTAATACTTGCTTTTTATAAATATGTTTTTCAGAGGTAAATAAATCTAATTTTGGGAAAATATGATTGTGGGCGGAACATACACGATTGATGGGTGAGTTTGATGCGTACTTAGTACGAGTAGGGGTAATGGCAAATAACTTAGTTTGTCGAGTACGGTAACAGGGGGTAGAAAATTTGACTTGAGCAAGTAAGTCTGGGTTATCAAGGTGGCAAGTAATGACATCGTAAAGGAACATTTGATCAAGCAGTAATCTACGATCTTTAAGTGTCAGGAAATTATGGAAATTACATCTAGCATTATATGATTCGTGACGCTTTTTAGCTTTAAAGTCTAAAAACTTTAAAAATTTATTTTGGATGCTTTCCAATTGGTCAATATAAGTTTGATATTGTGGATTCCAAATAACACTGCCATAATCTAATGTGCTGCGAACATAGGAATAGTATAAAAGATTTATGCAGGCTACGTTATTAAAGGGTTGGCATGTTCTCAACACAAAACCTAAATTCTTATATGACTTATTAACAATAAAATCTATGTGCGAACTAAAAGTGAGTTTACTATCTAAATGAATTCCCAAGTCTTTAACAACATCAACTTTTTCAATTACAGAACCGTCCAAAGTATACGCAAATTTAATAGGCGTACGTTTACGAGTAAAGGTTATGGCTTGACATTTTTTTAGATTAATAGTAATACGGTTAAGATGACAATAGGACGCTAATCTTCTTAAATCGTTTTGCAGTTTATAACAGTCATATATATCTTTTATATGAAGATAAATTTTAGTATCGTCCGCGTATAACATTATTGAAGAATTTTGAAAGCACGTGTGGATATCATAGATGTACGCATTATAGAAAAGGGGCCCTAAATGGGAACCCTGTGGGACTCCAGATGTAATTTGTATAAAGTTTGAACGGTATCCACCCACAACAACAGCTTGACATCGATTTTTTAGGTAAGATTCTATCCATCGTAGGAGATCACCATGAATCCCTAGCATTTTTAATTTACGAAGAAGAATAACGTGGTCTACGCGATCGAACGCTTTTTCAACATCTGTGTAAATTACGTCAACCTGGCCTCCACCGTCTATGCAATGAAGAGTTTCAGTAATAAATTGACCCAAATTACTAACAACGGATCTACCCTTGATGAATCCGTGCTGAGAAATAGGAATACCTTGTTGTATGATAGGATAGATATATATAAATACCAACTTTTCTAAGATTTTTCCGAACACATTAAGTATAGAAATAGGTCTATAGTTTTCAGCTTTAACGCGTGACCCATGCTTAAATAAGGGTATTACGTGAGCCTCTTTCCACGTACTAGGGAAGTGGCCTTCTTTAAGTGACCGATTGTATATGATAAACAAAGGATCACACAGAGATTTAGCACATTTGGAAATTAAGATGGGAGGTATATTATCGCTACCAGGTCCCTTTTTAACATCAACAGCCATTAAAGCTTTACAAATCTGATCCTTTGAAATTTGTAGGTTGTGTATATACCTTTCGTTACTACCTGATGAAGCGGGCGAATCATCATCAGGGTACGATGACGCGGGTTGGGAAAAAACACTATTGAAGAAACTGTTAAATTAAACTTATAGTCTTGTATGAGTACATTGTAGTATAAGAATGTCTAAATTTCCTTTAAGTGTTAAAGCCAACTGTAATGTAGTTGCTTACATAAATTATTCTTTTTTCTATTAGTTCATCACATAGCTGAGAGATATATTTAGTTTTGGTTATTATAAGGGAAAGTACCGGGGAAACAAATATTAAAAGTCTTTGTTCCTTCAATATGTTTTATTATAATTGTTAATGGTAAAATGTAATATTTTCTTTGTTCTGCATGGCGTTGTGGAATGGTGATTATCCAGCATATAAAACATTGGGGATTTGATTCTGGGTTGGGTAAAAATATTTCATTTAAATATTTAATTTTCTTTAAATTACATTTCAACCGGAAATGCATTTCACCACTCCATTCCGCATAATATTTAATTGTTTTGCGAAAGATACCGACGCCCATATCTGGTTTTTATAGTATTATTAACGTCGCTATGGCTATTTTATTTCTTAATTTCATTTCTTCTAGGTAGTGAATGTGACAGGATGTTTTAATGTCAATCAATTATAACCTCATTTATCTATTCATTCCAATAACTCTTATATATGTTTTGACACGGTATTTTCCTTATAAAATTCCTATATCTTAATATTTTAGCCCAATCAGTTTTAGCCATCACAAGAATCAGGTGAAATATAGTCTCAATAACTAATTCCATTGTGTAGTCTATGCCAATAATTTTAACCTATATTCTAATGAGTAATTGTTATTTTAGAATGTCCAGATAGATTAAACTCCATAATATCAGGAATAATCATTGTGTTTTACATAATTAGTAGTCTAATAGAATTTTCCAGAGTTAAAATTGTTTACAAGTTTGTCATTGTAAATTAAACTTATAGTCTTGTATGAGTACATTGTAGTATAAGAATGTCTAAATTTCCTTTAAGTGTTAAAGCCAACTGTAATGTAGTTGCTTACATAAATTATTCTTTTTTCTATTAGTTCATCACATAGCTGAGAGATATATTTAGTTTTGGTTAAAAGGGAAAGTACCGGGGAAACAAATATTAAAAGTCTTTGTTCCTTCAATATGTTTTATTATAATTGTTAATGGTAAAATGTAATATTTTCTTTGTTCTGCATGGCGTTGTGGAATGGTGATTATCCAGCATATAAAACATTGGGGATTTGATTCTGGGTTGGGTAAAAATATTTCATTTAAATATTTAATTTTCTTTAAATTACATTTCAACCGGAAATGCATTTCACCACTCCATTCCGCATAATATTTAATTGTTTTGCGAAAGATACCGACGCCCATATCTGGTCACACTAGTGCCAGGGCATCGGATCTTTCGCGCTACAGAAGATGTTTCGACGCGTTCCAGGATTGGGGGTTCACCGTACCCATTGGAGTGCACCGCTAGGGGTTCACCGTACCCATTGGAATTCACCGCTAGGGCTGCACCGCTAGGATTGCACCGCTAGGGGTTCACCGTTCCCCGTTTGGAATTCACTGTTGGGACTGCGCCGTGCCCGCGTGGAGTTCCCGTTGTACCATTCACCATTGGAACTCCACCATTCACCGTACAGATTGACTGTACAAGCGGCGACGCTTCAGGCTGCGCTGTGGCACCCGAGCCACCGGTGTCCTTCAAGAAACAGAGTGTCGGCTGAAGGCACTACCGAAGACCCCCAAGCGTCGAGGACTCGGACGGCCAAAAGTTAAGCCCCAGCATTTTTTTTATTATTCCGACCAGATAACTTCCCTGTGCCGCGAATCCACACCCGTGTGTTTTGACTTTATTTAGAGACATTAGAGTTTGGTTCTAGTGCGATTTTTTAGAGACTTTATAGTTTTAATTTTATTAGTGGAAATTTAATTCCTGCCGGGTTAACGTATATGTTTTTATTTTCGATTCAATAAACAACTTGTAATTTTACTTGTTGTTTTTATTCTTGTACCTAGCCGTCAGGCGAACGTAACAGTAACGTCCAACGTACTGTCCACGTAACAGTGGCACCCAACGTAACAGTATACTAAATATTGTTTCCTTTATTAGATACACATAAAATTGTTTAACACAATACCCTATATTTAATTAATCTAGTAATCTTATGTTTATCAATAATAGATATACTCAACTTGCGTATGAAATACATATCTTTATGAGGTGAGTTGTAAAAATTAGTGTTGTAACTGACAATTATAGTTTATACTGCTATGTGTATAGATCTCACTGAACAAAGAATTTAGAGTTACAAATTGAGTTGATAGTCGTAAAACATTTCGTTCAAAAATGGAAAAACTATCACGAAAAATATCCAATTGAATACTAGGATACTTATCAAGTATGTACCTAATTGTAACTAGAACATAAGCGATTGATCTAAATGATCATATTTTTAGATAGTTCCTCTTGGCAAGTTCACCTATCTTGTAATAAACAAAGAAAAAGGTCTATCTATGTGTAGTAGATATATGTACATAAAGTTGTTTTCTATGAATTTAGATCACCACTAGAACCTTATACATAATAATAAATCCGAACGGTTTCTCTTCCATAACTTTTTACATCACATTTCTTTTTATATTCTTTCATTATCCTCTAACAGACAAAGTTTCAGTATTAGACATGTTGTAACAATTTTTCTTTTGATGTAAAAGTGTAAAAAGAAATACGTATATTTATGTCTTTCAACACGAATTGTACCCTGATTATTAGCAGACGTTGTTGGATGAGGGAGCAATATTCAAGCTTGTTACAAATGTTAATTCTGTGATTAAATATTTACAAAACCTTTTGCCAGACAATCCGGCGATATATATTTCCTCAACTTCTCACTGCGAAAATGTCTCGACAATTGGAAATGGAAACACCTTAGTCTAATTTAAATAAATTACGGTTTACCTAAGTTATGATACGATTTGTCAATTAACAAAACTTTATCGAGGCTTTATTATACTGTCGTTTTGAAAAGCTAACATTCTGTGTGATGAACAAAATATAAAGCTGCTGTGATGCTTACTCTGCTTTTGCATATTAAATTATTCAAATACAGAGGCTCTCGCGAACTCTCGAATGCTGTTCCATTCAATACACTCTAATTAAGAATTTTAATCATTTCACAATTTAAAATTCTGTTATAATTTTCCTAAACCATCGTTTTCCTTTTATAGTTATAAAAGTGGATCAAAATAACCATAGAAATCGGTACGTCATTTGCCTAGGTTTATATTTTTTTGATGCAGTATACCTTATCAACAAAGATATTTAGGTTGTTTTTTTACAAACACTGTTTCTGTTACTATGGTCGTTAATAAAGTCGCTGACCGACTTAAGGTTGAATATAAAACCTTTTCTATTAAATGTCGGTTAAAACTATTCTAACAAAATACACTTCGTGTAAAATAATAATGCATATACACACATCAAAAGTGTCTAGGGATCAACATATATTTTTGCAATAACTTTTCTCCTGATTGATATTAATTAAAATTTTCTTTAAGGATTCATCAAATAAAGTGTTTTCGTTTGTCACAGTAACGATAAACCAAGTCACCTTTGCATTAATAAAGAAATTTGCCATTTTCCTAATAAAGGGATTTTTGACATTTGAACCACTAACACAAAAGTTCGAAAAAAAGACTGAAATAACAGTTTTCTTTAAAATTTTATTGGGTAACTTAAACAATTAATAATCCGTGTTTCTACCGCGAACACTAACAACACAAGAACATCGGTTTGGCATACTCAAAATGAGTTCATCCAAATCACGCTGTGGAATGGCCGCCCATGTTCGTTGCAACAACAAAAAAAGGTCTTCTTGCGACTGGATACCCTCCATATTCGGCAGAGCTCTTCTCTGTAGCATATCCCATGCATACTCAATCGGGTTCAAGTCTGGCGACTGAGCAGGCCAGGGCAGGACATTGATGTTAGCTGCGGCGAGAGTCTGTCTTACAACTCTTGCGGTGTGCGGTCGTGCATTATCATGCATTAACTGAAATAAGGGACCGATTTGCACTTGTAGAGGAACGATGACGTCTGATACAATCGTCTCAGCATAAATTTGAGCGTTGAGGTTGCCTCTGATCCAAATCAACTCAGTTCTTCCGCCGATCCAAATACCCGCCCATACCATGATGGTTCCACCACTATAAGGATGGACTTCCTGGCAGGATTTTAATCGCTGTTGGCGTCCAGGGGTTCTCCAGTGTCGTATACGTCTTGTATCCGGTCTCATACCAAAACGAGACTCATCAGAAAAGCACACGAAACGCCATTGTTCTTCTGCCCAATTTCTGTGTTCAAGAGCCCATTGATATCGAATCCTACGATTGTGCATTGCTATAGGTGGTACCCGTAGCGGTCTTCGGGAATGAAGGTTCACTTCATGCAAGCGGTTTCTGACTGTTTGGTCGCTAATTAAGTTCCCTGAAGAGTGATGAAGCCTCACGGCTAACATCATGGCAGTTATTGTTGGAGCTCTTCGAGTTAAGATTTGAATATATCGGTCTTGTCTCCGTGTGGTGCAGCGATACCGTCCTCCATGGCGCTCAGCCACGGTACCAGTGCTTCGGTAACGTGTCCAAAGTCGACTGATAACACTCTGACTTGTATTCAGAGCTAAAGCCACAGTACGTTGCCGGGAACCAGCTTCTATCATTCCCACGGCTCTGAGCATTTCTTCCCTGCTTAAATGACGTCGCCGCTCCATAATAACGTTGGTTTTAATCAGTAGTAGGGAAACAGTAGCACTAATAATGTCTTCAATGCGTTGTATGTTTTTATAGGGAAAATATTGACAGCTGATTTTCATCTTTTACTCGAATTTGATTCACAGTTCCTGATTCAAATTATGAAATGCACCAAAAAGGATCCATATAAATTTATAAAATCATAAATTTATTACAAAGCCACATCTCAATCTCAAGAAATCCGCTTAAAAATGCTTGATCCCTAGACACTTTTGATGTGTGTACTTTGCAAATGTCGTAAATAATAGTCAAAAGCATAGTAGTGTAGTAATATAATAAAACATAGTAAACTTACCGGACCACACGAGTCCAGTGGTGTGATACTGCTTTACATAAGCCTGCAATTCCGACAGCAGTTGAACCCATGCGCGACACCACTCTACATGGTTCTTGTCTTTCTCCTTCCAATCCTTGAGCACGCGGTTCGTGTAGAACTGGCCAGCGTCATTCATCTCCTTCACATATGGGGCAGGCGTCGGGGATATGGCCACCCAGCCCAAAGCAGGGATGCTTTCGGATATCGCCGATAAATGGTTGAAGTACTGAGACACGCGGTTCTTTTCGCGGTATTGCTGGATGGCGGATATCTGCTCGCTAGTGGGGGCGAGGAGTTGCATCTCCTCAGACTGAGACGGCTTGCTCCTGGATGTCGCTAACTGAATGTAGCGAAGTTGTGCCCTAGGATTATAAAAATATATAAATAGCGAGACTACATAACAGGCAGTCTTACTTGCAGTCTACTTGTGAATATCTATTCATACTCTTTATTGTACACACATAAAAATAAAAATAAAAGGACTTGAAGAAATTTGTACAAAGGGCGGCCTTATCGCTATCCGCAATTTCTTCCAGGCAACCTTGGGATGGAAAAAAGATTGCATGGAACACGAAAACTGGGGTAGTTAATATGTGAGACAATATACACTAATAAAAATACATATAATAAGTTTACCTATTTACATATAATATACATACAGATATACATAAATATTTCTTACATACCAACATATATTCAATATACTTATATATACATATATAACTATAAATATATGTATTATATATATAAAAATCAATTCTGATAAATATACAGATAGCACTTCGAAATCATATTTTTAAAAATGTTTAAAGATTTAGCTTGCCTTAATCTATATCTATCTATTTAAGTATATAGTATATAACTTACTGGAAGGCGGCATTGACGAGATTAGCGTGCGTGGCGACATCTCCTCCGATCTTCTGTGACAGCTGCAGGTAGGTCTGCAGAGGACCCTGCATTAATCAAAAAAGAATACGTATTAGCAGTCTATTGTGGTAGCAATATAAAAGTTTATATTATGTAAGTCTCGCAGGACCGTGCATAATATATTTTGATTAATTGTTGCTGGCCTAGTTTGCCCTCGATTATCCGTGTTTTTCATTCATCCAAAACAAGCCAGAACTTCATTATAAATTTGGAAACATCCCCGTAACTTATGCCCCAAGAGTGAAATGACTACAGATCTCGTTAAACCTCTAACTAGATTATTAATGAATATTGATAATATATGTCAACTCAACGCTTATCACAGTGGAACTAAATTATTGCATGCGGGTCGAGGTATGAGAGTACTTGAGACATGAAAGGATTACAAAAGCTGACAAATGTATTATTTGATAACTATCTTTAGAATAACTCTATATCAAAGGATTTCGTTTCTTTCTTTGAACTAGATATTCAGAAAATGGTCCTCAAACAAAGAGCAAAAATGCTCGACTTTGCGAACCAAGATACTTGTTATCGAAGGAGTAGTCTCCGTAAACACTCGCGTAGACGATTTTTTTTTGTATACACGTCTGTAGTCCCTTGCAGATTAGGGAAGATTCTCTTTAAGTACAAGCAAATACTTAAACAGGAAACTTTGTACAACGGTTACTGAGCTAAAGTAAATAAAGAAAGTGTTTGCCTGGAGTGGCAAGTTAACGGAACAGAGGGAAATTGAACGTTTAGTTATTTCCTGTTCTCGTCTGGAGCAAGCAAAGCGTTGCGGTATCACATAGAATGTTAATAGGGTTTCTTACGCAAAACTTATCCCAATTAGAAGGCCCCACCGGAATATACTCGTACCAGAATTTGAGAGATAAATTTCCAAGGTGAAAATTGCTAGTAAAATACCTATTCTGATACATTATTATTAATCATTCCAAATGTAATATTTACAGATTCATAAAAGTAATATAATTAGATTATAACACGGTGGATAAATAATCAAGTACGTCCCTCCCTATTGGTATCATAAAACTAATAAAAAATCAGGAATAGTAAGTATACATATATTTTATGAGTCGGAGGAGGAAGGCATTTGCGTGGGAACGGCTAATTTAAAAGATTATAATTAATGTGCTGAAAAGCTCATTAGCTATTCTTTTCATTTTAAACAAAAGCCTTGAATCTTAGTAATTAAATCATTTCAGCAAACCTAAAATATTAAACAGATCTTAACTTAAGGAGATATTTTTAAGGTCGGAATAACTCGTAAAATTGTTTATTTATTTATTTATTCTTATTGTACCTTAGAGGAGATACCACTGGAGAGAGCATGATGCACTAACCCCTCTGCCAAATTTTTGTTCATATGTTCAGGTCATTCTTTATTTGTGTGCGTATCTTTTTGAATGTGTTGCGAGTTTATTATAGTGTGGGTATGCGTGAAATTGTATCTGTGTGTGTTTACTTCGCCTCCCGCACCCCGCAAAAGGGCCACGAAAAAAATGTTCGGGGAATCGACACGATACTAGCTCCATTCTAATTACTCTGAGTATTGTACACAAAGAAACACAGATACAGTAATTAAAAGATAGTAAATGCATGTACATTGGCGAGCTTAACTCAAACATGAGTTTTCTAACAGCAAACCAATTTACAGAGAGAGATTTGTAATGGGGTACAATTAGTGTACAACATACCTAAATATTAAGTTAAAATACTAGACATACCTACTATAAACTATGCTGTTTATATATATACTTGTATATATAGAAATATATAAATATCATACTGCTTGTGACAGAAAATGCTCCTTAGTTCTTGTCTTAAAAATGTTCTATGATGAACTGGCTCTGATAGAGTGTGGCAACGAGTTCCATAAACGAACTGCGTGGATAGTAAAGGAGCCACCATAACAGCTAGAGCTGTGAGATGGTGTACGCAACAGAAGGGAAGTGGTTGAACGACAAGGTTTGTCCCTAGGAACTAAGTACTCAAAGCGTTCACCGAGATAAGTAGGGGCATTACAGTTATTAAGAATAGTGTAAACATACTTACGAAGGCCAAATATAAATCGAATGCATAGGTTTTGTAGCCGTTCAAGCTTATTAAGAAGCTCTTCATTTGCATCAAGGAAACAGATATCGGCATAGTCAAGAAGAGGAAGTAAAAGGGATTGGGCAAGATAAACTTTAGGGCTCCCACACATAACTGCGAATTCGCATCGCATCGCAAATATCTGCGGGAAACAAATGAATTTTTGTATTGAAAATGCATTTGTTTCTCGCAGATATTTGCGATGCGATGCGAATTCGCAGTTATGTGCGCGAGCCCTTAGTAGAAAAAGGTAAAAATTTTTGAAGACGCTTAAGGGACTGGAACGAGTAAAAAACTTTCCTACTTACTTCAACAACGTGATTAGACCACGAAAGATTGCAATCAATTAGAACTCCCAAGATTTTTGACATGTTTAGAGTAGGCAATAGGAGCATTATCGAAGAGAACTGGCGGAAGAGAATCACAGTCCAAGAAATTTAACATATACCTGCCACCAATAATGAGAGCTTGTGACTTAGACGGATTGACAAGGAGGCCGAAAGATTTCGCCCATGTGCGAATGTTTTCATGATCATTATTGACGGCATCGATGGCTTCAGAAATATCTGCCACTTTAAAATGTCGGTATAGCTGCAAATCATCTGCATAGAGCTGAAAGAGGGAAGATAACCTGTCTGTAATAGCATTGATGAAAACGGAAAAAAGACGAGGAGAGAGCACGCTACCTTGAGGGACCCCCGAAGTAAGAGTACACCACTCTGAGAAACTCTCCTTCGAGGCGTACAGACTGCGAGCGCCCTCGCAGGTAAGAGTTCCAAGCAATAACAGCAGACGAGATATTAAGGGAGGATAGAATACCTAGGAGGACGTCAAAATCCACTGAATTAAAAGCGCTGCTAAAATCTAGCAAGACTAAGATTGTTAGCAGTTTCCGTTCCATAGCCAGTCGGATGTCATCAGTTATTTTTACTAACGCAGTAACAGTGCTATGGCCAGGACGGAAACCAGATTGAAATGGACTAAGGAGGTTTTGAGTGGACAAGAAATGCGAGAGTTGCTTATGAACAACATTTTCTAGAATTTTAGATAAGATCGGAAGTATAGAAATCGAACGAAAATGAGATAAAGAAGAAGGATTGGAGTTTTTAGGTAGCGGCAAGACATAAGCTTTTTTCCAAGCTGAAGGAAAGGAACTAGACTCAAGAGAGAAATTTATAAGGTGAGAAATTGCAGGAGCAAGCTCCACTATGATCAGAGAAAGCATCTGTAAATGTATTCCATCAGCGCCTACCGCCTTGGTTGAAATGGAATTTACTGATTTTATAATATCTTCATGAGTAATCGCTGTGAAGGAAAAAGAGGTGCCGGTTGACAATTGAAGGTTCGAAAGATAATTAAGCGTAGTAACTTTGACGTCAGCACTTAATAAAACAGGACGTTTGGAGAAGTAAGCATTGAGCTCATTAAGATCCAGAGTTGTAGTATTATTATGATAACCGCTCTTGCCGACATCAAGTGACTTAAGGAATTGCCAGACTTGTCCTGTATTAAGATTGAAGATAGAGTTATGGATGTGGCGCCTCTTTGCATCTCTACACATACGATTGCAGGGGTTTCGGAGTGTTGTGATAAAAGTTCCCACAAATCTACTTTTCCATGCATAACTTGATATGCATTTAATTCTATAAGTAAAGAAATACAATTCCACTCATAGTAAGTATATAACTTTTACAGATCTGTGTAAATAATAGGGTATTTGACTGTAGTAAAAATATAATTCATGCTTGTGTAATCTTAAAATACTGTAAGGATGCAAGATTATTTCGTAATAAAAACGGAAAAATAATGTAAGATGTTTGTGTAAAACTAAATTTAAAATACATTTTTTTTTAAATTCGCGTACGTAATCGCAAACACTCTATGATTGGACGAATTACCAGTGACGTCACATACAGGTAAACAGCATTGTTATTACGAGTAATGCGAGTGTTTTAGAGAGTATCAAACGATTAATCTGTATAATTCAGTGCTTTCTTTTGTATATTAGTTGTTTTTAACCATATTATTCAATTTAAAAGCAAAATGGATATGAATTTTGTAAAGGCTGACAGTGGAAATCTTCCTAAGATCGATGCTATTATGATTGGATTGTTCTTCCAAAATAATCCTAACTTTTTTGCTGCGGAACTCAAAAATGTGAAAACCGTGATGTAAGTATAGTATCTACGTTTTACCTCCAGATCTTAATAATATAGCAAAACAAAACAAACAACAAATGTATGTGTTGTAGGTTAAGGTTACCTATAATCATAAAATGTAACTTTTGGTTTGTTGTCTTTACAGAGCTTCAAGAGAATCTTATGGAGACGATGCTGTTGGCTACGTACAACTGCGTCGTGACAACCGACTTTGTACGATAAAATGTAAAATGTGCCCTGAGCACAAAGTGAGGGCTAGTGCATATTCTGTAACGTTGGTTATTGATGAAGACCAAAGCAAAATAATAAGTTGCGAGTGCCATGATTGTGCTGCATCTGCTGGAGGCTGCAAGCATGCAGTGGCCTTTTTGATGTGGGCTCATCGAAGGAGTGAAGAACCATCATGTACCTCAATAGAGTGTTATTGGAAAAAATCGACTCTATCTAGAGTAGGCACTACATTAAAATACATATTGGCAGAGAAACTAACAAGTAAGAAAGCCCCACATTTTTCTGACAACACCGAAGTTCTTTCAGAGTTTCTTCAAGATGCCAAACGCAGAAAAATTGAGAATTGTGAACTAATTAAGTTTCAAAATGATCACAAGTATACAGATATTAGGCAATTTTCTTTACATCATTTCCTTGTACAAAATGCTGAGATAATTGATAATGATGTCAACAAATTTATTCATTTGATGAGGACACAGATAGACAATAGCAGTCTAACTGAAATAGAAAAATTAACCAGAAAACAAAATAAAAGCCACTTGTGGTATGAACTTAGATATGGACGTATAACCGCATCCAAGGCTTATGAAGTGAGTAAATGTAAAACCATAGATGGATCATTGGTAGCTTCATTAATGGGGGCCAGGATACCGGATACATCTGCTATGAAGCGAGGCAGAATTTTAGAATCTAATGTCCGCAAAGTCGTTGAGAACAAATTAAAGAAACAATTTAAAACTTGTGGGCTTTTTATTGTAAAACAGTATCCAATGGTAGCAGCATCACCAGATGGAATATGTAAGGATGCTGTTATTGAAATAAAATGTCCCACAAATGAAAACAACAAAATTAATTATATTAAAAACAATATCATTTGTGCAAAATATTTAACGCAAATGCAGCTACAAATGCATGCATCAAACAGGAAAAAATGTTATTTTTGTGTTGCACATCCTGACTTTGAAGAGACTAGAAATGTAGATATTGTTTTAGTTTTATATGATGGTGATTATGTTTGCAATTTATTAAGAAACTTAGAATCCTTTTGGACAACTAATATTTTTCCATTATTGTCCCGAAGTACTGTATGATCTTAATCTGATGTTGTGATTAAATAAAATACGTTTTTCCTATTGATTCTTTTAATAATATATATAGGTACCTATCCATATTTTGTAATAAGTCACTCCGATAACATCCATTCACTACACAATAAAAATATTATTTAATAAGGGAACCCTGTATGTTGATAAGAGCACAAGCTATTACAATCACATCATTAAGTATACGCAGTATATTCAAATTAATAACAGAATGCTGCTTCAACATATGGAATTCTCTTACACGCCTTATCACCCTTTCTATGTGAATTCTAAGACTAGCAATTATTTTAGTCTGTCGAACTTCAGCTTTAGACAATTTCGACCCTGAAGTTACACTGGGTGGCCTTATTAATTTAATACCTTTATTTGCCAGTAACTGATCTACATGCTTAAAACCTCTATCAGCTAAAACACAAGTTCCCGGTTCTAATGCATCAAGGAAATTACAATTTTCTAGAATAGTAATATCACTTGCTCTACCACCAAAACCAGGCGAAATATAATTAATTAGACCATTAGGTGTACACGATATTAAATATTTAATTGTGTTTGCTTTTTTATAATCTGACCAAGTTAATGCCTGATAGAGGGCCTTGGATGGCTTTTGTATATCTATCTCTAAACAATCTATAATGCAAGTTACATTGTAATAATTATGTCTGAATGACATTGGTAGATTTTTTTTAATCAAGTGTTTGTCGACCTTAACAATAAAAGGACGTAACACACTAGCAATCAGGGGAATATTTCTCAAAAATAACTTACTACCATATGATAATGACATACCAAAATTATCCTCTAGTTCAGAAAAAGTACTATTTAGCCTAATTTTTTTTAAACACATTAAGATATGTTCCACTGGTATATTACAGTGTTTCTTAATTAATTGGATTATGAAATAAGAGTCTTTAGATATACCAACATACAACAATGGTTTGTTATGAATCAGATTTAAAGTGTTTTTTAAACATTGCTTTTTTTCTATATCAATATTTGTGTATGTGGCTCCACTATCAGAATCCGAAACTTTGGATGATGAAGTTGGTATAAAATCAGATGAGTCACTAAAATATTTTTCTTCATTATGAAAGGCTATTTTCTTTTCTATACTAGTGACACCCATTGTAGAAGGTTTTTGGTGACATGGTGAGGTGATTTTAAATGGAGAAGTATATTTAGATGCAGTAGAAATTTTATAAGGAGACATAGAAACATCTCTGGTCATAATCCTAGTCTGTACTGCCTTGCTTCGGTAATGGCCTTTTAAATTTATTTGGATTGACTTTTCTGCAGTTGCAGTTAGATTAGTTATGGTTTCTTTATCTTGATGTGTCTGTGGTGCTTCTGAAAGAACAAAATAGCAATTTTACATGAGTTTAAGTAACATTTATATGAGCTGACATTAATAGTAGCAAGAACCATTTTTTAATATTCTTGGGAGTATGTGTAGAATACAAAATTTTAAATTGTTTTCCTCATACAGATATCTTTTCTGTTAACAATAATATAATAACTATACCTATGATTTCTGCCTGGATTGCATCCTGCGTCTTATTCACATGATCCTGGTTATTTGTCTTAGTCACATTTATCGAAGTAAATGTTTCTTCATAATCTCCATGGATGAGTTCCATCTTTCGTCTTTTAGTGTATGCAGTTCGAGAAAGACTAGCATCACACAGCCTTTTTCTGCGATCTAGCTGACAATAAAACTTTGATGGCAAAGCTCCATCCACTAATAATAATCTCTGGCTAAATCCCATTTTGTACTGAGTGTAGTTTGCAATGTCGTTCTGCATCTGTAATTTTAATCGCACTTTAACTTCTGCAATTTAAACCTCAATAGATAAGTGTTTTTTAATTCCACTTTAACTTTTGTAAAATTTATTTATACATGTGCACATTGATTTACAATAAAAAAGAATACCTTGTAGATAACACAAGTGAACAACAAATTAAGTAGGTTTGCTATGTTATCGATTGAATTCATGAATTACATAGTAGACTGGTACATCAAAATGTTAGTCTAACCTCAAATTTAAAAGATGAGATACCACTTTTTCAAAGCGTTAACTAAAGACATTTATAAGCCCCCTTGGTATTTACTTAGGTATTAATAAAATAGCGATATTTACTTACGTCAAAATGATCCTCACAAAAGAAAACATTTGAAGTGAGTGATATATCATTCGGGTTTCGACGAGCAAGTTCCAACCACCTTTTCCGAATATTGGCATTTGTTGGAACACTTACAAACAGTTTAGTCGGAGTTTTTATTGAGGTATTTGTACATTGTGGCACTGCACACCATTTATAGACCATTTTTCTTTTCTAAATAAATACTGACTGACACAAAAATTATACTTTGGCACGGTTTGTTTGTTTACCTGTATCTGACGTCATCAGTGTCACGTGACCTATATATATGTGTTTACGCGGTATTTTCACGGTTTAAATTTTGTTTTTCGATATTTTACAAAAATACTGAAAATTAATTAGAAAAACAAACATATTTTAGCACAATGTAACAATAATATCAAATTGAGATGGTTTTAGGAAAACAGTCAAATACCCTATTGCAACAACGGCAAACTGGTTCACCATTGCTGAATGTTTAAAGTACCTACTACTTAAATAGGTACATGAAAGGTTTGCCATTGCCAACCTATAAAATATGAAGTAAAGAACCATATACGTACTGTATAAATGTCTGTGCACTTGATGTATGATGTTATTTCGACGCTATATTTTTTGCACAGATGTGAGGCTAATGTACTCACCGCTTGTTTTAATAATTATGATGTCATTGTGGACTGCAGAACATTATTTATAAACTTTTAAGTAAGGAATTTTCATAAAAGGATAGGTTAGCAGATGTATAGTGTGACTAGCAATTTATTGTGGCTTCGTCCACTATTCTTTTACAAAGTTTACCAACCCCTAGCGCGCCCCGAGTGGTTGTTTTTATAAATTCCCAAAAAACGTATTTATTTATTTTATTTAAAGAATCTGTCCAGTAAATTTCAAGTCAATCGAACCATAAAATAAAAAGTTTCATAAAAATTATGGAAACACCCTATTTAAATTTTCAAAAACCCTTTCTTAGTGGATGCTTACGTCATAAGAAGAACCTACTGTCCAAATTTCAGCTTCCTAGGTCTAGCGGTTTGGCCTGTGCGTTGGTGAATCAGTCAGTCAGTCAGGACAAGTAATTTTATATGTATTGATGATAGATATTTTCAAATTCATATGAGACATCTTGAACACACTAATGTGTTGGTCTCAATCTGATGCTAAAAAGACACAATGTCCTCCTCGTAACGACTGAGAACATCGATCTAATTATTACATCGATGGCTGAGAATCCTTTTTCTACACTTTAAATAATCGCAATGAGGAGTGATGGACTCCTCCAGTGCCCCTTATTATAATGGAGGATAGTCACGAGGCTCACGAGCTTAAATCATTTTCACTAACAGCATATATTGAAAAACAGTTTTTACCCACGGTTTTGCTCCCGTGCCACAGTTTCCCAAAGGAATGTGAATTTCCGGGATGCAACACTGTCCCAACCATATACTATCTCTTTGCAAAAAATCACGCCCATCCGTTACTGTATGAAAGCAAGGCAAATTAATATAGGATTTAAATGTTCACCTGCACAATATCCTGATAGCCGTTGACACTCATATTGTCGGTGGGTTCTAGCGGGTCCTGTGGCGGCGGTGTGGGCACGGACGCGGGCGACGGCGCGGGGGACCGCGGCGGTGTGGGGGTGCGCGCGCGCAGCACGGGCAGCCGCTCCAGCCGCGAGGTGACGCGCTCAAGACGTTCAACCAACGCCTCGAGCTCGGATGCCGGGCTGTGGCTCGCCGCTGTTTGCTCGGCGTCAGTACCTGTTCACACGACAAATTATAATAACAATAAGGCATCGTCCTAATACAACGCGACTAAGCAATCATCGCAAGTTCGAGCGAATTTTAGTGGTACAAATCTCCGAAAGGCTATAGGGTATTTTGCCACTGTGGTCGCCCTTGGTACTTAGCCGAGCTTATTTTGGCCGAGCGGTTGGAGGGTTTGGTTAACGTCGAACGGGCGCTGGCCCACTCAGACACATAACAAGTAGACATGTTCCTGCACGCAAAATGTTTTCACAAGTAGGAATCGAACGCACGATATGTTTGAGTGGCAACCAGGTCGTCAAACCACTACACCACAAACGGTAACAATTAATGTACATAATTCATTAGGACGAGAGCTCTGCTCAGGTAGGTATGTATATAAAATTAATTGATTCGCAACAGTACCTAACTACCTACCCGTTCCATCCGACCTCAGCAACGCTACCGCAAGCGACCGACCGGATGAACGTGGAATAGCAAAATATTTACGGGTGCAAATTAAATCCTAAGTATACTCTTATATTGTTGGCACGCTTGACAGGCCCAAGCTGCCTCCCAAGCGTGGGGATTATGGCAACCTCTCCCTTCTAAGGGAGAGGCCTTTGTACAGCAGTGGACTTTTCGGCTGGTGATAATAATACGCTTATATTACTTCAAATAACAGCATAAACGAATGATGATTACTAGTATTTGACTCGATCGTCTATTGGTTAGACACCCTGGCCGCTAGCATGCCGCTATCAATAGGTCGTGGCTGGGTTCGATTCCCACCTCGATAAATTTATCTGTATAAGTATATACATATTTACGAAAAATAGTGTATTTGTATGGTTATCATAGTACAGGTACTATTTTTGCATTCTGTGGTACAGGCTCTGCCAAGTTTAGGATCAGACGACCGTGTGTGGATTGTCATACAAACATAATATACCTATTAATCACTTTTATTTATTTATAGTAACTATGTCTATAAACTACCCGCCGAGGCTTGGCCTTTTAAGGATGTAAAGTAAACTTAAAAGGACGGCTTCATAAATAATGTAGGTCAAGGTCACCTACATGTAAAATATTATACACAGTACTCACATACTCTACACATTATCTGTTAAACTTTTATATGATGGTGAAAACGGCATCAAATTTCAATGTGTAGTTTAGAAGAAGTCAGTAAGCGAACAGGTAAACGCGGATGGCGACGTTTATTTCATACTACTACGAGGGTTTAGAGAAGACATATCGAGACGAAAAGATTCCATATAAAATCTTTTTAAAAAAAAATTGAACCGACTTCAATATCACTGAAAAGTATAAAATAATTTAAATATTATTGAAGTTGGTGTTAGCGTACCTGCTGTGTATATTTGGCACCAACTTCAATAATATTTAAATTATTTTATACTTTTCAGTGATATTGAAGTCGGTTCAATATTTTTTTAAAAAGATTTTATTTTAAACTTTTTAGTGATATTTTCATATATAAAGATTGAACCATCGAAAACCGTAAAATTATCTAGGTAGGTTATGATCACATTATCGTCTACATAGTTTTACATAATTCATGTTTCTTCAGAAAAAAATATCCGGTCGTAATGAAATTTGCATGAAAACATCATAGTAGTTTACTCTCTCGAATAAAAAAAGAATCATCGAAATCGGTTCATAATTGTCAGAGCAATGTAATGGAGAACATCAGTTTTATGGTTTTTACCAGATAAATTCCTCCACATCGTTCATGGTCCTCCAGGAAGTTCTTATCCGGTTGTAATAAAATTCATACAGATTCAATACAGTGGTTTCTTCTTTCGAATAAAAAAAGAATCATTGAAATTGGTAAATATTTGCCAGAGTTATGACTATTTTTGTCCGACCGAGCGAGTCCGAGCGATTAAAACGTCATCTATATAGGCTTTCTTGCAAGTCTCAGTGCGCAGTCACCATTCTTGTTTTTTCAGGAACTACTTATTACTAAGCAATAATTTTTTTATGGGACCCAATTAACGGATTAACCCATTAACGCCCAAAATAAAACTGCTTGTAAAAATTATATTTTTATAATATTTATTGTATCATTATAAAGTAAATAAAAGGTATGTAAGCAAAAATTTTTAAAAATTTATCCAACGCAGATATTATAAGGGTGTACCTGGACGAGTACAACGGGCGGATTAAGAATATAATTGCCTAAAGCAAAGTAGTTCAACACATAGAATTTTCCTGCAAAGTTCGCAACGCCAACCAACGCGATTGTAAGGAATAACACATTGCAACTAATAATTGTTATTGCGCTCGGGATTGTGACCAGCATGAGATACTCCCTTGGGTTTTGGGCAAGTATAGGTAAAAATTGCAACCTCCAAGGTTCTTCCGTTGGGTGACGTAGGAGGCGACAAAAGTAGAACCAGAACACGGACAGCAATGTCTTCTGTTGAAATATCTATCTTCACGTATACTGCTATCCCCAATGCTTCGGCAACATTCCCCATATCTACCTCCCCCCCCATCATAATTGAGGCAGACTGACGTTATCTTTTCGAAGTTGGTCACGAATGCATTGGACGTGTGAGCTCTTGGACTAAAATGATACAGACACTAGCAGAGTCGCTGGAGGACCTCAATACTATGCTCAGCAAATGAACATGAATAAGATAAAGGCGTCTAAAGTCCACCAATTGGAGAGACTGTCCAGTTTCGGATTTCAGTCCAACGTCGATAATGAATTCTTCCTAAGAATTCAACTCGGATAGGCAAATTACGTGGTATCTTCTCGCTCAAAATACCGTAAAGCCTAAAGATAAGGGACTTCAAATAAAGTGTGTTGCCACCAGTGCCAATAAGACGTGGTTCCCGACTGCTAGTCTTTCAGAGAAGGTCTAAAGTCTCACGAAGGGCTATAGAGAGAGCAATGTTCAGAGTTTCATTACGCCATAAAATCAATACATACGCCAAAGAATCAGTCATCAGTATAGCTCTCAGAATCTGCAATTTGTAATGGCAATGGGTGGGTAAGCCCTAGCGCTCACAGAATCGATAACAAATGGCGAAGAAGAATTCTCGAATGGCGACCACGAACCGGAAGATGCAGCGTAGGCAGATCTCTTACTGGGTGAACCGATGATATTGTGCGAGTTGCAACCGGTGGATGTACGCCAATTGGCAATTGGTAAGAGGGGGGGGGGGGCATCTATGTTCAGCAGTGGTCTTACAGCTGATGAAGATGATGATGATTATTATTTTTGAGGGCTTTTTCTAATCCTGAAAAGCAATTTTGTCTTGTAAAGACGCCCTTGTAAAATTATCAAAATGTCTGAAAATATTGGTCCATAAGTGCCCATTGTACCCATCCGGGTACAGTGACATAAATGGACTCTGATATGGGCTTACTGAAAGTAATTGTTACTAAAATGGTATCATATGTTTCTATATAGATGTACAATAGTTTTTAATAAAGAAAATATCAAATTACTATTTATTTTATAGTAAAAATATTTTTTTTCATTTTACCTAAAGACCTTGGGCCTCAATCACAATTTGTCACAAAAAAAAATTACATTTGTTTTCGCGCCGCTGCCAAACTTATTTTTTTCATATACTAGTTATACCATTTAGTTACTATATATGTAATTACTTTCATACAATCCACAAATAAATATAACTAAATCATGCATTTTGTTGCTGTACCCGCGCGAGTACAGAGGGCGTTAATGGGTTAAAGAATGGATGGAAGAAAGATTTTTTCAAATCGGTTCATAATTGCCAGAGTTATGCGCGAACATACATAGAAAAAAAAAAAAAAAAATATATATACAGACGAATTGAGAACCTCCTCCTTTTTTTGAAGTCGGTTAAAAATAGGTACATAAGAATCAGTGCGAGAGACACAGGAATTTATAATTTGTAAGTACTCGCGGTCACAAGCGGTTTATCATCTTAAGAATGGTAATCGCTTGCACGAGCCGGGCCAAAATACGCGCGGACGAGGTACGCGCACGTAACGCGTAGTTCAAACGATTTTGATTGAAAACTGGCACACCGTTTGTGTCCGCGATACCTACTAAATATTAGCTACTATATAAATAGGTACATAGTCTAATGTACAATTTAAATTTAAGGTAACCTTTGACCTCTTGCAATGGCAAAGTTTCGCTACCCTCTTACTCGCCCACGTCGCTTATTCTAAGCTAATGATATCTTAATTAACCCAGGGATAAAGTGCCAAATGTCATAAAATCAAAAGCTTTTGTTACACGATAACTTCTATGCCACAGGGAGAAAGTTAAATTGAATTGAAATTAAATTACGAATAGTATGAAAAATGGAACACAAATTAAATATGATGAATGATAGAATGTACATTTTAAGTTATTTTTTTGTTAGAGTAAATTCATTTTTATATACATACAATTATTGTTTTGATTAAATAACTATACTTATAGGCATAATACAGGGTGTAAGGGACTACGTACCGAAAACTTTTTTATAAGATTTCTCACATTGTCCATTACAACATTACAGAAACGAAACCATTTTTAAGGAAAATGACAAATGACTAACTTGAACTAATTTTTGAGCATGTAATGAATACGTGCGGAATAATATTTATTTTTCAAATTAAATTGCTAATTTCAATCAAGCCGCCTGCCACCACGTTTGACAGATTATGGCAACCCCTCCCTTCTAAGGCGGCATTTTGTTTTGGAAATTCATGAAAAAGCCGATGAAAAATTTCAACACTAGAATGTTCAGAATCATGTAAGGTAAGGTGGGGTAAGACTAACATACTTTACTGTCGGACAGACAAACTGTATTTTTGTGACTTACATTTATGCCTTAAAGGTATTTAAGACAGTAATGCCACTGCTATATTAACACTATAAGCTTATATAAAACAATGAATACATTACCGTAATTGAATCTGGCACAGAAATTTTGAAGAAATAGTGATATAGGTAAAACTGGTAGTCTTACCCCACCACACGGGGTAAGACTATCAGTGACATATTTTATCAGAAATCGTTCACCAAATAGAACTTTTGAAAACAAATCATGCTTATAACAAGTAAATAATAATAATAATATCTTGGGACAATCCACACACGGTCATCCGATCCCAAACTAGGCAGAGCCTGTACTATGGAAACCAGACAACTGATACTAATACTTATATACTTTTTTTTTTTGTAAATACATACTTAAATAGATAAACAACACCCAGACACTTGGCGGGAATCGAACCCACGACCCATCGGTTAGCAGGCAGGGTGTCTGACCACTAGACCAACGGGCCCGTCAAATCAAGTAAAAGATAACTCTATTGCAACGTTACAGCGTTTATTTTTGCGGCAATTCGTGTAAATAGTTATCCGGGGTAAGACTGACATACAATCGAAAACAGGGGTGTAAAACCTTTAACTTGTTTTTTTTTATCGACATCAAAACCTCATTGTCACTATGAAATAGTTCAGCGATTAAAGTATAAAGAAGGAGCAAACACAAACACTCACAAACTTAAACAATATAGGAAGCTTTCGAAAGAATGTATATGCACATTTATAAATGCGTATGTATCTCTGTCTCTCTGTTGTCATCAATTTCCTTAAGTGTATACGTGAGTAAAAGCGCGGGACGTCGCTAGTAGGGTTATTACAATCAGTTTTTCTAGGTAGCAACAAATAATTCTTTTTTAGCACCTAGTTAAAGCCGATACCCGCTTTGAAAATGTTTACAATATCTGACTTGGGGCAAGACTAACATACGTTAGTCTTGCCCCTGGTAAACTGATAGTCTTCCCCCACTTTGACATTTTTATATTATGGTTTTATTTTGTTAAATATTAAGGAAACTTGTTTGTTTTATGTGATAATAAAATGATAATTTTAAACTCGATGTTTTAATGTTTTTTCAGATCCACCAACTAACCATTTTTTTTTCTTACAGCTGACATTTTAATTGTGTGATATTGACCAAATAGTTCAGCAGAAGTGGCAACTGTGTTTTGAGCCGAGAACCATTTCATGATAACTGTTTTATCGACAAGTTAAATTGGAAAAAAACGCAGAACTTTTCGAGTTATTTGAAAGTGATAGTCTTACCCCGGTGACAGTCTTACCCCACCTTACCTTACTAGATACCTGGTATCGGTTTTCGGTACGATGTCCGTCACCCCGCGAAAGTGACGCGAAAAGCAAAAGTTTTGCTCTGCGTCATCATTTCTAAAACGCTCAAAACCAGAATAAGTACTTTAGAGAAAGACTAATTTTATTTTAGAATTTACTCCTATTGGGCTAAAATAATAAATTAACAGAAAAATGTCATAGGATCTATCTAAGAGGTGTTAGCGTCATTCATAAGGTAGATTAAACCTTATCATGAAAATAACAGCTGTCTTCAAAAACAACGTTGTTGTTCATAGATGTTACGGAGCTTACCGGAGCTATGTAGGTATATGTTCATTCATACATAATATCAAACTGCCTATTTCCATAGTAACACAGGTGTGTGTGCCATAGTTTCAAAGGGTGTGGGCCTACATAATTAATCACATTTTTATCACAAATGATGAATAGCCACTAAAATATATAAACGTCTTCATTACCCAGAGCTCGGTTGTAAGCCTCCTCGATTGTTTCTACTATAGTTGTCACATCCTCTTCCTCAGCATTGTTAGCTCGCGTTTCAAACATCTCGATTAAATGTCTCATATTTTTTCGATATTTTTTATTATCCATTGAAACAACTTTAAATATACACCATGAATCACAGAACTGGCTAAAATTTTTGTTTGTAACACTGCAGTGTTGATCGAACGTTCGCTATCAAATGAGTGACTAACTCGCAAAGATAAACGATATACGACCAAATATTGATAACAACGTCTTTAAGGAGAACTGTAATCAAATAATAAGTAGGTAATGACGCTGACGATAGCAACACAATGCAGAAAGATAAGTGTTAAGTTATTGATTTCATGTCTGAAAATCCTACTCCTAATCCTAATTTGAAGTAATATCTCTTTTTACACATTTATACTTTAGTTAGAGATATTACATACATGCCTTGTACAAATAAGTTAACAAAGATGGATGAATGGATGGAATGGATGGATTGGATTAGACTGATCTATTCCAATAAATCTATATTAAGTTATATTCAAATACTGAAGGTATTTGAACAAAATTATTTCCGTAAATACACTTCTTCTTCTTCTATTATGTGCCTTTATTTTGACTTCCTGGTACGACACACACAAATACACTTAATTTTTTTTTATATTTATTTATCTAAGTATTTATTTTATAGTAAGTATAGTATAAGCAAACGATAAGACCGCCTAAAATTGTAACACTTATCAGTATCACACAGTTATTGTACAGTTAAAAATGTATATTTGTAATGCACACAGCATTAAAGTGCATTTGTATTTATAGTAAGTATATTACATACATATTTACGTTTAAATTATAGCAGAATTAAAGTCAGTCCAACTGTTTTAATTTGTAATTATATTTTAGCGAAGCATAAAAATTTAATTCGAAAATCAAATTCCTTTTTTCTTTCAGGTAACAAGGTGCCTACAGAGCGTGAGCGCTGTACAAATTCATCCATAACTTGACCCCGTTGGTCAAGTTCTTTGCCTAGCATTAAGGTAGACACGAAACGAAGGTATCTTTAAAAGTATGTAAAATCATTTTTTGTAACCAGGTTAATACATGCCATGTTCAGAGTCCGTCAATGAATAATTTTATTATAAAATTAATAGATACCACGGATGATATAATAAATAATTAGTAGACTCTAACGCATTGGGCGTGCTAAATATTTTGCAATAGTTTGCAACAGTTATTTACGCAAAAATTAAATAAACAGATGTCAATCAATTGGGTTGCACAGAGCATGGTCTATTGGTAAATTTTATCGTCGTTTCAGTTAACAGAGCTGTTAAATATTATTACTTTAGAATGTGAAAGCCAGTTTGGGGTTCTGGGGTAACCCTGGTAAACTAAATAAGCTATGATCATAGATTATACTCCTATCAAAAACGTTGTCAACTAATCGGAACTGGTCGAAGAATTAAATATTAGTTAGTTTAAGAGAATCTACTAGTTTTTAATACTGGCTGCATAATAAATTAATTGTGAGTATTGTCAGTCAGCATAAATAAAGATGATACGAGGACTTCAGTTTTAGCCTTTTACAAACCGGGTGGAAGTGTGGCAGTAAGGGCTCCCACACATAACTGCGAATTCGCATCGCATCGCAAATATCTGCGAGAAACAAATGAATTTTCGATACAAATTCCTGCGATGCGGCGCCGCATCGCATCGCAGTTATGTGTGGGAGCCCTATGACAATTATGTATTGTACAGTCTTATCTACCAAGTACCATGTAACACATACATACTTCTCAAATTAATTAGTTCGCTATGTCCAATGTAAGTTTCTTAATGTAAGTAGGTAAAAGGTACTGGTTGGTTACAAAATTTACGACTACTCTGGGGCGTAAAAATTGTCCGCTAGCCATTACTCCGACCCTACGAAGCTTTAAAGAGGCGTTTTATTACATAACACGGAATGCCACATACAATCCGCTGTATACCCAACTACACAGCTTTGTGTGACCCAAAAATGGGACTTAGTTTAACTCTGTGAGTAATAAAATCCTTTGAGGAAAACACAACCAGTGTATACCTACTTGTTTTGTAAATGTTACATGTATACGGTAACAAACACCGCGTTAATTAAGTAGTGGTCGTCTGTGATTGTCCTTCTCTTATTTTTACTCTGGCGTTGATAATTTTTAGTACTTGAGTATTTTTTTTATTGAATATTGCTGGGCATAGTAAAGTATATTCCTTTATCAGAAGGAATTCTAAGCCTTGAATACCGTGTGGCTTTATTATAATCAGAGTGATATTATAGTATATATACAAAGCGTTACAGAAGTAGCGTACGCAATGTAGCAGTTGGTTCAGAAAAAAAACTGGATCGATTAGTGTAAGTAAGTAGGTACAATTAATAATTGTTTTCACCAATTCGAGTAAACTAAACTGAACACTCAAAGCATTAACACCTACACCTGTCTGCTGTTAACGTTATCAAAATAAAATTATAAGTGCTACATCGTTTATATTCAAGAACCTAATTGGGAGTGTTTCATACTGTGCGGTAAGCCATTTTGTAACACGTACTAAATACCAAAATGACTGAATGAGATACCTAATGAATATTAGAGAGTTCCATAAAAGTTGCTTAAACTTGTACTCAGTAATTTATTTTCATGAATTTAGTGGAACCAAATGTGACGGAAGCGGACTACTGACGAGGTCAAGACAGACAGTTTTTCCATCAAGCAACAGTTAAAAGGCGCCAGCAGCACATTAACAGTAAATTAAAGCTAATTTTCTACGCCAGATGCTTGATTTATATTTCTTCTCATTAGTAGGAAACCCGATGTTGTAGATAACAATTACAACGGACTGCATAATTAAGTACCTAGTTAAGTTATAATTTAATGTGATGCATTACATTTTCTTACGGCGATATTATTTACCATGCCGTTTCTGATACTAGACTTTATAGAAATTATACCAAATGAGGCAATAACGCGCTGTAGTGCGAGTTCACGTTTACTAATATTTTTCCATAAATCACGAGGGAAGTTGCAAGCAACAAGAACCGTGCTTATGTTGGATTGTCTCGTGATCCAGCTAAATTCAGCCCATAACCTTAAGCCGATGTATGTTATATATTGGCTTATAACAGTTTAGGTACTATGAGCAATACATGGATCGAAGTGGATCAAGGTGTTTCCTAATTTATGATGCGCCATCACAATTTTACAAGTAAATTATTATCTTTCGTACCAGTTACTTCAGCTGTGTGCCAATATACTACAGTGAATAACGAGTATTACCAGTCTGCTCATCATATATGTACTTTGTGAGTATAATACGTGGCAATATGAACAAAACATTATGTTAAACCATTTGGAAATTATGTCAACTGGAGTTGTGTTTTTGCGGATCTTATATCGACTTAGGAAACCAATTCTGCCATACTTACTGAAAACACGCATAAAATCCAAATAAAGTTCCTAAGTATTTGAAAAAAAAAACACTTGTTGGTTCAAAACATTTTGTATTTGTATTTTGTACTGCCTTACAGATCATAATCTTCCTGTGGCTTCATTTAGATAATGATCTTCCTTTCAATAGCTAAACCGGCTTAGTAAGTTTTGTTGACGTTTTGCAAAGAAAAGTGGAAATTATCTTCCCTAATCCTGCTCTTCATCTTACTGATTATAACGCAATACCGGTTCTGAGATAATTTAGCGTTCTACGAGACTCATCAAGGGTCAACTCTTGGTTTGGTGCCTACTGTAAATCCAGGTTAATATGAGAAAGAGCACAGTGGTGGGTAGCAGATCATTAAAAGAGAGACCTATTATAAGAGATGGGATGAAGCCCGAAAGAAATATGTATGAGTTATTGCTCATCCAAAATATGAAATATATGTACAAAAATAAAGGACACTGACCGACCGGACACTGGTTTTAGCAGGCCCGTCACGAGAGGACCGCGTTTATAAGGATGATATTGGGGTCGCACCAGTGTTCCGAGTGCAAGCACCGTTGAAACGACCGTGTTTGCGGGAGCATAATATATCTAGACATAGTAACTACCCATCCGTTATATAATATATTAAAACTTTTCGGGGAACGTTTGCCCGTCCAACACGCACGCTTGTCTGGCTGGTGTGTCTAATACAGAGTTGTTACTACTATTAAGAAAGATGTTAGGTACGTGCAGGTATACCTGCTAGAATCTATTACAAATTATCTAATACGTGTAAAAATATTTATTAAAAAAAACCGGCGAATGATTAATAAGTATGAGAACATGTTGAAGAATTCATATTATTATAAAAATTTAAGAACACGAATAAACACATTTAAGAAGATTATATTTATGCATTATTACAACTTAAATTTAAGACATATTTGTCTACAAAGACCAATCAAAGCCACTGTAGCCGAATATATTAAAGGTTGTGGCTGAAAGTAGCGTGAGTCACAGTTATTTTCCGATATCTAGATAGTGTATACGTCTTTCATAAATTTTATAGCAATTGTAAGAGATGTTAGAAGTGCGATGAATTTCTGATAAGATTACGTTAGTAAGTAATAAGAACGGAGTTCTTTAATTACTCTTCTCTTTTAGCTTAAGTAGGTGTGTTTTCTTTACGGTGTTTTCGTTTGCAGTAAAGTTTAATTAGTTTGTTTTAAGCTCCTTTTAATTGCTCAGTTCCAATGAAAAGCTACTCAACAAAGAGTCATTGTAAACGGCCTTTGGCGTCCACGTTCCGCCTCAATCAAACAATAGAAACCAGACATTAAGTTGGAATGAAATAACAAATCAAATAATTAGTAAGTACGTTAAGTACTTATGCACTATGTAGCAGAATATATGCAGCATTAGTGATGATAATTAATTTAATTATGCTTAAATTCCAGATCCGTAAGAATCAGTCACGCTAACTGAAATAAACCTGATCCTGGCTTACAGGAGTCACAGTGGTGGGAATATGTAATATAGTGGGATGAGTGCCAGTTAACTGAGATAATCCCTGTACTAGTCATTTGACTGACATTATAGACATGTTTTAGAAGAAGGAAATCATGTATATACATATATATACATGATTTCCTTCTACCTATACATTTTATACCTATCGTGGCCTCCGTGGCGCACTGGAAAACCGCTTGCTTTGTAAACCCGAGGTCGCAGTTTCGAATCCCGCGGGCAACAACTTGGTGTTGCTGTTCCTTACTGGCTAGGACTGGGACAATGTAGGCCGATCACCTGATTGTCTGTAAAGTAAGATGAGCCATGCGTCGGATGGCCATGTAGAAAGTCGGTCCTGCGCCTGACCTCTCCCAGGTCGTGTCGGTCTTCCGTCCTATCGGATTGTGAGAGGTAAAGGAAGATCCAGGCCCAAGTCTACGCAAGCACTTCACACTCCCGCGTAGATGGCTGATCTTGTAAACGATAGGCTGCTGTGGTCGTATCGGCTAGGAGAACATTATCATTAGATATATCTTAAAATATCATTAGTAAAAATGGAGTGTGCGTGTTTCTTTAATATTTATAACCAGTTCTAACAAACATTTAACGTAAGACTGACTCACTTTATACTGGCCAGTCCAATCGTAGCTAGCCTTACGTAAACTGTTTACAACAACAGGCTCCCAGCAGGGCATCGGGAGGGTACGAAAAATCAATTGATACAAATGAGACATCTCAATACCCGCACACCAACCCAATCCACTCTACTGAACGAATAAACATTTGACTGAATATTTTGCCACCACAAGCTATTGGAATTAAGTCGTAGGGAATTCTAAAACTCGTAGCAATAGAAAGTAGAATAATCATCCACAGCCAAAAGATGTCCACTTCTGAGCAAAAACCTTAGAAGGGAGGGGTTGACATAATCCCCACGCTTGGCAGGCGTCTTGGGGATCGTAGTATAAGTGGTAGGTAATCCAATAGGAAGACGCTGCCGAGTCTTCTTGTTTTCCCTTTGTCGCCTCTTACGGACACCCAACGGGAGGAGATGGGAGGGTGCTATTCTTACCCGGACACCACACGGGTAGCAAAAGCAAGTAGAATTGGTGTTTAATCTTTAGTCTTGATAAGTATATAACATAAATAAATCGGGATTTATTACCAAATAGATTTTTTTAAAAAATGAGGTGCCATGTTGGTTGAACACGTAGCAACTGCGTTGAGTTGACTACCCTAGAATAGTTCTTACTATTCTAGGGTAGTTTTAGAAAGTTTTAATAATGTTCAATTATATAGATAGTCCATAGATAACTCTTTATTGCACACCAAATAACATAACCAAAAACAAAAAAAGTATAGTTTTAGTTGGTATACAATTGGCGGTCATGTCGTTTATTTTTTTTGGGAATGATAGACGCTGTTGGCCGCAGATGGCCATTACAGCTTCACCGGACAATAGAAGGCGAGCGCTTAAAGCGCTCTAGCCTTAACGGCAGAAGTAGCGACGAGCTTAAGGGCACCTCAGGGAGGCACGGCCTCGGCTTGGGCTGTCGCTTAAGAGAGGGCTGAGTTTACCACCGGTTCACAACGCGCCCCCACTGATAAGAACCGGCAAGAAACTCAGTGGGGTGATGCACGTCGTTGAGGTCGCATACGTACGACCCTTCGGCCGCGCCGGCGAGACCGGTGTCTGATAGCTAGTGTAGCATACGGTTGTCGGGGAGGGTTCGGCGCATCCCGGTCCGATAGGACCGTCATGGGGTCAGGAGGGTCGAGCAGTACGTGCCGTGGTCTGCGGCGCGAGTCAGAAGGACTAGGGGCGTAATCGGCGGCGGCGCGGATTAAACTGTTCGCGTGACGGGACGCGGATTCAAAGTTTCGTTTCGACGCTTCTTTGAGGAACTTACGAAGGGGATCTAGCTTGAAATCGGAATGCAGATCTACGTTCCGCATGTACCACGTGGCACCGACGGCACGTCGGAGGAAACGATTCTGGATAACCTGGAGGCTATCGATATGGGTGCGCGCGGCGTGCGCGAAAACTATACTCGCGTAAGTCATAATTGGGCGAATGCAAGCTTTGTAACTACGTGACATCTTCTCATCAGAAATTCCGCAGTGCCTGAAGACAAAGGTTTTTAACCAGTGTGTTGCCAGTGATGACATATGGTACTGAGACGTGGTCTCTAACAGTTGGCCTTTTGGAGAAGCTCAGAGTCACACAACGAGCTATGGAGAGAGCTATGCTCGGAGTTTCTTTGCGCGACAGAATCCGGAATGAGGAGATTCGCCGAAGAACCAAGGTCACCGACATAGCTCGTAGAATATGCAAGTTGAAGTGGCAGTGGGCCGGCCACATCGCTCGAAGAACCGATAACCGTTGGGGAAGAAAGGTTCTCGAGTGGCGACCACGAACCGGAAGTCGCAGCGTAGGCAGGCCTCCCACTAGGTGGACCGACGACATTGTTCGCGTCGCAGGAAACCGGTGGATGCAAATAGCAAGCGCGTTCATTGTGGCGGTCTAAGGGGCAGGCCTTTGTTCAGCAGTGGACGTCTTCCGGCTGGTGATGATGATGATGAAGCTTTGTATAATGTCAACTTATTTCTAAGCGACATTTTACTCCGCTTGCAGAGAAGGGGATACAGGCGACCTAATACGAAAGCCGCTCGATTGCGGACAGACTTAATGTGCGGGCCGAAAGTCCTGGCGGAGTCCAACGTGACTCCGAGGTACTTAACCTTCCTAGTCCAGGGGATAGGGCGATTGAATAGGGATATTGGGGACAGTCGTCTGTTGGGCCGAAGGCTCCGCGCGGAGAACATATTGGCGGGTCCCCGGGAGAAGACCACCGCGGCACTCTTCTCCGGGTTCACCTCTATGCGCCACGTACGGAACCATTGACCCAGGGCGTCGACTGCGGCTTGAAGAGCACGCGTTAAATAGGACATGTTCCTATGGGAATAATAGAGAGCGGTGTCATCCGCGTAAAGGGCGAGTTGGACTCTGCTCGAACGAGGAATGTCGTTCGTGAACAGGCTGAACAAGAGGGGAGAGAGCACGGAGCCCTGAGGGACTCCGGCCTGTATAGGATGGGGCGAAGAAAACGTACCTTCGACCCGTTATCGAAAGGTACGATTCGAGAGAAAGTCTCGTATGATGAGTACGAGCCTATCGGGGACTCCTAACTGGAAGAGCTTGTATATCAAGCCGTTGTGCCAGACCTTGTCGAAGGCCTTGGCAACATCGAAGAATAGGGCGCCTGTGTAGACGGGCTGGGTCTTGTCGCTAGCTGCGATCTCTTCCAGACGATTATATGAAGAATAAAAGAGTGTTAAAAAAAACCAATATTTTATTGCCATACTTACGGCCAGTGTTATCAGACGATTAGTTACCAAGACTGCGCCTGAAAGGACTGCTAAATGGGCTCTATAGTTGGTTACATGATATAAACACCTATTTTCGTAGGCTCTAGGTTTAGCTAATGGTTAGGTAATATTAAGCAAACACGCGCTAAGGACGGAATAATATGAATCTTAAAATGCAAATGACAGAACGAGACGTATTTAATACACACATCAAAAGTGTCTAGGGATCAAGCATTTTTAAGCGGATTTCTTGAGATTGAGATGTGGCTTTGTAATAAATTTATGATTTTATAAATTTATATGGATCCTTTTTGGTGCATTTCATAATTTGAATCAGGAACTGTGAATCAAATTCGAGTAAAAGATGAAAATCAGCTGTCAATATTTTCCCTATAAAAACATACAACGCATTGAAGACATTATTAGTGCTACTGTTTCCCTACTACTGATTAAAACCAACGTTATTATGGAGCGGCGACGTCATTTAAGCAGGGAAGAAATGCTCAGAGCCGTGGGAATGATAGAAGCTGGTTCCCGGCAACGTACTGTGGCTTTAGCTCTGAATACAAGTCAGAGTGTTATCAGTCGACTTTGGACACGTTACCGAAGCACTGGTACCGTGGCTGAGCGCCATGGAGGACGGTATCGCTGCACCACACGGAGACAAGACCGATATATTCAAATCTTAACTCGAAGAGCTCCAACAATAACTGCCATGATGTTAGCCGTGAGGCTTCATCACTCTTCAGGGAACTTAATTAGCGACCAAACAGTCAGAAACCGCTTGCATGAAGTGAACCTTCATTCCCGAAGACCGCTACGGGTACCACCTATAGCAATGCACAATCGTAGGATTCGATATCAATGGGCTCTTGAACACAGAAATTGGGCAGAAGAACAATGGCGTTCCGTGTGCTTTTCTGATGAGTCTCGTTTTGGTATGAGACCGGATACAAGACGTATACGACACTGGAGAACCCCTGGACGCCAACAGCGATTAAAATCCTGCCAGGAAGTCCATCCTTATAGTGGTGGACCCATCATGGTATGGGCGGGTATTTGGATCGGCGGAAGAACTGAGTTGATTTGGATCAGAGGCAACCTCAACGCTCAAATTTATGCTGAGACGATTGTATCAGACGTCATCGTTCCTCTACAAGTGCAAATCGGTCCCTTATTTCAGTTAATGCATGATAATGCACGACCGCACACCGCAAGAGTTGTAAGACAGACTCTCGCCGCAGCTAACATCAATGTCCTGCCCTGGCCTGCTCAGTCGCCAGACTTGAACCCGATTGAGCATGCATGGGATATGCTACAGAGAAGAGCTCTGCCGAATATGGAGGGTATCCAGTCGCAAGAAGACCTTTTTTTGTTGTTGCAATGAACATGGGCGGCCATTCCACAGCGTGATTTGGATGAACTCATTTTGAGTATGCCAAACCGATGTTCTTGTGTTGTTAGTGTTCGCGGTAGAAACACGGATTATTAATTGTTTAAGGTACCCAATAAAATTTTAAAGAAAACTGTTATTTCAGTCTTTTTTTCGAACTTTTGTGTTAGTGGTTCAAATGTCAAAAATCCCTTTATTAGGAAAATGGCAAATTTCTTTATTAATGCAAAGGTGACTTGGTTTATCGTTACTGTGACAAACGAAAACACTTTATTTGATGAATCCTTAAAGAAAATTTTAATTAATATCAATCAGGAGAAAAGTTATTGCAAAAATATATGTTGATCCCTAGACACTTTTGATGTGTGTATTTATGAAATGTGCTGAGGAGTTGATTGCACGTAACAAAAACAATAGTGGCGATACAGTAAAATTGTACTATGCCGTGAAAGAACAGGCAGCTTGGTAGAGCATTCGCCGAAACATATAATGTAACATAAATGTACATACCATGTTTATGCATACCGTATACACGACTTAGTGCACTGTGACTATAAATAAGCTTAGCTAATTTTTGTCATGTATCTATGTGACGAGAGCTAGCACTCTGAATTACGTAGGTAGTGAAATTACGTACTTCGTGCCCTGAATTATGATGAAGAATACCCACGTAGACCAATTGAAAAAGAGAATATAACACAATTCGTGCACTCTCTTTATTTGCAGACTGTTCGCAAAATGATTGTATTATGTACCAGACATTTCCATGACAAAGCAAATTATCGACAATTCGCCTCGCCGAACAACCGATAAAATAGAATTAGCATCATTCATTTCTACTAATTGGCTATTGGCAGTAGAAATAGTACATTTAGGAGTATATCAGAAATTATTCTATAACTTGCTATATCCTAACATATCGTGATAGTTATAATAACGGTCATTTGAAATGTTTTATTCTTAAGGGAATACGTTTCATGTGCTTGATCAATAGTTTGAATGAGATTGCCTGTTGGCAATCAGCTGAAAGTTATTAATTGCAGATATAAAGAATTAATTATTTCTTTAACGTTTGCCCATCTATCGCCCGATTACTGCGCGATTTCTTGCTAATTGCTGTTTTAAAATAATCAACAGAGGTTTTTTTAAAAAACAAGTGCCGGTCGTAAATAAAAGTTTTTACTGCAGTACACAGTACATGTCAAGTATAGTTGGACGTAAAAAATGTACAGACAAGATTACAGTTGTAGTAATGTGAATATTATGTAAGAAGGAGCGATCTCAATAAGAAGCCACAGAGCGCGACTGGAGACCGCACCCGCACGCAGGCTGGGTACAATATCTTTTACAGCTAGATACATAGATATATTATGTACGTGAATTCATAAAAAAAGTAAGTCAAGAACAAGCAAGATATTCTTTTAGCCATAATTCAGTATCTATGTATATATTTTTACTGCTTAAAATATAATGTAACGAGTATGTACATTATTTATTTAGCTCTACAAAATGGAACAGGCAACATTTTATAAAGTTTTACGTTACACAACCAAAAGCCCACGCAAGAACATTTTTTTTTCTTAAAATCTTTGACGGTGTCTACGTCTCATTAAAAAAGTTGTCTATCGAAATATAAGGTTTTTCAAGATTTAATTACATATTTAGTCAAAGAATCTGAGATGGTTCGTAACAAGAACCTTGAATTAGTAAGAGGAGCGTCTGTATTTAAAGCTTTACGAACTAAATATCGTTAACAATATAAATAAATTTAAAAAAAAAACACTTTTTTTAAATAATTCATATTACCTAGCCTAACCGAGACAAGAAGACTAACTTAATAAAAAAAACGATATAGCAATAAAACAAATCAATATGAATTAAAAACGTTAAATTGTGTAGAACTACACCGGATTTTTGACGTCAGCACGTCGTCGCCGGTCGTTAGCAGTGTTGCCAATTCAGTGTTTTTATAGCTAGATTTAGCTATAAATCAACTTCATCAGCTACAAAAAAATCGATCTAGCTATTAAGCTATTTTTAACTACATTTTTTAGCTTTTTTGTTTAACATGTCCTCTAAAAGGGAAGAGCCGACACCCCCTCCGAATTGTCTTCGATACTACAGTGACCTTGACCACACAACAATAAGTTTACCACACGACCTCCAAGCACACGACTATCTAATGTTAAATCTCGTTAAATTTTCTCAAGCTCCTTTTTTTCTCTAACTCAAAATTTATAAATATCGACCTTACATACATTTATTCATTCAGATGTGTTAATTATATTTAAATATTTTTTTGTAGTCATATACAGTCTGTATCCTGTAAAATATAGATAGACATATACAACGTGTTATAACAAAAAACCCCGTAAAAATTAAATAAAAAAATATATTATTTTCACTGATGTGCAAACCCTATTTCAGTAAAATTAAAGAGTAAACTACGCAGAATGTACCTACATTTCTACCTAATTCGTGGAACGACAAAAATTTTAAAAGACCCAACCTTATTAGGGTTGACAACATTTTTGGCTTTGATAATTAATTAATTTTTGGTATTTTGTAACACGTTGTATTGGTAATATAAAAAATAAAATAATCTTTCTAAATAGTAAAGTTTTTTAGTAATCCTAAAAAAACCTCCACAGACAAACTTCGTTTTGTGTATTTTTTTCTGCTATCTGAGGTGTTGGACTAATAATAAAATAACTTTACTATGTCCAAAGATAGTATGGAACCCTCGGTGCGCGAGTCCGACTCACACTTGACCGGTTTTTTTATGTTTAACTGATAAAATCCATTAAAACCTTTTGGCTATATTTTTTTTAAATATACAGCTATTTTGTAGCTTTTTTTATTGCTGATCTGGCTATCTTTTAAAAATAGAATTGGCAACACTGGTCGTTAGTAAGGATTGAAAACCCATCTGGCGTACACACTTATGGCTCATCATGCATGCATCAAAGCAAAGATCACTATATCAAAGGTCTTTCTTTATACTTATACGACCTAGAACGTAGTAAAGTTCTTGACCTCCTTCATTGAAAACACCTGTCCCTTTTAAAATTGCAGTTGACAACAACTAAGGCAAAAATGACAATGTCAACTTAGTAAAATGATTACACCATAAGCAAATCTTATATACAATCTTAATCTTTAAATAAATAATCTTTTCTTAAGGGGGTAACAACGGTAAAATTGCAAAAATAGGCTTAGTTTAAAGAGTTCGATGGATCAATCCGCTATTGCATTGGCTATGAAAATTATATGTACTTATACTTCAGATCTTCAGCAAATAGTTTTATTGATTAGATATTGGATTAAATATAACGTTTTCAAGCAATTTGTATTTAAAAAATGTACTACGTTGGATATGAATTGTGTTAGCGTTCAACATCCGTTCATCGGATAGACGTCAAACTTGGACTATTAAAAAGCATATAATCTCTTCTACAATTTGTATTGATTACATTTCTTAATTTCATACATGATTTACAAGAATTTACAGAAAAACCATGTACGCGATGCATTTCCCCTTGCAGCGCCCCCGCGATCGCCATATATCAGTCCTTCGTGGACTGTGACGGCGAGTGGACATGCCCGATTTTTTTTTGACAAGTCGGGTTTAATTTAAATGATTTTAAACATATTTTTAATTAAAATATGTTAAAAATGGTATAATTATAACACTATAACTAATTGCAAATGGAATTTATACTTGTTTATTTAATTAAATATATTTTTATGTTACTACCATTTTTGTGGTTCATCATAGAGTATGCGAAAGTATCGTTGCGGTATATAATGCCTAACTTTTAAAGCGTATCAGTCATATACGATCTTACTAATTTAGATCGTATTTAATACTTAGTAGGTCGACAAAATGACATACATTATGATATACTTGACAATGCCTTCTTTTTGTCAAAACATGAATGGTGTTATTATTATTATCATGTTGGTTTTTTCAACTTAGCAACGAGTATAGTACCCAGGTGGTTTGCTTGGTGGTGAGTGACACGCTTACCAACGGACAGTTGCTCGTCTTTTGAGATATCTGGGTTGGTTAGGTTGGAAGGGTACTTGTGTGCTATCTAGGTGGTGCCGCCGCAATCTTAGATTTCTGCCGCTAAGTAACAAAACTGGTGAAACTACTGGACCGAAACGCTATAATTATAGTTTTGGATGACAGGGACAGAAAGGGAGTTTTCTATGGGTCGGTGATTCGATTACTATCAGGTAATACCTTTTTACGTAACTAAGTTGCGTAACAATAAACTCATGGTGGTGTTGGCAGAAAAAGTACCACCACGTTAAAATTTTAGTTACTCTAAAACCTGTTTGCTTATTAAAATCGATGTCTACTTCTCCGCGTAGTTCAAACCCCGCCATCGGTACAGAACTGAAGACGAAGTTACGTTACGTACATACGACGGTACACTAAAAACTCTTCTTCTTCTTCTTTCTTCTTCTTCTACTAAATTCGTGCGTTAAAACAAACAGTACTACGGATTACTTTGGCATCCACGTATTGATTAACAACACATGCCCGTTGATTTAGTAGTTTGCTACCTTGGCCGCTACCCACAAGATCTTGGGAGTCGATTCCCACACTCATGTACATGAACATAATCTATTTGTCTTGGGTCTGGGTGGTTTTGACTTGTACTTTATTATGTAAAAAAGTTAAGTATCTTATCATTGTTTATATTCGATGGCCATCACGGAGTCGATCACGGAACTAATTGCCATAATAATAATAATATACAGTTTTATGGGTCTGCACGACTTGGGTCTACGATGGGTATCTAGTAAGTATGGGTTTAAGTATAGGTGGAGTTAGGTTATTTGGGTACTAGTGGGAATAGGAAACAATACAGTTAGACGCGTCTTTAATAATAACGTTGACATCTCATCAGGGCCACTGGTGGCATGTGAGAAGTCTTTGCAGCATTTTAAGTCCCTGTCGTTGGCAAATGCGAACATCTTAAATACAGTTCGTTTCAATTCATTTTTCCACGTACCAAAAAGCCTTACTATCAGATGGATGATTGGAAGAATTGGAACCAATTCAGGAAATATGTTCAAAATATCCTTTTTCTGATATTTTTTCTATATTTTGGCGGCTCTATTAAGCGCTTTCGTTTTGACGTGCATAACAAAAACATTAGAATTTTGTGCATAGTTCCATTTCAAGTACGCTTACAGTAGTCACAGCGGATCTTCGTGTGTCTGAAGTTGGCTGCAAGACACAGTACAGAAGCTATTTTTTATATTTTTGTATTCACAACTCACAACTATACTTGCGCAATGGTTCGCTAAACCTAACTTCATACATAGATCCGCTGTGACTACTGTAAATTATAAGTAGTACATACGTATAGCGATTCCGAATGGAACTACCAGCATTACATGCAAACGCTAGGAAGGAACAAACGACAGCATGGAGGGCAGCAATTGGCCTAAATCACTCCAGAACTTTCCCTAGCACAAGGGTGGACTGTGAGCTTAAATGATTAAATCTAAACAGATCACAAATCAGGCACCTAATGGGTGCATCAAGAAGCTAAATGAGCCTAAGTACCGTAGATACTTGTAGTTTCTGTGAAGATGAAAAAGAGTCGATGTTATAGATACTATGTCGCTGCGACGCTCTAGCAGGACGTAGATTGAGTGAACTGGGAGTAGCCTATCCTACACCAAATAATTATGTACCGCTCCAAGCTGGTGCAATCTTGGGGTACCTAAACAAACTCTTCGATAAGTCAGCAACAGAGTAAGGGCTAGGGCAGGCACAATGGATCCATCTGGGTCGAAGTGCGTCCCGGTGGTTACCGGGCCCAACTAATAGCCACCAACAATAGAATAGAAGTATGTAAAAGTCTCACTATTTAGGCATTGACCCTTCTATAATAGACGGAGGGAACCTTTGATATGAAGTTTGGAATATGAAATGAAATAATCCATATCCTGACGCAACACGCAATTACGTTACCACTGTAAGTTGATGCGTTGTCAGATTGTAATTAGGCGGCACGCCAAAGTATACATCAAAATCAAGGTATAAAAAAGTGAGATACAGATTTCCCCAGAGAGTGATTATGGAGGATAAAATGATTTCGTATTTAGACATTTGTCTAAATCAGTCACCAGCATAAGGTCCCAGCAGTATGCAGTGTGGTTCTCGGTATACGGTGTTCGTGTTGGTAAAACCTACCAAACCTACCTGGGTCCAAAGTAAGCAACGTTGTAGGTACTGCAAAGGATGTCCTGCCATTACAAACGCCAGGTGTCTACAAAATAAATTGCAGTTGTGCTAGCTCCTATATAGGCCAAACGAAGCGGACTATCGCAGAAAGGGTTAAAGAGCATATCACAGCTGTAAATAACCGTCAGATTAGCAAGTCAGCGATTGCCGAGCATATACTTCAGTCGGATACAAATCACTGGATTGAGTTTCATCGCCCACAAGTCCTTTCCACCGATCGACACTTTTATTCTAGAGTTGTTCGTGAAGCGATTGAAATAAAGAAATATAAAAATTTCAAACGGGAAGATGGCTTTAGATTATCAGCTGCATGGGAACCAGTGATCAAAATGACAAAACCTCGCTATTTGCCGGCGGTTAAATATACAGATACTGTGAGTGTAGTGTGTAGTGGGCTTAACGTTACAAGTGAAAGAACGGGGGTAGACGAAGATATTTCTGCCTCGCGCACGGAGCCGTCTCGCTGAACCAGTCTGCTTGTGACCACGGCTGGTGCAACCCGGCCGAAACGTCAAGCCAAAACATAAGGTAAATCGCGTTAATTCCCGATTAGAATAAAGTTTGATAATGGAACGCGAAAGTCTAAAAGTATATTTCGTGTTGGTAGATCAACAAGCTAAGTAAGATTTATCGGCAATGTAAATTTCCCCGTCTTTCGAGTGATGTAACAGAATATGTTCCAGTGAACGACGAGTTGAGCTGGCGGGGACCGTTCTTATACTGCATCAGTCTTGTTCTTTTCGCGTCACTATGAACTAATATAATTTTTTTATCATGCATTTTTTATCATGTATTATTTTAAGTTCCCCATAAATTTTATTTTATTTATTTTATATTTCATCAGTTTATTTTCCTTTTATGTATACATAATCAATAAAATATTCAAAAGTGATATCGTTAAGTATATTTGCAGTAAATGTAACTATATTGAAATTTCCTTCCTTAACGAAATAGGCAAAATTAATAAAGCTCCATTTGACACATCTGCATATTTTAGTCTATAATTTTTCAAATGTAATATTCATATTTGCTGGTAGCGCCCTCTACGATGACAACTCTCGGCCGGAGCGGCCAGATTCTCAAGGTCATTGGCGCATGTTACCCCCTTAAAGTCCATACTCCATAGGTACTCTTATAAATACACACATCAAAAGTGTCTAGGGATCAACATATATTTTTGCAATAACTTTTCTCCTGATTGATATTAATTAAAATTTTCTTTAAGGATTCATCAAATAAAGTGTTTTCGTTTGTCACAGTAACGATAAACCAAGTCACCTTTGCATTAATAAAGAAATTTGCCATTTTCCTAATAAAGGGATTTTTGACATTTGAACCACTAACACAAAAGTTCGAAAAAAAGACTGAAATAACAGTTTTCTTTAAAATTTTATTGGGTAACTTAAACAATTAATAATCCGTGTTTCTACCGCGAACACTAACAACACAAGAACATCGGTTTGGCATACTCAAAATGAGTTCATCCAAATCACGCTGTGGAATGGCCGCCCATGTTCGTTGCAACAACAAAAAAAGGTCTTCTTGCGACTGGATACCCTCCATATTCGGCAGAGCTCTTCTCTGTAGCATATCCCATGCATGCTCAATCGGGTTCAAGTCTGGCGACTGAGCAGGCCAGGGCAGGACATTGATGTTAGCTGCGGCGAGAGTCTGTCTTACAACTCTTGCGGTGTGCGGTCGTGCATTGGCATTAACTGAAATAAGGGACCGATTTGCACTTGTAGAGGAACGATGACGTCTGATACAATCGTCTCAGCATAAATTTGAGCGTTGAGGTTGCCTCTGATCCAAATCAACTCAGTTCTTCCGCCGATCCAAATACCCGCCCATACCATGATGGTTCCACCACTATAAGGATGGACTTCCTGGCAGGATTTTAATCGCTGTTGGCGTCCAGGGGTTCTCCAGTGTCGTATACGTCTTGAATCCGGTCTCATACCAAAACGAGACTCATCAGAAAAGCACACGAAACGCCATTGTTCTTCTGCCCAATTTCTGTGTTCAAGAGCCCATTGATATCGAATCCTACGATTGTGCATTGCTATAGGTGGTACCCATAGCGGTCTTCGGGAATGAAGGTTCACTTCATGCAAGCGGTTTCTGACTGTTTGGTCGCTAATTAAGTTCCCTGAAGAGTGATGAAGCCTCACGGCTAACATCATGGCAGTTATTGTTGGAGCTCTTCGAGTTAAGATTTGAATATATCGGTCTTGTCTCCGTGTGGTGCAGCGATACCGTCCTCCATGGCGCTCAGCCACGGTACCAGTGCTTCGGTAACGTGTCCAAAGTCGACTGATAACACTCTGACTTGTATTCAGAGCTAAAGCCACAGTACGTTGCCGGGAACCAGCTTCTATCATTCCCACGGCTCTGAGCATTTCTTCCCTGCTTAAATGACGTCGCCGCTCCATAATAACGTTGGTTTTAATCAGTAGTAGGGAAACAGTAGCACTAATAATGTCTTCAATGCGTTGTATGTTTTTATAGGGAAAATATTGACAGCTGATTTTCATCTTTTACTCGAATTTGATTCACAGTTCCTGATTCAAATTATGAACTGCACCAAAAAGGATCCATATAAATTTATAAAATCATAAATTTATTACAAAGCCACATCTCAATCTCAAGAAATCCGCTTAAAAATGCTTGATCCCTAGACACTTTTGATGTGTGTATTTTAAACAGGAAAAAATTTCATGCTAATCGGTTAGATTTTCCGAATATCACCGAATTTAATTTTTGTTTTCTACCTGAAACGTACTCTAACAGATAAATATCGTTCACTATCGGACCTATTTTGAATCTTTACAAAGCTCAGGGCCTGTACCATCACCCCTAATAGCAATATTATTTTCACCTTACTTTCTCGATAAAAATTGACGTCTCTACCTCATGTCAAGTAAGATGATAGAAATACTGCTAATAGAGGTGGTGGTAGGGGCCTTGGTTCGACCCTGCAATGAGTACTGTTCTCACTTGTGGGATCGCTCTGCCAAATATCAACTTGACTCTTTGGATTCGTTAGACAGACGCGCTCGCAGGATAATTGACGATAACGACTTAGCAAACAAAAACTGCAACAATTGGATCATCGTCGTCTTGTTGCATGTTAATCGGTTTTTTACAGATTGTTCAACGGTGAATGCGCTCAAGCACTCTTTGATCTTGTACCACGATCCCCTTTCTTTTACCGGACTACCAGGCGCCGGCAGGGTCTCCACCGCTTTGTTGTTGACACTCCAACTTGCCTCATGCGCACGGCCAAGCTGTGGAATACGCTCCCGGACACAGTTTTCCCATGGTTTTCCCTGATAAATAGAACTTGCGTCTATTCAAGTCTAGAGTGAACAGGCATCTTACGGGTAAGCGCGGTCCATCAAGCGCAAACCTATTTCTTATATAAAAAATGATGAATGAAACCATTTTTACGAATCTTTTCGTGGTTTATGGTAGATTTTGACAGTCCCGATTGTGGAAATTTGAAAGACAGTAGTGGAGTAAAATAAATAGACACAATTATCATTACTAAATTAAAACAATTAACCAATTTAAGGTCTTGTCAAGTTTCTTGCGTGATAACATCACTTTAATTAAATGGTCTCTAAGGCGAAGACAGAAAAGTGGCTACCACTTAACTTGCTCTATATTCGCTGCCGCTGCCTTAGCTAACACACTTATATACATTTGTAATGAGCGTGTACTGTCTCAAAGACACCGTTGAAATTTCTCCGAAATACTAAGCAAGCACACGGGACACGTGCTTAATTAATATCAAAATTATTCAAATTGTTAAACAAAGTGCTACTATGTAGGGTAATCATAAGCTAAATATTACGCGAACTGATGTCATAATGCTTTCCAGCGATATGCTCTGATCTATATTTACATTGGTCTTGGGAGCTGTGCCAGCTGGTCAAATCGCAGCGTATGAATCGGATCAGCAGTGTTTAACAATAATCAACAAAACCCTGTGGAAACTAATTAATGTGGTTTACAATATTTCTGCAAGTTGTTTAGGTAAATTAGTAATGCATTATATAACTTGATAATTAATTTCTAACTTGTGACAAATGTAATTCCAGAGTAGGACCAAACATTAACTACTTTTAACTTCTATGCATAAGTATTGGTATGTTCATGAAACACAACAAATTTGGACTAAGGTGGGAATCGCACTGTTACTCTCGCTCGCTCGATTGAACACACCGCTATGTGCTTAATTATTAAGTTGCAATGTGGATGCAACTTTATAAAAAAGTAATTCTATTACAAAATCATTGATACGTCTGCTATAGATATCTCGGGGACTAATGCTATAGAAACGGGGAATGTATGAAAAAGTTTTGCAAAGTCGCATCAGTGAATGTTTTTCTCCGGTAAAATATGTAGTTATCCAAATTCCGAAAACATGGGCTTCAGTTAGAGTAGTCTAGTGATACGGTGAGTGTCGGTGAGTTTATTATAGTCGAAGCTACTGTAATTTTGAGACTGTCCATTGTACAATCAATCAATCAAATTGTTTATTTGTAACACACAGTATAGACTAGTGACAGTGTAATGACAAGCCCGCTGAGTTTCTTGCCGGATCTTCTCAGTTAAGGCCAAGTTGTGATCCGGTGGTAGCTTTTAAAAAAATTACCATTCAAAAGTGCTAGCGTTAAGCCAATTTGAAATAAATATTTTTGACTTTGACTTTGAGTGTTCTCGTGAAGGAGCGTGCTAGGTAATTTTATAACGCTTGTTTGTTTTAATAAACATTCAAAGCTTGCTATTGCTATCTTTATCGTTTGCAATTCTTTGCTATTATATTGGCGGGCCTGTTGGTCTGATGGTTAGACACTCCAGCTGCTACCCGATGGGTCGTGGGTTCGTTTCCCACCAAGTGTCTGGATGTTATTTATCTATTTAAATATGTATTTACAAAAAAAAAAAATATGAATTAGTATCAGTTGTCTGGTTTCCATAGTACAGGCTCTGCCTACTTTGGGTTCGGATGACCGTGTGTGGATTGTCCCAAAATATAATTATTATTATATACCAGATGTGCCAGATCTTAAGACTGTGAAGGACTGTGTATGTGTGAAGGTGTAATAAATGATGCCAGCACCGTTTGCAAGATAAATAACTATAAACTAACACATACCAAATCTAATTTTAAATAAGTACTTACATATAAAAGCAATATTGAACGATATGATTATGAACAATCATTATAGACCGTTATATTATATATTTATACCTAACTGAATAATTATTGCATATCTTCTATTGCTAATAGGCCCCACCGTTTTATAATCCTAAATTGCTTTACAGCCATTATCATAATTTTATGTCAGAAATATATTTGTTTTTGCAGTAATGGGTCTCAAATTCACTCAATATATAGGTAAAAAAACTAAAGGCATACTATTTCGTCCTTAGCTGCGAAATTTACATATTGTAGGTGCAACATAAATAGCAAAATGCTACCGCTACCAACCGATTGTAATATAGCATAGTGTAGCTTGTATGAATTTTCCACATGAATAGATTATAAGGACAATGGCTATTGGAATCGATTGCCAGACCATAGAGCTATTTCCTCTTTAAAACTCAAACCGTGAATTCAATGACTTTTATCAAATTATTACAAAGATTATACAGTTAGACGGCAAGAGAAGTCTCTCTCTCTTCTCCTAAGACTCCGAGGAGAATGACGGCGAGGTTGCGCTCTCCACCCCCTTGAGTACTGTGTCTGGTTCCTGGAGATAATTCCCCCTAGCGGCGCGCTCAAAGACAAGGCACTGAGGGGCGCCTGGTGCAGATCCCACCGGAAAGCCCTGGTGTCCACTCTCGTGTGCTTGGTTCGCACAATGTCATATTCCTAATTAACAGGTATTTAATTGACCAAAATGTTAATTGTCCATAAGTTGAGTGGTATAGGTAAGCATCGATCTGTAGGTATTACATATTTTATTTGATGGGCCCGTTGTTGTAGTGGTTAGACACCCTGGAGGCTACCCATTAGGTCGTAGGTTCAATTCCCACTAAGGGGTCGTCCATTAATCACGTGAGGCTCGAAAGGGGGGGGAGGGGTTCCGAAAAAATCACGAAATATCACCAGGAGGGGGGAGGGGTATAATGAGACATCACGTGTATTTATTTTTCGTTGAATGCACGATTTATAAACCCAACAGCGGCACGTGGCCTTGACTCACCGTTGCCGGCAACGACTTCCCCTTCAACATTTAATCAATTAAGTACCTGTATTTAAAGATAATATTCCGAAAATTTCAATATAAACTATATTTAAATTTTGTACAAAAAATACACGTGATTTTGGATAGGGGGGGGGGGGGGGTAGTTTAAAAACCTCACATATCACCAGCAGGGGGGGAGGGGTTAAAAAGTTGCTAAAAAACATCACGTGATTAATGCACGACCCCTAAGTATCTGGGTGTTATTATCTATTTGAATATGTATTTATAAAAACAGTTGTCTGGTTTACTATATTTTATTATTTCGTAACGAAAGTAATACACACAATTTCCATCAGCACATGCTAGACAAAAATAGTTCTTACATACTTGTGTTTATTATAACAAGAAAATCATCATTATAAATATGCAAATAATCAGGTATCTAAACATAGACATTATTTGAATATTATATTGTAAATTAATGACGAAGTTCAATGACATGTATAGCTCATATCCGGCGAGAACGACTAAATTGTATTATTAACGTTTGATAAGCTCTATCTATAGACTGTAGAGGAAAACAATAACACATAAAACAATGGATTATGGCTAACCAGTAGTTTCATAAATAAAGATATACGAGTAAAATACATAAAAGTATTCAATTCATAGCAGTAATAATTTATTGCCTAGCTTGTGGCCTTTGGGCAGGTTCGGGAAAATTATGACCTTCACATTATCGTCCCATGGTAATCATAAAAAAATGTATAAGAGTAATATTGGTCATACACTCTACATAATATGAGAGACGACTTATGACTTGTACAATACATATGTACTTGTTTATATCTACAAGTAAGATTAAGATATATATATATAAATATCATTGAATGCAGTTACTAGAATAAAAACTATTTTATTTAAATTAAAGCATGAAGCATTATTAAGATAAAAAAATACAATTTATAGTAGCTACTGCTGATACTCGTGCTGGCTATTAATTTTAAATATATTACTAGAATATATTTTTATAATAATAATAATTTTATTTGTCCGATGTACAGATCGGATATGTTACACCATTATAAGGTATTACTATTCTATTTACCGTTAATCCAGTGGTTAAGATCCGTGTAGCAGTGAGCACACTAATACACACTTTCAGAGCACTAAACTGTTGTTTTTCATGCACTGTTGGTAAAGCACAATGCGTGTAAGCAAACGCGTACACGGCTCGGACGATACTGACTGGCGACTGCTCGTTATGGGATCAGTGATCAGACGGATGTGCCACGATGATTCAGAAACTAGGCGGCTGCCGGCCAACCGTTCTCTAGAATCTCTACCGGCGAGCGTCAAGCAAGCAACACTCGCGCGTTCTACCAATGCCTCGCCCGACCGACACTTATCAGGCAGGATGACTCATTCATTACGATGACAGAGTACGCTGTACGTAACGCATGGCGACAATGACCCAGCTAATGTGACCAAGTAAGCACAATGGTGCTATACTTTATTAAATTTGAAGTTTTCGTCTCCTTGAATGTCTGAAACTATAGCAGATTATTTCATTTAACTAGCGACACGTCGTGAAGGCAGCCGGCCTTTTAACCCTGAGGCTTTCTGAACCTGACCGTATTAAATATTATGTACATCTGTTTCAGAATCCTTAAATGAATAATTATCTCGTTAGTTACTGTAAGAGTTCATGTAGTACATTCAGATAAATATGCAGAAGTTTAATAAATGATGATTCAACCTTAAAACACACGAGATAAGAGTATGTTTATGACAATGATGTAACGCAAACAAATAGAACAATATTTTCTTTAAAGAAGTGAAGCAAGGTTATCACTACGTAAATAACAACAAGTGATAAATATATACGTAGCAAATTAAGTGTGCATGTTTCTTGAAAAGGACTCGACTTTACAATCTACCTATATAGTGTAAATTAAAGTACATACGTGCATACGTTGTAGCTACAGGAAAACCTTCTTACGAGACTGTTCATAACTTTTCAAGGTATTTTCACCTGTATCCACAGATTCAAAAAAATGTATAGTTGACGAGAAAATTGGCAATGTAAGACACAAAAACTTTCACAACACAAACAAAATCAATCCATGTATGAAATATAAGTACTTACTTAATAAATACTATTTTTAGAACAAATAACCATCGACTTCAAAGGAAATAATCTCAAAATAATTAACGAAAATATATTCAAGTTGGTGCTAGCACATCATGTTAAAAGCACTAGCACCAGGTCGCAACATACTCGCTGGCATATTTTATACACCATACCATGACATACATACAAACATACACAGTCGCACCTTTCTTCCGCAACGGTTATCGGTTCTTTGAGCGATGCGGCCTGCCCATTGCCACATACATAATTATATAGTACTATATAGCATATTACCCATTTTTATTAATATTAGGTACATACAAACGCGTCGAATACAAAACCTCTTTTTGATATCGGTTAAAAACTAAGAGGAGTAACTGAGGTAGTTGAAATATTAGAAATTGCTTAAACCTTTTTTTAAGGCCTTACTGACCATCAACATCATCATCATCATCATCATCTGGCCTTTGTTCAGCAGTGGACGTCTTCCGGCTGATGATGATGCCCATCAATATCTACAAACTCTGCATGTAACTACTTGTGATGTGCCGTCGCATGTAAACGCGATTTTCGTTTCGAACTCTATTTTTTTTAGGTTTCATCAACATAGTAAGAATATCAAACATCAGAGATACTTTCTCTTTCATAATTTTATTCATTATGCTGACACATGGTCATAATCTCAAAGTACATTTTCGTAACCTATCTCAATTTGTTACTGTGTAGTATCTAATAAACGTCGAAGTGCCAATATCATTTACACTTACGTATTATACCTACGTGGGTTGACATTGATATCATAAAAGGGTTCACACATGGCTATTGGCAATAAATTGATTGATGCCGTAATTGAACGACTTTGTACTCGATGTCAACTATACTGCACCGAAATCATTTTTCAAAAATCTCTATAGAGATTAAATAACTAGATAGTTGCTGTGATCATCCAATTTTGATAAACATTCAAAGAAAACATGCATGTGTACTAATTTTTAAGCGTTTATAAAACTAAAAACATTCTGTTGTGTAATCCGTTTTAAAGTGAATGCCGACTGTTTTTATTCCTAAAGTACTGCGAAGTTGAAGCAAGTAAGACCTAAGTACGTACTTGGGTCACAGCCAAGGTAATCGATTTTCTTTTATCCGTAAGTATGGCCGTTTTGAATACCTCCATCAACAATAAATATCTAAACTACATAGGTACCTGCTTTTAGAAAAAACGCTTAAAACGTTCATACTTAGTTCTTTATGATTATAAATTATTAATGGAAGAAACGCTTATATAAAAACAGTGTATCGGCTATTAATAATGCCTTTTAAAACCGATATTGAAATATAGAAGTTTCAGATATTGCTTACTCAGCCTCATTGTTGATAAAAAAAATACTATTTATTTTTATTTTCTTTTGAATAGGGGCTGAAATGGAGCGTCAAACTTTCAAATTCAAACTACTAATTCAAGCGGGATGGTGTATGGTAATTATGAAAGGCTGTATTTGCACTGTTGTAACAGATTTTTATTTGTTTTACGTCACATGATTTTTGAATAAGAATTCAAAAATAACACAAATAACCGTTCTGACCCCTTATCTCCGATGTTTTAGGGAGACAAATTTTAAATAATTATAGGTGCCTAATTAAATGTTCATGTAATTTTACAGAAAAAATAAAACGATGGTTCTAAATAACACAGTTTTTAAGAAATAATTAATAATCATTGACAAGCAAACTCAGTTATACGTTTGATTATTTTGCTACTTGAGGTTTTAATACCTCAAGTAGCAAAATAATCAAACGGATAACTAAACAACTTTTATCCGTCTAAAGAAAGTACGGAAACCACGGTGCGCGAGTTCGGCGCGACTCGCACATGACCGGATTTTTAGAACGATTCGAATTACCTTTAGATTATTCTCACCTGAATCTGCAACAACTGGGCCAAGTGGATCAAACCGAACTCTATGTTCAACAGCAGCGCGTGCGGCGCAAACCAAGTCAGAAAAAAATCTGTGTCTTCTTAAAGCTAGTTCATCCCGACCCACGGGCGTCGCAGGAGGATCCGTCGGTCCCTCACCATTCTTAGATGAGCTCTCTTCAAACACTTCATCATCCTCTATATCAGATTCTTGTTTATTACTTAACCGCTGTTCAGAAACACCATTGCTGTTTGTTGTAGACTTAAGGATGCCTGTAGATTTTCGTCGACCCCCAGGACGCACATCAACATTAGTTCGTGCCAATTCCTGTTCCAGTCGTGCCAATTCTTCTAAAGTAGCGGATTCCCGACGGCAATCAACCGAAAAACGCTTAAAATCTAGACGGCTGCTCTTATAGTCCACGGAATATCTTTTCCTCGCGGAATCTTTTTTAGTAAGAGCAAAATCAGTATCTGTATTTCCAATCTCACTGATTGAATCACTCAGAACCTTTTCATTACTTTCACTTTTGAGATAAACGTCGGTGCTGCACAAACCCGCAAGTTCTCCCTCCTTTTTGTCTTTCAAATTCGCTAGTTCAGTCTCTTTTTTGTCTCTGTCATCGAAATAAACATCATTCTCAACTTCGTCATTTGGAACATCTTTATGTATTTGCGTGGCTAAATCTTCTTTTTGGTTCAGATAGTCCACTTGGCTCTCCGGTAACTTTTCGATCGTTTCTTGTGCATCATCTGAATCACACATCGAATCCATTTTTTCGGATTTTGATCTGCTTTTATTCATTTTTTTATTAGGCCGAGCGCAACAACTTTTAAACATAATTCAAATGATCAATTTTCAACTATAAATATCTCATTTAAACGGTAAACATACGATAAATTAAGTAGACAAATTACAATGCTATATCGATATTATTAGTGTAACATTTAAAATGCAATTAAATATTTTGAAACTCGTCAACTCAAGATCTTAAAGTCGCAAACAAGGACAGTTACAGCCCATAACAGTGTTTATCAAGTAAAAGATGTCGGCAGCCAGCCGATCGCGCGGCGGCGGGCGACTGACGGCACTGACGCAGGGCGGATGCGCCGCCCGCCCGGCGCATCCTGCCACCCCGCGCTCTCTCTACACAGCTCTTAGAATTTGGGAGCCAAAAACTGATCCCTGTGTACATTCCTAATATGATTATTTAAATAAGAACAGGTCATATTTAGTATTTATCATTATTTTTTAGTCCATAATGTGGTATGGGTTTCCGCGGTAAGTCGTTTATTAAGTACACCCGGGATACCTAACAAAAGACCAATTTTAGATATAATAGATCGTGGATTACTAATAATATATTAGAGATAGATAGGTTACTAAAAATATAATATACTTTTGGGAACGAAGCCCTCGGTTACGGTCTACATTTGAGAGTTCCAGTGTTTACCACAAAATTATGAAGTTTCTTATCAGCATCTGTTGATGTACATAAACTTTCTATAATATATAGTTCCACATAATCTATACATATTATAAAACAAAGTCGCACCCGCTGTCTGTCTGTCCCTATGTATGCTTAGATCTTTAAAACTACGCAACGGATTTTGATGCGGTTTTTCTTAATAGATAGAGTGATTCAGGAGGAAGGTTTTTATGTATAATACATGCATAATATATTAGAGAAACACTGATAATTTTAGAGGTTTCTAATGTGATGTCGCAAATAAATACACTTCTTTGCGCTTACATTGCAACCGCTGGCTGAATCCTACAAGATAGATCAAAATAATGTACTACAATATTGTACACCTTAACAAGGTCTACAAAAAAGTCCCCGATGGTATATTTTTATCTTTTAGGGATAACCCACACTAAACATTTTTTGTCCTTTACTTTTTATGAGAAATAATTAACTATGAATAAATTGTTGTTATCATGAATTTGTCCCTTCTTCAATATAACGTAAACTTCACGAATATTTACACCATTGAAAAAATAGCTGTGAACGTTGTTCATACCGCTAGGTTAAAGTTAAGCAACATAAGGCAAGGTCATTACATAGATGGGTGAACCGATTTGTATGAAATTTTGTGTGCCTATCAGGTAGGTCTAGAATAGGTCGTAAAGTATATTTCATGCCGCTAGGTTAAGAAACGTTAGACAAGGTCATTACATATATGGGTGACGCAGACACCGGTCTCGCCGGCGAGGCCGAAGGGTCGTACGTATGCGACCGCAACGTCGTGCATCACCCCACTGAGTTTCTTGCCGGTTCTTCTCAGTGGGGGCGCGTTGTGAACCGGTGGTAAACTCAGCCCTCTCTTAAGCGACAGCCCAAGCCGAGGCCGTGCCTCCCTGAGGTGCCCTTGTGCTCGTCGCTACTTCTGCCGTAAAGGCTAGAGCGCTTCAAGCGCTCGCCTCCTATTGTCCGGTGAAGCTGCAATAGCCATCTGCGGTTAACAGCGTCTATCACTCCCAAAAAAAAAAAAAAAATTGGTGACGGCGGCGACTCATAGTGCCAGGTTTAAAAGGGCCAGAATCCGCACCGCGGGGTATTTGGTGCAGATCCCACTGGAGGGCCCAGGTCCCCCCTCTTATGTGGCGATGCGACAGCTGCAGAGGTTTAACTGGGTAAGAACCCCAAATACCATGATTGACGAGGATATATAGAACGAGAGGAGGGTGCAAAAGAGGAGAGAGAGGGAGAGGGGATTCGAGGAGGTGGTGATGGGGTGAGGGATTGGGGGATTAAGATGGAGCAAGGGGGGAGTGACGGGGAGTGAGGGAGAGCAAGGTGGGAGAAGAGAAAGGGGGACGGGGTTCAGTTCAGAGGAGACTACGGGGAGAGGAAGAGGGGGAGTGTGACGGGGACCGAAGAGGGAGGGGGAAAGAGAGAGCATAGAATTAGATTTTTCTTATAAGAGAGAGATGGAGAGTGAAATAAATCGAGGGAGGAGGGAGAAAAGGGGAGCAAAATGTAATAAAAGCGCGGGCGGAGCTGCGCGGGTCAGCTAGTATAGAATAAGATAACAACAATGAAAAGAGGAGATATAGGGGCATAAGATTTATTTAGACAATACTGGCGACCGATTGCAATTAATGGCACTACCAGACAAATACAGACGAGATCTATATTTGATAAAACATCACTTTTAATTAAGTAGCCTTACATCATACATTTTGTTGATGACGGGAAAAGAGAAATTAACCATGGAAAACGATTAGAGCAACAATCGAAATAAAAGCATTGAACTACATTACAAGCGTAGTAGTTACCTCAGTGATTATAAGAAGATAATTATGACGGTCAATTAATTTTCTTTATTAATATGGGTAAATTATGCTAATTTTACTTTAATTTCTGTCAAATGAATATTGTTTTTATTTATTAGCTTGGCAGGCTTTTTGGGGATCGCAATATGGGTGGTAAGAAAGATGCTTCTACCTGTCGTCTTCCCTCAGCCGCCTCGTACTATACCGAACGGGAGGAGATAGGCGGGTGGTATTCTTCCCGGACACCCCACGGGCCCAAGCCAGCTCCAAGGTTTTTATAAAATGAGAATTTTATTACATTTTTCCAGAACATTAAATTGATGCGTAAACAACATGAAGCCTTCAGTTGAATGAGAACATAACGCCTTAAATATGACTTAGCAGGCAGATGTCCAAATAGAACAAGTTCATATGACATGGAGAGCTATGGTAAGAGACTTCGCTCCCCTGCCTTTCTGGTCGGGGCGCTATAAGCGCTGGCCCATATGCCCAGTAAAGCTGTAATAGACATCTGCGGCCAACAGCGACTATCCTCCAAAAAAAGCCTTGTGCCCCAGCAAAGGGTAAGGTGGTTCTGTATTCGACCCGTATGTATGTAATAATAATAAAAATGCGCAAGATTCACATATTATGTAAGTATATGTAGGCATCTAAACAAATGTACCAAATTTCATAAGTGTATGTATGTTTGCATAGTATGTAAGCAGATTTAACCAATTTCTCAGAAACTACAAATCTGATTGCGATAATTCTTTCTGCAATAGTTTTAGTATGTTTTAACTTAGGGAAGAGTACAAGTTTTATCAAAATCGGTTTAGTAGTTTAAAAGATATGGACTTTTTATTTTTGCAGTATGTTGCGTCACATGGTCTAACATAACCGTATGAGTTGTGTGATAGTTTAGCAAGCATTCAGAGTTATAATAGTGACTAGAATTTTGGTTGTAATTTATTGACTTCACAACCATATTCCTAAAAAGGGTAGTCAGAGATATTGGATACAGTGAACATACTGCTGCCAATATCTTACTCAAACTCAACTCAAAAATAGTTTATTTCAAATAGGCTTAACGCTAGCACTTTTGAAAGGTCATGTTTTTTTTTTAATAAGCTACCAACGGATACAACACGGCCTCAACTGAGAAGATCCGGCTAGAAACTCAGCAGGCTTGTCATTTTATCACTTTTTTTTTAAACTGTGTGTCATGTTACAATTAGATCAGAGCGACAGTGTCTTGCCGTTCAAAAGATCAAATAAGACAGAAAAAAATAATAAAATACGACGAAAGTACAACCAACTAAAAAGCCAAAGGGATAGTAGTCGGACCAGTCCCCCCAAGCAGCACCCGCGCACGAGTTGACTCGAGCAGCAGCCTTCACTCCCCTACTAACAAGTGTAAATAAAATATTTACAAAAACCAACTACAAAGATGCAATGGTGTTTAACTAACATAAGCACTGACTGGCACCGACTTCTTTTTGTTATTTAAATGCTTTAAATATTATTTTGAAGTTGTTTTTTTTTATATTCTGTTTTATTTAATGGAAAAGTTAAAGTTTCAGTTGGAATAATGTTTACTTAAAAGATTTGATTTTACTGGTTTTGCTTTAACCATATTACTTTTATAAACAATAAACTCTAACGGCCGAACCTACATACATTACTTATATTAAGCGTTAATCACGGAGCGTTAGTTAACTGTAGTTAAATTTCTTAAGTAACGTTCGCGCCCACTGTCAAAATTTAATGCTTACTTTACAAATATTAGAATTTAAGGATGCATAGTGTGCGACTAGTGCGTCCAAGGCGATAAATCTATCGATAATTGTCGTGTGTTGCCAATACTAAACGGGTAAATAAAAGTTTTATTCTAAATACTGGCATAATATGCAAAATATAAATATTTATTCAATACTTGTAATAAAATCAATGGTATATGGAAAAAATACAAGATAAACACGCGTTGTTTTAATAATTCTCACAATTATTTTTTTCATGTGGCAGTGTTGGTATAGCAGTCACGCGTGACAACATTAAAAAAAAAAAACTTCAGTGACAGCAGACACCCACAGATATTTAGATATATTTATAGCATTATCATATTTTATGAGGTTATTTTAGGGCCTCCTGAGCCTGACCCGACTGTTCATAGGTAGGCTAATAGCCTACTAGGTATCTATAGCACTTTAGCCCTTGAGATATCGATCTCCCAATGAATTCAATATTCTGTTCGTGTCGTAGTGGAACGATTGGTATCAATCTGCAAGTACTTCTCCGGTTTATTGTCCAGAGAAAACTCGAAAAACATAGATTATTACGCCATTCGCTGACGCTCTTCTCTCGTACCGCAGAGAATAATCAAATCAATGAGACCTTCAAATATAATATCATACATTATGTTTTTCCGTATTTATGTTATCACAATTAAAATATGCCCAAAATTATAGAGAATGACATCTTGAAACAAATAATCTGGTTATCAGCTGTTTGTTGCCGCCATAAAATGTGTCAAAATCATTGATTAGCTAATCTAAGTAACGTCTCTCGGCCACTTAAAGTTAAGTACGATTAACTAGCGCTAACTAAGCATTAACCCACTGAGAGCGCAAATAATTTGACATCTACACTAAGTAACGAGATAAGGATCAATTAACCCACTGTAGGTTCGGCCGTAAGACTTTATTACAATAGTTTATTTTTGAATGAAGGTTACTGATCACATATGGCCATGACAGCTCCCCCAGAAAAGAGGCGAACGCTTACAGCACTTCTTGCTTGACGGGCAAAGGAGTGATGTTGCCCAAGGGCACTTGAGGGAGACCCTCCGTCATGACCAGTGGAGCTGCAATGTCCATAAGCAGCCAATGTACATATAAAATCATTATTTTTAGTGTGTTGAACAATGTGCCATACAGACCAAACATTGCACAGAATTTTGTGTGAAGTCACCACCAAAACACCTTATCGTATCAATAATGTGTATAAACCTAACACTAACTATTTGGAACAATCTACCAAGTAAGGTAACAAGTGCCAAACTTTATAATAATAATGTTCTAGGACATTCCACACATGGTCATCTGAACCCAAACTAGGCAAAGCCTACTGTGGTACTATCGTAACCAGACATCTAATACAAATAGATAAAACTACTTTTTTTATAAATACATACTTGTATAAATAACACCCATACACAAGGTGGGAATCGAACCCATGACCTTAGTTTGATAGACAAAAATAAAAGGTGTACTCTGCTCTTGTTTTGAATAGTTTATGATTAATATTTAATTAATTTATGGTATGTATATAGCTGTCTCTATTGTAAGGCTTTCTGCTACTCTATAATTAGGCTAATATCAGGGCCGTAATGTGTATGTAAGTATTCACACAAAATAATACGCATTGTACATCTCAGTACCCACTAAGTACTTCAATATTTTAGAGCATATTTCAAATTTTACTTTACCAAGTTACATTCAAGCTACAGATCATCCTATGCATACCAATTAGATGTTAAATAAAACAATAGGTACCATATAAATTAGAATAAACAGTAAACACAAAAAAGACTGCTTACAGTTTCAGTGTAACACGAAGACATATAAGAATACAAGTATTACAAGTTCAAAATACTTACGGTTCGTATTTGACCTTCCTGGCACACACCTGATATGAACGTATAAACAATAATCTGCTAATTATTCACTAATAAAGTACTGTATAAAATTCAGTCTTTTTAGGTTATTTGTCAATATAGCTGGGATAGCTGGTATAGCACACAGATTAGATACTAGTTAGATACTAGTAGCTAGCTACAGATGCGACAGCTACTTTTGGGCTGTGTTTGTCATTGTTCCGTTTTGGCGCTACAATCGCACTGTTTGACATTTGCCGGTTACACATACAAAGTAATATACGCATTGCGTATGTGTGTGTGTACTGTACGTAGAATGTTTATAGATATGTATATAAGTAGTGATTAGAAGAAACTATCGATATCGACTACTAGTGATGTTCCATTTTGACGATAGTCTCTTACATGGGACATAATTTTTAAATTTTGTTTGTAATGAAACGAACTTTACTGTGTCAGTGATTTATTTACTTAGGCATCGTTTTCTTAATCTAAATCTTTTATATTTATCAAGGGCCCGTTTTTGGGGCTCTCCCATTTTAGCTATATACTTAGCCTCCACATCACCTTTTAATATTTTATTTATTATATTGCACCAATTATGCACTTGTAATCGAATTAAAACTTGTATAAACAAATTCTTTACTTCATTATTATGTTTAGAGCACCCTAACCAAGAAAACCTAATTGTGCTCAATATTTTTCTCACCAAGTTGCTTTTGATATTATTTTTATAGCAATTATCATTTAAATAATTATGCACTAATTGAGCTACGTCCCTGTATAAGATTAAAAGTCTTTCAGTAGGATATGATAAATTATTATTTTTCAAAGTTTTGTATTCCCTAAATTGTATATAAGTGTGAACTTTTTCTACCGAGCTACTTGTGTACGTTTTCAAGCATGAGTTGCACCTTATGGACTTTGATATTTTTCTGCATATGTACCCAGCAGTGTAAGCTGAGCAATGCACTTTAATTTTTTCCATCACCACCTGATCGACTGTTAATTTTTCCCTTGGGTAATCTTGTGAAGAGGATGGAGGTGAACTTGTGTAATTTTCCTTATTTTCGTTATCAGTTTTAAAAAGAAAACCGACATCTAATATGGTTTCCCCATTATCCTCTTCACAATTTGAAAATTTTGAATGAGGACTAAGCACATTAGACAACATTAATGATTTGAATGCATATATAAATATGTTTGCATCTGGATTAATATTTCTGTAATTGAGGGCCCTTATACGACCGAAAAAATTTTCAAGTGGATCTTGATTTATAAGCCTGGGATAAAAATAGTCCACACTATATTTGTCAAATAATAATTTAGATATTCTAATAAAACTTTCAAGACTTGTAATCCAGCCTTGCAGGGATGGCACTCGTACGAGTCTAGGTTTTCCTGATTGTAGTGCAAGTTTACTACATTTGTCTAGAAAATGTATATTTTTAATCTTTTGAATAGCTTCTGCCCAGAATAAATGATGTGGTGTATTTTTCTTCACAGCTCGTCTTAGTTTCCCTCTTTTTGAACCACCAGGATAGCCATTGACACTATCAAACAAAGTGTCGAAAAATTCAACAACTTCTGCTGTTGTGCCCATGGTGTTTTCTGATTCATTATTCCGTAGATTATCTGAAAATGATATTGGGTATATTTATATTTATATCAACATCACCTGATAATTTAATACTAGGTGCTATTATATTTATCATTAGGATGATGTAGTAGTACCTATATTCAGTCTATTTTCGTATTGAAATTATAAACATTTTTACAATTAACGTTAATCATTTAAAAACAAATTGTTGAAAGGCCAAATACCTAATTAATACTATGAAAATACAAATGCTCAGGATGTATGTTAGAAGATGCAGTAACTAGTTTATAACTATTTTTAATGCTAGTATTAAACAAGTACTCTGTACAAGTATTGTTTATGTTCCAAATAAATAGAATATAAATTATTTACCCTACTTTACTTAGGGTATTTATCTATACTTATAATAAAACTGTAATAGGTCCAATTCTGTACATTGAAGATATTTTGAAAATTATATTTGGAGGGCATTCTATAACCGATACTGAGGCCGAAAATGTATTTTTTTTAATTTTTGTCTGTCTGTCGGTCTGTCTGTCTGTCTGTATCACGGCTGCGCATCACGCCGAAACTACTGAATGGATTCAAATGAAACTTGGCATGATTTGAGATCTTACTACGAGGTAGGACATAGGATACTTTTTATCCCGTAATCTAGCACGGTTCTTTTGGGAGAGGGGATTAAAGTCAAAATGGGTACTTGGTTATACGCTTGGTCCGATTTTATCAATTTTTCTTTATAATATAATAAATATTAGTAAGGGAACACTCATAGAGAGTTGTTATCAAGGTATTGTAATCGATCGGGTTAAGCAACGTTAGGTAAGGTCATTAAATAGATGGGTGACCGTTTAACGCCATTTGAACAAAACGGGTCCGTGCTTCGGAGAGCAAGTAAAAAGTGGGTCCCAGTTTTTAACCGACTATAAAAAAGGAAGTTATGTATTCGATGCGAAGGTCTGTTATTAAAAGTTTAGTTAACGTAAAAATAGCGCAGGCGGAGCTGCGTGGGTCAGCTAGTTATTTAAATAAAGTTATATTTAAACATGATACTTTTAAAAACGCATACTCACTAAGTGCATTAGTGTATTTCAGCATTGCAGCAGTTCGGTTGCTTAGTACTTGAGCAGCAACACTGACTTTCATTTTTTTTACTTTCTTGGGATCTACATGGTGGGCTGTCAATTTCGGCAAGGCTCTTGTGTGCCCTAATTTACTATCAATATCATAAATATATTCAATATCTTTCCATTTTGCAGTGCTTCCATTCCAAATGATATCTTTGGTTAAAAAATTATTTCTTAACCCTTTCAGAAGATGTGGTGGGTCATAAAATAAACTTAAATCATGTCCAGCAATATTAATTGATCCATCTGAAAAAAAAAGTTTACTTAATACTGTTATTATAAAAAAGCTTTGTTCTAAAGTAATTAAAAACTCGGGGCCCGTTGGCTCGAATCGTATCAACAAAAAACCGCGCAAAAAAAATAGGCCCGCGCTCCAAAGGGTTAAAACCATAATTTACTAACCATCATGAACACCTTTTAGATTCCTTAAATGAATGGTATCTTCTCTAAATTGCCTCATTGCTGTACGAAATGTGGACCCTTGGTCACAAACAAGACCCAAGGGAATTAACCCAGTTAGAGCTACTTGTGATACTATTTGTTTTAATATATTTTGTAGCTCAGCTGATGAGACTGTGCCTTCACAGAAATAATATGCAATGCTCTGTCGCCAAGGAGAACATATTCCCCTAATCATAAAAACCAAAGCATGGTCGCAATAACGCATTTTTCTTTCTCCAGCTACGTCCACAAATCCGTGAATTTTTTCTTTCTTTTCATTAAAAGTTAAATGAGGAGTCAATGCAACCTCATCAAATACTATAGTGCACAGTTTTTGTTGCACATCCCAATTTTTGCAACTGTGAGCAATATAGTCAAATATTTTATGATTTAATCCTGGTTCCATTGAAACCTTTTCAGATAAGCGCAGCAAAGTCCTCTTGTTAGGTAAGGCAAACATTTTTTCTAATAATTTATATCCTTTGGGACTTTGTTTCATGAGGAGCAATGCCATTAATTTTTCTTCAACAGTAAACCTTCTGGCCATTTTAGGTTTACCCACTTGTTTACACTGCATTAACAAAAATGTTTTTGCTTGTTTATTTAATAAACTAAATTTGTCCAACAGTTCACTCTTATTTAATAGAGTTTGTGCTTCAGTTAGCCTTTGTGAGGCTGAGTCATGCAAACTATCTGCTGTTATATTTAAAACTTGTTTTATAAACTTCCTTTTCTTTGATCCAAGCCTCTTAATTGAGGGACCTGAAAAGAAATATAAACCTTGTTAAAGTCATAACACTCATTATAAAGATAAACACATAACCAACATTAGGATAAGAAATAGGAGAGGTTGATCCTTTTGCTTTTCTTATTTTGGGAAAAAGAGCTGGTTTTTACTCAGTATCACTGATTAATTTTCTAAAATTGTATATAAGGCTACATTTATCACACCTACATAGTCTTCGTGGCGCAGCTGCAAACCAGAGATTCTGAATTAAAATTGTGTTGTTGTTCCTTACAGGCTATGACAAAGTAGGCCAACCAACTGATTGTCTGGAAAGTAAGATGATCTACGCATTGGATGGGCATATAAAGTCTGCCTGCACTTGATCTCTCCCCAGTGGTGTCGGTCTTCCATTCCATCGGATTGTGAGAGTAAAGGAACAGAGTGCACTTATGCATTATAATATCTCCAATATAGTTGACTGATCTTGTGAAATTTTTGCTGCCGTGGTTGTATAAGCCAGGAGGACATATTTTTTGTTATCATAACTACCTTTTTGCTCTTGAGATTGAGATTGTTCTGTTCTTTGCATGGTGTCAGGCATTATTTCTATATTAACCCCTATGCCTGAACATGAAGGCTGTTCCAATATTACATCTGAAACATATAATTATGGTATATTATTCTGAATTAATAGATGGGCCCATGGGGCTAGTGGTTAGACACCCTGGCTACTATCCACGCAATAGGTGATGGGTTCAATTCCTACCATGTGTCTGGGTGTTATTTATCTATATTTTATCACCTGCATGGGGAGACTGGTCCCACTACTATCGCTGATGCTGATCCAATTGTAACAACACAAACACTGTTTAAAAATGACAAGCCCACTGAGTTTCTTGCCGGATCATCTCAGTTGAGGCTGCGTTGTGATCCGGTGGTAGCTTTTAAAAGAAATTGACCATTCAAAAGTGCTAGCGTTAAGCCTATTTACAATAAAAAAAAATAATTTGAGTGTGATGGGTTTTGTTACTTTGACTTGTCCTGTCATGACAAAATTCATAGGGAATCACTATAATGGTTTACTCATTCTAATAATAAAAACAAAATCTTCCATTATTTTTAGTTGGGTAAAATACACACCTGCCTCTGCAGTCACTAATGATGATTCTATAGCAATACTCTCATCTTGTTTTTTGGAGTAATTATGCTCCAAACGATTTGTTTCTAAAAAAAAATATACATATTAACATCAAGAAATACAATAACACAATTAGTACATAAGTGTATCAGTATTTTGTGCTGTTCACACATATGTTTACCTCTACCTGGCATAAGGCAGGCAATCATTTAGCCTAACTATTAGATATTATAGTAACCAATTAGGGATTTAATATACACACCAAACTTTAATATTGCTGGCTCAGGTCCAATAACATCCTCCTCATCTTGCTCTTTGGTGTAATTGTGTTCAATTTTGACATTCCATTCTGAAACATTGTATTTTTATTTTTAGAATACTTAAGCTAAAGAACCTGAATGATTTCTTTTTTTTTCTACTGGGACAATCCAAACACATTCATCAGATCCCAAACTAGGCAGAGTCAGTAAGTACTATGACAACCAACAAACTGATATAAATATTTATATAGATAAAGATAAGGTTTAGACACAAGGTGAGAATCGAACCCACAGCCTATTGGGTGGTGGCCGGTTGTCTAACTACTGGACAATGGTCCCATAAATTTCTTATGTATAATGTTCAGCTGCTCTGTTACAGAACGCTTATGAATGCTGTATGTTTCTATCAGCTGTACATGAACATTATACATAAGAACATAATGGGACCATTGTCTAGTATGTATTTACACTGGAGTTTGAAGATTATTGTAAATGTAAGTTATTTGTTACTACATATTTATTTATTTGTAGTTCAAACACATACACTTGCAATGGGAACGCTGATAGCTACTATAGTATTATAAGAATACTGTATTATATATTATAGTGTAGTATATTAGCGAGAAGCCGGACGGAGGCATAAAACCGAACCGCATAAAACCGAACCGCATAAAACCAGAGGAAGCAGGTTTAATTTCTGTAGGGAGCAACCAATTTGTTTTAGTTATTCCTTACTGGCTAGGGCCGATCCACTGATTGTCTGAAAAGTAAGATGATCCATACGTTGGATTGGCATATAAAATAGATCCTGCGCCTGCAGTTGGTCTTTTATCCCACCGAATTGTGAGTAAAGGACAAGAGTGCACCTGTGCCTGCACAAGCATTTGTGCAGTATAATATCTACTGCATAGATGTTTAATAATGTTAAAAAAATAGACCACGATGGTTTAATACGATCTGGGAAACATTAAGTATTCACAATAATATAGTGAAATAATAACTCACCTGATGTACTAAGAGGTGCACCGTGGGCTATTTCTTTACTGGTAAGCAGATAAGGGTAGGAAAACCGAAGTCTTCGGCCTTCACCGTCGAACTGATTACTATCAAAATGTTTTTCACACACACGTTTTCTTAGTAGCTGTTCTTTAGTAAGTCCAATGAGGAGGGAGTTTGTGGGCACTAGGTAAGATAGCCAAACATTGCGAAGCTTATCGTTCTTGGGTAAACAAAAAAGCCGGTGGCTTTTACTTGTTGCATTGCAACCACCAACGCAATATTTATATTGGGTTCCCATGACGAAAGTAACACTATCACCTGCACAATCGGTAAATAACGGAGGAGAATTTGCGTCTCAAGGATCTCAACTCGGGAAAATGCAAGGAAATTCACAAGAAACAAACAAAACGCTCAACTCGGCTATAACACAATGACAAGTCGATAAAGTATGGTATGCAGTGTTGCCAGCAGACACATTAAGAATGGGCCGAAAGCAGTGCTGGCAGGGGCCGATTTTAGGCAGTAAAGGCCGAAGTACGACTTTCCACTGGCGTTCGTCAAATCGAGGGGAGGGAAGGGGTTGAGGGAGGTGTACTACCTCCCCCCCCCACAGGGTACATTATTTTACCCCTCTTTTTTTGTAAGGAAAAGTTGCAGAGTGTGGGGGGGATTTTCGAGTTTTTTATTTTTTAATTCTGAGGAAATTTTCCTCATTTTATGAATTACAAATTAGTTATGTAAAAATCAAGGGTTCCCCCCTTGTTTTTGGGAGGAAAGGGGGGAGCCCTCTCCATCAGAAACAGTACTAGAAAACGGGAAAAAGGAGATGTAAATTAAAAAAAAAACGAATATTTTCGTTTTTCTGTTTTACAGGGGCTCCTGTCCTTCAACTTTATTTTTGTGTGTTTAGAACGTATGACTTATGTCTATTTCTTTTTATGTAAAGTGCTATGCTTTTAGAATAGGAATTGGTCAACCGAACCAATGATTTCGATGGATTGGCTGTCGGAGGCTTAAGGGCCGATGAAGGGCCGACGGCAGCCAAAGGCCGACATAGTTTCGAAAAGGCCGAGAATCGGCCCCCCAGGGGCCGATCTGGCAACACTGATGGTATGGCGGACTCAGAGCCGGCCGGACCGCGCTTGGCCACGTGACCAAAATGGCGTCCAAGATGGCTGTTCTTATTGCGACATTAGCGCCAAAACGGAACATTTGGAACTAATGCTGTCACTGGCCTGGTATAGCATCCCTAATACGTCTGTGGCTGGTGGTAGGATCCTATTTTAATGATAGAACCATGCTATGGAAACTTAGAACAAAGTCACTGGGTCGCTGTTTACATTGCTCTCTAGTGACACATTCAGCAAAATAAGCCCTTTGTAAATAGTTTTAGGCTATCCAACACTAGATCGCGTTGAATAACAATAACAGAATTTCACACAGAAAGGTCTTTCGAAGTTACCAATGTAAAAAATAAATCCGTAGGTTTTCTCTAAAATTATTTAAGCCAGATTTTCATTCTAATATCAATGTAATGTAATTAAGAAAAGACAATGAAAAATTATTATTATTTATGTTACGACCATCAACTATTATAGAACAACTATTAAAAAATGGCTGTTATGTGATATAGTATCAGCGTTGTTAGATCAACAAAACTGTGTCCATCTTTTTTATCGGTCTTTCGTCGGCCTTTGAGTCTTTATTAGCCAAAAACCACAGAACATTTTTGACTAACAATTGGGTCAAATATTAAGTACCGTAAATCCGCATACTTTAGCTCTAGCAGGTTACATTGGCTCAAAACGGAAAAAGATTGAATTTCCTACCTTTTCGTAACTATGACAGAAAACGATCTAACTTCTAGTTTCTTATTGGCTGCACAAATGTATCGAGAGGCAAGCTGACAATTTATTTGAACTTGTAGGTAGTGAAAAAAGGTAATATAATTTCATCCATTTTTGTTATAAAGTTCTTATATTAGCTCTAAAATAGAAAATATATAAAAATCCCACGCCAAAGTAACCCTCTTCATAGAATAACTTTGGCTCAAAATAAAAAAATACATTTTGAGGACAAGTGTTTATTACTTGCTTAGATACTGTCGTTACTTATCAAATAAAACCACTAAAAACTTTACTAGGAACCATACTTCACAACAATTTCTGAAAATAACATTAAAAGAAGCCGAAGTAACCCGCATCTACGGTACCCATTTTTATTACATATTTAGGACAAGAATCGAGTACCGAGCGCTCTGTATTAATATGCCCCATGTTCAACATTGTAGTGTAAAAAAATCTAAATACATTGAAGTATGTTAAATATAATTCGTTCAGTTCGGAGTTTCTGAATAAATTATTGTACAAGTTTTTTTAATCCCTGGTGATAGTAGTGGTTATTTACGAATTGATCGTGATCCACGCACTAGCTAAATACATATATAAACTTGAAAAACATAATGCTCATTCTGACGCAGTTAGGTAATAAACCTTTTTTTAATATTTCCTTTTTCTACCAAAAAACGTCCCTTGCCAGTACTAATTTCGCGACGTCGGCCATTATTTTAATTCAGCTTATTTCAATTTCACACGTTATGGATATTTATTCAAATGCGCCTATTATGTAGTATAAACGATATTTCATAACCTAATTCAATTTAAAACTCCAAAGCTAGGTCGTGAACTAGAAAATTTCATGAGTACTCGAAGAAAACGCACTGTAGGTGCGCCAGATTTTGAACACACGATAAGGGACAAAAAATCATCTGTTTCTTTGTTTTTATATAATATATATAAATCTTAGAGGAAGAAAACAATAGAGGGCTGGACACTTTCTTTCTCATTCACGCAAGAAAAGAATGCGTTTATGTAGGTTACGTGTGATAGAAAGAAACAGTGTATATGATTTTTTGTCCCTCAGCATGTGTTCGATTTTTCCGCGCCCTGGGTGCGAAACAAATTTGACGTTTGCTCCCACTTTGCTCCGTGACAATTTTATCGTGGTTTTAATATTAAATAAATAACTTAAAATTCAATAAAAAACTAACTGTGACATTACTGTGTGTTGTGGAAATCCTATAAGAATCGTGCAGTGCAGTATTATAGGCTGTAAAAGTGACAGTGAACGTAAAATTAGTGGAGTATCGTTTCACAGGTAAACGTGAATTATTATGGCCAATTTAGAGATTACATTTAGAAACTAATACATGTAAACGACTTATTTAGATCTTATTGCTCTAAATTAGTTACTATTTTACTTGAAAGTTACGTGTAAGATCGATAAATTCTTGTTTTTCATCCATAACCTAAAATTTTCGGTTTATTGATCGCCATTATCAGTGTTGCCAGTGTATAAAAGAGAGACTACCATAAATAAGTGGTAAATTATTATTAAGTGCATCATACACGATCCCACATGCTGGGTGCATCGAAGAATTTCTCAGATTTCCCGAATTTATTTTTATGATTTTCTGAAAATATGGATATTTGTATACTGTGGATAGCAGCAACAAAAATAATTAATTAGGTTGCTAAAAGTTATTCCCGAATGCTTAAATATTCAGAAATAACGTAAGCGCTCAAGTAATTCGTCCAAGGCTGCGCAGGACGTATTCATTCTTTATTTATAGGCACAATGGTCATTGTACATTTAATCGTGCTTTTACTATATGCATGTTGTTTAAATATATGTATGTATGTTGTTGGTTACAATTTATTGGTAAATTTGTCTGAATTATAAATAAATAGTACCGACGTTGAATAGTTTGTTTCATTTGCCCCCCTATTATGTACCTATCTCGTTTGACAACTAAAGTGATGATCAATAAAGCAAAGTGACTATTAAATAACTATCAAATGATTTATTTGGCATTGCCTAACTTGAATCACCAATAAATACCAAACACACTTTCAGTAGACATCAAAGTTTGGTGGACAACTGAAGCCTGATAGTCACTTTGCTTTATTGATCATCACTTTTTTTTTGTAGGAATAGTACTGTTTCACCGGACAAGAGGGCGAGCGCTTAAAGCGCTCTAGCCAGAAAGGTTTGGGTAGCGACTAGCACAAGGGCACCTCAGGGAGGCTCGGCCTAGGCTTGGGCTGCCGCTTAGAGAAGAACCGGCAAGAAACTCAGCAAGGGGATGCATGTCGAGGTCGCATGCGTACGGATCCCTTCGGCCTCGCCGGCGAGACCAGTGTCTGTGTGTTGATGTGTTTACGACTCTTGACATCGTTGTCGGTGTTGGTGTTGTGTCATGGTCCAGGAGGACGGACATCGGGTCGGGTGGGTCGAGCAGTACATGCTGCGGACGGCGGCGATGTACGGCTGTTCGACGATCTGAGGGACCTGGCCGCTGCCCAATAGGACATGGGTTCGATTCCGAAGGATTCCAAACAATTGTCTGGGTGTTATTTATCTATTTAAATATGTATTTATACAGTTTACAAGTATTTGTAATCATTTATCTGGTTACCTTACTAAAGGATCTGCGTAGATTGAGATCAGGTGGTCATTGGTCAAGCGTAGATTGTCCCAAGATACTAGTACTATAGATTTGTATATTGGAGAAATTTACTAAAACTTACCCGGTAAATGGCCATAGTATGTATTATATTAAGTTATAAGAAAGCCAATTTTTGCCTACCTCTCTGGGAAATAGCATATTATTGTTTTTATCTCTTAACTTTTTTGTATGAGGCTAATAATTATCTACAGCTCTTAGCCACTTTAATCACCACGTGATATCACCCAGGTGAACAATGTGGAATAGACCTTAGCTACAGCATATATGATATTAAGTGTACATTCACTTTGTAGCCTCCGTCGTGGGTTCGAATCCTGCGAAGGGCAACAAATTTGAGTAGTTGTTCCTTACTGGCTAGGACAATGCAGGCCGATGACCTGATTGTCTGTAAAGTAAGATGATCCATGTGTCGGGATTTGCGATAGGACGTATGCCCGACTCCTGTCCGTCAAATTAAAACGCCGAGCTTTGGTAATAAACACTTATAATCAAATTGAGAGAGAACAACTTATTATACAGTGGAGTAATCGTAATAATTAAAACATGTCTCTGCCATAGATACTAGCGCGCTGTCATCTTTTTGACAGCCCCTTTGGCGTTCCGAAACCGTGATCCGAGATACGCCACACATGCGTCGGATGGGCATGTAAAAAGTCGGTCCTGCGCTTAACTTCTCCCCAGTCGTGTCAGTCTTCCGTCCCATCGGATTATGAGAGGTACCTATTATATAAAGGAAGAGAGAGTGCACTTGTGTCTACGCAAGCACTTGTGCACTATAATATCTCCTGCGTACATGGCTGATCTTGTGAAAGATTGGCCGCTGTGGTCGTTTCGGCTAGGAGGACATTATTATAACAATCACTTTCGTACTTTTTGCAGACTGTCATAGATTAAGACGATATAATGTAAGAAAAGTAAATGTTGTGTCAAAAAAGTGGTTTTTGGTTAGGAAAGAAAATATAATTTACAACAACCTCCGTATTTGCTTTACACAAAGGGTAAAATTTCCCTTACGTGGCAACTCTAAATTTAGTATGTACTTATTTTTCTGTCCTTATCGGCGGCACGCTTGGTATATGTCTGTATTATATTCTGTCTACGATATAAATTCATCCTTTTCTTGAGCGAATGAGAAAGAAAGTGCCAGCTCTCTATTGTTTTCTTTCTCTAAGTGTGTCAAGGACCGGTGACAATACAATAATATGGTATCATCGAGCTGATCTGATGATGGAGCTCGAAGGCGGATAAGGGAACCCTTGGATGGCTACTAGTAAACTCATCGAGTTTAGGCTCATTTGATTCGTCTTAGAGAGTTGTATTCACTTTACCTAACAATGATGACCTGATAATGGAATTGTAAGGTACTTGACGGAACCCTGGAATGGTTACTAGTAAACACATCGAGTTTAGGCTCATTTTATTCGTCTTAGAGTTCTATTCACATTTCCTAATAATGAGGACCTGATGATGGAATTGGAAGGTAAGATTTGAACAGATTATATTCCGAAGTTTATTTTTTAACAAACATTCGATAATTTACATATTTATATAAAAAGCATGTTCTATAGGTCATGAATAAAGTCGGCCCAAATTTAGACTATAACTGAACATATTTTTTTTTTAATTATATTAAATTTGATGTATTCACAATATCCCTAGACACCCCCAGAAAACCCCTTCAAACATTGTTTCATAATCTAGAGGTAAAACTCCCAAGTTAGAAACTCTGATTCGTTATCGTAGGGAGACGTGAATCGCGATGGATGAGGAATAGGTACCTAGGGGATTGTACGTAGGGGATCCACAGTAGTGTCTAATCTGTGGGTCCACAGAGGGAGACAGAGAGTAGAGGGACTATTTCTACAGTAAAATTTCAAGTAAGTATAAAAGTGACTTTTCTAGTTCCATAAAAACGCCACGCGCCAACTTATATTTGACAGACTGTACGTCTGTGTGTGTACTAGAGCTAGAGATGCTATACATCAGTGCCAAGGAGCTTTTGTATTTAGGCTTCTTGATCAGTGCATGTGATGTCTCACCATTTCGGCTTGAGTCTATTGTATGAATATAACCTATTACAGTAAATAGGTACATGGAACACAACCATATTAAATGAAACACAAAGTACTTACTCGCTGTACTACGACCGCTCGGCTCGGTGTCTGTTAGACGACTGAGCCGCGCGGCGGGCAGCAGTGTGACCGTTTCATAAAAAGGTAATCAACTAAAAGAATATGATTTCAAGATGATTTCAATACTAAAAATACTAATATTTATGCAGGATTATACTAAAAATATACTAAATAAAAACTGTCAAGTGCGAGTCATGCTCGAGCACCGTGGGTTCCATACTATTTTTGGAAGTATTTATGTTATTTTACTACGCGTCTGACACCTCAGATAGCAAAAAAATACTCAAACTAAGATTGTTTGTCGAGGTATTTAGGGAAATATCGTTTTATTTTTCCTGTAAAATACAGGTACGCATGTATTATCTGTAATTATTTCAGATATTTCCCTCCACATACTTCGGAGATAAGGGAAAGGTATTTTTTTTATTTTAAGCCAAAAACTACATGGCTTAAACCAAAACAAAAATCTGTTTTGAGAAGTGCAAATGAAGCCCTTAAAACTCGATATAGTAGTCTCACTTTAAAATTTTGATGACCGCTTTTAACCCGCATTATAAAAAAAGTAAATAAAATATATTTTTTTCCATATAAAAGAAGAAGAAGAATAATTTTATTTGACTAACACACAAGTTAAATAGAACAATTACAAATGAAAAAAAAACAGCTAGTTGTGTGGGGCCAAACACGATGCTGCCTCAGCATATTGCTGTGCGGTAATAAATTACAACACAGCGCTGGTATTCTGGCAGCATCTTAAGGCAGGCAGGCAGCACCATCGGAGAGCGGTGTCACAAAAGAACCCATGGATTTATTTTCTATTGAAATAAAACGTACATAATTTAGGGCAATTTATTATTCTTACTAGGATTACAACGATGTTATATCGTTTTTTTTTTGCTCTTATTACATCTCTTATCAATCGGGATCGTTTGTTGCCAACCGAGTGCCGCAGTGTTATGATATTCTATCCATTAATTACCCACCCGAACGTGCAAGAAATAAGTAACACAACAACGAATTACGCATTGTGGAACTAAAAGTAAAATATTAATATAAAAACTGTACAAAAGAGATAAATCATACAGTTTCGGTAAACATCAGACAAAGACAAAACTACACAAGTGAAATTGAATGAATGAATGTTTGTGCTACCAGAAAATTTACCAAAAAATACACTACAAAATGTCCTTTTAGTTAAAATTTTACCAAAATATACTAACATTTGAAATTATACCAAAAAAATACTAAATCAAAAATGTGGTGCCCAAATTCTACCAATTTGGTATCGAATATACCAAAAACGGTCACACTGGCGGGCAGGCAGCAGTATTTATTTGCAATACACCACATCTCTTCCTTTCAACATGTTTTAATTTACATTTACTTTAATTGTATCTATATTTTAAATTACTCTTATTTCTTGAAATCATAATTATTTGATATACTTAATATTAAATATTTTATTTATATTTGACTTAAAAGATGTGAAGCTACCACCGGATCACAACGCGGCCTTAACTGAGAAGATCCGGCAAGAAACTCAGCAGGCTTGAAATATTTTATTTACATTAAGCCCAACGGTGGCAATTTTATAATAATAATATTTTTAACCATTACCAGAGCACACATCACGTGCCTCCGACCGGGAAGCTCCGACCAGACTCAGTAGGCCTGTCTTCCTTCCCTTTTTGTAACATTTGAGTATTATCAACAATGGTAATTATTTATTTAATTAAGGAGTCACACGCTCCATTCAAACCAATTTGATTGAAAAAGGTATTAAGTGACAACCCTTTAACAATAGCATGTGTTTGTTGGTATACATAATATTGTGATATGTTTTGTATCACCCTCATCGATGTCTACCAATGGTTGTATTGTATTGTATGCATTTATTATCGTAGGATAATGTGATACATATTAAGGACTAGTATTTACTAACCTTGGAACCTTTAATATATAGACTACATAGGGTCATCTACTCCACCCTTAGAGGAGATACCACTGGAGAGAGCATGATGCGCTAACCCCCTCTGCCAAATTTTTGGTCATATGGTCAGGTCATTCTTTATTTGTGTGCGTGTATTTTTGAATGTGTTGCGAGTTTATTATAGTGTGGGTATGCGTGAAAGTGTATCTGTGTGTGTGTTTACTTCGCCTCCCGCACCCCGCAAAAGTGCCACGAAAAATTTGTTCGGGGAATCGACGCGATACTAACTCCTTTGGTACTTTCTCTGAGACTCCACCGTTGCAATGTTTAGAGGGATCCTTGTATGCGGAGGAAACAAATCTGTAACTCAGTAGAAATATTAGTTACTTACAAGTAGATACATAATTCTTATTAGGTATTGAAATCAGGCATGTATTCCATGGCTGCGACCTTGTATACAAAATTATATTTTGTAATAAGTTTGTAGTTTATAAACTTAAGTTTACACATCGTCCCCATTGGCATGGAAATCCAACCCATATATGGTAATGCATTGCTAGTTACCAAGTTTGTTTTATTCTGCTTGTGAGCTTTTATTCATGCAGAGTAGGAATATTATAATTAAATTTATTTTAATATGGTTTTGAGTCCGTATATTTATGCAGAATATGTAAACAAATTTAATTTTATTATATTCTGATTTAGCACTGTTTATGCAGAATAGAAACTAATTAATTTAACCTCTGGAGTCTCGTTGGTGCGGAGCGCACCATTATAACGCAAACTCGCTATTCCGTCAGAGACCGTTGGTGCTATATGCACCAAGGGTGCAGACACGTTTTGATACCGGTTTTTTACCGGTTTAACGGTCTCCATTGTTTGGTTACTCTGAGATCTATGCTTAAAGGACTGTGTTTCCGATTTTATAAAGCCATCAGTCACTTGTCATTGTCACTTTTTAAGTCATGAATTCAGCTGGCAAAAAAAAGAAAAAAGTGGGCGGTACCTGTCAGTGAATGTTTATTTGGCGGTCAGTGAATGTTTATTTTTTTAATGTAAACAGTATTTATTTCAGGTAAAGTGATATTAATTAGGTATGTTTATTGTTATAACGTAATAATTAACCAGTATAGATGTTAGATAGTCCGTATTTTATCAAAAAAGTGGATATTTTCGAACTGAAATCTGACCCGGGTGATACTTTGTTTGTTTGTTTACTTTTGGAATATTTTCGGTATTACTTGTAATGTAGTTGTTGTAAATACATCGTAATTACATCATAACGATAATAACTCAAAGATAAAGCCATAAAATCCAATCTAACAACCGAAATTTTAATAATATAACGTCATGATGACGTCAGTTGAAAAAACTTTCGAGTTCTTTTTTTTTTTTTTGTGTTTTGTTTAAAACCTGTATGAAAAGGAGTTTGGATGCAAAGAATGGATCTTTATTAGTGCCTGGGTCAATATTCTATCCTCAAAATCGAGATCAAAAATAGGTAAAATCAACATTGCCAAAAATTCATCAATTTTGACCTTTTACTTTAAAAAACATTATATAAGCGCGTAACAACGCCGGTCAGCGTCGGGCCTCCAGGGGTTTATTATATATTCCATCATTAGTAATTATTATATACATTCCATCGCCCTCTGTATCCAGTTACTATTGCTTGCGTTTAATTAACCTTGGTTACTAAGTTTACTTTGGTTTATCACTAACAATGCCTCTCTTTAGAGATTGATTTATCCACTTATGGATTTGTTTATATATTAATTTTATTTTCTCAATTTTTTTTTCTTTATTTTCCTCCTCAAAGAGGTCGGTCTCCATAAGGGTTTTTCCGCTTGGGGGTATTGATCCTCTTATGGATTTTCCTCCTTGAGGGTTTTACCGCCTTGGGGAGATTGGAGGATATTTAATCCTTTCCCTTTAACCATGCTAGGATTTTCCTCTCTACCACCATTATTATTTCATTTTGTTTTAAAAGTGTGTTTGCACAGAATGACATGACCGTCAAACCATGAGGAAATTATATTGAGTATATTAGTAATAATACTAATTATGTCGTGATTTTACAACATAGGGAACTTGAACTTTTATAGCTAATTGACAATTAATGTAAGCACCTCAATATGGGTACCCAGACCCAACATAGCACTGTTGCAATTTTTTTTTTTTATTTCTTTTTATTTATTTGTTGTGCTGAAACGGGTTATTGAAAACCAGTTACAAATTTTGCTGACAAAGGAACCTAGGTTTTTAGATGCAGATCGGACCTCGGGACAATTGTTCAAGAGACAGACATTCATATTTTGGTTATGCTTTTAAAAAGAAACGCGTAGATGACGGTATCATTTAATGTAAGCATATTGATAGAAAACATCATTTTATAAAGTACTCTTGATAGAACATGTAGGTACCCACTAGCAATATGGTGGCTGATAAAAAGTATACACAAATACTTTTGGCATAATGATTGAGTACCCACAAAATTACACTAATTATTTATTAATGACGCTGGTCATATAAGGCAATATTGAGTCCTATTTTTTATGTTTTAAGGTGTAGATCATAAGTAAGTATCTCAACTAATTACTTACTGGTATAGATTCAACAATATATTTGGATAGTAGATCCATGGGAAACAGGATTATATTTTATCAAGACTGCCTTGTCCAATTACGATAAACAGTATCTCAGATTCAATAGTTCATTTCCTAATGGCTTTACTTGTCATCCACATCTATAAAAATCAATGCCACTTTTCGTTGCAATTTCATAACTCAAGAACGGGCTCACCTATCCAAACCAAATGTTTAGGCTTTGTCCGGACTATTTAGTAGATGGTTTATGTGGTTTGCACAAAATCGGTAGAGCGGGTTTTCATTTATCACACTTTTTGTAACAAGTTAATTCAATAAATGGCGGATCTTTTTCCAGAATTAAAACTTTTTTTAGTGTTGACAGTAAAAGCATGTTGTTATGTCATTTTTTGTTTGAATAAATGAATTTGATGTTACAGTTAAATGATCTTAATATTTCACTTTATACGTAGCGAAGCACGTACCGGGCTACTAGTATTAAGGTTCGTCATGACGAACTGCGACCCAAATGATCGATATGATTGAATCTTTATAACCCGATCACCATACGAATGGGTCGTGATCGACCCGGGTTACGACAAATGATTGATCGACACAGGTCTATGTTAGACGACTGAGCCGCGCGGCGGGCAGGCAGCAGTATTTATTTGCAATACACCACAGTGCATATAATGCAAAACGTATTTTTGTAGGTAAAAAGTAGGTAGTTTATTAATCTATTTATCGTTTAATTAAAGCGTACAGTTTAAGCAATTTGCTAAAACTGCGTTATGTTGGTACAATATTATTGTTACAAAACAATAGAAATATGTTAGTACTGCATACCTTTAAGCAAGTGTTTGTGTTAAGATAAGCCTATTTATGAATCTATTTTACACTTTTTTTTATTTATCTTCAAGTTAACAGGAATGCTATAAATTTAAGTACATAGCTACAATGATATTATAAGAAATGTTACAAGTGGACTGATCTATATTTTGTGCTGGTGTACCTGATGTTACAGGTAGAAGGCGGGCAGCAGCGTCTTTCTATTGGATTATCTAGCAGTAACATCGATATATAATAATAATATATCGATGACCTGTAATAATCTTTCGTTCTGAGTTTATATCGACCTGTACTATTTTTACTTGCCTCCCACTTTGAAAGGAGAGAAGTGGAACCAATTTATCTTTTTCTAACTCCTTCTATATAGGTACTTGTCTAATTAAATTTGTTGCGGGTTCCAAGACAATTTAGCGTTTCCCCGGGACTCGCCGAGGGTCAAACCTCGGTGTCTTCACTGGTCACCACGGTAGATCGTGGCTGACGAGTCAATAGTGGTGAGGGTAGGTAAGTGCTGGGATTAGTCCAATAAAATACCTTAAAAGAGTGACAACTGGAAAAGCAGTCACAAAAGTTACACCACAAAGAACGAATGTGCTCTTATTTCAAACTGCCTAAGGGCTCCCAACACATAACTGCGAACTCGCATCGCATCGCAAATATCTGCCTATAATAATGAATTTTTGTATCGAAAATTCATTTGTTTCTCGCAGATATTTGCGATGCGATGTGAATTCGCAGTAAGGTATGTGTGGGAGCCCTAAAGCCTCCCTCTTCACTATCGGCGATGATCGTTACTCCTATTATCGTTTCTTATCATCAAGGTGATCGTCATGATCATCATACAAGCATCCACATGATCGGCCGTGATCATTTATTCAGCGACACGCTTTCAATATGGACGTGGAGCTTAAAGCTGCCACTACCAATCATTTAATTTCAGTTAGTAGGTATACAAACATTTTGTCAATTTAGTTGACCGAAACATGAAAAAAAATGGAAGGGAAGTTGGTGGTTTGAGCATTCATCGTAATAGAACAAAGTAAATATACCTATAGGCTCAATTCACACCAGAATGGCAGCGGCCGGCAGCGCACTTTGAAAAGCACGGCGCCGGCGCCGCTCACGGCCGCCCGCGCGCCTAGTTCAAGCGATACTGGTCTTTTATGTATTGTAGATAAAGTTTAAAATTCTTTCACACTGAAAGTGCGCTGACGGCCGCTGTACTTCGGTGGATACGATCGGCGATCGTGTGGGCATACGCAAACGCACAAGCGATTTGATGCATGCATCGATAGGTATACCTACTACCTACTAGTGGATGCATGCCCGAAAACCCGGCAAGTCACCAATCGTTGCGATTACTATAACGATTTTAGACGATGATCGGCTACTACAAGCGAGTAAGCCCTCCACATGATCGTGCTCGCGTATAATCTATACCTATATACAAAAATGAATGTTTTTCTGTATGTCCTTTATAGAATCGTAAACTATGTATTAGATCATGTCATCTTCAGCAGTGTTGTGCATGAGCCCAAAAAGGTTTTTGAGTAAAAAGAGCGCCAGCGGAGCTGCGCCGGGTCAGCTATCCGTCTATAATCGTCATTGTTAAGAGGAGCCATAAAAATGTTTGTAATTAGTATAATTACCATATTTTATTTCTAGATAAGTTTGGGGTTTAAATTAAAATACTCATGTATATGCAACTACTACCATGTTTTAGATTTCACAATGATTACTTACAGTAATTATCTTATATCGATGACAAAATGGCATATTAAAACTATTTCAACAAAAATTGTATAACATTATTATTATATGCATATAATATATATTTAACAATATAATATATCTCACGTTTCGAGCAACAACTTAAAACCAAGGTAGTTCTTTTTTACATAATATATTTGGTAGGTTTAATTTAACATGTATTATTTCATACACTTAATTTTGGACGGTTTGTGCTCTGTATGAAATCCAGACTGGCTATTAGAGAAAGTAGGTAAAAATAAAGTCTCGAGAAGAGTAGAGAATATAAATATGTGACTAACTATGGCGTAGGAAAGTTTCTAGATGTTAACAATTATAACACAAAAAACATATTTATTAACACCTTAGTGAAAATAACCGTATAATATAGCATCTTACATTTTTATTATTTTAGTAAAATAAATCCGTTTTCCGCTGATGATGATGAAATTACTAAATGCACAATGTTCATTCTTAAAAATAAAATACACTTATTGTTGTCTTTCATTTACACGAAAACTAGACATTGTAATTAATCTACTCTTACGGATTACGTCGGGAAAATTAAAATAAATCGCGATATAATCGGTAAGAGTAGATTAATTACAATAAAATACACATTTTGAACGATATTATCTAAGTATCTATACCTTTTTCTTTACAAGGGCATGTCATATTCAACCCTAGCTTGTCTTTGGCTGGCCACCGGACAGCCATCACTCATGTGTTCATACATTTATTGTTCCGATTTAGATCTTGTAAAGAAAAACCGTATAGTAAATCACTATTAAACTGTAATCAAAGAAAAGAAAATCGCAATTCACTAACTACTATTCCATAAACATTTATAATAAAAAGGAATGCACAGTTGCACATCAAAAGATGAAATACATATAAAAAATACAACCATCACTACATAAACAATTAATAGTATTTGTTTTATTTGACTAGTGTGCACACACAAAACAGCAATTTTTTTTATATTTTTCACGTAGGTAATGTTCCTTACATTACGGGCAAACTGGGTGAGGGGTAAAGAATTTGCATAATTACTATGCGTTTCAACTAAGAATGTGGCCGCCATGATGATCGCGACTGCGGAACTTCACTCAGTTTTTACGATTTTTGTACCGGCAGCAGCGTAAACACAAAATGGAAAATTGGACCCGGTTTTGATTATTTATTGTAATGTTTTATTTTGCTATTTATTTTTGTTAAAACATCATTTTTAGTAATTATATATTTGAAATGGCAAGATGGCGGTCACATTCTTAGTTGAAACGCATAGTATATCTTACATACCTAGAATGCGGTCTTCATAAAAATATTTAAAAATAAATAACACATATGTGTGTGAATTTAGACCATATTAATATGGTTGGAGTTAAAGAAAAAAAAATATCTTGAGAAAAAGAATTTAACATCAGATAGTCGTGTGGTCACGTGGTCACTGAGGTGTCGAAGACAGATTGCAGAGCTTCTTCTTAGATCGCTTTTGGGTCGACAGTCAGCTATCCTGTGAAGCTACCACATCACTGGGCAAGGGTCTCCTCTCTTTGACACGAGAGAAGAGGGTTTAAGCTATAATTGCATGCGGGCAAGTGCGGATCAGTGCAACACACACTTTTCGTATAATTTCTGGGCTATGCCTGGGTTTCCTTATACAACTGAAATACAATTTTTATACTAAATGCCTTTTTATACAGTCTTGAAAACCATTGAATGTGATAAATAAATGAAATAGAAAGCTAGCATTTTTTTATTAAAACTATCCCGACAGCGCATAAGGGAAGTTTTGTTTGATATGAGTTTGACTCTTATGTCTGTGTCATCGTAGCTCCGAAACAAAGGACAAGATTTAAATGCGGCTTTTGACTTTTCAATTTAGCGCGGATGTAACCGCATGCTTAATAAGAAACTGACCAATTTTGAGTTAGGTCTGAAGAGAAAAATCAACGAGTAAGTATACTTATTAATATTTTAACGCCATTTTTACCCTGAGTTTAACAAAATAACAGAAAGGTTGTTTTTTTTTTATCGTTCCTTTTTCCTTTTTTTTTTAAATAAGTGTACCCGCTACTTTTGTTTTATTTTTTTACTTCAGACCTAACTCAAAACTAGTCAGTTCCTATTAAGCATGCGAATGTTGCTCACTCGTTTAGCACAGCTGTGTGTGCTAATTTTACGTTTATTATAATGTATGTTTGAACAGCGAATAAGAGATCGATTACAATGTGTTGTGCATCTATGAGTAAGCAATAGTTGCGCGGCATTTTTTTTTCGAGCACACAGAAACGGATAAATAATAAACAAACGGGCGCGGAAAAAACGTGCTTAAATGACGTAATAATATATCAAGCTTGGGCGCACCCTGGACAATCAGCCCAAGAACCTGGTGAATTACTAGACATTCCAATAATACATGAATATAAATTACCATGTATACATAAAATGAAGACAATATGTAAAATGAATGATACAAAAGCTATCTTTTGCACAGGCATCGAAATTAGGAAATAAAACGCTTAGAGTGCTCAGTGGTATGCCACGACGACAGATGTGCACACGTGCTTACATACGTACTAGTCTTAACTAAAATAAATTGTATGTAACTAAGTATAACTTTGATCGCAACTGAATGTGTCTCACACAATCTCAGTACTCAATATTCTTAAACACTCTACATTAAAATAACTATTGTAGCGATTAGAATATTAACATTTTGTGCTTATTTACGAACAAATTTATGATCACGGGTAGGATTACCATACCAAATAATTATAGCACCCAAAATGTTTTCATTGGGTAACGGAAAATTCTGATGATTGTCAATAAAATGCACGAACCTGTATTATAACTGGACAGCGCAGTCTACTAAAGATCACGAGCCGAATGAGAGGTCCGAAAGTAGTAGTGTATCTCTGTCTAATAGGGTGTCCACGCATTACTTCCTACAGCCGAGCTGGAGACCTTCATGAAGGAAGAGTTTTGGCCGAAGGGAGTCCTGTACCGGAAGTTTAGAGGAAGACTACGGGACTCTCCTGACCAGCGCAACACGTCGCCGCCACAGCGTGTAATTTAATAGTTTTATATTGTACTAGCTGACCCACGCAGCTCCGCCCGCGCTGTGTTACAAAACCTCCTTTTTTAAAGTCGGTTAAAAACTTGGACCCACTTTGTACTTGCCATCCGAAGCACGGAAACGTTTAGTTCAAATGGCGTTAAACGGTCACCCATCTATTTAATGACCTTACCTAACGTTGATTAACCTGATCGATTTCCAAACATTGTTAACAACTGTCTATGAGTGTTCCATAACAAATATTTATTATAATTATAATAAAAATTGTTAAAATCGGAGCAAGCGTATAACCAAGTACCCATTTTGACTTTAATCCCCTCTCCCAAAAGAACCGTGCTAGATTACGGGATAAAAAGTATCCTATGTCCTACCTCGTAGTAAGATCTCAAATCATGCCAAGTTTCGTTTCAATCCATCCAGTAGTTTCGGCGTGATGCTCAGCCGAGATACAGACAGACAGACAAAAATTGAAAAAATTACATTTTCGGCCTCAGTATCGGTTATAGAATGCCTTCCAAATATAATTTTCAAAATATCTTCAATGTACAGAATTGGACCTGTTACAGTTTTATTATAAGTATAGATTTAATATGTATGTTAGTTTTTAAGGTATTTATCTATGGGCCTATGCAGCCTGAAATAAAAAGTTATTATTATTATTATTACTATGTGGAAGGATTCTTTTTTTCACTTCTAAGGCCTTTTGGCGGCGGATCGGGTCACAACGGGCAGTGCCACATCGGTGCTCTTGCGTGACCTCCGTCAAGAGTGTTAGGCGCACCGCATGAGACGATTTTTGCGTTAAAATCGTAATTTTGGTGACATAATACTAATTATAATTATTATTTGTATTTTATAATTGGATGGAATTTAATGGAAGTCCGCAGTCATTACATATAAGATCTGCTGTACTTACCACAATTAAGACAATAAATTATTTGAATTTGTGGTAATACCTAGCTATCGTTTTCTTCCGGATATCTGTATTTCATTCCACAATTCTGATTTAGTTAACCAACGTTTGTATGGAAATCATCACCCAACACGACCGACGCGACGCCATACATAATAATGGTCACCCTACTTACAACCCTACCCTACAACAGTATACCGCGACACCGGTTACTTACTACGACAATGTCGACAACTTGTCGACAATCACACAACAGCTCAGTGCTGCTACCTTCATAATGATAAATTGTTACTAATATTATTGTTAATAAAAGTATTGCATGTTGTTCGTGTGCTAATTTATGATATTACATTTCATCGTCCTAGATATATTATATTTCGATGTTTTATTACACGAAAAACTTTCAAGTAAATGTAATCAACTTTTAAGAAATCTACCTAACACTACTAAAAACAATCATATTTTGCGTTGGCAACTTACTTGACAAGGGGGCAGACAAGGACACACATCTATTTTTGAGCTATCTCACTCGGCTCGTTTTTCTACTTTGACTTGTGTCAACGAAAAACAAACCTTAAGAATGTAGTTTAAAGTTTAAATTAGTGATGTTAATATATTTATGTGATCTATCCAGTTTTTACGAAGTAAAATATAAATCCGTGATAAAATGAGACTTGACGTAGTACACGACTCAGTGACATGTATTTTAGTAATAGTACATACTTAATGTTTTTTTTTCAATATCCTGACGTTTCAGTGTGGACAGAATCCCGACAACTGCCACAAAATCCTGAAGTCCTGAAGGCTAGTAACCCTAACCACGTTGGATCAATACTTTGCTCAGTGTTTCACAATGATTTCCATTAGCACTAATTTGTGACATAAAATAAATAAAAAAATATTCTCTACATGATTCCGTATTGCTGTAATTATTGAACGTATTCGATTAAATCTCTCATGACAGTTCCCCAATAGGTGCATTCTGGAGCCATAAGTCATGTATGAAGTTGTACAAATCATCGCTGACTGCCACCTGTGAAGAGATTGTTCGAATTTTGACACCGTTTAAAGGAAACTGAAATAACTCCGAGGGGAGGTCGCGTGATGGTGAGAGATAGACAGGCCTGTTGGTGTAGACATTCGCGCCCTTCGGAATCGCTGGACGTGTGGACTGTGGGCTCGGAGACTCGGAGACCTGCGCCAGAGTCCCCGTGAGCAACGTGACAAGTACCGGCCAGGGAGGTTTATAGTTCCCCGGGAGTCCCGGGGAACTATAAACCAGCTGCCGGCGGAGGGTTCAAAGGCAAGGCACTGATGGGTACTTGATGCAGGGTCCTACCGGAGAACCCAGGTTCTCCTAAACGCTAAAGTTTTCAGGTTGTTATGCTCTATAAGAAGAGTAGACCCTGTGCTGGCCATCATTTGTCCCGTTTGCTAACGGCATAAGTCTTTTCCTTGAGTCGTTGATATGGTAGTGCGTTTTCATTCCAGGTTTCATCATATTGTGGGAATCGCGGGCTACCACTAGCTTAGAAAAATATCTATGTTTCTCTTGTACACACATGTTTTCAATGCCACCATCGTACCGTGGCAGAGAGTAAGCATTTGAGCTGATTTATTTTAAATTAGCGATGCGCCCCGGCTTCGCACGGGTGCAATGTACGTACTAATGTGGGGCAGTATGGAGTGATTAGAAGAAGTCGACACCACATTACAAATCGTTGAATTTCTCGGATTTTCTCTATAATATGCAATAGATAGTGATCCTCTTCAATCTATTGCTGTCTGCATTAAAATCCGTTGCGTAGTTTAAAAGATCTACTAAGTGTCAAACAGCGGGAGTGACTTTTTTTTCTACTATGTAAAGATAAAGAAGATAAACCAACGTATAATTTTTATAGCAGCCAGCAACCTAAACACATGTTGATTTTAAGATTTTACTTCATCGAATAGATTTTAATTTATTTTTCTACCATTACACTAAATGTATAAGGCAAAATTTGTTGACTCACCTTGTATGGTGTAGGATTTAAATTCCTTTTAATATCTTGTCGGAGTGTACGTAATGAGGACTGCACTCTTTCACGGACATCGGACAATGGCTTCGGTTGTGTGGAAATGCACCCATCTTTCCAATAGACCTGCATCAAAAGGATATCATATTTTTAACCCCCCATCAAAAACGAGGGGTGTTATAATACATATGTAGAGATAGAGGGATTTATTTAAAACAAGTAGTAGTTTTTATTAACACGCTTTTATTAGCTTGACCTGTATGTATGTATGTAACTATGTATGTATGATGGTAATGGAATCTTGCGATGCAATTTTGACCCACTTCTAGACGTCCAAAACATTTGAAATTTTGCACATGTATCAAGGACCGGTGACAATACAATAATATGGTATCATCGAGCTCATCTGATGCTGGGGCTCGAAGGTGGATAGGGGAACCCTTGGATGGCTACTAGTAAACACATCGAGTTTGGACTCATTTGATTTGTTTTAAAGAGTTCTTTTCACTTTGACCATTAATGAGGACCTGATGATGGAACTGTAAGGTGGGTAACGGAACCCTGGAATGGCTACTAGTAAACACATCGAGTTTGGACTCATTTGATTTGTTTTAAAGAGTTCTTTTCACTTTGAGCATTAATGAGGACCTAATGATGGAGCAGGAAGGTGGGTGACGGAACCCTGGAATGGCTACTAGTAAACACATCGAGTTTCGGCTCATTTGATTTGTTTTAAAGAGTTCTTTTCACTTTGAGCATTAATGAGGACCTAATGATGGAGCAGGAAGGTGGGTGACGGAACCCTGGAATGGCTACTAGTAAACACATCGAGTTTCGGCTCATTTGATTTGTTTTAAAGAGTTCTTTTTACTTTGACCATTAATGAGGACCTAATGATGGAACAGGAAGGTGGGGGACGGAACCCTGGAACCGCTACTAGTAAACTCATCGAGTTTAAGGTCATTTGATTCGTATTAAAGAGTTCTATTTACTTTGCCCAATAATCAGGGTTGATGATGGAAATGAAAGGTGGTTGACGGAACCATGGAATGATTTTGATTCGTATTAAAGAGTTCTATTTACTTTGCCCAATAATCAGGGTTGATGATGGAAATGAAAGGTGGTTGACGGAACCATGGAATGATTACTAGTAAACCTCGATGGGTTTACTAGTAGCTTGGACTCTTTTGATTTATATTAAGGAGTTATATTTACTTTGCCTAATAACGTGGACGTTGATGGACCTGGAAGGTTGGTAAGCCACCAAACAGCTTCGGACCAGTTATACCATTAATGGTATAAATGGTACTAAGTTGTCCCATTTATACCTGTAATGGTATAGGTGGTACTAGTTAATACCAGTTATACCATTAGATATCCCTTGAATACTACTTGTGCAACTATTGACTTTTAGCGTATTTTCGACTGTTTAAAGGGTAAATACTTAGTGCTTTCTTAAACTTCGTTAACTCAATCAGATACCTACGCGTAATATCTAGTCTAGTAAAAATATGCTTTGCCACAACCTGCCTATGATTTAAGCTACGAACAAATCAATACTTGGGCTAATTTTATTCGTAGTTTAGGTGAATATTTCTAAGACTAAAAAGTATAAAATAAATTAATAGTTTAAAAAACTAAAAATACACGCTATTATAAGGACTACTGCACTAAAAAGCTATAAATAAATTATCTAAACCGTGCTTTCTTTCTACCTCGTGTTTGTAATTTATGGATTATATTTATGTGTAAAAGCGTGGGGCGCTTTTGCTGAATAACAGCTTAACATTTTTGTCAAATTTCAAGAACGCTAAGTATTTGTATTCACATGACAATAATTTGTAATCATTTACAGAGAAAAAGCGCTCCACGCTTTTACACATAATAATAATATAATAATATCCTGGGACAATTCACACACGGTCATCTGATCCCAAAGTAGGCAGAGCCTGTACTATGGAAACCAGACAACTGATACTAATACATATATACTTTTTTTTTTGTAAATACATACTTATATAGATAAAACACCCAGACACTTGGTGGGAATCGAACCCACGACCTGTTGGGTAGCAGACAGGGTCACTAACCACTAGACCAACAGGCCCGTCAATATAAATATAATCCATAAATTACAAACACGAGGTAGAAAGAAAGCACGGTTTAGATAATTTATTTATAGCTTTTTAGTGCAGTAGTCCTTATAATAGCTTGTATTTTTAGTTTTTTAAACTATTAATTTTTATAATTTATATCGGAGGTCGCGGGTATGAATCCCGCGGGGAGCAACAACTTTGTGTAGTTGTTCCTTACAGGCTAGGTCAATGCAGCCTGATTACCTGATTGCCTGTAAAGTAAGATGATCCATGCGGCGGATGGGCATATAAAGAGCCTGCGCCTGATCTGTCCCCGGTTGTGTCGGTTTTCCTTCCCATCGGATTGTGAGAGGTAAAAGGAAGAGACAAAAGTTCACTCTCGCTTGTGTCTACGCAAGCACTTGAGCACTATAATATATCCCGCGTAGATGGCTGATCTTGCGAAAGATTGACCGCTGTGGTCGTATCGGCCAGGAGGACAAAATTATTAATTCGTACCACTGCTGGACAAGGGTCTCCTCATCATGGGAGATGAGAGGTTAGGTACATATGTCACCACGCAGGCCAAATGCGCATTGGCAATGTGTCTGATACACACACCGTTCAACGTTCAAATAAATTCTACGGCATGCTTACTGAATATAAGCAAATGTAAGTAAATCTTTCGGCTAGTATACAAGTGGAAATACTGTTAATGTTAAGGCGTAGAGTTCGTACCAGCATGTTACATCGTGCCAAGTAAAAAAAAAATAATGGCCAGCTGCCATTTTGCTTTTAAATAACATTTAATGTAGATATTGACATATGAATACATTTTTAGTTTTCGTTCGCAGTTGGGTTTCCTGTGCCTTTATAATTAACTAGCAGCGCCTGCGGCTTCGCCCGCTTGTCCAGTCTATTCAAACCCCAGTCCAGCCTTGGCTTAATCCACCTAATACGTTACATTCCTAAACATAACGTCCCGCAAACCCTGACCCCTTATTTGGCTGCCTACAATAGGAGGGTCAAGCTGTAGCTCTTAATCTACTTGACCGATTTTGATACAATATAGCCTATCATCTAAGTTGGAATAATACCTATTTCACTATAGAAATTGGATTGAAATGCATTCAGCCGTTTTCCCGTGATGGGGTAACAAACTTTTGAATTCTACTCTTTTATAGATATTTATTTTAGTCTAAGGTACAATAAATTTAAATCTTGAAGCAACTTGTTATGCTATCACTACCCCTTAAAATATTCTAGAGCGCAATCATATCTGTTTGTTACCTTATAAAGATGCTCCACTTTGCTCGGAATGACGTAAGCCCTCTTAGACTCCTGGAAGGGGTGTCTACAAAGCACCTTCTGTCCTACCGCAGGCGGGGCCTCGGAGGATCGTTGTAGTAAATCAATTAGGGCATGACCGTCGGCGCCAAACAGTCTATAAGCCTGGAAAAAAACATTAAATAATGTTATAAATATTAATAATGTCCTGCTGGTCTACCACATTGGCCAAGCTTTCACAAGATCAGCCATCTGCGCGGCAGATAGGAAGTTGCACAAATGCTTGGGTAGACAAATTGCACTCTCTCTCACAATCCGATGTGATGGAAGACCGACCGGGGAGAGGTCAGGGGCAAGACCGACTTTTTACACATCCATCCCACGCGTTGACTATCTTACTTTTACAACAATAAGGAACTACTTTAAAAAGTTAGTGCTCCCCGCGGGATTTGGACGAAATCTACGGTTCCCAAAGCAAAGCGGTTTCCCGCTGTACCACAGAGGAGCCTACAATTTTTTTTTTTTGAGAATGATAAGACGCTGTTGGCCGCAGATGGCCATTACAGCTTCACCGGACAATCAAATAATAAACTTCAGTAGCAACTGCTATTTATACCTAACCACAGAGGACTTGGGATATTCAGTTGTTTAAATTTTAAAATGCTATCCTATTTGCACACAATAAACAATTTCGGAATACTTGGGACGGGCCTGTTGGTTAGACACCCTACCCGCTACCCAACAGGTCGTGGGTTCGATTCCCACCAAGTGTCTGGGTGTTTTATCTTTAAAAGTAGGTATGTATTTATAAAAAAGTCAAGTATCACTTGTCTGGTTTCCATAGTACAGGCTCTGCCTAGTTTGGGATCAGATGACCGTGAGTGGATTGTCCCAGTATATTATAATTATTACTTATGTAGAAAAATGTATTATACAGTTCAACTTAGGTCAGTATATACCTACTTTTAATGGTAAAATGAAATATCATTATATCCAACTTTAATCAAATTAAACCACATTTATATTTTTATCACATACATAGGTACAATGTAAGAGACTAGTTGATTTAGCATTTTTAACTGCGTTCAATATCTTTGGTTTTATCAGAGTGTTGCAGAACACTCTTGCGGTGGCATCTGATCTGAATTTTCTGATGTATGGAATCACTAGATCAGAAAATTCTGTCTTTCTTGAAACATGTATCGAAAAAAAATATATGGAAAATCGTATCTGAAATGCTCAATAAGTATTACGGTAGGAATATACCTTACCATAGTATTTTCAACTCTATTTTATAGCTCAGATAAGAATGACCCAACTGTGTTTGTGAATAAGGTTATGGCACAATGGCTTCTGACGTAAGATTGATCCGTAGTATTCCACACAAAATTGCTATGCTATTTAACAAAATGGGATCTACAAAAAAATCGCTATTATTTTCAGCTTATCAATAAGTTGATGAAGAGGCCTTGTGCCATATAAACAATAAAGTTAAATTCTTCTTTTAAACGTATCGTACGTTCGTTCGTATACCTATTTTCTTTTCGATAACAAGCACCGGTTCAGGGTCGTACGTTATACTATATTCAGCTATCGGGCCTTACAGATTAATTATTATCATCGTTACATAAATCATGGCTTTCAAAGAGATAGTCGCAGGAACCAGAAGGCTTTAAACCGATAATATTGATCTGTAGAAGCTCTACAGCTTAATCTAGCTAGATTAAAACTTGACTTATACAGAATCATACACCGAGTTTACCATCAAATTAAAAAAAAATAACGGTAACCAAATGATGGTCCATTTTGTTGTATAAAAGATCTGATCAAACTAAAAGGATGTTGTCTATGATTTAGAGATAGAGATTTACTACAAGTATTTGGACTTTAAACATCAAGGTTACGTTACGTCGTCGGTAAACGACAACACAGCACCAAATACAACAAAAACCCGGAAAAGTGAAGCGTACATACTAAACTCCTCACATATTTTTACAATTATACCTTGATGGTTGTAAAAGGGAAAGAAAGATAGAGAGTCAAGGTGAACATAACATAGCGTAAGATCGATGACCCATCATCCTAATCAGTAGTTTCACAATATTAAAACAGGTCCCCACCCAATTTTAAATCTTTGAAACCCTTTCACATAACCGCTATAATTATGATGTTTTAAATAGATCTTCGAATAGGTAGGGAAAGTCTACGAGTTGATCTCATCTCATCCTCTGCGAGGATGTTTGTTAAGAGATCATTTCCTTACAGGGCATGCCGAATGGAATGAAATGAGACCTCGTAATTTCTCTCGTAATTTTTCTCAGCAGCGAGCTGCATTTTTCTCAGAAGGGAGGTCTTCATCGGATAAACATAACCAAATTTCAATACTAGACAGATATTCAGTGTATCTTGGAGATTATTCCGCAAATAACAAAGTAAAAAAAAAACGTTAATTTTTATCTATTTTGGTTCCTATAGGACTGATAACGTGATTAAAATTATACTATAACAGCAAAATCAGGGCCAATGTTGATTGATTATATAATAGCTACACAAAAATCGATGAATATTAAATGACCAGCCACATAATTACAGACTATCAACGAAGCTATCAAGGGAACATTTAATTACATCGATAAAGAAGATAAAGTAAGTGCAATACACTTACAATTACCAGTTGGGTACTGCATACAATAGTAATAAAATATCAGACGCTACAGTATTGTATAGTATGCGTAAAACAAGTAAACATGTTTATTAATTAAGAATGATTACAGAGTTCATTGAATTGGAGTCATGAGAATAGAAGCAAAAATAAATCTAGTAATTCTTGTGTGCATGGTAGGTACATTAACATAGATAGACACAGCGAGTGTAGAAGAGGTGCATCAAACGAAGCCGAACTATTTAGAACCTCACTACCTATCGATGGGGGCCATTATGCATTATTGTTAGTATATAAGTTATTTTAAAAATACAAGTAAGTAGGTACATACAAACGAAATTTTAGAAAAATAGGTTCAGGTGCTAAAGTTATATTTTTTAGGGTTCCATACCTAATTAAAAGGTATAAAAGAGATTATGGTGAGACTTCGTCTGTCTGTCTGTCTGTCACACCTATATATTTTAGGAACCACTGACGCTATTGATTTGAAACTTAGAAATGTTTAAGATCTTATATATTTACCCAACGATCTTATGTACTTGCGATAACGCAAATGAAAAAAAAACGTTTTTTTTAATGGGCGTCGAAATGTGTCGTCTAAATTTCAAAGTGAGACTACCATATCGAGTGGGGTATCATATGAAAGGGCTTCATTTGTACATCTCAAAACAGATTTTTATTTTGGTTTATGTCACGTAGTTTTTGGCTGATAAACAAAAATACCATTTATCTCCGAAGTTTGTGGAGGGTAAAATCTGAAATAATTATGAGTAATACATGACTATCCATGTTTTACAGGAATAATAAAATGATAAATAGTACAGTTACGGTTTGTTAGAATTACTAAAAACCTGTACTAAATAGTACATTTTTTTTGTAGGAGTAAAATTACTTTAATCCGTCCAAAGATGGTATGGAACCCTCGGTGCGTGAGACTAACTCGCACTTGATCGGTATTTTTTTATCTGCGTAGTCCAATCGGAGGTCTTAATTATCAATTATAATGTAGAAATGATAGGCATAATATTTTCTGCGACAAGGCTGCGACATATTTTACATGGACACATTATACAGCCGAGTTCAGTGAACTCCTCGGCTAAAATGTTTTTACTCATAAGCTAGTGCCTGACTACAATCTCACCTGATGGAAAGCGGCGATACAAACGAAAATGACAAGTTTATTTTTTAATACACACACACTTATTCACATACGGATCGGAATACTACTTTCGATTCCGTGTAAAAAAGCATCCGCATTAGGTAATGGGCTCTCTGAGAGACTAATTGATGTCTCAGATGGTAGTTATTAAACGTAAGGTAAGGTCTAACATGGGTGACTGTTTGTTTAGTGGCATTTGAACTGAGCGTCTTCGTGCTTCGAAGTTCGAAGAGCACGGAAAAAGCCCGGTCTCGGTGTTTGTTATATAGGCAGCAGCAGTATTTAAGCCAAGTCAGAAGCTTAAGGGCAGTTTGAACAACTCTAACACCAGGTTCGTCACTAATCATACGACAAAAAATAAAATAAACTATCTATGGGTAGTGGCAGCCGCGGCGTGCATAAAGGCAAAAAGACTGCCTACCTTATGGCTTCTCGGAATGATTACAATATAAATTATCTCACGGTTGTGTTGTTTTTATTGTTTTCAGAAGAAAATTAAGATTATAATCTACGAGGCCTGCCTTTTAAGTTCTGTCGTTTCCATATTTCTCGGCAATTTTGAATTTGGAACTGTTCTATATTCGAATGTGTTTAAATTTTGAATCTCAAAACAGTTGAAAGTATTAGGATTAATGCTATTGTTTAGTCACAGCGTCGATTGGAATCTGTCAGGTTACGTACGAAAATTAATCTTTCTAAGGAAAATCTTCGTGCAATAATTTTCTACAACTTTAGAAGAGGCCTGACACGGCTTCAGTGTTTTGAAGAGCTAACATTTGTGTTCAGTGATGAAGCCCCATGTCTGCGGACTGTCGAAAGCTGGTATTTAGAATTCCAGCGTGGACATACTAGTGTTAGTGACAAATCTCGCGAAGGACGTCCAAAATCCGCCTTCACTGAAGATAACATCATTGCTGTGAGACAACTAATTCTAGAAGATCGTCATGTGACGTATCGAGAGATAGAGGCTCTATTAGGCATCTCAGGGACAACCATTCAGAAGATCTTGCATGAAGCGCTTGGTGTGAGAAAGCTAGTTTGCCGTTGGATACCGCATCTGCTTTCCAACGATCACAAGGCGGCCCGCGTCAGATGGTGTAAGAAAACTCTGCAAAGGTTCAACCGAGGAGAGTCAAATCACGTCTACGACATCATCAGCAGTGACGAATCTTGGATCTATGCCTACGATCCTGATTTCAAACAACAATCTGGGTCTTTCAAGACGAGCCAAAGCCGACTAAAGGACGGGCCCGTTGGTCTAGTGGTTAGTGACCCTGTCCGCTAACCGATGGGTCGTGGGTTCGATTCCCACCAAGTGTCTGGGTGTTATTTATCTATTTAAGTTTGTATTTACAAAAAAAAAAGTATATAAGTATTAGTATCAGTTGTCAGGTTTCCATAGTACAGGCTCTGCCTAGTTTGGGATCAGATGACCGTGTGTGGATTGTCCCAAGATATTATTATTATTATTAAAGTTGTTCGTTCTCGAAGCACTTCAAAGAAGATGGTGACCACGTTCGTTGGGAAAACCGGCCATGTTGCGACTATTGCACTTGAAGATTGTAAAACGGTTAACGCAGAGTGGTATACCACAGTTTGTTTACCACAAGTCATCGCCAATCTTCGAAAATCTAACTCAAAGCGACGCATCATCCTGCACCACGACAACGCAAGCTCACACAGCGCTCGTCAAACGATTGAGTATTTGAAGCAGGAAAAAGTAGAAATTCTTGACCATCCTCCATACAGTCCTGACCTAAGCCCTGAAGATTTATTTACATTTCCTAAAATTAAGAAAAGTCTTTGTGGTCAAAGGTTCCAGTCCGGTGAAGAAGCAGTCGACGCTTTCAAGTCAGCCATTTTGAACACCCCCACTTTAGAGTGGAATAAATTTTATAATAACTGGTTTGAAGGATGGAAAGTGTATTAAGCTACGCTACTTTGAAAAACAATAAAAAGTAATATAAGGTTCTAGTTGTGTCTTTTCTTCAAACGACAAAACTTAAAAGGCATCCCTCGTATAATATCTGTTCAATTATGGATATTTAAGAAAATACTACGTCATAGAGCTTAAAAACCTGAAGTTATTATAATAATTTGTTATGTTATTGGCTACCCTGTCATAAAACTATACTGATATACTCATAAAACTGTGCCCAAGTAGGGGTGTTACTTGAGCATGGGTGTTATAGCCCATCACACGATAGTGTCTTCAAAGGACATAGTTTATATCATGTACAACTGAAAAGAACCAACCTCTTTGTGACCGGGTATAGTCACTTTTCCGACATCTTGGCTCAACTTGATGCGTGGTTGTCCATTAATTTCAACTAATTTGTAGACACATCCTAGGGCCGGTTGACGTTGGCACGTGACTGAAAATAACGATGCAACAATTATAACAACACGCAAACACGCAATCAAGATACCTACATTGATATTATAGGTACCTATACTTGTCTAAGACAATTAGTAAAGCCAGAAACACATGAGGCTGAGTGTCGTGATTCAACACGTCAGCAGGCATATCGGTTACATACATTTTGTATGGTTAGAGACACACTATTATGGCGCGTCGTGGCACAGTTCGAGCTATGTGATTGGCTGCTGACGCGTTGAGTAACGACACGACGGCCTAGTGTGCCGGCGGCGTATGACAAACAAGACATTCGCCTGAGAGACAAGAAATTCAGAATGCTGCGACATGGCTGACCATAGACAGCCGAAACGCATTGCCGCTTGGCACGCGAGACATAAGTTCGTATAATATCTTAAGCCCAATGATTTGTATAAAATATCATTGATTAAGCCCGATAACTAGCTAGCCCGATAGCTAACTAGCTTCGAAGCCCTTTATGCCAGCAGCACTGTCTGCACATTGTTGCTTGGCGGCATATTATTTGGTATGACGGTGGTCCTTGCACAGGTTTTTTTGCCATCGGTGAGGAAAGCTTCTAAACGTACGGTAAGGTCTCCGTGGGGGCGGAGGACGAGACTAAGAAAAGTTTGTTAACAATATCACGTTAATAACAGAAGCAATATGTAGATACTCTATTTTGGGAGTAAAATGGCTACGGTCTGGTCCGTCCCTAGTATGAGGGTAGCTACTCGCTGCTGCACTACGATCGTTTCATTTTTGTCGAGGGTTAATGACATTTTGACCAGTGTTCATTTTAGCAAATTGCACTCTCTCGTGTTTTTATTTTGTTAAAAGGATCAAAACAATGTTCGCTGGATTCAATAAAGATGGCAAGGTGAATTTCGATGACGTAACATGGCTCATAAATGGTTTGTTATTTACTTGGTTATTTGAATTTCCTGAGATATTTTATTAAGTACGTAAGATTAAATCTTACAGAATGGCAAAAAAAACACTGTACTATTCGGGCGGGGTTTTACTTATAGATCTCTATGCTTTAACATATTGCAATTTCACAACGCGTGTGTGCATGCTTTGTTTTAACATAGGTACCCAGTGTTATTCATACTATCCATAAGCATTCCGTTTTTTAGTAACAGTCAAAGATAATCGGCTAAATATTTTACATTGCATTATACACCCTGTTTTTCTTTATAAGATCAAAAATTGAACAACAAATGTATGAACGCAGCCGTTATGGCTGACCGGTGGCCAGCCAAAGACAATTTGTAGGGTTGAATATGTCATATTCGACCCTACTGGCCCTATTTGGCTGGCCACGGGCCACACCTGCGTTCATAATTTTATAGTTCCACTTTTGATCTTTTATATAGAAAAACAGGGTGTACATAGCCAGCAAATAAATGTATCTGTGTTAAAAATTAGATACCTACGAGTAATTTAATTAATACAGACAATTAATGTCATTCCTATATGTGTCAGTCATAGGTGATTCATAGCTAGATCGCCATTACTATTCGAGTTGGGCAAGAAAATTTTATGTGAAACAGTAGTGGATATAAGCCAAATCAAAGTTAACTAAAAATTAATACATTACCTAAATGCGTGCCAATGCCGAAACAGTCGATCTTGTGTCCCTGCTCGTTCAAGCTCAGAATGGTCTCTTCATTGATATCATTCGATGCCACAATGGTCAGTTTAGGGAACCACGGCAGTTTGAAAGCCCCGCCAACACTTTCGAAGGTTTCCCGCGCCAGCACGGACAGATACGCGAGGTCACCGCTATCAATGCGAATGCCCACAGCTTTGTAGCCACAGTCGTTCAAAGCTAATGCCACAGCACAGAAGTTCAGTAGACCACTCCTGTTAAACACACCCGTGTAAAACTAAAAACTACAAAATACATAATACTTAACGTAAACATTCATTACATACAACTATATTACGTGTCGTGCTTAACCACTTTCAATCTCTCCCAACTATACTTCAAATGATCTTATAAACGATTACAAACAGGTTAACGCCTCAATGACTACATAACTTAGTGTTACCAAGACGTTTTTGCTGCCACGTTGCATTACACTACTGTCATTGTCATACGGAGGGCGCATTTTTCGACCGCATAATAATGTTGTAATCGTTTTCAAGTTTATTTGAAATGGAGTATACATTAAAATAAACTATGAAAGTCACGTGTTTAACCAATCTATCTGAATTTACGTCAACTGCAATCAACTACATACAACCGCTACGTTTCGCAAACCAATGTAACTAAGAAATCTAGTTTGTGTTACGATCCAAATTAAATGTGTATGATGATAACTATAGTACATGCAATAATACACCAGAGTTGGTTACTGTGAATAAGTGCATGTCCCTATACAATGCAACTGTGCCCAATGACTAAGACTGCGCCCACTCCTGCTCGTAGGTCCAGGACAATACGTCACACTGAAGCAAATATAATGTTCTCGTCGGACGTATCCTCATATATTTACATTCGGTTATTATATGAAGCGCCGTCCATTCACGCTTCACTGAAAAAGCGAAATAAAACATAACATATAAACTACTGCCATGGCTATAATGTTAGGGTATTCCCAGTGGACACTTCGGCGTGTTGTTATGTGTGCTTGCATGTTATCCCGCCCTATGTTATAAGTCCTTCATGCCCGTCCTACCGATGAGGGATGTAGAATGCGAGTTGCAATGACTGGTCGCGAGCCAGTTAAATATCTAATTGATAAAATAAAACTCCACATAAATTATAATGTAAAATGCAAAACAATACAAGTTTCTCAGACACCAAATGTCAACAGAGTTGTCTATTTGCGTCTTTACCTCAGTGTGCGTTCGACCGTGCTAATGCCGCATGTACTATGTATACTCGGTGAATTTATCACTCTAGTACCATTGGTTCCACAGTTGCTATTGTAGCCAGAATGCCCATTCATAGTATGCTGCCTGTGTCGTGACGGTAAGCCTTGAAAATTATACCTCTTGACATCGTACGTATCCACTAGAGCCAAGAATCCCGACGGGAAGGCTAGGGCATATGATATTAACGCAGCTAGTTCGCCGTCGCTCGCTTCTTCGGGAGAAATGTCTACCACGGCGGAAACTCGTTTGCGCCATTCTATCGACAACTCTAGCAGGTTGTATGGTTTTTGTGTCTCCGCGTGCCTTATAATGACCGAGTGTATGTCGTCAAGGTTGCTGAATGACGTCACAAATGAATGTGCGTGCGTCCCTTTGACGGGTATATTGAACATTTTCCCAGCCAGGACATTGCTCGTACCATCGAATCCACCTGAAAATTATATACTTTTTCATAAACTATAGTCACATGCAATGAGTGCAATTGCAAATAGCAAACGTTATTTCTGAAATCCCTGGGTCTGCGAAAGAGCAAACAGTTCTATCAAATAGATATTGAGGGAAGCTCAAGAATTTTTTCAAATTTTTTGTACTTCAGTAAGTCTACCCCTCTTCAAAATTAACCAATAAAAAGGCAATATTTTGGGACCGTCCGCGCCTGTTATTGCTTAATACATATAATGAAAGGTGATATTAATACCTTATTTAGCCTTAGCGAAATAGTTTTAGAACAATGTCGCTATGATTATCATTTATACAGAGCTGTTAGAATTTAAGACTTAATAGGTAAGTACATAGGATAGATAGAAAGGCAATTTAAAACTTCATTATAGAATTTGCGAAAGTAACAAACTAAACATTCAAGGGCAAGGTTCGAGAAAATTGCCTGATTAAACCTATTAACCAAAAGTTTATTCGCTAGCGGATTCTTATGAGTCAATGGCGCGGTGGGGTGTTTTATATTGCACAAGTTTGTACAGACGGTGCCCGCGACCTACGTGCCAGGCACAGGTTCGCTAGGCGACCGACCTGCGGAAAACGCTAATACAATCAATAATACAAAGAAATGTTATTTGCGCCAACGCTACAGTAAAATATAACGGGTGTAAGGGACATCGTACCGAAAACCGATACCATGTATCCAGTACATGATTCTGAACATCATAGTGTTGAAATTTTTCATCGGCTTTTTCAAGAATTTAAATAAAAAAGCACTTTTTTTAAATACAATTAAGTAGTATAACATCATAAAGCCTAATTACAATAAATTAATTATTTGTGGAATTTTTATTAATTTATTTATTCTTTACGAACAAAAACAGTGCATAGGCAGTTAATTAATAGGCAATTAACTATTATTATTTTAGAAAATTAGCAATGTAAGTTGAAAAATTAATATATTTCGCATATATTCATTACATGCTCGAAAATTAACAAGTTAGTAATTTGTCATTTACCTTATAAATGGTTACTGTAATGTTGTAACGGACATTAACGTCTTATAATTTTTTTTTCGGTACGTGGTCCCTTACACCCTGTATACACCAAAGGACACACAAATAATGATATAATGTAAAATTATATAGTGAGATCAATCATACCGATGTACGCGTATTTCGAGGCCGATAGTCCGCCGTCAGGGCCCTGCGCTCTCCGCAATCCGAATTCTAGTAAAGATATATTTTTCCCGGCGACCATTCGGTATCGCGCTGCGTTTGTAGCCATCAAACTGCAACAAAATATATAATTTGTACTATGATATAAAACCTAAGTAGATATATCTACCTATGTGTTCATAAAAATAATAGACCTCTCTAAATAATATCAGTCTCTATCCGCATCTCTGTCTAGCGAAGCGAAGTAACGATTATTGCAACGGACTTTGATGCGGTTTCTACCTTAACGAAAGGTTATGTATATAACATTGGTATAACACTTCATATATAATATTTATGAAGGTCGCGGAGTAGCTAGTTTTATTTAAAAGAACAAATAGGTATTATCGTCTATAAATTTATTATCTATAAACAAGATTACAGTAAACCACAGATTCTACTTCGACGATCTCTGTAGTTTCAATAGGATCCGTTGTCGAACCACTATAACTAGAGATCGGAATAGGTGTACAGTATAATTTATTTACACCTCGAGGAACGAAGTAACACAGAGTGGATAATACCTCCTCTAAAATCCCGGAATAAATATAATGACGCTTTAATTCCAGGATCAAGAATTATTTATTGAACTTTATTTATATACACTCCTTTGCAAAAAGAACGGGCACCTTACAGTCATTGGCTTTTCTATGGATAATATTAATATTTTTAGTATTTCATTAGCTTAGATGACTAGAAATTTCTTATTATCAATGAGAATATAGGTTTTAACACTTAAATCCTGGAATCGGTGTTTCAGTCAATGATTTCTGTTATGTACCTTTGCGCATTTAGTGAGCCATTTTCAATGAATATTATCTCAGTACGATAGCTAGAACTTACGCCCGCCCAAAATTTAACGGTCTACAAAATTAATCTAGTCGGAGAATGTACAAATTGTCGTAAAAAACAATCGAGTCTTTATAATAATCCTTCACAGAATCTTAAGACTTATCAATGGAAAATTAAGTTAGGATCTTTATTAATTTTACTTAGTTAATATTTTCACGATTTGATTACTCAATTCGGCATGTTTTTTTTTTGCGAGCACAAACAATCGGTACAGTTCAAGTGACACTAAACAACCAAGTCTACCAATTTGATGTTTTGGTGTACCTGATATTGTCAAGTGTTTGAACATCGACATGCTATCTAGACATATATATAATCAAAGCTTATAACCTTTTACCCGAAAACCCGCGAAAAGTAAGTAAAAATTCACAAACTGAAAAAGGAATTATTATTTTTTAAAACAAATGTTTCGAATTTGGAATGAACTTTTTTTCATACGCAGACTGTTTATTATGTGCCAGTAACATAGTTTGGCTATTAAAACCTCCTTAGAACTAAACCAACCAATAATGTAGAAAAATCAAAACCGCCCGGTTTTTTTTGCAAAGGAGTGTAGTTACAAATTATTCCGGTTCCGTACTAAAACTGTGTAAAATTCAAGTGTATTGTTTGAAGTAGGTAAAATAAAATTAAGTTGACTGGTTTATGGTTAGGCGTTTTATTTTTAAAATTAAAACATACAATTTGGAACTATAAATAAAGTTCAATAACTAATTAAAACATTACCTATAATAATTATTTCTGGATTTTAGAGGAGGTATAAATTATCGACATTATGTTACTTCCTTCCTCAAGGTCAATATACTCGTACGTTTACATATTATCATATCTAAACCTGTTGTAACTATTTTCGACATAATTAAAGTTGATTCACTTATTTATGTTAAGAACGCATATTGTTTTTTTTAAGATATTGGATACTTCAACTATGTATGAAATACCTAATGGACGACTGTTATATTGAAATTAGTTTAAATAAGAATGACAGAAAGAAAGACAGAAAGAAATTAGTTTGAATGAAATAGTTTTCAAAACAATTTAGTGTTTCCCCGGGAATTGCTAAAGTCCAAACTTTAGAAAACACCAATCACACTGTAGATCCTACCTTATGGCACAGTAGTGGGGATTTGTGGTTTTAATTTTCAACTCTTTTCATGTCGGTGCCGTGTAAGCCATTGATTAATAAAAGCTAGGGAAAAGCTTTTATTAATCGCTTACAAATGACGTTTTGTCTGTAATTAACGGAGTTAGCCATGCCTGACTACCCACTTGATAACACAACATTGCAGTTATCTAACAACAAATATTCATTATCTATTTTATGATACCTAGGTACAGCATAATCACGGAGGGCCAGATAAGAACATATCATCAAGTTTTGTTAACGCGCTAAAGATTGTTAATCAAGACTGGTTGTCTGCAGTTTAAGTAAAATCAGTAGGGTTTCTCTGGGGACCAAAGTTCTCCAACTCCAATTTAATTTTAACTTCAACGAAACAAGTGAAGGTGCTTGTGACAGAACGGTGAGAGTCGAGCGTCATTCAATTGGTGCAGTTGGATTTGTTTGGAATTCACATTTCTTCCTTTTTGTTCTGGCGGGGGAAAACTTCAATAGGTCCCCGGGACCTGTGGGGGATCAACCATGGTGGGTATGTGGGATTCTTAATTTTTTTTTGACGCGGGGGAAATCTTCTAAAGATCCCCGGAAGCTGTGGGGCTCGACCGGGGTATGTGGGATTCTTACCCACTAAAACCCCCTCGGCTGTCGCATCGGCACATGAGAGGGGACCCAGGTCTATCCGGTGGGATCTGCACCAGGGACCCCTCAGTGCCTTGCCTTTGAGCCCACCGCCGGGGGGCGCATTGTAGCCCCCCGGGAACTTGACGGTGCTCATGGTGACGGAGGTCGCAACCTCGCCGCCGCCACTACCATCCTCGATGGACATCTGGGGTCCACACCCCAAACGTCCAGCGACTCCAAAGTTCAAACATTTGTTCCTAGAGCACCTAATCCTACAGGCATCCAGATAAAGGACCTTTTTTTCCTCAATATAGCTGTAACCGATTATTTATTTAAGATCACTAGTCGTCCCCGTGCCGCGGGCAGCAAAAAGTTGATGTTCCCCTCAGTCGCTAGATAGCAGTGGCTTTATACAGGAATGACACTACTCACCGTAGAAACACAACTCCTTTTGAGGGTGGCGTTAATAGTCTCTGATTTTCTTTAAGGTACCACCCCAGCTGGGCTGTGAACCAGCCACCAGTACAGTAGTTTCAAAGATCTCTAGCAATCACTCACCGAGAAACACAACGCCACTTAGAAGGTGGAGCTACTAAAGTGTGGTCGCCGAGCCGGAAGAATTCAGTACATTGACTTGTTTCTACCTGTTGTTTATAGCAATCACCCACCGTAGAAACACAACTGTGAAGGTGGCGTTACTAGTCCGATTTTCTTTAAGGCACTTTCCCCAGCTAGGCTGCGAACAATGGCTTCTCAGCCACCAGTACAGCAGTTCCATAGAGCTTTTGCAATCACTCACCGAAGTAACAACATTTTTTATAAGGTAGGTTTTTTTTGTACACCTCAGTTACAGCTCAGTGGGCGAGCGCTTGCCTTATAAATAAGGTGACCAGGTTCGAACCCTGGCTCACACCTCTGATTTCTTCAATTAATCACGTGCGACTCGTCTTTGTGCGATTGTTACTAGCTTTCGGTGAAGGAAAACTCGTTAGGTAACCTGCATGTCTGAGAAAGCCTAACTAGCTTTCGAATGACGTGTGAAGTCCGCCAACCCGCACTTGGCCAGCGTGGTGGACTATGGCATAAGCCCCTTCGACAAAAACAAGGGCTGGTATTATTAGGTTTTTTGTAAGATACTACCCCAGCGGGGATGCGAACAAGGGCCAGTAATTTCACAGAGCACTGACAATCTCACCGTAGAAACACAACGCCACTTAGAAGTTAGCGTTAGTTGTCCTCGATTTTTCCAAGATACTTCCACTGCAGCTCTAATTTTAACCTCTTTTACATAACATGTCGATATCATCAATGAAATAAAACTGACTTACCTTGCAAAATTAACAAGTGTTAACAAAGTGGTTTCAAGCAACTGCGCTATAATTAAAGGTCCTTCAACTCTTAATAAGGGCACTCTGCAACAAACATACAATGGTATAGGTACTTAAATGCTCAATGTACTTTTTACTATGTAGTATAGTAGTATTTTGTACTAGGTAGATTAAGTGTGATGATTAGAACAACAGTCACAAGAATTTATGCCCAGAGTACGCGCGTGTTCTAATCTAGATTTTTTTATATCAAATTGTCTGCAAATGTGAACTTTAAACTAAAAGTTTTATCTTCAAATAATTTAAATATTATTTTTTAATGTGTGTATAATATAATGTATATACAACCAATGTCCTGTGTTGGATTTCACCTTGTTCGTGATATACAGGGTGTAAGGGACTACGTACCGAAAACTTTTCTATAAGATTTCTCATATTGTCCGTTACAACATTACAAAAACTATTTATATGGAAAATGACAAATGACTAACTTGTTAATTTTTGAGCATGTAATGAATACGTGCGAAACAATATTTATTTTTCAAATTACATTGTTAATTGAAATGAAACTAATTTTGCGGATTATATCGCGGTTTATTTTTGATTTTAATTACCCGACGTTTCGAATACTTTACAGCATTCATGGTCACGGGCGGACTGAGGTGGTAGCTGTCCAAATGTCATAGTTGTCTTAGGGTACCCTCAGGTCTTCTAATTATTATTGTTAGTCCGATCTACGCAGAAAGAGCTTACAGTATCTTGAGGTCTTGCAGTGGAATGCTTGTCTTTGGATTTGACTATGTTTATCACCGGATCCCAAGCTGGTGGTAGCACCCAGCCATCTTCTCTATTGAAAAGAACATATAGCTGACGTTGAACATCGACGCTATACGAAGTCTGCAGTCTGTGAACTTGTTCAGGATCGCACCCGCCATTATATTAGATTTGACAAACCACAAATCCTCGCAAAAGAACAGCGCTACCTACCAAGGATGATTCGTGAGGCTACTGAAATTAAAAAGCATCCAAATTTCAATAGAGAAGATGGCTGGGTGCTACCACCAGCTTGGGATCCGGTGATAAACATAGTCAAATCCAAAGACAAGCATTCCACTGCAAGACCTCAAGATAATGTAAGCTCTTTCTGCGTAGATCGGACTAACAATAATAATTAGAAGACCTGAGGGTACCCTAAGACAACTATGACATTTGGACAGCTACCACCTCAGTCCGCCCGTGACCATGAATGCTGTAAAGTATTCGAAACGTCGGGTAATTAAAATCATAAATAAACCGCGATATAATCCGTAAAATTAGTTTCATTTCAATGTGTAATATTCGCGTAAATATCAGACATTGCTAATTTCAACCAAGCCGCCTGCCAAACGTGGAGATTATGGCAACACCTCCGTTCTAAGGGAGAGACCTTTGTTCAGCAGTGGACTTTTCGGCTGCTGATGATTACTAATTTTGCACAAATAAGTAATTTATTGTTTTTAAATTGATATTAGGCTTTATTATTATACCATTTTTTAAATTGATATTAGGCTTTATTATTATACCAATAAGGATTCAATCCCGGCTGGATCCTAAAAGAACACGCGCATTGTTCCTTTTGGAACCACACGGGCTTGAGGGGATAATGATGTTATACTAATTTTATTTAAGAAAGAGGCAATTTTTTTTTTGGAAATTCATGAATAAGCCGATGAAAATTTTCAACACTAGAATGTTCACAATCATGTACTGGATCCCTGGTATCTGTTTTCTTTACGATGTCCCTTACACCCCGTATAATATTATACAGGGTGAAATTTTTCAAGAAGGCGTGGATGGCCAAATCCGAAACTATAAGGAATAGCGAAAAATACTAAAAGGAGTCACGGGCCGAAATATCGATTATTATATTCCTAGCCAGGAATCGAACCTGTTGATTGTGAAAAAAAAACACACGGCGTTACTTGCTTACTAATGTGCTTGGGTTACTGTGATAAATATAATTAAATCCAAAACCAAGCAAAACACTGCAGGGCCTCAAGATACTGTAAGCTTTTACTGCTTAGATCGGACCAACAATAATAACTAAGAAGACCTGCACAGGCATAATTGTGGACATTAGGACGTTCAACATCTCAGTCCTCCCGAGATCATGGGTGCTGCAAAATATAGGAAACGTCGAGAATTATAGGGTTTATGTACGGATATTATTATTGTAACATCTTATGTAAATGATTATGATCTTAATAGCTTCAGAGGCAATCAGGTAGTAAATAAAAGGCTGCAAACCTTGGAAATACCACTGATCCTTCTTCAATGGCACTGAGCTTGATATCCACACAAGTCAAATCTTTAAGATATGCAAAAAATTCAGGCTCAATATTTTGAGGTAATGTTTGTTTTAGATACTCTATATCTGAAACAGAAACAACCGTGCGTCATTTTGGGCCCACTTTATCGACATTGTTCAACAGTGATGAATTATATGTCATACTAGCTGACCCGCGCAGCTCCGCACGCGCTTTTATTACATTTTGGTTCCCCATTCTCCCTTGATTTATTTCTCTCTCCATCACTCTCTCTTATATAAAAAAAAATAATAATTATATGCTCTCTAGGGACCCCCGTCACTCTCCCCCTCGTTCTCTCTCTATGAAACTTAATATCTTACGGTTCCGGATTAAAGTAGCTACTCTTTTGTTTTTAGATTACGATCAGATCAGGCAATGCATGCAATTGTCCATGGGAGGTGTTATGCATTGTTATTTATTTATTAGTTGTTAATGTAAGTTTTTTTTTCATTCTGTCAATTGCAATTGCCACTTAAAATTAACTTGTAACCTATTCTCAAATAAAGTATTAGTTATTCTGTTTAAATAGTGCACAAATCAGGGTTCTCATCATAATTCAAAAGTTATTTCAAAATAAAAAATCTAATTTTTGAATCCAGTACCGGAAACACGCCGACAGCTCCTGAACAAACCCAAGCGGGTGTGACGTCATAATGTTAAAGCTCTTTAATAACAGTACAGCGTCAACTGCTATTACACTTGACTAGACAATAATATTGAAAATTGATTGCTAAAAAACGACTCTGAACAACGCTGAACGTCACTGAACGACACTGAACGCCACTGAACGCCACTGAACGACACTGAAAGACACTGAACGACACTGAACGACACTGAATGACACTGGACGACGACACTGACCATCACTGAACGACACTGAACGCCACTGAACGACGACACTGAACATCACTGAACGACACTGAATGACACTGAACGACACTGGACGACGACACTGAACGTCACTGAACGACACTGAACGTCACTGAACGCCACTGAATGACACTGGATGACACTGAACGACACTGAACGACCCTGAATGACGACACTGAACGTCACTGAACGACACTGAACGACACTGGACGACGACACTGAACGTCACTGAATGACACTGAACGACGGCACTGAACGACACTGAGTGACACTGAACGACACTGGATGACGACACTGAACGTCACTGACGTGACACTGAACGTAACTGACGTGACACTGAGCGTAACTGACGTGACACTGAACGTCACTGACGTGACACTGAACTTAACTGACGTAACACTGAACACTGAGTGACATTCAGTGTCGTTCAGTGTCGGTCAGTGTCGTTCAGTGTCGTTCAGTGACGTTCAGTGTCGTTCAGTGACGTTCAGTGACGTTCAGTGTCGTCGTTCAAGGTCGTTCAGTGACATTCAGTGTCGTCGTTCAGTGTCGTTCAGTGACGTTCAGTGTCGTTCAGTGTCGTTCAGTGTCGTTCAGTGTCATTCAGTGAAGTTCAGTGACGTTCAGTGTCGTTCAGTGACGTTCAGTGTCGTTTTTTAGCAATAAATTTTCAATATTATTGTCTAGTCACCTGTAATAGCCGTTAACGCTGTACTGTTATTAAATCGCTTTAACATTATGACGTCACACCTATAAGATGACCAATCTTGGTGCGTTTAAAGTCACGTTATTTTTATATAAATTTTAACGGTCTTATTCATAAAAAAAGCTTATCAAAGGTTTTAAGCACTGATTAGTTATAGTGTTCTATAAGGTTATAAAACGTTCTATAAAGTTGCTTATTCATAAAAGTTTCATAAACCATCTATAACTAATAGGTACGTCTCTATAGAACGTTTTTCAATCAAAGTATTGCCACTATAATGAAGTTGGTCAACAAATTGACCGAATACACCAAATCGCCCACAGATAATATGTGTCTACACACCGCCTAGGTGTGATCATAGACATTATTACAGATTATAAAACATTTTATTGTCTACGAAACGATGACGACTGTCGATTTGACGGGCGTGTTGGTCTAGTGGTTGGACACCCTGGCTGCTACCCAATAGGTCGTGGGTTCGATTCCCGCTAAGTGTCTGGGTGTTATTTATCTATTTAATTATGTATTTACAGTAAAAAAAGTAGTTAAGTTCAGTGTCACGTCAGTGACGTTCAGTGTCACGTCAGTTACGTTCAGTGTCACGTCAGTTACGTTCAGTGTCACGTCAGTGACGTTCAGTGTCGTCATCCAGTGTCGTTCAGTGTCGTTCAGTGTCGATCAGTGTCCTTCAGTGTCATTCAGCGTCGTTCAGTGTCATTCAGTGTCGTTCAGTGTCATTCAGTGTCGTCGTCCAGTGTCGTTCAGTGACATTCAGTGTCGTCATTCAGGGTCGTTCAGTGTCGTTCAGTGTCATCTAGTGTCATCTAGTGTCATTCAGTGGCGTTCAGTGACGTTCAGTGTCATTCAGTGACGTTCAGTGTCGTCGTCCAGTGTCGTCGTTCAGTGTCATCCAGTGTCATTCAGTGGCGTTCAGTGACGTTCAGTGTCGTTCAGTGACATTCAGTGCCATCGTTCAGGGTCGTTCAGTGTCGTTCAGTGTCGTTCAGTGTCATTCAGTGAAGTTCAGTGACGTTCAGTGTCGTTCAGTGACGTTCAGTGTCGTTTTTTAGCAATAAATTTTCAATATTATTGTCTAGTCACCTGTAATAGCCGTTAACGCTGTACTGTTATTAAATCGCTTTAACATTATGACGTCACACCTATAAGATGACCAATCTTGGTGCGTTTAAAGTCACGTTATTTTTATATAAATTTTAACGGTCTTATTCATAAAAAAAGCTTATCAAAGGTTTTAAGCACTGATTAGTTATAGTGTTCTATAAGGTTATAAAACGTTCTATAAAGTTGCTTATTCATAAAAGTTTCATAAACCATCTATAACTAATAGGTACGTCTCTATAGAACGTTTTTCAATCAAAGTATTGCCACTATAATGAAGTTGGTCAACAAATTGACCGAATACACCAAATCGCCCACAGATAATATGTGTCTACACACCGCCTAGGTGTGATCATAGACATTATTACAGATTATAAAACATTTTATTGTCTACGAAACGATGACGACTGTCGATTTGACGGGCGTGTTGGTCTAGTGGTTGGACACCCTGGCTGCTACCCAATAGGTCGTGGGTTCGATTCCCGCTAAGTGTCTGGGTGTTATTTATCTATTTAATTATGTATTTACAGTAAAAAAAGTAGTTAAGTTCAGTGTCACGTCAGTGACGTTCAGTGTCACGTCAGTTACGTTCAGTGTCACGTCAGTTACGTTCAGTGTCACGTCAGTGACGTTCAGTGTCGTCATCCAGTGTCGTTCAGTGTCGTTCAGTGTCGATCAGTGTCCTTCAGTGTCATTCAGCGTCGTTCAGTGTCATTCAGTGTCGTTCAGTGTCATTCAGTGTCGTCGTCCAGTGTCGTTCAGTGACATTCAGTGTCGTCATTCAGGGTCGTTCAGTGTCGTTCAGTGTCATCTAGTGTCATCTAGTGTCATTCAGTGGCGTTCAGTGACGTTCAGTGTCATTCAGTGACGTTCAGTGTCGTCGTCCAGTGTCGTCGTTCAGTGTCATCCAGTGTCATTCAGTGGCGTTCAGTGACGTTCAGTGTCGTTCAGTGACATTCAGTGCCATCGTTCAGGGTCGTTCAGTGTCGTTCAGTGTCATTCAGTGACGTTCAGTGACGTTCAGTGTCGTTCAGTGACGTTCAGTGTCGTCGTTCAGTGTCGTTTTTTAGCAATAAATTTTCAATATTATTGTCTAGTCACCTGTAATAGCCGTTAACGCTGTACTGTTATTAAATCGCTTTAACATTATGTCGTCACAGCTATAAGATGACCAATCTTGGTGCGTTTAAAGTCACGTGATTTTTATATAAATTTTAAATGTTTATAATTAATTGAAAAAATTTTTTTTTAACTTTTTGCTTATATATCAATATTATTAATAATAAAGTTTTAAAATAAAATAAATTAATGATTTCTGATATTTACGCGAATACTACACATTGAAATGAAACTAATTTTACGGATTATATCGCGGTTTATTCTTGATTTTAATTACCCGACGTTTCGAATACTTTTCAGCATTCATGGTCACGGGCGTACTGAGGTGGTAGCTGTCCAAATGTCATAGTTGTCTTAGGGTACCCTCAGGTCTTCTAATTATTATTGTTAGTCCAATCTACGCAGAAAGAGCTTACAGTGTCTTGAGGTCTTGCAGTGGAATGCTTGTCTATGTTTATCACGGGATCCCAAGCTGGTGGTAGCACCCAGCCATCTTCTCTATTGAAATTTGGATGCTTTTTAATTTCAATAGCCTCTCGAATCATCCTTGGTAGGTAGCGCTGTTCTTTTGCGAGGATTTGTGGTTTGTCAAATCTAATATAATAATAATTAGAATAATATTTTTGGACTAACAATAATAATTAGAAGACCTGAGGGTACCCTAAGACAACTATGACATTTGGACAGCTACCACCTCAGTCCGCCCGTGACCATGAATGCTGTAAAGTATTCGAAACGTCGGGTAATTAAAATCAAGAATAAACCGCGATATAATCCGTAAAATTAGTTTCATTTCAATAAAATAATTTTTTTTTTTCAAATACCTAATTCGTGTTTACGGAAAAACGGGAAAAACCAAGTAACAAATACGTTAATTGCAATGAATCGCAATTATTATCATAATTAACAAATAACTTGAAACATTTTCCCGAAGCCTAATTGTTATTTTGTGCACAAAGCAGGGTTTTCTCAATTCGTGTTCACGGAAAAAACAAATAAGAAATACCTACGTTAATTGCAATATTTCGCAATTATTGTCATAATTAACAAATAACTTAAAACATTTTCCTGAAGCCGTTCTGTTGAAGTGATGGTTGAAGTTGATGAAAATATCTTAAAATAGTTTTTTTGACATTTGGACGTTTCTTTAACGTATGTATAGCCATAATTAGATCTTACCTGATGTCTATATGTACACCCTACTTCATAATCAACAATAGAATTATCTAGCTTGCTCTCTGCGCTTAATGATCATTTGTAATATATGTATTGACAATCACATCTTTTTTTGTATACATGATTCGAGTTTAATTTAGTAAGTTATAGTTACGCTGGATAGTTCACGGTATCAACAAATCTATAGCTTGGTAGAGCAATTTAATAACCCACGACCAGTCGTTTTTGATATAGGACAGGGTTACTGGCACATGTAATATACGTATATATTAACAATGAATCATTATTAATATTAATTAAAATTGGGGAATATTAATTACTATTAGGGATAATCATATATGTATATTGGCTTTTCTATGGATAATATTAATATTTTTAGTATTTCATTAGCTTAGACGATTAGAAATTTCTTATTATCATTGAGATAATAGGTTTTAACACTTAAATCCTGGAATCGGTGTCTCAGTCAATGAAAACAGAGAGCCGTGTTAAAAATTTTATGGGTATAGTGAAATTAACATTAAGAGATTTTATATGGAATTTTAATTAAAAAAAGTCATTAAATAATAAAAAATAATAATGAGTGTGACCTCCTCTTGCAGCAATTACGGTATGTAATCTCCTTGGCATGCTTTCCACTAGGCTTTTGATGGTGTCCTGTGAAATTTGTTCCCATTCAGCCGAGATCACACGTTTAAGCTCCCTGCCTGATGTTTTTTTGGAGGTGGTTGGACAGATCATACTCACTTTTTTAGGAGGTCCCAGCCGTGCTCAATGGGGTTAAGGTCGGGACTCCACGTTGGCCAATCCAAACGACGAATACCGACCTCATGCATATAAGCATCTACAGCGCCAGTGTGGTGGGCCCTAGCATTATCGTCCATGTAAATGGCATCTTCACCAATTACAGCCAGTGCGCGTTTTGCATGTTGACAAATGATTTCTGTTATGTACCTTTGCGCATTTAGTGAGCCATTTTCAATGAATATTATCTCAGTACGATAGCTGGAACTTACGGCCGCCCAAAACATAACGGACCCCCCAACATAAGGGGTGACTTTTTTAAAACACACGTCGGCATAGCGTTCCCCTGGTCTTCGTAACACTCGCCGACTTCGGTCCTCACCATGCAGACAAATTCGAGCCTCATCCGAGAAGAGTACGTTACTCCAGTTACGTAGTGTCCAAGATAGGCAATTTCTAGCGAACACCAATCGAGCAATGCGGTGCTCACGGAGTAACTTAGGGGCACGCGCTGGTCGTCGATTGCGTATATCAGCTGCTAAAAGCCTCCTCCTCACAGTCCATAGGCTAACTTGCGTTCCTCGCACCTCTTCAAGGTTAGTTTTGAGGTCTATGTAACTGCATTTGCGGTTCCCCAGCGCCTGAGTCACTAAAAAGCGGTCGTCTCGTGGTTGTGTGCAACGTTTTCTCCCAGAACCTTGCCTTCTCTGAACGGAACCTGTCTCTTGGTATCGAGTCCAGTTTATTACCAATAATGTAGAAAAATCAAAACCGCCCGTTTTTTTTGTAAAGGAGTGTATGTATCATATAAGTATATGAGGAAATGTTATTGGTGATAAGTATTGATTTATTTAATGAAATACTTGCTGACCCGCGCAGCTCCAATTTTATTTTTCTTGTTAATCAAAACTTTGTCGCCTTCTCACTCATTATATCTCCTTCTCTCTCTCCCTCCTATTTTGCTCCCCCGTTCTCCTTCCTTCCTTCATTTATTTCTCTCTCTACCTCCTCCCACCTCACTCACCCCCTCTTCCTTAAGCTCCTGCCCTCTCTCGACCCCCCCCCCCCTCTGTAAACCCACTATTCCCACCTTGCATTCCCTCACTCCCCCGATCCCTCACCCTGTCATTCCCCGTCCCCCCGTCCTCCCGACTCTATCACTCTTGCACCCTCCTCTCATTCACCCCCTCTGTCCCTCTCTGTCACCACAAATCTTTCCACTTTATTAGTGTAGATAGTGTAGTTTAGTATTTTGTTTAGATTGACATTTTAAAATTCGTAATATCTTTTGAATTGAATGTACGATTTGAATAATTCGAAAAGGTAACCTATACAGGTACAGGTATCGAAACTGTCTTAAGCTCTCAACGGCCGATGAATCCGATCTGCACCATCTAAACACGCGAACCCCATAAACGCGATCACGCATCGACCGCTGACGGATTAAATACGAAAATGTTTATTTGGGGTTTTTTAATACAAAGGTATGGATGGTCTAATTTTGGTCGGCATTACTAGCAACTTTTGTAAATGTAAAATGTACTTAAGTAGTTATAGTTAGTTACATACAATTTGGTAGATATAGATAAGGTTTTTAATATTGTAGAATTTTTTTTTTGTTCTATCATAAATAGTTTCCGCAGCGCATACGATGAAAGACATTATATGGCACCTTGGGTTACATTATTGAAGTTTTACTAGGAATCCCTATTTTGTTTTAGTAATAAATATAGCATAGGTTACTCAGGGATAATGTAGCATCCTCATGGTGAAAGACTTGGTGGAATTTGAAATAGGTCCAGTAGTTTTTGAGTTAATTTGTTACAAACATTCTAAATTAGTATTTTTGAATTGATGTAGAAGTGTAGATGAAAGCTCTTGAAGTGTACTTTATTTCATTCTATGGCAGTTATGTTGAAATCCAATCCAGCTTTGGAGCGTTTTACAATCTGTTTTCTTTTGATAATAAAATATAACTATCCATAATTTTTTTTTTTTGGGAATGATAGACACTTTTGGCCGCAGATGGCCACGCTCTAGCCTTTACGGCAGAAGTAGCGACGAGCTCAAGGGCACCTCAGGGAGGCACGGCCTCGGCTTGGGCTGTCGCTTAAGAGAGGGCTGAGTTTACCACCGGTTCACAACGCGCCCCCACTGAGAAGAACCGGCAAGAAACTCAGTGGAGTGATGCACGTCGTTGAGGTCGCATACGTACGACCCTTCGGCCTCGCCGGCGAGACCGGTGTCTGATAGCTAGTGTAGCATACGGTTGTCGGGGATGGTTCGGCGCATCCTGGTCCAATAGGAACGTCATGGGGTCAGGAGGGTCGAGCAGTACGTGCCGTGGTCTGCGGCGCGAGTCAGAAGGACTAGGGGCGTAATCGGCGGCGGCGCGGATTAAACTGTTTAACTATCCATCAGCCTGTAGCTAGGGTTATATATAGCTCTTGTTTGCAGTGTTGCCAGCAGATAATTTAAAAATGGCCGGAAAGCAGTGTGAAAAAAATATGTTACGAATTTTGTTTTGAACGTATGTATATTTCTTTTTATCTACTATGCTTATACAATAGGAATTGGTCAACTGAACCAATGATTTCAACCGAACAGAGCCAAGAGCTTTCAAATGACATAGGTTTCATCACTGTTGCACAATTTTTAAAAGAGTGGGCTCACTGTTCATACAAAAGTGGCCATGGTCCTTTTGAATATACAGGTGAATTTTACAAGCGGGCGTGGATGACTAAATACGAAAGAATAAGGAACAGTGAAAAATACTCAAACGAGTACTGGCCTTTCTCGAGTTGGGGTGGATCGAATGAATCTATTCCCACCCGTACGCAAAATACGCGCTTTGACGTGGAGTTGCGGAAACCAGCCCGTGATACCAATACCAATAATACTCAAACGAGTAATGAGCCTAATTTTGCCGACACTAAAACCGTATTATTGAAAAATCAATATTCCTAGCCAGGAATCAAACCAACTGATTTTGGACAATTTTTGACAAACAAACATGCCCTTTATTATGACACCATCCGATAATGTTGCAAGTATGGATCAAATTCTGGGAAGTACACTATCGGATGGTGAAATTATTCAGGGTGTATTTATTTTAATTTCACAATCAAAGGGGTCAATTCCTGGTTAGATACAGTTATAGCTTTCATAAAAATTAGGCCCATAAGTCCTTTGGGTATTTTTCGCTATCCTTATAGTTTCAGATTTGGCTATCCACACCCAATTAAAAAAATCACCTGTATTCCTGACATGGTATTACCAGTGAGCGGAGTAGACAGATTGCATTTTTGCTCTCTCAGCATTATAGCATAATATGGACAGACATTTTTCCAGTTAGTACTGGAGTTTCATAAAACATAATAAGCAAAAAAACATACATCAAAAACAAAACTAATAATTTTTAATACAATAATAAATTGCAAAAAAAAATTCATTCTCATCAGTTACAATTTCTACATTCGGACTTTCTGTTTGTAGGTAGGTATACAATTAAAATAAATAACTATAAGTTTTTACGACATCTACGATCTGTTTATATGTCGAAAAAAATATCATAATTATAATATGATTCCATAAACTCAGGGCGTATCCATATTCTCATGATCTGATGACCTAAGATCAATCTACTATGCGTTTCAAATAAGAATGTGGCCGCCATGATGATCGCGACTGCGGAACTTCACTCGTTTTTTACGATTTTTGTACCGGCAGCAGAGTAAACACAAAATGAAAAATTCGCCCCGGTTTTGATTATTTATTGTAATGTCTTATTTTGTTATCTATTTTTGTTAAAACATCACTTTTTGTAATTATATATTTGAAATGGCAAGATAGCGGCCACCTTCTTAGTTGAAACGCATAGTAGTTACTCTGATCACTGATTATTACTTAAATGTAATTTTAAGTATCTTATTATTTAGTTTATATTATAAGGCAATATCCATAAATATTAGGACAATCTTACACTCATAATAATGTCCTGGCCGATATGCTTTCACCAATATTCACACCTTCAATAATATTGTCGCAACCTGCACAACTTAAGTGTGCACCTGGCACTGTGACATCACATTCGAGTTAGTAAAGAATCTGTTTATGTATATGCATAAATATAGCAAGTTTTAAATTATTTCCCCATGCAACTCCTCATATGGCAAAATGTGGCCACTTTTGTGCTGACAGCCTGAATTATGATGTACAAACATACAATCATTAAACCTAAAATTAAAGCAAAAACATATTGTAATACAAAAAAATATTTACATACCACTATCAGAATAATGAAAGTTGTCTAGAAACTTAAGACATTCTTCTAGACCTGCAAATATAGTGAATTCTCCTTGGAATGGGTTCGCGCGGAAAAACAAATCAAACACAGCAACATCATTTACTTTTCCAGATTTCCAGTACGCATACGCCATAGTTATTTGATATAGATCTGTTGGAAATAAAATAATTATAGGAAAAAATAACTACCCTCCATATTATTTCGTTTGTATATGTTCTCATTAATTTATGTTTTTTAATAATATTACTAGGAAGTATGTAGTTACTCAGCATAATTTTAAACGCACTTACTTTTGTTTAGAGTAAGATTTAAAAATTCGCTCCAAAATCATATAAACTCACCAGTTAAAAGAGGTTGCACTATACCATTTTGTCGTGCCATCTTTCTATTGTTTGGTAATTGGCGGCTAGACATTTTCGTTACAAATACAAAAGTTGCACCACACACAATTGGAAACGCGAAGAATACACTGCATCTGACGCACGACTAAATAATTAAGCCCTATATATTTTCATCGTCCGTCAGCGAGTAATCGCTCGGCTCGCACGTAGATAACAGAACGAACAGCGCGCCAAACACGAATTGACGTGATTTGACCGTGACGTGACGTGCGTGACAGTCACAGACTACTATGATGCTACGCATGACAGTGTAAGTGTGACAGATAGACAGGGCTGCCAACATAGAGTTTATATAGGTACGTACGAATCATGAAGCTATTAGGGTCAAAGTGGAGGAAACACTCCCAAATACATGCCTGAGGTCAACGCTATCCCTTTCATTGAGGTCGGATCTCTCTTTCTAAGAGGGCAACCTTAATGTTTCATGAAAAATCAGGACATCTTTTTAACTTCGTCGCATAATACGACTTACTTGGCTTGTTTACCAAGTGTCTGGGTGTTTTATCTATATAAGTATGTATTTACAAAAAAAAAAGTATATAAGTATTAGTATCAGTTGTCTGGTTTCCATAGTACAGGCTCTGCCTAGTTTGGGATCAGATGACCGTCTGTGAATTGTCCCAGGATATTATTATATTATTATTATGCTTTAAGTTTAAACCGATTAAATATGTCTAGTTGCTTAATCAGTCTGATTATGGGTTGGAGCAGCCCAAATACGGAAGAATTGTGTACAAGAAGAACAAACTGTGATTGATAGGGAAACAGATGATAAATAAATAAGGACCTATTTCTGGCCGATATGACCACAGTGGGTATTTTGAAAGATCTCAGTCTACGCAAAATATATTATAGTGCGCAAGTGCTTGCGTAGACACAACTGCACTCTCTCTCTCTCTCTTCCGTTTACCTCTCAAAATACGATGGGATGAAAAACCGACACGACCGGGGAGAGACCAGGTGCAGGATCAACATTTTACATGCCCATCTTACGCATGGAGCATCTTACTTTACAGAAAATCAAGGGATGAATAATAAGCTAATGGTTGTGAAAATAAAAGCATATGAAGTTATGATTTAAAAAAATATTGTGCTATAAAATCATTTATTCAGTACGTTTAACGATCTCCGATTAATCACAAGATACTGAACAGCAATTAGCATTATATGCAAATAACTAAAACACCTTTTAACCAACACATTAGACGATAGAAAAAGCATTCGCGGTAAATTTAGTTTTCCATTGGACCAACAGCAGATCATTGCAGCTTCATCAAATTTATTTTCCAATGGGACAATGGATAGTCATAGGTACATTCCTTCACTCAATATTTTTAGGAAATCTACAAGAAAATAAAAAATGTATTAATATTGACCAGGGGTAAATAAAACAGTATGTATATTTATGGAATGATATAGGTACTCTACAATCCAACCACAGCGGCTAATCTTTCGCAAGATCAGCCATCATCCAGTGCACAAATGCTTGCGTAGACACAAGTGCACAAGTGTACTTTACATGCCTATCCGACGCATGGATCATCTTACTTTACAGACAATGACCGGCCTGCATTATCCTAGCCAATGAGGAACAACTACACATAGTTGTTGCTCCCCGCAGGATTCGAACCTGCGACCCCCGGTATGCAAGCAAGCGGTTTCCCACTGCGCAACGGAGGCTACTAGACGCGACAGGACTAGGAGGCGACCAGAATAAATATGATTTTAATAATATGTATCTAATAAGTTACAAAACTAACTGTACCTAAACTTAACCTACATACCTACACACTTGTAAAATTAATGAACATACAATATGTTTTCAATATCAATCCTTTGAACTAAATACATCGTTTATTTTTTGATCATAAAGTGGCGGTAAAAAATCCCCAAAACGGAAAGTCTTCAAAAAATCTTTACCATGGTTACTCTATTAAAATAAAGTGAAATATTTTAAAATTAAATAATTCAAGTACAAATTAATATAAACTTAAACCCAATACTAACAAACGAACTGAAAACGTGTTATGTGCCTATCGAAAGAAGAACTGATCGAAAATATGGTGCATAATGCACAGGGATCATCGGTAGGTAATTATTGAACAAAATCGCACTTACGAGTGATATTCGGTATTAAATACTGGATACAACATATTTTTGCAACCAAGTACTGCACATTTTATCACCATTTTTATGATTTTAATTCACTTTATCGTGAAATTATGGTATTTAAATGTTTGATCGATTTATATGACTGACAGTTTCATGCTGACAATAAGCGACAGTGTTGCCACAAAATACGAACCCTTAAAATCGGTAATTAAAATTGCATTTGAGTATAATTGGCGAAAACACAATAGAGCATTATTCTAATCGAACTCGCAGAACAGTACCAATAATTTTTTTATTAGACATGATTGTCATCGTATTTTAAGTTTTCGGGTGGAAAACATTCTTTTGATGTGTAAGTAAAGCATTTCTATATTAGGGTATCCATTTCTCGGGTAATTTCAATTATAACATGGACCACACATCGGACCTCAATGAAAGGGATAGCGTATGCCTCAATCAAGTATTTGGAGTTTGGGCTCCATTGTTGACCTACTAGCTTCATGGTACGAATCCTCTGTGTACGAATCAGCCTGAAAGTCACAGACGTATTAGGGATGCTACGCATATGAAAGTGTTACCGGCGGGCAGGGACCGGATTACCGGTAAAGGACCGGATTACCGGTAAAAAATGGAACCGGTAACACGTTCATGGCTCTGAAACCGGGAAATAAATTTACCGGTAACACTTACCGGTTAATAATTACCGGTTAACCCAGAAACCGGTTAGTATCCTTGGTCTCTTTTTTCCGAGAACAAAAGAGTGAGATAGTGTATAGCGTATATGTTCCCAAACTTTTATAACCCATAGACAAGTGATCTATGGGACAAGGGGTATGCGCATAATTTTTCTATTTTGGAGTAGACCCCGTCTAATATTTTTTTTATTTCATGTACTTTATGTGAGCGTCGTGTGTTCCTACACACGACAACCATGCTGAAATCTTTAGATACCCGAAGGGTGCCAACGGGATTTATTACTATTACTAAGCCTCCATTCTCCGCTGTCAGCGTGTTGTATCTCATGAACCATAATAGGTAGAGAGTTGAAATTTTCACTGTTTCTATTTCTAGTGCCACAATAACGAAAAATACTAATTTTATTATTGCCATTGGCGCGCCAGGATTACTTTGCATCTGCATTCTGCATCTACACAACATACTATTAATTTTTCACCTGCACAAATCAGTTATCTTTAATAATTTGAACAGCAAAACTACATATTTTTGAACTTTGCTGTGTAGCTTATTCATCATTGTTCAAGTTATGAGTGTTATAGTGTTTTTTCCTTACAAGGGGAGGGGGGGGGGTTGCAAGTGCATGCCCAATGCATTGGGTACTAAGGATACATTAAAAACGCTAATCAGTCTTAAAATTTGGGAATTAGTCGGTCCGAGAAAAGTATATATATACATATATTGATGGCCCAGCAAAAAATAAACACACTGGAGGACAAACCAGCAGGACTATTGCGTACCTTTAGCCACCCAACTCAAGTGACTAATAAGCTTCAGTTGTCCACCGAACTTTGATGCCAACTGAATATTTTAACATTGGTATTTATTGGTCACTCAACTGAGCAATTTCAAATGAATCATTTGACAGTTATTTGATGGTCACTTTGCTATAGTAGTAATCACCTTATTTGTCAAAAAAATGAAGAATTGCGGCGGCAGTATTACAATTTTTTTATCACGACAGTCCTTAATACCAATTCCCAAACACATACAGTCTGTCAAGTATAAGTTGGCGCGTGGCGTTTCTAAGGAACTAAAAAGGTCAACTAGAAAAGTCACTTTTATACTTGAAATTTTACTGTAGAAATCGGTGCGTATTGTTTGAAAAATACTATACCGTAATCTTGCGTAAAGTGATTTTGAAAGTGATTAATGGTGTTAGAAAAGGAAATTTGTTTTGAACACAGTGGCGCCACTCTGGACCGCCAAGTTATACTGGACAGACTGTATTACATACCTATGTATCTCTTAAACCAGATTTGCTGATAAAACTTTGTAAATCTACGTATGTAGTATCTGCGACGGGTAGATTTACTATTAAGGGAAAAAATATTTTGGTGATAGTCTATTACAGTAGGTTTCATAAATGAACCTTTCTTTAAATCTTAAACACCCTTAATATTATTTTTATTGAAGAAGAAGAAGAAGAAACATTTAATGTGACAAAAAAACTTAATAAGTAATACATAAAACAGTAATTTGAAAGACAACAAAAAATAGTGGATATAAAAAAACACAAACAATACAGTCTTAATGTTGTCACCTAAGGCATTACACTTATGTCATGCTTAAGCTGCTCCTGTGTTATTCTGTTGGTCAAACATGAATGCTTTTAACTTTGTCCTAAAGCTATTTATATTTTGCAGGTTTCTAATAGGCGGGGGAATATTGTTCCAACACTTTGTTGCAGCATAGCGAAAACAACCCCTAAAAGCAGCCGTCGAATGTCGCTGGCTTGCAAGCTGAGCAGAACACTGCCTTCGTGCAGACAAAAACGATAGCTTATCAAAAAGATATTTAGGGGTTTTGGAGTTTAATACACCGAAAAGAAGGCACGCCAAATGAAGTTTACGTCGGTGTTTCATCTTTAGAATAAGGTGCTCATTTAAGAAGGGGGTGACGTGACCTCTTCGCGGTATATCAAAGCAAAACCGGGCACACGCATTTTGAACTCTTTGAATGAGTCTTTGAGTTCTAGCTAGAAGTCTGGGACCATAAACTGAGTCTGTGTAATTTAATTTTGATAAAATGAGTGACTCTACAAGTTGTATGCGTAACTTCTCATTCAGGTAAGGCCTCATTCTGTATAAAACTTTCAGCTTGTAGAAACAGTTTCTAACTAATTCTGCAATATGCTTCTCAAACCGAAGGTTGCTATCGATGTACAGGCCCAGGTTGCGTGCTTCGTATACTCGCTCTATTGACACAAGATCTATGCATAAAGTACACGAACACTGTGGGAGGCTGATATAGATATATTTGGGAAACCGTCTCTGCCACGTGTAACTTGCTTTTGTGTGTAGCTCAAGAAATGTGCATAACGTATTTGAACTCTTGTACCTATTGTATTGCAACTTGTCTGTGTGTGTGAATACATAAAGTAGTTTGTGCGCGGAGACAGAATATATTGGTTTCTTTCTCTAAGTTTGTGCGTAGTATTTCTATAAAGGCGATTTAGGTATATGTTAAGATAAGATTGTAAATTTGGAATTAATTACTATCGTAGCCGTAGCACATTAGGTGAGGCGTTCGGAAGCGAACCGTGAGACGCGAGTTCGAATACAGTTACTTTTAAAACCTTTTTTTGTAAGATATTTTTATTTATTAATATATTATTTAATATAATAATGAGAGAACATATATTTGCAAGCAGAAGACGTGTAAGCAGGTTGTACTTTTCAAAATAAAATATTTAATTGATAAATTTGAATTGTAATTTAGTTTGGATTACAAGGTTACGTCGTGGTTACGTCACTGTCTAAGTGTCTATATACCATACAGTCATTCAACGAATCCATCTAAAAAGGGTATCGTGCGGGGTGTGAGGCGCGGATAGGCGAGCCCGAGCTGCGTACTATTTGGTGTCATTTTCGAGGATTCTCGGGGTGCTGATTACGAAAATGGCATCCATTTTCAAATCCAAAATGGTGGATAATTTTCTTTTCTCAAAAAATTGTTATTTGTGTCATTTTCGAGGATTCTCGGGGGGCTGATTACGAAAATGGCATCCATTTTCAAATCCAAAATGGCGGATATTTTCTTTTCTCAAAAAACGTTATTGGTGTCAATTTTGAGAATTCTCGGGGTGCTGATAACGAAAATGGCATCCATTTTTAAATCCAAAATGTCGCGTATTTTCTTTTCTTAAAAAAAAAATTGGTGTCATTTACGAGGATTCTCGGGGGGCTGATTACGAAAATGGCATCCATTTTCAAATCCAAAATGGCAGATATTTTCTTTTCTCAAAAAACGTTATTGGTGTCAATTTTGAGAATTCTCGGGGTGCTGATAACGAAAATGGCATCCATTTTTAAATCCAAAATGTCGCGTATTTTCGTTTCTTAAAAAAATATTGGTGTCATTTACGAGGATTCTCGGGGTGCTGATTACGAAAATGAAATCCGTTTTCAAATTCAATATGGTGGCCTTTTTTTTATTTTTAGTTATTTGTTTACTTCTCGTTGTTTTGTAATCATTATATGTTATCTATAACAGTCTAATAAAATTATCTTTCTTTCTTTCTTTAAATATAATTGAAGTTAGTGTTGACGTACCTAGTGGGACTGTGACTGACGTAACTTCAATAATAATGTTTAAATTATTTTATACTTTTTAGTGTTATTGAAGTTGGTTCAATTTGTTTTTTAAAATGCTTTATTTTATACATTTTAGTGATATTTTCATAAATAAAGATTGATCCATCGAAGACGGTAAAATTATCTAGGTATATAGGATAAATATATAGGTATATAGGTGTAGGTATATATATATATATATATATATATAGGTATATATATATATATATAGGTATATAAATAAATAGGTTATGATCACATTATCATCTACATAGTTTTACATAATTCATGTTTCTCCAGGAACACTTTATCCGGTCATAATGAAATTTGCATGGAATCATTATAGTAGTTTACTCTCTCGGTTAATATTGAAATCGGTTAATATTAACATCAGTTTTAGGCATTTCTACAGTTTTTTTCTGAGGCGCCATTCTTATTTTTTCAGGAACTGCTTATTTGTAAGTAATATTTTTTTTTATTGGACCTAATCAGTAGAGCGGCCTTTCCGTACAAGAAAGAATTTTTCAAATCGGTTCATAATTGCCAGAGTTATGCGCGAACATACATAGAAAAAAATATACAGAAGAATTGAGACCCTCCGCCTTTTTTGAAGTCGGTTAAGAAACTGATTAATTTTGAGGCATTGAATTAAGTTTTTTATTAGAGTACTGGTTTTGAGTTCATAATTTGCATATTGAAAAACCCACATTCGGTGATCTGGAATCTATACTATAAAGAGCCCTATTACAGAATATGGCAAACAGACAACTGACGCAAATACATACTTAAATACATTTTTTTTTGTAAATACATATACAAATAGATAAACAAGTAACATCCAGAATCCAGATGTCGTTGGTTCGATTCTCACCTAGTGAGGTGGGATGTGGAATTCATGTTTCTTCCTTGCCTTTTGATGTTCGATAGTGGAAAGAGCACTATCGAACATTCAAAGGCACAAGTACTTCTCGTATACTTCTACATTCTGGGAGGTCCTTCAGTTCGATTGATATTCCCCATTTATTATAACTCCCAGCAACGACTTGATTCAATGAGCCTGTGCCGATCTTTAAAAAAGTGGCCAAGTGGGATTCGGAGCTGCACGGGGTTCTGTACCATTTCTAATGTTATTCCATAAATCATTTTTTATTAGCAATGATCATGGGCGCCGGCAGCAGGACGCAAGAGGGTGCACTTGCGCCAGTAGAGTCGGGTATCTAAAATGATTTCAGCATGGTTGTCGTGTGTAGGAACACACGACTCTCTCATAAAGTACATGAAATAAAAAATATTAGACGGGGGTCTACTCCAAAATAGAAAAATTATGCGCAGACCCCTTATCCCATAGACCACTTGTCTATGGATTATAAAAGTTTGGGAACATATACGCTATACACTATCTCACTCTTTTGTTCTCAGAAAAAAAGAGACCAAGGATACTAACTGGTTTCTGGGCTAAACGGTAAGTGTTACCGGTAAATTGGTTTACCGGTTTCAGGGCCGTGAACGTGTTACCGGTTCCATTATACCGGTGATCCGGTCCCTGGTTACCGGTACCATTTTTAACCAGTAATCCAGTCCCTGATTGACTGGTCTAGTCTGTCTGTGGACATGACAGTCCTTCCTCCAAGACAGTGACAGATGTGTGACAGACATGTATGCTTAGAGGAAGAAAACAATAGAGGGCTGGACACTTTCTTTCTCATTCACGCAAGAAAAGAATGCGTTTATGTAGGTTACGTGTGATAGAAAGAAACAGTGTATATGATTTTTTGTCCCTCAGCATGTGTTCGATTTTTCCGCGCCGTGGGTGCGAAACAAATCTGACGTTTGCTCCCACTTTGCTCCGTGACAATTTAATCGTGGTTTTAATATTAAATAAATAACTTAAAATTCAATAAAAAACTAACTGTGACATTACTGTGTGTTGTGGAAATCCTATAAGAATCGTGCAGTGCAGTATTATAGGCTGTAAAAGTGACAGTGAACGTAAAATTAGTGGAGTATCGTTTCACAGGTAAACGTGAATTATTATGGCCAATTTAGAGATTACATTTAGAAACTAATACATCTAAACGATTTATTTAGATCTTATTGCTATAAATTAGTTACTATTTTACTTGAAAGTTACGTGTAAGATCGATAAATTCTTGTTTTTCATCCATAACCTAAAATTTTCAGTTTATTGATCGCCATTATCAGTGTTGCCAGTGTATAAAAGAGAGACTACCATAAATAAGTGGTAAATTATTATTAAGTGCATCATACACGATCCCACATGCTGGGTGCATCGAAGAATTTCTCAGATTTCCCGAATTTATTTTTATGATTTCCTGGAAATATGGATATTTGTATACTGTGGATAGCAGCAACAAAAAGAATTAATTAGGTTGCTAAAAGTTATTCCCGAATGCTTAAATATTCAGAAATAACGTAAGCGCTCAAGTAATTCGTCCAAGGCTGCGTAGGACGTATTCATTCGTTATTTATAGGCACAATGGTCATTGTACATTTAATCGTGCTTTTACTATATGCATGTTGTTTAAATATATGTATGTATGTTGTTGGTTACAATTTATTGGTAAATTTGTCTGAATTATAAATAAATAGTACCGACGTTGAATAGTTTGTTTCATTTGCCCCCCTATTATGTACCTATCTCGTTTGACAACTAAAGTGATGATCAATAAAGCAAAGTGACTATTAAATAACTATCAAATGATTCATTTGGTATTGCCTAACTTGAATCACCAATAAATACCAAACACACTTTCAGTAGACATCAAAGTTTGGTGGACAACTGAAGCTTGATAGTCACTTTGCTTTATTGATCATCACTTTTTTTTTGTAGGAATAGTACTGTTTCACCGGACAAGAGGGCGAGCGCTTAAAGCGCTCCAGTCAGAAAGGTTTGGGTAGCGACTAGCACAAGGGCACCTCAGGGAGGCACGGCCTCGGCTTGGGCTGCCGCTTAGAGAAAATGAGTTTACCACCGGTTCACAACGCGCCCCCGCTGAGAAGAACCGGCAAGAAACTCAGCGAGGGGATGCATGTCGAGGTCGCATGCGTATGGATCCCTTCGGCCTCGCCGGCGAGACCGGTGTCTGTGTGTTGATATGTTTACGACTCTTGACATCGTTGTCGGTGTTGGTGTTGTGTCATGGTCCAGGAGGACGGACATCGGGTCGGGTGGGTCGAGCAGTACATGCCGCGGACGGCGGCGATGTACGGCTGTTCGACGATCTGAGGGACCTGGCCGCTGCCCAATAGGACATGGGTTCGATTCCGAAGGATTCCGAACAATTGTCTGGGTGTTATTTATCTATTTAAATATGTATTTATATACTTTACAAGTATTTGTATACAAGTATTTGTAATCATTTATCTGGTTACCTTACTAAAGGATCTGCGTAGATTGAGATCAGGTGGTCATTGGTCAAGCGTAGATTGTCCCAAGATACTAGTACTATAGATTTGTATATTGGAGAAATTTACTAAAACTTACCCGGTAAATGGCCATAGTATGTATTATATAAGAAAGCCAATTTTTGCCTACCTCTCTGGGAAATAGCATATTATTGTTTTTATCTCTTAACTTTTTTGTATGAGGCTAATAATAATCTACAGCTCTTAGCCACTTTAATCACCACGTGATATCACCCAGGTGAACAATGTGGAATAGACCTTAGCTACAGCATATATGATATTAAGTGTACATTCACTTTGTAGACTCCGTCGTGGGTTCGAATCCTGCGAAGGGCAATAAATTTGAGTAGTTGTTCCTTACTAGCTAGGACAATGCAGGCCGATGACCTGATTGTCTGTAAAGTAAGATGATCCATGTGTCGGGATTTGCGATAGGACGTATGCCCGACTCCTGTCCGTCAAATTAAAACACCGAGCTTTGGTAATAAACACTTATAATCAAATTGAGAGAAAACAACTTATAATACAGTGGAGTAATCGTAATAATTAAAACATGTCTCTGCCATAGATACTAGCGCGCTGTCATGTTTTTGACAGCCCCTTTGGCGTTCCGAAACCGTGATCCGAGATACGCCACACATGCGTCGGATCGGCATGTAAAAAGTCGGTCCTACGCTTAACTTCTCCCCAGTCGTGTCGGTCTTCCATCCCATTGGATTATGAGAGGTACCTATTATATAAAGGAAGAGAGAGTGCACTTGTGTCTACGCAAGCATTTCTGCACTATAATATCTCCTGCGTACATGGCTGATATTGTGAAAGATTGGCCGCTGTGGTCGTTTCGGCTAGGAGGACATTATTATTACAATCACTTTCGTACTTTTTGCAGACTGTCATAGATTAAGACGATATAATGTAAGAAAAGTAAATGTTGTGTCAAAAAAGTGGTTTTTTGGAAAGAAAATATAATTTACAACAACCTCCGTATTTGCTTTACACAAAGGGTAAAATTTCCCTTACGTGGCAACTCTAAATTTAGTATGTACTTATTTTTCTGTCCTTATCGGCGGCACGCTTGGTATATGTCTGTATTATATTCTGTCTACGCATGTATGGCAAACAAACAGTGACAGACTCATATCACAGCTCATATATGATCAGGGGGAGGTCACCACAGATTAGAGAGTTATATGTTTACAACAGATAGGACAGCTCGGGGCGCGCCCAAAGCCGTAACGAGTTTTGTATCCCTGACGTTAGTCCGCTAGAGGCGCTACTGTGCGACGATAATGCTGTACGCATAGAAATACAATTAAGCGATTATATCGATAATTTATAACGATATAATAGTGATGTACATTATATACATACCCATATTTCTTGATTTAAAATATTTAATATTTGAAAAAGCCTGAACGGCTTTTTCTCGTACAAGGGATTGGACAAATTAAACAACTGTATGTATTTATTTCTTACTTTTATATTTTCTATTCTTCAAAAACTTCTTATATGCTAATGTTTGAACAGCATCCAGATCTCGCAAATTTATTTTTTGCTGGACTCTCCCACCCAATATTTGATTAATCGCCTTACACCAATTAAAAATTTGTAATTTTACCGTTATATTTATAAAATTATCTTCGAGCTCTTTTTTATGGGTGGGACAGCCTAACCATTCCAAATCTCTATCTTGATAAAAAAATTCTTTAATATTTTTAATAACCCTTTTTTATGACAATTTTCAGCCAAGTATTCATTTGTTAAATCTATCAATACAGAGAAAGCCACAATAATTTGAGTAGACGGATATTTTAAATTTCTGTTTTTTAAACTTTTTCGTTCTCTATAAGTAATCAAAGTGTGCATATTTGTTAAGTCTTTTGCCACCATCGTTTTTCGGCATTGAGAACACTTAATTTGTCTACTCAATTTGTTCACCACGTAACCTGCAGTAAATCCTCGAGCATTACAATTAATTTTATTGCTACTGGTTTGAGGATTCTCTGCAGGTCTTTGTGTTGCGATATTGTGGCTTACATTTACAAAGCTTTCATTACATATATCTTCTGGAGGACATGTAGACAACAACTGTTCTAAATTTATTATTATTGCCCCTATGTCCTCCTCACAATTTCCATGATTTGAATGAACACTTAGCATGTTTGTCATAATCAACGATTTAAAAGAGTTTTGGAATGAGTACGAATCTGGACTATTATTTCTATAATTCAATGATCGAATTCGTCCAAAAAAGTTTTCAAGGGGGTCCTGATTTAAATTTCTAGTATAAAAGAAAGAGACCCCCTTTGAAAACAATATGTCTGATAATCTTATCATACTTTCTAAGGTAGTTACCCAGTTTTTTAATGTTGGTACATATTTTATTTTTTTGGACTCCGAATTTTCTATATACTTAATGTTTTTAATTATTTTTATAGCTTTGGCCCAAAAATCTTTATGTGGAGAATTTATTTTCACCGCCATTCTCATTTTTCCTGCTGCTCTCCCTGCTCTTGAACCATTGCAGCTGTCAAAAAGTTGGTCAAAAAATTCCACTGCATCTGCTGTGTTTTCAGCTGTGGCACTGACTGCACTTCCATCAGTTCTTTGACCTGTCATCATCATCATCATCATCACCAGCCGGAAGACGTCCACTGCTGAACAAAGGCCTCCCCCTTAGACCGCCACAATGAACGACAATTTGCTATTTGCATCCACCGGTTTCCTGCGACGCGAACAATGTCGTCGGTCCACCTAGTGGGAGGCCTGCCTACGCTGCGTCTTCCGGTTCGTGGTCGCCACTCGAGAACCTTTCTTCCCCAACGGTTATCGGTTCTTCGAGCGATGTGGCCTGCCCATTGCCACTTCAACTTGCAGATTCTGAGAGCTATGTCGGTAACCTTAGTTCTTCGGCGAATCTCCACATTTCGGATTCGGTCGCGCAAAGACACTCCAAGCATAGCTCTCTCCATAGCTCGTTGTGTGACTCTGAGCTTTTCCAAAAGGCCAGCTGTTAAAGACCACGTCTCAGTACCATATGTCATCACTGGCAACACACACAGGTTATAAACCTTTGTCTTCAGGCACTGCGGAATTTTTGATGAGAAGATGTCACGTAGTTTCCCGAACGCTGCCCATCCGAGTTGGATTCTTCGGGCGACCTCTTTGTCGAAGTTGGACCGACCTAACTGGATAGTTACTTTGACCTGTAATGAACATTTATTCTATTTAAAATACAGTATTAGACAAAAACTACCACATATGTATTTATTTAACACACTATTCTGAAATATTCAGCCTATGAGTAACATTATTGTACACAGGTATGAAGGGTAATCAAATCAAGCAATCAAGATATGAATAATAATAAAAATGTCCTCCTGGGTGATACACAGAGTTTCATGAGAGCAAAAAAAAATCCCTCTGCTGTTTATAGCTTTAATCGATCAAGGTATGCATTTAAAATGCACGAGTAAAACACCCAGGTGTCAAACTCAAATACTTTTTTTTATAAAAAATATAGAAATTTACGTGAGCGTTAACTTATAAAAATTAAAATTAATTCTGAAAACGTAACTATCCAACATATTTATCTATACTATAATAAAACTCAAAGAGCACTTTTTCTGTACATTGAATATTTTTCCAAAATTTCTACGTGGGGATACTATACTATCGACATAGAGGCCAAAACAATTTTTTTTGGATTTATTGTCTGTCTGTCTGTCGTTCTGTTCGTCCAGGTATCATTTGAAAACCCGTGGATGGATTTTGATAGGACTTTCACTGATGTGTTGTGTAGAAGTCAAGGTATAAGTTGGTATATAAAACATCACGCTATGTTTCATAGGGGCTAAGCAGTGAAACATTACTTGCACATATTGCCACGTAATTTCCTTTGTATGTGAATAGGGTAATTATAGGCTGATCAGTTAATCATTAAGATATGTATTATTACGCTATATTCAATAGGGACTGAGCAGACATTTAGTTTGCATAAGATATAGCATTGGCGAAGGGTCAATTTTTATAAGGGGTAAGCCGGTCCGGTACACCCAGGACATTTTCATTAGATTTCTGTTCATTAAATTTTAATGAAACTCCCCAAGTGTATAGATAGGTATTGTAGTAATACAATACCTATCCGACTGTAAAGTCGCAACAATAAAAGATGCGAAAAGCTTAGAACTTTCATTATCGAATATCATTAGACAGTAATTTACGATGTTAGCGTGATTTACATTATGAACAGCGCCATCTATCGGTGAAATTGAACATACAATCACTATAGTACTTTAATCTATATATTATATCAAAGAAAGTCGTGTTAGTTACACTATTTATAACTCAAGAACGGCCTAACCGATTCGGCTGAAAATTGGTGGGGAGGTAGCTTAGGACCAGGAAACGGACATAGGATACTTTTTATCCCGGTAGGTTAAGGTTAAGCAACGTTAGGTAAGGTCATTAAATAGATGGGTGAACCGATTTGTATGACAGTGTGCATATCGGGTAGGTCTGAGAATAGTCCGTAAAGTATATTTCATGCCACTAGGTTAAGGTTAAGCAATATTAGGAAAGGTCATTAAATAGATGGGTGAACCGATATGTATGAAATTTTGTGTGCATATCGGGGAGGTCTGAGAATAGGTCATAAAGTATATTTAAAGCCGCTGATACCATGATTGACGAGGATATATAGAACGAGAGGAGGGTGCAGGAGAGGAGAAAGAGGGAGAGGAGATTCGAGGAGGGGGTGATGGGGTAAGGGATCGGGGGAGAGGGTTCAGAGAGGGGATAACAGGGAGAGGAAGAGGGGGAGTGTGACGGAAACCGAAGCGGGAGGGGGAAAGAGAGAGGAGAGAAAGAGCATATAATTAGATTTTTTTATAAGAGAGAGAGATATGGAGAGAGATAAATCTAGGGATGAGGGAGTAAAAGGGGAGCAAAACGTAATAAAAGCGCGGGCGGAGCTGCACGGGTCAGCTAGTTTTAAATAAATATTGTCTAATAAAACGTCATTGGACGCACGGACTTTTCAGAAAATCAGGTGATCAAACTGCATTGTCCTAGCCAGTAAAGAACAACTACACAAAAATCTTGTTCCGGGATTAGAATCCGCAACCTCCGATTTACAAATCAAGCGGTTTCCTGCTGCGCCTCCAAGGTTAATCGTACGCACAGGTAGGGTGTGAGAGAACTATGAATTACATAATTATCATAGGTTTTATAAGTCATCATCATCATCATTATTAGCAGCCGATAGACGTCCACTGCTGAACAAAAGCCTCCCCCTTAGACGGGAGCGGTTGCCATAACCCCTACGAATGGCAGGCGGCTTCGGGATCGCAGTATAGGTGGAAGATAAATCCAAAAGAAAGATGCTGCTGCCCGTCTCCCTGTACTCGCTTAGTCACCTCTTAAGACACTCAACGAGATGAGATGGGGAATGCAATTCTACTCCAGCACCCCATGGGTTTTCTAAGTAATACTTATAACATTACTTGTTGTGGCGTAAATTTATAAATATATATAACTGTACTCACTAAATGTTGCAGTGTATCTTAAGGTGGCAGCTACTCGTTCGCTTAAAACCTGGGTACAATGGCTTACTTTCACTTTTTTTATTTTTTCTGGTACTATGTGTTCATCTGTCAATTTTGGCAGCATTCTTATGGTTCCAATATGTGAATCATAATTGTATATGTCTATAATATCTTGCCATTTGACTAATTTGCCTTCAAAGAGCATATTCTTATTTAATAAATTGTTGCGGATCCCTTTTAGTAGGTGGGGAGGGTCATATATAACATTTATATTGCAACCATTTATATAAATCGTATCATCTGCAAATAAAAACGAAGTGTTATTTAGTATCACATTAAAAAGATTTTTAGCCTTCCTTGCGCAGTGGGAAGCCGCTGGCTCAAATCCTGCGGGGTGCAACAACGTTGTGTAATTGTTCCTTACTGGCTAGGATAATGCAGGCCGATCACCTGATTATCTGTAAAGTATATGGATCCATGCATCAGATGGGCATGTAAAGAATCGGTTCTGCGCCTGATCTGGTCTTATCCGTCATCTATTCCATCGGATTGTGAGATGTCTATGTAAGCACTTGTGTACTATAATATCTCCCGGGCTGATCTTGTGAAAAAGTGGCCTCTGTAGTTGTATCCACCAAGTGGATATTATATAGACTTATTTATAGTAAGACTTTCTTTTTTCATTTACACTATTATTAATGAACTGTCAGAAATTTCACAAAATTAAATTAAAATATTGTAAGACCATCCATTTCTAAAAAGGACAAGATAATGACATTTACATTTATTATTTTTTCATTGTTTGGATATGGGATAACACAACATGCCTAGGATTTTATTACTAAAAGTAGTCTACTCAGACCATGTAAGAAAGTAGTAATGAGATGTAAATTTATACATACCACATGCTACCCCATTTTTTAGCTGCTCTCTCCTTGTCATCTCCTGAAGCTTTTTTAATGCACTCTGGTTGGTCATCCCTTGGTCACAAATGAATGCTAAAAGTTCAAGACCAATGCTCACCACAGCATGTACAATATCTTTTATTATTTTAACTAAATCCATTGTGGGCATTGTGCCTTCACAGTAATAGTATGCAATGGGCTGTCTCCATGACCCACATATTCCCCTAGCCATAAAAACGAGAGAATGGTCTGCAAATATAGGATTCTCTTTATCCGGAATAAACCCATGTATTATATTTGATGAGGGCATAAAATGTACCCCAGGGGACAGTTGTACTTCATCAAATACTATGCTACATAATTTTTTTACTGTATTCCAATTTGATATTTTTGTTTTTAGTGCATGAAAAAATTCAACATTTATGCCAGAATTTAAAGGCATGTATTGTAGAATCCTATTTAAGGTCCTTTTGCTAGGTAATGTAAACATTTTTTCAAGGAGTTTATATCCTTTTGGGCTTTGCTTGAAAAGTGCCAGACATAACAGTTTTTCTTCTAATGTATAACGATGGGCCTTCTTGTTTTGACTTGCAGTTTTCAACTGCATTATAATAAAGGTTTTCTGAGTATAATCAAGTTTTTCCACTAGGTTTTGAAAACTTCTGGTCTCATTTAATTTGGTGGCATTTTCAATAACTTCCTTGTTATTGCATCGGCTAAATAATTTTCTTCCTTTGATGATTTTCTTGCATTTATTGTATAATTTCTGGCACTTAGGGGTCAAGCATTTTACACTAGCAATCAAGCGCATTTTCTTCTTTAATAAAATTGGTGAGTCGGCTTCTGGAAAAAAATTACATGACACTATTCAACTGTTTTGTATTTTTTTACTTAAATTGATAAGTTTATGTTTTGTTACATTTATTTACTTACCAGTTATCTTTGAGGTAGATACTTCAGTGGTTGATGGTTTAGTAGGTCCATGCTTCAATGTTAGATATTCAACATTTTCATCTTAAATGAAAAAAATACAATATATTATTATAGTAATTGGGCCTGATTATAGTTTTTTAATGTATAATGTATGACACAACCAACTTACCTAGTAACAGAGGATTTTGTTTGGATGTTGATGGCAAAGCACTCGGATCAGCATTAATTGTTGCTTGATTATCAATTTTTTGAATCTTAGTAATTTGAGAACTACTCGGTTCACAAAGAGGCCTCTTACAATATGTGTGGTCCGATGGTGCAGTTGATATTGAATATATGTGATCAGTATCAGCTGAAATTATAAAAAAGTTATTTAGTTAGTTAGTTTTATACATGGAAATTGTATACGAAAATAGATATTTTAAATTATAAAAAAAAATGTTACCTTTAAAAACAAAAGGCTTTGCCGATAATCCTGATGTGATTTCCTCTTCGGTAATTAGGGTAGGACAAGCATGGTAAAGCCTTTTTTGGCCAATAAGGAACTTTTGTTCGAAGAGCCTTATGCAAACTTTCCTATTTCTCAATTGTGCCGTTGAAAGCTCAAGGACTTCTGGACAATGCGGAGAAATTCGCTCCCACCACTCTTTTTGCAGTGACTCGTTTCGAGGAAAATTGAACAACGTTTCATCGTAAATTGTTTTACGACAGGAACGTATGAGACACTCTACAAAAGGCATCGCGACAGTTGAACCAAAAATCAACAAAATCCAAACCACAAGCAATATCGGTGTCCGTTTAAACTGTTCCAGGTCAACGTAAAAGATAGCCACTTCGAAATCCAGGTAAAAAGCGAAAACAGTCTTAAAACACTCGTAAACAAGAAATGCGCAAGCCGCCATGAACCAGTCCGACCACAGACGTATTAGGGATGCTACGCATCAGACGGTGAACTGCCCTAGAGGAAAAATCACATTACGGATTTGCAGTAATAGAACATGACGTCTGTTTTTTTTTTAATTTATACGCTCATATCACGTGCCGTGGGCCGAACTTTTCGCCTAATCTTTAAAAAAAATGGAATCTAGCCTTTTAAGCCGCTTTACTTTTTATATTCCTAATCCATTTTTCTTTAATATTTCATATTCAGGCTTAAAATAAAATAAAATATACATATTAATTTAAATTACTTTTATTATTTATTAAAAAAAATATACAAAATAAGATTCATACTCTGGTCAGGATGCGACTCTCCGGGTAGTTTTTCCTTAATTCATTTGTTTGATAAACAGTCTCCATTTATAATAGCGGCTAGTTATTATATATTATTAAAGAATGGGTTAATGTCATGGTCGAGATGTGGCTTGTCACAGCTTTTTAGAGATATGTTTGTTTGTCCGATAAATTGGCATTGTTAACAGCATCAAAGGGACCATCGCAGATGTACAAATTCCAACTGAAACAAAAGAGTGAAATGCTTTAGTATTTTGTATGACACACACAATTACCAAAAACAGAAGAGAAGAGAACCTAGTGCAGAAGTGAATAATTCCGGTTAATTATTATTCTATCTTATTTTTACAGTAATAAGTTTTCAGCAGTTGCAGCTTTATTAGCCTGGCCTAATAGTATGGAACTGTCCTACTACAGCACAAAATGTGCATCAGCTGTAGAGAAGTAAATGAGGACAAATTAGGTACAACAATGTATAGATACAAGACAACTGTGTTAAATTTATAAAACTAATGTTATAAATGTTAATTCATATAGTACATGATGTAGTGGATTATAAGTTAAATTAGGTAGCATTAATTAGCATTATTATCATGAAAAGTATGAGAAAATATTCGTAACAAGGTACTTACCATTGTAGTCAGTGTGCATTGTGTGTGTGTCAGTGCATTTGTTGATTTCGTAGGCCAAAAATAACGTAGGGTAGGCTTCAACACGAAGACGAGGCCTCACTGGTATGAGGCAATGAACTTTTCGGTGAAGAATATCCTTTCACAGTTCATGTTTATATGTTACAGTCCTGCATAGTACAATCTTGGGGAAAAACATTAAATTGATTGCCGTCCTTACTCCTACAAGCACAATTCACGACACAGTTGTTTTAAAACGTAATGCAAGTTGTAATCAAAATTTGACACAATCATTAAGTACAAAATTGAAAAAAATTACAATGAACAACGAACTTGGTAAAATCACAATGGCGTCCACATGGTTTTCTGGTTTTTTGTCTTAATAAAATAAAATATGGCGTCTATATTACAGACGACAAAGGAATGAAATATGAAGGAGGGAGGAGGGAAACTGTCAAAATGGATAGTTACAATATGGCTACTATTGCGAGGAATGGAAGTACCATGAAGAAATAGGGTCAAAGTGGAGAAAACACTCCCAAATACATGACTGAGGTCAACGCTATCCCTTTCATTGAGGTCGAATCTCCCTTTCTAAGAGGGTAACCTTGATGTTTCATGAAAAATCAGGACATCTTTTTAACTTCGTCGCTTAATACGACTTACTTGGCTTGTTTAAGCTTTAAGTTTAAACCGATTAAATATGTCTAGTTGCTTCCGTTTACCTCTCAAAATACGACGGGACGAAAAACCGACACGACCGTTGAGAGACCAGGCGCAACATTTTACATACCTATCTGACGCATGGAGCATCTTACTTTACCTTAGAGGAGATACCACTGGAGATAGCATGATGCGCTAACCCCTCTGCCTAATTTTGTTCATATGGTCAGGTCATTCTTTATTTGTGTGCGTATCTTTTTGAATATGTTGCGAGTTTATTATAGTGTGGTTATGCGTGAAATTGTATCTGTGTGTGTTTACTTCGCCTCCCGCACCCCTCAAAAGTGCCACGAAAAATTTGTTCGGTGAATCGACGCGATACTAGCTCCATTCTAATTACTCTGAGTACTTTACAGACAATCAAGTAATAAATAAATAATAAGTTAATGGTTGTGAAAATAAAAGCATATGAAGTTATGATAAAAATAAATTGTATTACAAGATCATTTATTCAGTACGTTTAACGATTTCTGATTAATCACAAGATATTGAATAGCAATTTCCATTATATGCAAACAACTAAAACACCTTGTAACCCACACATTAGACGATAGAAAAAGCATTTGCAGTAAATTTAGGTTTCCATTGGACCAACTGCAGATCATTGCAGCTTCATAAAATTTCTTTTCGAATGGGACAATGGATAGTCATAATATTCCTTCGCTCAATATCTTTAGGAAATCTACAAGAAAATAAAAAATGTATTAATATTGACCACGGGTAAATAAAACAGTATATATATTGACAGGTGACAGGTATAGTGACAGGTTAAGAAATAGTGACATAAGGAAACGTTGTGGTATGAAAGAAGATGTTGTGACAAAAATTGAGGTATGCTGAGATGGTTTGGCCATGTCGAGAGAATGAATGAGGAACGATTGACGAAAATAGTGTATAAGGCGAGTGTGAATGAAAGTGTTGGAAGGGGTAGACTTAGGCGGACGTTTCAAGACCAAATCAGGGACGTCTTGAAAAAAGGCCAGGTCAAGAGTACCCTAAACCGAAGAGCATATATGAAGGGAATAATGAAAGTGGACGAAGCGAAACAAGTATGTAAGGATCGTAGCAAGTGGAAAGAAGTGGTCTCTGCCTACCCCTACGGGAAAGAGGCGTGATTATATGTATATTTATAGAATGATATAGGTACTCTCGCCGATACGACCACAGTGGCCAATCTTTCGCAAGATCAGCCATCAGCCAGTGCACAAATGCTTGCGTAGCCACAAGTGCACTCTTTCTTCCTTTTACCTCTCACAGTTTAGTGATACGAAAGATCAACACGACCGGGGAGAGGTCAGGCGCAGGACCGACTTTTTATATGCCTATCCGACGCATGGATCATCTTACTTTACAGACAATCAGATGACCAGCCTGCATTGTCCTAGCCAGTAAGGAACAAATATACAAAGTTGTTGCTCCCCGCAGGATTCGAACCTGCGACCCCCGGTACGCAAGCAAGCAGTTTCCCACTGCGCCACGGAGGCTACTAGACGCGACAGGACTAGGAGGCGACAAGAATAAATATGATTTTAATAATATGTTTAAAACTAAATACACACTTGAACATACAATATTTTTTCCATATCAATCCTTGAACTAAATACCTACATCGTATATTTTTTATCATAAAGTGGCGGTAAAAAAATCCCCAAAACGGAAAGTCTTCAAAAAATCTTTACCATGGTTACTCTATGAAAACAATGTAAAATATTTTAAATTAGATAATTCAACTACAAATTAATAGAAAGTTAAACCCAATACTAACAAACGAACTGAAAACGTGTTATATGCCTATCGAAAGAAGAACTGATCGAAAATATGGTGCATAATCCAAAGGGATCATCGGTAGGTACATTATTGAACAAATCGGACTTACGAGTGATATTCGGTATCATCTAAGGGGTACAACATATTTTTGCAACTAAGTACTACACATTTTATCACCATTCTTATTAGTTTAATTCACTTTATCGTGAAATTATGGTATTTAAATGTTGGATCGATTTAAATGACAGACAGTTTCATGCTGACAATAAGCGCCAGTGTTGCCACAAAATATGAACCCTTAAAATCGGTATTTAAAATTGCATTTGAGTACAATTGGCGAAAACACAATATAGCATTATCCTAATCGTACTCGCAGAACAATACCAAAAAAAAAATTATTAGACATGATTGTCATCGTATTTTATGTTTTCGGGTGGAAAACAATCTTTTGATGTTGAAGTAGAGCATTTCTATATTAGGGTATCCATTTCTCGGGTAATTTAAATTATTACATGGACCACACATTGGACCACTTAGAAAGAGAGATCCGGCCTCAATGAAAGGGATAGCGTATGCCTCAATCAACTATTTGGAGTTTGGACTCCACTTTGACCCTATTTCTTCATGGGAAGTACCGAGATTTATAGCCGTGAGTCCGACTGACAGACTGACGCAATTCCGGCTTCTATCCAATATGGCCGCCTAGCTAAAGCGACATCTGGTGGTCATTTTTCATTGATGCCAAAACTCTTACGAAATCCGACCAATGTTCTAGCTGTCATAGCCGTGGAGGTCACTTTGTATGGAGCCAATGCCAACACGAAAGTTTGTTATGGGAGCATTTTTTTTATAGGGACACCGCTATATACCAAAAGGAGATAGACATAGGTTGACATAACAAGAATAGTAGCCATGAGAAGTACAAGTTTTCTACCGAAGTTTGTTAATATTTTGGTAGGAAAAATTATGCTACATTTCTGTTAATTATTAAAAATTCTCTTTTTTATTCTATTATTTTAACTGATTTGCTGTTAAAATTTAATACCAAAGGTATTTTCATTAATTATATTGTTTCCAGTCATAATTAAAATTATATTTACTTTAGTTGATCTTTATTTTGTGTATAATTTAAACATTTACACATTGCAACACAAACAAACGAAAAAATAATTCAAAATGTCGGACGATTTCTTTTTGCTTTGGTAAAAAAGTTGGTAAATCTCATATTTTATCTAATTTCACTCGTTTTTGCTTGAGTAAAATCTCACGCGGTAAAATAAATACATACACAAAGTACTTAAATTACAGTGCATGTTACTAGTTACTTACTACTAACTTAGGTACTTTACCGTAGGTTAGGTACCGTGGTTTTATTAATAATTTCGCGAATCTTTTCATCTAACTAGTTCTGTTTACTATAAAAGTTACATTCATGAAAAACGTATCTCGATATAATTATACCGACGATCTAATAAACCGACAAAGTAAATAAGTGTGGCGTAGAAGGTGCCAAAAGGTGAAGAAAATGAAAATACATAATAGAAAAACAAAGAAAGGTAAAAAAGGATCTTCTAACACGACAAAAAGTTATTTGTTATGAGATTACTCAGTACCTATGGATATTACTTATTATTACAGTGTTCCTGCATGCTATATTTAGCTACCCAAACAAAGACTATAGTTGAACTTGTTAATAATTAATTACGTTAATTACATTGATATTGCTATTGATAGCCATAGTTTTGATATTATTAACACTTACATAACATGTCTATTCTATCAATAGTAACAGTTTACTAATAGTACTGATACTATCGATTCTATTTTCTTATTCTACCCAGTGGCAAGGCAAGCAAGGCGCCCGCCTATAGTCGGCTGCATTGCACTTACTCCTGTCAACCGAGGCAGGTATTAAGTCTTGTATCCAGTAGTTTCACCAACTACAGTGTCCTTTACACCAGAACACAGCCATGTTTACACACTGCTGCTTGGCAGCAGAATATCTGACACTGGTGGTAACTACCTGGATGGTCCCTTTCCCTAGTGACTATCAGTATTGATAGAAGTATAGACTTCCACAGAATTAGTAAATGATAGTGATTTCTGATATTTATGTGAAACACATTGAAATGAAACTAACTTTACAGCATTCATGGACAAAGGAGGTCTGTTTGAAGCATTGGGATAATAAAACAAACTGTGATATAAACTTTAAAGTTAGTTCCATTTCAATTAGGTAGTTAATTATTTCATAATATTCTGGGACAACTCACACATGGTTTCTGATTCCAAACTAGGCAAAGCCTAGATGACAATGGAAACCAAACAACAGATACTAATACCTATATACTTTTTTTGTAAATACATACTCAAATAGAAAAGTAACACCCAGACACTTGGTGGAAATCAAACCCATGACTTATTCGGTAACAGCCAGGGTGTCTGACCACCACCGGACCCATCTAAAATTGTATGATTTTAGAGCAAAATGTTTAGGATATTTGAGGTTTTCCAATTAATAAATTTTAAATCTTTTTTTTTAAAGCTGCATGTGCTTGACTATAATACTGAAGTAAGCTTTGTTTTGATGGTCATTATTGTGTTAAGCAGATGTTTATCTAAGAACAATAACACAAAAATTACAAGCCCGCAGACTTTCTAGTTAAATCTTTTTAATAGAGCCCATTAGTTGCATACCTGACAAGGGAACAACCTCATATATATATATTATAGCGGTAGCAACTTTGGCATTCTGAAAAAGTATTTTTTTTTATCACTAGATGTTTATATTAATAGGTTGTGGGTTCGATTCCCACCTGTTAATAAAATATGTTTGTGTGTGAACATGTCAGGTTGTTTCATACTGTCTGGTGTGACAGTCCATAGGTATAATTAAAATTAACAAATGTTAATTAAGTATTGTACCTAATCAGTTCCACTCTCAATCAATACTAAACAAATTTACAAGTATTGTGTTAATTTGTTAAAAAAAGCTATTTGTATGTATGTATTCATATCAGTCGTCTTGTTACCATAGTCCATGCACTGCCTAGATTAGAATTAGGAGACTGTGTTTACATTATATAGATAATTATTATTATTAGTTGATATGTTATTATCAGTTGATGACATATGAATCTGTAAAAATTTCAGGTTGTCAAAGCAATGATAGCAAAGAAGAAGGAGACTGGGAGTAGCATGTTAAAATCTTTTGTACATGGCCATAGGTCTAGGAAAAAAGTGAAACACCTTTTTCGCATTTTCCTTTCAAGGGATTTTCTGCTTATAGACTGAATAAAGGTTAGTATTTATTTATTTTTTATTGCACATAGAAAATTGTTTATTACAAATTGTAATTTTAATTATACAAATAGTAAATGGGTACTGACGAGCTTCACTCTTGAGTTTTCTTCCAGCAATCCAACTAATAAACAGTTTAGCATTGTATGGGGTCCAATTAGTGTGCAAAATACTTATATATGAATACAAACATATTATACATACCTGCCAAATCAATCAAAATCTTAATGTAGGGCCAATTTAATAGATCACATTTGACATAAGTCAGTTTCTTTGTTCTGTGTGTTTCTTTTGTGTTATTCTTTTATATATATTAACTTTTTTTATGTAAACGTAATTGATAAAAGTTATGCAATTGTGCAGTTCTAACTTCGAACTGTTTTTTTTTAGTCGCCAAGTAATAAACTAGTTTACAGTCCACCGATAAAATGGTCGAATCGTAAACAACATCATGCATGTTGCACCACTTCGGATAAACTGGTCGAATCGTAAACAATATCATGCTGCACCGCTTTGACCAAACTGGTAGAATCGTAAACAACATTATGCTGCACCGCTTTGGCCTAAACTAGTAGATTGAACACTTCAGTCGACGTGACCAAACACGGTAATTGCCGAAGTGAGCCGACATTAACCATGGGGGGTTCATTTCGAACGATAATGATGATGGTGATGATGTGTGAAGATGATGGTGATGATGATGAATGGTGATAATGTGTGATGATGATCAAATGATGGTGATGAAGGACTGAATGATGATGGTGGTGATGAGGATGATGATGATGACATGATGTTGATGAAAATGTGAATGATGATGATGAAGATTTGAATGATGATGATGAATGATGATGGTGATTATGTGTGATGAAGGTGTGAATGATGATATGTGATCATGTGTTATGATGGTGATGAATGGTGATGATGATGAATGTTGATGTGTGATGATGGTGATGAAGATGTTAATGCTGATGGTGAAAATGAATGGTGATAATGTGTGATGATGGTGATGAAGGATTGAATGATGATGGTGGTGATGAAGGTGAAAATGGTGATGAGGATGATGATCATGTGTGATGATGATGACATGATGGTGATGAAGATTTGAATGATGATGATGTATGGTGATGGTGATTATGTGTGATGATGGTGATGAAGGTGTGAATGATGATGTGTGATCATGTGTTATGATGGTGATGAATGTTTATGCGTGATGATGGTGATGAATATGTGAATGCTGATGGTGATGATGAATGGTGATAATGTGTGATGATGATGAAATGATGGTGATGAAGGACTGAATGATGATGGTGATGATGAAGGTGGAAAATGGTGATGAGGATGATGATGGTCACGATGGTGATGAAGATGTGATTGATGATGATGAATGGTAATGGTGATAATGTGTGATGATGGTGATGAAGGTCTGAATGATGATGGTGATAAAGACGTGAATGATGATGAAAATGTGATGATGGTGATGATGCATGGTGATAATATGCGGTGATGATGGGATAATGGTGAAGAAGATGAGAATAGTGATTATGTTGAATGGTGATAATGTGTGATGCTGATGTGATGAAAATGTGAATAATGTCGATGATGTTGATGAATGGTGATGTGTGATATGATGTAAGTACATATAAAACAAGACACGACAAACGTATGTGCAAATGAAATTCGTTTATCAATCGATTACGAGGGATGCCTTTTAAGTTTTATCGTTTGAAGAAAAAAAAGTTATCTTTATTTGTTTACGGCAAAAAAAACTAGTTTCGCCAGAAAATCTACCGTACCTTCGGCTGCACCGAAACTCTGCGTTAGGAGTGGGCGTTAAATAAACAAACTGTTTTTAGACTGTTTTTTGTCGTCAACTAATAAACTAGTTTACACTCCATCGATAAACTGGTCGAATCGTAAACAACATTATGCTGCACCGCTTTGTGAACTAGTAGATTGAACGTTTCAGTCGACGCGTCGTAGTCGTGTACGGTCACGTCGCTACGTTTATTGCCGAAGTGAGCAGAAATGAACCGATAGATGCCGCACTTGTGACTGGTCACAGATCAAGCTAATATTGCGTAGCTATAATAGGTAGCTATAATAGGCAAAAGTATTATTTCGTTTTCTTCTAATATTAATCATGGCTTCCAACAAATGTACCTGTTGTCACAACTCTATAATATCTAAAGACATGTTGACACGTTCCGATTGTACTCGTATGTCTAAATATGATTTGTATTGTGCCAATGTTCCCGATAAGCGCTTTGGGAACATGAACAAGGAACAAAGTTACTGGGTTCATGTATTCTTACGAACTAATATGAGGTAATGATGTGAGGATGGTGATGATGATGATGATCGTTGTGTGATGATGATGATGTTATGGTGGTGACGAAGATATGAATAACGATGATTTGATGATGATGATAAATGATGATGAGGACCATGTGACGATACTGATGATCATTGTATGATGATGTGTGATAATAGTGACGAAGATCTGAATGACGATGAATGATGTGATTATGATGATGTATGTTTTCATTTGTACATAAGTTCAATACACGATATACTTACTTATTTCAATTTGTAAATAAAAATCATTGATCCATCGATTGGCGAAGCTAACGATGACGGTTTACACACGAAAAACGTACTCTCCTGAACAACCTGTTAAAACTAAACGACACGCGATCATCACGCAGTTTCGGTGCGGCTGAAAGTTCGGTAGATTATAGCCGAAACCGAATCTTCAGTCGGTTACAGAATATGTAATAACTAGGCGCGCGCGTAGATTAATTGAACACCGTGCACAGACCTAAATACATATATATCAATCATCGGTGTTTTCACAGGATTTAACATTGTTGGCACAGTCGATTTGATTGGAGAAAATATTATGGATATCTAATATTTTCTCAGATATCAGTATATCTCTAGATATCAGGCAGCTCTGAAGGCTCTTAACTCCTTCCGAGTGGTCTCCAAACTGGTTATAGAAGGTGTCACAGGTTTGAATAACTTGGGAAGACACAACAGCGTCAGCCTTATCTGGGTACGGTCAGACAAAAATATGGTTTACCACCCTACGGTTGATGTTCATATGCACATTATAAAACAACAAGGTTGATTTTCCCTTGCAATTATTCATACAGTTACTAATGCTCTCTTTATCGTTAACGTCAACACTGACTAGTGTTCCTAGTTTAAATTGACGCATCTGATAGAAATGTTCAACCTTAGTGTTATTTTGATTGCATAGGAAGTTTTGTCAAAACTGGTAAAGCACTTTCTTGGCCGACCGTACCTGGACACGAAGGCGTTGAGGGTAATGAGAAGGCAGACAGACTAGCGAGGGCTCACAGAGACATTTGGTTGGCCCCGAACCATTTGTAGGGATTCTGTATGGAATATATCACCAAGGATTATATGCACACGCTAGGAACGAACACACGAAGGAATGGAGGGCAGCGTCAGGCCTAATCCCTGTCCATCTGATATGTCTTTTAGTGACTATCTTCAACGCAGCCATGTCCCACTGCGTCTTTCCTGCCGAATGGAAAGACGCGGATGTAGTAGGTATCCCTAAGCCGGGTAAGCCTCGCAGCAGCCCTGCGAGCTACCGGCCTATCAGTCTTCTCAAGTCTCTCGGCAAACTCTATGAGCGCTTGCTATTAGCGAGACTCAAAGACTTTGTCAGTTCTAATAATATCCTTATTGACGAGCAGTTTGGCTTTCGAACCAGACACTCTTGCGTCCACCAGGTGCACCGCCTCACGGAGCACATCCTGACCGGGCTCAATCAGCCCAAGCCCGTCTACACAGGCGCCCTATTCTTCGATGTTGCCAAGGCCTTCGACAAGGTCTGGCACAACGGCTTGATATACAAGCTCTTCCAGTTAGGAGTCCCCGATAGGCTCGTACTCATCATACGAGACTTTCTCTCGAATCGTACCTTTCGATACCGGGTCGAAGGTACGTTTTCTTCGCCCCATCCTATACAGGCCGGAGTCCCTCAGGGCTCTGTGCTCTCTCCCCTCTTGTTCAGTCTGTTCACGAACGACATTCCTCGTTCGAGCAGAGTCCAACTCGCCCTTTACGCGGATGACACCGCTCTCTATTATTCTCATAGGAACATGTCCTTTTTGACGCGTGCTCTTCAAGCCGCAGTCGACGCCCTGGGTCAATGGTTCCGTACGTGGCGCATAGAGGTGAACCCGGAGAAGAGTGCCGCGGTGGTCTTCTCCCGGGGACCCGCCAATATGTTCTCCGCGCGGAGCCTTCGGCCCAACAGACGACTAGCCCCAATATCCCTATTCAATCGCCCTATCCCTTGGACTAGGAAGGTTAAGTACCTCGGAGTCACCTTGGACTCCCGCATGACTTTCGGCCCGCACATTAGGTCCGTCCGCAATCGAGCGGCTTTCGTATTAGGTCGCCTGTATCCCCTTCTCTGCAAGCGGAGTAAAATGTCGCTTAGAAATAAGTTGACATTATATAAAGCTTGCATTCGCCCTATCATGACTTACGCGAGTGTAGTTTTCGCGCACGCCGCCCGCACCCATATCGATAGCCTCCAGGTTATCCAGAATCGTTTCCTCCGTCGCGCCGTCGGTGCCCCGTGGTACATGCGGAACGTAGATCTGCATTCCGATTTCAAATTAGATCCCCTTCGTAAGTTCCTCAAAGAAGCGTCGAAACGCTACTTTGAATCCGCGTCCCGTCACGCGAACAGTTTAATCCGCGCCGCCGCCGATTACGCCGCTAGTCCTTCTGACTCGCGCCGCAGACCACGGCACGTACTGCTCGACCCTCCTGACCCCATGACGGTCCTATTGGACCGGGATGCGCCGACCCCTCCCCGACAACCGTATGCTACACTAGCTATCAGACACCGGTCTCGCCGGCGAGGCCGAAGGGTCGTACGTATGCGACCGCAACGACGTGCATCACCCCACTGAGTTTCTTGCCGGTTCTTCTCAGTGGGGGCGCGTTGTGAACCGGTGGTAAACTCAGCCCTCTCTTAAGCGACAGCCCAAGCCGAGGCCGTGCCTCCCTGAGGTGCCCTTGTGCTCGTCGCTACTCGCTACTTCTGCCGTAAAGGCTAGAGCGCTTCAAGCGCTCGCCTCCTATTGTCCGGTGAAGCTGCAATGGCCATCTGCGGCTAACAGCGTCTATCATTCCCAAAAAAAACAAAAAAAAACAAAAAGCGTCAGGCCTAAACCACTCCAAAGCGTTCTCTAGCACAAGGGTGGACTGTGGGGTTAAATTATTAAACCTAAGCAGATCACAAATAAGGCACCTAATAGGTGCACTCACGGGACATTTTCGTACCAATGAGCACCTTCACAGAATGAGGCTAAGTACTATTGATACTTGCAGATTTTGTAAAGGTGGAAAAGAGTCAATGCGACACATATTGTGTGGGTGCGACGCTCTTGCGAGACGTAGGTTGGGTCATCTGGGAGTAGCCTATCCTACACCAGATGATTATGTACAGGTCCAGGCTGGTGCAATCGTTGCGTACCTGAGGGAACTCTTCGACACGCCAGCTACAGAGTAAGGGCATGCACAATGGATCCAACTGGGTCGAAGTGCGTTCCGGTGGTTTACCGGGCCCGATTCTTAGCCACCAACAATAGAATAGAAATAGAATGGATATCTAAACTGTCTGGGATCATCTACAGACAGACTATACCTCGAGAGTGCGGGTCACGATTTAGTCGATGACAATATTAACCCACCACCCACACTTGCTGAAATGAAATGCAACATGTTTTTATAATTCAATATAGAATGTAAGGTAATAGAATGTAAATAAATTGTAAGAGAAATACATGTAAATGAATAATCAGTGACAGGTAATTATCTACACTACACTCATAAGACTTAAAGTGGTTTATCAGTTTGTATGTTTGTAGACTTCCGAATACTCGTACTGTCTATACTTGGATGGCACTACCAATTCAATTATAAAGATTCCGAAAGTGACATTCCTGAATCACGTGATGTTTTTTACCAACTTTTTAACACCTCCCCCCCTGCTGGTGATATGTGGTGAGGTTTTTAAGACTACACCCCCCCCCCCCCCTATCCAAAATCACGTGTATTTTTTGTCGTGAGTCAAGGCCACGTGCCGCTGTTTGGTTTAGAAATCATGCATTCAACGAAAAATAAATACACGTGATGTCTCATTATACCCCTCCCCCTCCTGGTGATATTACGTGATTTTTTCGGAACCCCTCCCCCCTCTTTCGAGCCTCACGTGATTATTGGACGACCCCTCAAAAGGTGTTGAACTGACCTAGATACGACGAGTGCGAAACTACAGTCTGAAGTGGTAGACTTATATTAAAACAATTTCGAATAACCAAACTGAAACCGAAACGAGACAAGTAGTATCTTCGTCTGGTTGTAGGAGACACCCCTACCTATGGATAGCTGCATTGCACTGCCACTAGGGATAGGTCATCGACGCATTTTCAGTCTACGAAACGAGACCGTTTATCGTCCACGATAAACTAGTTAATAAAACAGACTAAAGTTTCGACTAGTTTATATCGTAAACAGAATGTTTTTAGTTGTGTTGTGTTTGTAGTTTGGTCAACGACTAAACTAGTTTAGTCTTTTTGTTTGTTTACGTTTACTAATCGATTGATCAGCGATTTTTATTTACACATTGAAATAAGTATGTCGTGTCTTTTCATGTGTTCTTATGTACAACATGATCACACATCATCACCATTCATCATCATCATTATTCACATTTTCATCACATCATCATTCAGATCTTCATCACACATCATCATCATCTTCATCACTTTTATCACCACCATCATCATTCAGATCTTCATCACCATCATCACACATTATCACCATTCATCATCATTACACATTATCACATCTTCATCAATATCATCTCATCATCACATCATCACCACACATTATCACCATTCATCACCATCAACTTCATCACTATTCATCATCATATAAATCATCATCACCGTCATTTGAACATCATCGCACATTATCACCATTCATCATCAGCATACACATCTTCATCACCATCATATCACATTATCACCATTCATCATCATCACCATTTAGGTACATCTTCATCACCATTCATTATCATCATTCACATCTTCATCACCATCATCATCATTAGCTTTCACATCTTCATCACCATCATCATCATTAGCATTAACATCTTCATCACCATCATTTCACATTATCACTATTCATCATCAACACTATTCATCATCATCATTCACATCTTCATCACCATCACCATTCATCATCATCACCATCATAACACATGATGACCATTCATCATCATTATCGTTCGAAATGAACCCCCTCATGGTTAATTTCGGCTCACTTCGGCAATAACCGTGTCTGGTCACGTCGAATGAAGTGTTCAATCTACTAGTTTAGGCCAAAGCGGTACAGCATGATGTTGTTTACGATTCTACCAGTTTATTCAAACCGGTGCAGCATGATGTTGTTTACAATTAGACCAGTTTATTCAAAGCGGTGCAGCATGATGTTTACGATTCGACCAGTTTATCGGTGGACTGTAAACTAGTTTATTAGTTGACTTCTTAAAAACAGTCTAAAAAAAAAGTTTATTCAACGCCCACTCCTAACTGCCACTCGTCACTCAAGACATTAGTCATTAATTTCTATGAGCCTGGTAATTTCATCAAATACGGTGTCGTTCACGCTGTGACACAGCAAAGTTTACACATTTCTGCTTAACGGCAAAACATCACATTGCGGTGTGGTAAATACCTAGTAAACCTTTTACCTTTTTCAGATATTGCATAATGGAGCCAAAGATTAAAGATATATCACAAGCCCTAATTACGCTTTTGCGTGTCTGCATTAACAACACAGCAGTAGGATTCAAACGGAAAAGAGAAAATAAAGGAGCACCTATACAAGTTCTCAGCCATTCAGGAGACTGGCTTGCACGCTAAGATTAGTGCAAGTAAGTATCTCATCTATCTTTGTGTTGGCCGCTACCCTATAGGTCGTCGTGGATTCAATTCCCACCTAGCACAAACATTTGTTTTGCATGAACATGTCTGTCTGTTCTGTGTCTGGGTGTTTTTTATCTTTAAGAGTACTTATGTATGTATTTACAAAACGTAGCTACCATGGTGCAGTGGGAAACCGTTTGCTTTGCAAACCGGAAGTCGCGGGTTCGAAGCCTGCGAGGGCAAAAACTGTGTAGTTGTTCCTTACTGGCTAGGACAATGCACTGATCACCTGATTTTCTGTGAAGTAAGAAGATTCATGCGAGGTATAAAGGAAGAAAGAGTGCACTTGTGCCTACGCAAGCCCTTGTGCACTATAAAATATCCCGCGTAGATTACGGATTTCATAATGAAGTCCGTAAGTAAATAGAGTTTTTTTTTTGTATAGAGTACATAATTCTACATAGGTATGTTTAAAGAAAACAGTCTTCCTCAATTACTTTAATTTTAGCAATTTGGGGGTTGGTTACTTACTTAATAATATAAAACTTAAATATTTTTTGTATGTTGTAACCTAGTTTGTAACTATTTGTTGACCTAAATAAATAAAATAAAAATAGTTACAAAATAGTTACAAAAGTAGTTACTTTTAGGTACCAACCAGCTATTAGGTTTATCAGCAAACTGGCTGATCTTGTAAAAGATTGGCCGCTGTGGTCGTATCGGCCAGAGGACATAAAAAGTATATAAGTAGCTGTATCAGTTACTTGTCTAGTTACTACTGCCTAGTTTGAGATCAGATGACCATGTTAGAAATTTTGAATTGACCCAGGATACCATTAAAATAAAATCGTAGTCATAGACGGTATGTTATTTGGATATTAAAAAATTATTTCACTTTCTTATCTTTAATCAATAAAATATTATTCTTTTCAGGCGAACTTTCCCGAACGAAGATAGTACAGTAAGGAAAAAGTTCTTGAGAAATAACCCTCTTATGGAAATTTTTAACGAAAAGAAATCGTAATTAAAATAGTTGTAGAAACAAGAACTGGACCACTTTCTCACGATGGTTGTATACGCGCACTAAATGCAATGTAACATTTGCATGACAGTTTAATTAAAATGAATATTGTTAGTATATCTACCGAATGGCATCAAGATCCCTGTAAAATTGTTTTGGCAGTCGATTACAGCCAATAATTGTGGATCCCAAAACAGAAAATATAAATATTGGCCATTTTATTGCACATATGCATAAAACGAAATTGTGAAGTAGACACAAATATAATGTTGCATGATTTGAAGTCGCTGTGGGCGATCTGCACGAAACAAAGGTGTCCTGCAAGATATGACTGTATTCCGCACGGTGTGACGGTGTCCTAGGCAAGGCAGCGGTGTCCTGAGCAATACTACGTGTCTTATACGTTACAACGGTGTTCTGCGCTACGTGAGTATGCTTCTATTTTTTTTCGTTCTGGTCCTTTATTACAATTTTGAGAACTAGCAGACGCGCAGCTGCGCCCGCGCTTTGACTGACACTTCCAACAATTATCGTTATATCTTAACCAATTGACAAATTATATACCTAAACCTTCCTCATGAATCACTATTGATTGGTGGAAGCCGCCTTAAAATCCGTTCAGTAGTTTGAGTTTATTGCCAATAGACAGACACAGAAAGACCCGCCAACGACTTTGTTTGTTGTGTAGTGATGATTACACTGTTCCTAAATATTTTGGTAATAAATGTAGGTATGTGACATGTTTCACTAAGATCTGGCATGTAACATTAAGTATAGATAAATTAATACAAAAATATTGCATTAGAATAATTGTATAATAATAAAATAATAATAACCTTAATAGTTATGCACTGTCGTGTAGTTTTAGGTCGATCTTATAAAGAAATCACTAATGACATTTATTAATTTTTCTACTAGCTACTCATGTAGATGAGTTTTCAACTGTCAATTCTCGCATTTATTTAATGATTATCACATTTCAGGGAGAGCTGCGCGATGCAACATCGATCTGCTCGACTTGACATCGATCTGTTCTACATGGTGGCGGCCTTCGTGACGCTGTTGGTGACCTGTGTGACGCTGCGATTTCCTTTAAAGGCCTTTGAAAGAAGTGAGACGGTAGTGATGAATAATGTATTTTTTCTAACGTAAAATGGATTGAATAGGAATACAATAAATAGGAATGGAATTTCTTTGATTTCTAACACTATTATATCGACAGACTTATATATACTTCAGTGTTAGTAACAATGCTAAAATCTATAAACTAGTGTCGTTCCTATTTACCATTGCATTCCTATTCAATTAGTTTTTGTCTGAATGTGTCGATTTAAGGGTGATAACATACATATACCAGGATACGTAAAGTGTCACAGATGATATTTAAGTAAATTACAGGGATATTCCAAAAAAAAATAGGTATAGAAACTAGGTCCCCTAATGAGTATAATGATATTAATAGAACTTGTTAGAAATTAATCAGGATTTAATTGAACGGACGAATTTAATTCAAAATTTTGAGATACCCCAATGAGTAAACATTAATAACTTATCAATAATCACGATATTATTGATTTATGTAAAAAAGAACATAAATACTTTCGCTAAGGTTAGTGATCGACATAATATAAATACTAGGAACAAACACAATCTTGCTGTACACTCCACGCGTCTCCACAGAATTAGCAATTCCTTTATGGTTCAAGGTATACGTTTTTATAATAAACTGCCCCAGGATATATGAGATCTACCAAAAAAAAAAAAAATTTAAAACTACTACTGAGAGCCATTTGTCTAAAAAGGGCTATTATAAAATCTCGGGCTTGAACTGCAGTACTCTTACATGCTTATAGTTTATGATATATTTATTGTAAATTTGTTTAAAAAAAATCTTATATAATTGAAAAAAGACAAGCCCTCTGAGTTTCTTGCCGGATCTTCTCAGTGGAGACCGCGTTACGATCTGGTGGTAGTTGAAAAAAAGGACAATATGTAAGAGCCCCCGTGAGGCCTGTGCATAATAAAGAATTTTGAATTTGAGTGTTTCCTCATTAGGGCATCTAATTTATCTAACAGGTTTTGTAATATCACTATAATGTATAAATATATCGTCACATCGTCAGGATTCCACCTATATGAGCCGACTACCGAGATCTGTAGGATCTGAGGTTACTTTAGGTGTACCACAGGGTTCAATACTAGGCCCATTTTTATTTTTGATATATGTTAATGACTTACCCTACTTTGCAGGGGACAATCATAAGATTATATTGTTCGCGGATGATACCTCTCTCTTGTTTAAAATTAAGCGTGGACTACAAGATTATGACGATGTGAACAATGTTGTATCTAAAGCTGTCCATTGGTTTAATGTTAATAATTTAAAATTAAATGAAAGTAAATCAAAATGTATAAAATTCACAACACCTAACGTCAGACAGGTGAGAACCAATGTTGACATCAATGGAGCTGTTTTGGACCCTGTAAATTCAACAGTATTCTTGGGCATTACTGTTGATGCTAAGTTGCAATGGGGCCCACATATTGAGAAACTGTCGGGTAGGCTTAGCTCGGCGGCTTATGCAGTTAAGAAAATTAGACATGTCACAGATGTTGAAACCGCTAGAATTGTTTATTTTAGTTATTTTCACAGTATTATGTCTTATGGTATATTACTGTGGGGATCTTCTGCAGATTTCAACACCATTTTTATTCTGCAGAAAAGGGCTGTGAGAGCTATTTACAGTTTAGCTCCTACTGATACACTTAGACAAAAATTTAAAGAAATAAATATTCTAACGGTTATATCACAATATATTTATGAAAATTTGCTGTATGTAAAGAAAAACATTAGTGCTTTTGCAAAGAATAGTGACCATCATAATGTAAACACCCGGAACAAACACAATCTTGCTGTACACTCCACGCGTCTCCACAGAATTAGTAATTCGTTCATGGGCCAAGGTATACGTTTCTATAATAAACTGCCACAGGATATCCGAGACCTACCAATTAATAAATTCAAAAGCACTATTAAAAGCCGGTTGTCTAAAAAGGGCTACTATAAAATCTCGGATTACCTGGAGGATAAAGCTGCGTGGGCTTAAACTGTGATACTCATGCGAGCTTATAATTTTAAGACATCTTTTGTAAAAGCGATTCTTGTTGTAAACATTATACTTAATTGAATTAAAAAATGACAAGCCCTCTGAGTTTCTTGCCGGATCTTCTCAGTAGAGGCCGCGTTGTGATCCGGTGGTAGTTTTAAAAAAATGACAATATGTAAGTGCCCTCGTGAGGCCTATGCATAATAAAGATATTTTGATTTTGATTTTGATATGTATTATTTAATAATAAATATTTAGTTTTTTTTAAAAGATAACTTTTTCAAGGGTGTGTTGTTCTACTTAAACAGATTACACGTATCGCTGCGGGGATAGATAATGTAATACGTTTGTTGTACCTACCGTGAATTTGAAATGTCTTATTGATTTATATTTTATACTTATGTAATTTTAAACTTGAATCAATTCCTATAAGTTATATAAGAATGGCTTTCATTTTATATCTTGAATATTTCAATCGTAGGGATGATGATAATAAGTCTGTAACTGTTATTATACTATATTTAGTTTTTAAACCATGTGGATTTAGATTTCCCGGTTGCCTGATCAATAATTTGCTATTATGTTCATCAGTATACTTAAGTACCTATTTACTGGTAATAAATCTTTATGATGGAATAAAACACTTTTAATGTAACCCCTTTTTTAATATTATCAGTAAGTATATGGCAGTATAAAGATATATAATATATTCCGAGGGAAATAGGGATGCAGGAATGAATGGGCACAAAACTCGTAATTTTTTTTAACATTGAATAAATATAGTTTGTTAGGTATTTTTAATTAGAGATTCTTATTTATAATCAACAAACTATATGAATTCAACGTTAAAATCTTAACCAGTTTTGTGCCCATTCATCCCTGCATCCCAATTCCCTCCAAGAATTTATTTTGGGCGCGAATTACAAATATACCTTTTAAATTTCGCGCGGAGATTAGTTCATGTGGGAAAGATTAGTGGGCGCCACTGAGCAACCTATGTGAAGTTGTATGCATATTTTTTGTATGGAGTGGCCCTTCTTCTCTTGAGTAATAGTGTTCTGTGTATATGATACTTGACAGACTTACATATTATCACAAAACGAAAGTTTTATTTTTCTTATTTTTTGTATTCTATGATTTAGCAGTATGGAGAAATTCCTTCGCCTGTCCTGTATATGGACGAATCTATCATCATTATTTTTTGTATTATAATTTATTTTGCAATTGCTTTTAGATTACTGTTACTTGACACTGGCGAAATCATCAATAATTATAATTGATAGAAGCCATCATGTTGTAAAAGAAGAACACAAAAAAATATCATTTGAAAAAAACCTAAATGTATGGCCAATGTAAATATTATGAAACATGAAACCTTTAACCTACATAATATAAAATAATTTGAAGAAAAACAGGGTTTAAGTATTTGTTATGTAATGACAATGATATTTCCAAGGTAGGTTACAATAACAATATTAGCTATAAGTAGATCTTTATTTGAGCAAAATATTTTTGGAAAGCAGCGCAAGTGGTCTGTCTTGAGAAGGATGTTCCTTGTCATGATGCAGTAGTAGCCCTCGTCGCGTTACGAATTTTACCTGACAGAATGAGCACTGGAATGGTTTTTCTCCTGTGTGTTGATACATGTGGTACTAAAAACAAAAATAACTACTAAACATGATAGATACTATTGATACTTACATACAAAAACAAAGTATTCACTTTGTTGTGATTATTATCAAGGACACATACCATACATACATTTTTGTATACCTAATTATTTATGCCTCAACAGATTATCCTCAAATAGAGCAACAATCCCATTAATTTCAAATTGAAGTTATCAATTTGAAAAAAAAACGCATGAAAATTTGTTTATTAGTTTGGGAGTTACTATGTCACAGACATGCAGTGACACTTCTCATTTTGTATCAGATGTAAATATTCATCTCATTAGGATACATTTAAACCTCAAATTGATTATTAGTGGAAAATAGAGGTAAAATACTTACAGTAAAATTATCTCTCTTCATAAATGTGTGATCACAGTGTTGACATTTATATTTAAATATGCCTTTTACATTAGTGATTGGAAATTTTGATGCCATCTGTTGTGGCTGTACATTTTCCCGTGGTATATTGTTCCATCTCCTCACTTTGCCCTCAACACGTTTGCCTGGGTGCATACGACTCCTGTGAGAGTAACAGTTGCCAGAACTTGCAAAACATTTGTCGCAGAATGGGCATTTGTAAGGTTTTGCTCCAGTATGCTGGTTTATGTGGAACTGGAAAGTGTTAAATATGACACCTTAGTTGTTAATGGTTATTTAGTCTCTCTCAAACATAAAATAAAGTTACTACTTGCAAATATTTATTTACAAAGTACTGTTTTAATTTTTAAATGCACTATACAAAAATGTATATCAGTTATGATACTACCTTTAAGGTTGAGCTGTGTCTAGGTGTAATTATGACAGGTTTACAGTAAGTAGGTATATAATTCTCTAGGAACAAGTAATAAATGTTTTGCATAAATATTCAGCTTTTGATTTATTATTAGTGTTCTCATCAGTATATCAGGCAGGGGGTGTCACAAACACCTAATTTATTTTGACCAATATACAAGGTAATTCTAACTAGACAGTCTTTTCACAAGGCATACATACCTTTAAATCCTGATTTCTCTTAAAATTCTTCTTACAATAATGACATTGGTATGGCCTTTCTGCACTGTGTGTAATACTATGTGTTTTTAAATTACTCCATGTGTTGTAAGACCGCCCACATACCTTACATGTATAAGATTTGTTAGTAGGCAAGTGGACAGACATATGTGCAATGTAAGTCTTTTCTGATCTGAACCTGAAAAAGAGAAATAAAAGATGATTTATCTACAAATTTTAGTACACTATTTATTTTGATGCTGAGACTACTGCACTTATGATAGTGAATGTTAAGTCTTATTCCAAATAGTTTTAAATTGGAATTAATCTATTCTTACGGATTATATCGCGATTTATTTTAATTTAAAAAAAGACAACATAAAAGACAACATTATAGTTTTAAATTGGCTTTAATTTATGTACAGTATGACTGTCTGGATATAATTTTGGAATTATAACTAGGTGTTATGTGAAGTCCTTAAGAGCCTAATTAAAGGGTTTACTTACATTCTTCCACATAATTGACACAATCCATTTGTGCGATGCTCCTTTAAGTGTGTTATTAAATCACATTTATAATGAAAAATTTTATTACATGTGCTACATTTGTATTGCTCATCATCAGTCTTCACTTCATTAATGTGAACCCACGAGTGGTTTTTTAATGCCAATTCTGTGTAAAAACTGCGTTTACATGTCAAGCATGGAAAAGGTTTGGAATCTTTATTTTCATCAGGTTGTTGTTCCAATATCTTATCTTGCTTCCGTATTAGTTTTATTGTCACATTTTCTGCATCAACAGCATGTAGATATGTAACATCTTCCATAACAGAATAGTTGTTCTCACAATTAGGGGATGTCATTTCTTCAGAATTTTGAAGGACCATCATAGGGTCAACACTCACTTCCATCTGAGTATACTTATTCTCGTCTACGTAGCTTTCCTCCGAATCTGATTTCTTTTCTTCTTTAATTGAAGATATAACACACGGACTAGAAAGAGCTTGGTCCAGCATTAAACTACGTTTAAGTAACACATCCTGAGCTCTTCTAGCTGCGTCTATAAATTCACACACTGTTTGTAGTTTAGTACAACATTGTATACAAATATTTTTAGGCAATTTGTCATCTTCTTCGACCTGTAAAAAAATATTTCACATGCTATGCACTAAGGTCAAGGTTACGTTCATTACGGACACTGTTTCCTTACCTCAATTAATAAGTATCTGTTAAGTTTGTTTTGTAGCAGCATTGCTTCGGCTTCTTGTCCAAATATCATGATCGTAACATCTTGTTCTTCTGCACAGAGGCGACAACATCTTTCAAAACTGGCTTCCATCAGTTCAGTCATTATTAAATCAGCCAAACCGTTTGATGCAGTACGTAGGTTGACTGCTGTTTCGAAGTATATACCTACTGTACTGTAATGATTTTTCCAGTTTCCCTTCTACTGAGCAAAGGCGCATGCGCGCTCGAAGATAGCGATGTTGAGTCTCTGTATACTTCATTATTATTGATATTTTTCTAACCAAGTGGTAAGCTGGTAAGTATACTAGCAATCACCAGAGAGGTACGTAGTGCGCAAACTCGCCCGTGTATGTAAGGTAGCAGGTCATTGTGACTCATAGGTATAGACATCATATTGGTGCTCTGCATTCGTTTTTTTAGAAGAAAAATTCTACCAACCAATGTTTGCTTTTATTTTTCTGGGTACATAATAGCGTGGAAAAAATGTGTATCAAGCCGATTGTAGTGTAAAAGGTATCATCAAGTTTGAAAAATATTTAAATCTGCTAAGTTATTAATTTTTATATACAAGCTGGAATCAACGAACCAACTAAAAATGCTTCGATCATATAAAGAAATAATAGTATTCTATAGTCTAAGGGTAAATTCTCTAGAATAAATATTGCGCGTAACCACCGCGGTACATAAATTACGGGAGTGCAGTACAATGCGATAACCGCGACTCTTTAAAAAATGAACCCGACAGGTGAATGATCTCTTAAAATAACTCATTCTGCGCCATTACCAGACCCTGATCAGTATCCGGCTACGAACGTCAAGATTGAACCTTTATAGATTTAAAATTCGGTGGGTCCTACATTTAATGGAGCCGAGTTCCGGTCTGGTGTGTTCTGGTGGTGCTGTCTGGTGATGAGAGCAAGCAGAAAGGTTACCACCTTCCTGCTTGCCACTCATCACCAGACTCTACCTACTAAGTACACGTAGCAACCTATCCAACGAGTCCAAATTCGGTGGATCTACGTTTATTGGTGCAGAGATCCCGTGACCACCTTCCTGCTCCATCGTCAGACCCTGATCACTATTTTTCTAGCACCTACTCGTCGAGACCTACCCAACGAGCCCAAAGTCAGTGGGTCTACATTTATTGGTGCAGAGATCCCGTGACTACCTTCCTGCTCCATCATCAGACTATGATCACTATTATTCTAGCAACTACTCGTCGAGACATATCTGACGAGACGAAACTCGGTGGTCTACGTTGATTGGTGCAGAGATCCTTTGACCAACTTCCTGCTCCATCATCAGTCCCTGGTCACCATTTTTCATTTCATTTAGTACTAGCTGACCCGCACAGTACCGCCCGCGCTTTTATTACATTTTGCTCCTGCTTTCTCCCTCCTCCCTTGATTTATTTCTCTCGCTATTACTCCCTCTTAAGAAAAAAAAAACAATTTTATGCTCTCCCCTCTCTTAGGGTTAGGTCCGCGTCACACTCCTCCTCTTCCTCTCCACCTTGTCACTGAACCTCCCTCACCTTCTCTCTTTCTCCCCTTCCACCTTGCTCCCTCTCACTTCCTCCTTGCTCCACCTAACTCCCCCCTATCTCTCATCCCATCACCCCCTCTCTCGAAGAATCCCTCCCTCCCTCTCCTCTCTTGCACCCTCCTTTCGTTATCTATATCCCTAACCTCTCCCAGCTCTCTCTCCCTCCCCGTTCTCTTTCTTCCCCACTTTCACCTGACTCCTCCCCTCTCTCACCTCCCTCTTCCCACTCACTTTTACGAAAGTCAAAAATTTTCGTACATTATAAATATTTTTGTTACTCTTGCGAATACTTACTTACCTACTATCTGATAACACTTTTAGCGGAGTTCCTGAAAATAATAAAACAAAATTGCAAGGCCCCTACTTTTCAAAAGTAGAGCCTATTTTTTTTACCGACTTCAGTATTGACTTCAAAAAGGTGGTAGGTAGGCACTGTATTCGACGCGCATGTATATAATATTAATAAAAATGCGTAATATTTACATAATCTTTATATATTATATAATTCTACTGTACGTGTGTATGTCACTGAACTCCTCCTAAACGGCTGGACCGATGTTGATGAAAATGTTTGTGTGTGTTCAAGGGGATTCGAGAATGGTTTAGATTCACAAGTGAAAGAGCGCGAGCGGAGCTGCGCGGGTCAGCTAGTGTTAGTATATGTATGTACCAAATTACATGAGTGTATGTATGTATGTAGGTTTGTACAACGATTTCTCAAAAACTACAAGTCCGATTGCGATAATTCTTTTTGCAATAGTTTTAGTATTTTGCAACTTAGGGAACATTACAAGTTTCATCAAACTCGGTTCAGTAATTTAAAAGATAGACTTTATGTTTTCAGTAGGTTACTCTAACGTAGAGTTGCATGATAGTGGCAAGGAGTTTGTACGTAGTACATATTATTACATCCATGGATAGTTAATAAACTATTTTTAGAAAAAAAAGCCGACTCTTGTTCGACATTTTCTTTGAAGGCGTTTTTTTTTTTTTTCTAAAAATTGCTTTTTTTTTAAATTTTGGCAAGTTTAGTTGGGATACACACTTACTTTTTCTTTATAAAAGTATTGTAACGAACGTTAAGATTATTAAATTTAACACAGATTTCACAAAAAAACTATTTAAAAAAAAATTGAACCGTCTTCAAAATCACCAAAAAGTTACTTTAACGTAGAGTTGCATGATAGTGCCAAGGAGTTTGTACGTAGTAGGGGAGACTGGTTACGATTGTGCCACGGTACGATTGTGACAGTCGTCGTATTAGCGAAACTATAAGGAATATCGGGATGTGTGCAAGAGAAGAAAGGAGCAGCGTGCTTGTCTGCATCTGTTCCACAGAATTGCATCAGCAATCGCGCGACGTTTCTGCTTGCAGAGTACCACATTACTTTTTATCAATGAAAAGTAAATTTTTTTCTTCGACATCTTTTAGTAACTGTTGATTCATGTGTACAGATAGATTAATGAGTGTCATATCTTATTAAAAGTTAAATAGCAGGGATTGCTTTGTACGTAGGTTAATCGGTATAGTCACGGCAATTGCTTTTTTGCCGAATGCCTGCAATGAGTACGGTTGTGCCATATTTTTTGGGTACGGTTGTGGCACAAGTATTTGGTTTTATATGCCCTAACAATGTGTGAGGAAGACGGAAAGGAGTCCGTTCTTTCATCTTAGTAACAAATGTAGCATAATAGATAACAAATCAAATCAAAGCCTAGTTACAAAGATACAATATTTCAAAATTAAATATTCAACTTAGTAACATCCTAGAATAAAAATATACCTATTTACGGCTTCAGGCGGACTGAGGTGGTAGTTGTCCAGCCATCTACGCAGAAAGAGCTTACAGTATCTTGAGTTCTTGCAGTGGTGTGTTCGAAACGTCGGGATAGTGATATAAATAAAAAACCGCGATTTGATCCGTAAAGTTAGTTTCATTTCAATGTAATGGCTAAAACAAAACAATATTTTTAATTTTAATAAATAAGTAAGTACCTATTTCAAAAGACGTATGTAGGTACCTAATCACTTATGCACAAAATTAATTAATTCAAACTTAGGGATAAAAGATATTCCTGTGAGTACCTACATTATGTGGGTCATAAGGGTGATAAAGGTACGTAGGTAATTATTATTTTATTTTGTAGTACCTACATATCCTTTTATGAGATACAGTTTGAGAACATCTGGCTATTACTTAGTATGGCTTTTGGTCATGGGGTAAGATTGAAACGTTCTGCGGGCCTAAAAAGGCCACATTAAGCATTTCCTCTATAAGGAATTCGTATTTTGAATTTCTATCAAATTCTTCGCAATTCCTGTAATTTTCGTAAATTGATTACACATTTTAGGTCAATCATACTCAATTCATTTATTAGCATTAATTAGCAGACTCATATTTGGTGTTAATGCTGCCATACGAATAAAAATTAAACGGTAACTTACTCATATTAGGATTCCCCGAAAGTGGCCTTTTTAGACCCGCTGTTCCTCTTACCCCGCCAAATATTGATGGGTAAAGACGTAAAATTGTAACAAATCCTAAAATACGAAAATTAGCCATATTTAGATTCTATATTAGTATATATTACGTATAATGTTATTTTATAATCGAAAATCATTAGGTCTGTCGTTTAAAATACATATCATGGATAACACCTCGAATCAGAGCAATCCGACTCGGATAGGTTAGGTTAGAAGTCTAAGGCGCTACGTGTCGCTGGACGTTCGGGGTGTGGGCCCTTAGGACCTCCATTGAGTACGGCGGCGACTCCGAGGAGGACGGCGGCGGGGTTACGACCCCCGTCCCCGTGAGCACCGTGACTGGTTCCCGGGGGGCTACTATGCACCCCCCGGCGGCGGCGGGCACAAAGGCAAGGCATTGAGCGGTCCCTGGTGCAGATCCCACCGGAGAGACCTGGGTGCTCATGTGCCGATGCGATAGCCGATAACGATAGCGTGGGTTTAGTGGGTAAGAATCCCACATACCCCGGTCGAGCCTCACAGCTCCCGGGGATCGTTCGAAGATTTTACCTGCGTCAATAAAAAAAAAAAGAAGTCTAAGGCTGTTATCAGCCTTCGTGGTTATTTTTTTTATAACCACCCAGAAATATTGTCCTCTCGGACCGTCGAGCTATCTTGCCAGGTGGTAATCACTTACTTTATAAACCTACTTATCTACTCCTCAGGTTACTAACTATGATAGAAATTACAAAAAAGATTTTTTTTTTATCTTAATAGACTTAACTGCCTATCGATCCCTAATTATAAGTTAAAATCATCTATCAAGTCATTGATATCCCGCGATAAACCTCCAAAATGGAGCGATAACTAAAACCCTGACAGACTGTCATTTCTAGCAAAGGTAGGTTTCTTATCTGTCTTTGTTTATTGAAAGGAAATATGTCATTATAGCTATCGATGGTAACTATTTTAACTTACAGTAAGGGATAGATAGGATAGTGGGACCGGCAGTAATTAAATACGCCACTCGAGAATCTTTCATCCCCATCGGTTATCGGTCCTTCGAGCGATGTGGCCTGCCCATTGCCACTTTAACTTGGAAATTTTGAGAGCTATGTCGGAGACTGGTTCTTCCGCGAATCTCCTCATTACGGATTCGGTTCGCAATTATATCAAATAAAATTATAGATTCAGTTGTTATATCTTGTAAATATGTATTAGAGATTTTGTGATTCTAACAAATGTTACCTATTTACTCACACTTAACGTTTTCACCCTGTACAGGAGTGATGGCTGACCGGTGGCCAGCCAAAGACAATCGGTAGGATTTAATATCACTCCTGTGTTCATACATTCATTGTTCCGATTTTGATCTTGTAATGATTACGTAGGTAACCTATAAATAAGACATACCTGGAAAGCGGCTTTGTTTTTTATTCGTTATGTAAATAAGATAAATGTGCAGGACAGGACTTATGTAGGTAGTAAGAGGTGACCCAGGGAGCGAGCATGAGTACATTTTCACATACATATTTCATATTTTTAAACATTTTTATCATTCAGTACAAAATAAATCAAGAATAAATTAATTCAATGTCGTGCGACTTGCATCACTGGACTAGAAGTAGAGATAGGAGATCTTTCGTGCTCGCTCACTGCTTAATACACACGTACGGCACACATATAGCCCGCCAACCCAGTGATTAGGTTGGCTAACATGTTAAATTCTACTTAAAATTATAGGGAAAACATTAATTTTATATAACGAAAATAATGTAAACATTTGTTGAAACCATACATGAATGTAACTTCTGAATATTTATTATGTAAATAGCTGCAATCAGTAGAAAAAACCACCACAAGCGAACGGAATTGCTGTGATTGGTTGAGCTCATCACGCACACATAATAATATGATCTTGTATTAGCTGTTTATGATTGCCTAGTAGCGACCATACAAAACTGTTTGACACGGCAGATTAGTGGCAGTCGTCGTTCAGTTCTCATCTAGTAAACACAAGTGGTATAAATAGGGCAGTCGTCGAGCAGCATTCATTTAGTAAACATAAAGTGTTCACAAATTAAAATTATCTAATCTCAGTGCGTTTTAGGGACTATTTTTAGTAATTAATTAATTGTTAATTAATCAATCTCAGTCAGATCGACACAGTACTTAATAGTCTGTAGAGAAGTGATATTATTTAGGTAAACATTGTGTGTAATGTCAGCCAGATTGGCACATAAGAATTAATAGTTTGTTTAAGTACCTATAGATAACGCGTAATAGAATAAGGTATACAAGTGGTGTAAATTTAGTTATTGTACTAATATTTATATTCAGTCAGATGGACATAGATATTGTAAATATAGTGTTTAATGTATGTTCATTGATAAAGTAATGAAAGTAAACAGTCAGTCAGATGGCATTTTGTTAATTAGAACCAAAGTGTAAGTTTTATAGTGTTTAATGTATGTTCATTGATAAAGTAATGAAAGTAAACAGTCAGTCAGATGGCATTTTGTTAATTAGAACCAAAGTGTAAGTTTTATAGTGTTTAATATATGTGTTTATAGTTCTAAGCTGAATCGTGTAAGTACATACTTGTTTTGCATCAAGGGCGGACATACCGTCCACATTCTTGTCCATGTAAATTAAATAATAATTAGACTATTTGTTTATGTATACAATTGTTTTATTTACACGGATTGCACTGGGTATATCCTTATGCTATTTGTTCCCAAACCAGCGCACAATGTGTAGGAATTGGAGCCATCAGGGCTAACTGAACTATCGAAGGACATTGTAAACAACCAGTTCCCCACATTTTGTTCCTTGCGAGCCGGATTTTGGCCCAAATTTAGTACATAAACGTATATCCCAGTGCAAGCCGTGTACTTATTTGTAGGTTATATTGTGTAAATATTTTGTATGTACATTGTCTATTGTTGTGTTTAAGTGGACTATATTACGCACTGAACTTTGAACTATATTTTTCGAACTCTTTGTGAACATTTAATTTGTGAACACACGATGCCTGTGACACGATCGGTGGGAAAAAGGGTGGAGGTACCGTCCATCATTGTGACCACTTCACAAGAAGGGTCGGCAGAGACGATAACGGTCACGGAACAGACCACGTCTAGGGAATCTGCGAAAGTCGGCGAGTCGGCACAAGGCCGCCCGATCACCGCCGCAGAACCCAGTATAGAAAATGTGATTGAACCACGCCCCACTGTGTCCACTACGTCTACTCGACAGAAACAACGCCGCTTAGCCGCCGCCAAGGCAGAACTTGCGCGAATGAAACTGGAGGCTGCCGCAGCAAAAGTCGCTGCCATAGAAGCTGAATCCTCAGATGATGACCTTGAATCGGTGATCACCGAACAACATGAGGAGCAGAGGGTGCAGTCCTGGCTGCAGACAGGCCGACTGCTCACCCTAGATGACGAGCCTCGCACCGCAGGAGGAAAGCAGACCGAACAGCACCTGCCGTCCGAACCTCTGGTCCCATTGGATGACTGGAGACCTTCGGCAGCTGCACCGGCGGGAGTCACTGCCGCACCCCCGTCCCTGCAACCTTCGGGCATAGCTTGCGCCGCGCATCACACATCAGCACCAACGACGACGACGACGACGCCAGTATACAGGTATCCCAACCAGAGGGATGCTCCAGCTTACCACAGGACGTCGTGGTATTACCCTGCGGCGATGCCGCCGCCAGTGACCACCACGACCTGGGGCTTGAACCAGCATCCGCAGCCGACTGCGCCAGTGAGCGTGACAAGCTCTTGGCTACCGCAGTCGTCAATAGCGCCGCTGCCGGGGGACACTGCCACCCCTTGGCCGGCGCACTTCACCTTGCAGCCGCCGTCGCCGGGGGACACTGCCGCCCCCTGGCCGGCACACTCCACCACGCCGCCGCAGCCGGGGGGCACTGCCGCTCCCTGGCCGGCGCACTCCACCGCGCCACCGCAGCCGGGGGACACTACCGCCCCCTGGCCGGCGCGATCTGCCGCGCCACCTCCGCCAACGGGTGTGAGAGACCCGTGGCAACCGCCGCGGACAACCGCGCCGCCGCAGCCGGGGGACACTGCCGCCCCCTGGCCGGCGCACTCCACCATGCCGTCGCAGCCGGGGGACACTGCCGCCCCCTGGCCGGCGCGATCTGTCGCGCCACCTCCGCCAACGGGTGTGAGAAACCCGTGGCAACCGCCGCGGACAGCCGCGTCGCCGCAGCCGGGGGACACTGTCACCCCCTGGCAGGCGCACTCGGCCGGGCCGCCGCCGCCGCCAGCGAGCACTGCCGCCTCCTGGCAGCAACAGCAAACAGCGCCGCAGCAGCCGACGGGTGCCGCCGACCCGTGGCTGACGAACGCCGCAGCGCCGCCACCGATCCCCACAAGGGGGGTCCAGCCTGCAGCCACATCTTGGCCGCCGCACACAGATGACCGAGGTAACGCAAATCATACTCCAAAGACAGACATACAGGAGCTTGCGTCGGCTATCACGAATGTTATGCAAACTACACAACGCAATCATTCACCGCGCTATGCGGAATTACCGTTTTTCAACGGCTCCCACCAGGAATGGTTGACCTTCAGGGCAGCGTATAGCGAGTCTGCGTATTATTTATCGCCATTAGAAAACATGTCAAGGTTAAGGAAAAGCCTGAAAGGCACCGCTAGGGAAGCAGTACAGGGACTCCTTATTGCTAATGCTGACCCAAATAGTATTATGCGCACATTAGAAATGCGTTTTGGGAGGCCAGACGCCATAGCGATGGCCGAGATAGATCGCCTTAAAACATTACCACGACTAGGGGACAGTCCTAGGGATATATGTACATTTGCCACTAAGATTGAAAATGCAATTAGTACCCTTCAAGCATTGAATTGTATATATTATATGTTTAATCCAGAAATAACAAAGATGTTGATAGATAAGCTGACTGCTACGACGAAAAGACAGTGGTACGAGTTCGCCGCATCGCAGTCCAGAGGCGAGCCGGACTTACTGAAATTTAGCCGCTTCATCACGAGAGAGGCGGAAATATGCAGCCCGTACGCCCCACCGGAGCCGATCGCTTCAGCGGACAGAGGCACGCAGCCACCGCAGCACAGGATACAGCGGGTAAATACAGCTCAATCTAATTATAAGGATAAACCACTGTGTCAGTTATGCGGTCGGCGGGGTCATTATAACGGTGACTGCCCAGAGCTAAGGAAGCTGTCGGTAAACAGTAGATGGGACGTCGCAAAGAAATGTAGTCTATGTTTTAGATGCCTAAATGTACGCACCAAACAACATAGGTGCAAAACAAGGAAATGCGGCATAGGCGGCTGTCCACATGCTCACCACAGACTGCTTCATCACCCGAAGCCACCCCACGCTACGAATCAACAGGACAGCCAAGAACCAATGGAAGAGAAGGTGAATTCTGCATGGGCACCTCAAGCTTCATTTTTAAAAATATTACCCGTGCGTGTTTCAGGACCAAATGGAACAGCGGACACATACGCGCTTCTCGACGATGGGTCGACGGTGACGCTCATCGACGCCGAGCTCGCCGACCAGATAGGCGTCACCGGTCCCGAAGAACCGCTCAATATCGCCGGGTTTGACGGCAGCCTGAATGCGCAACGGGCCTCGCGCCGCGTGTCCTTCACCATGAGAGGGAAGACAGGCGGGAGTCTAGAGGTACGTGCTCGTACTATTCATAAATTAGAGTTAGCGTCACAAAGGATACCGTATGGGATTGTAGACAAATGTAAACACCTGCGCGAACTCAGGAATGATCTGCAATACAGAGAAGCGCAACCCAGGATTCTTGTGGGCCAGGATAACTGGCATTTGTTGCTAGCAACGGAGACTCGTACCGGCGGGAGAGACCAACCAGTAGCCTCGTTGACTGCGCTCGGTTGGGTCTTGCATGGAAGCCACACTAGAACGTTAGGACATAGAGTACATTTTATTCAACACTGTACAGCCGATGAGGAATTAGAGGAAACTGTAAAACAATATATTGCTAGCGACAATCTGTATATAGAACCTAAGAAGCCGATTAGCAATCTAGGTGAGAAGGCACTGCATACATTAGAAAAATCAACGAAAAGGACCGCAGAAGGGAGATATGAGACTACTCTGCTATGGCGAGCCCCGGACCCTCAGCTACCGAACAATTATGAAAACACTCAACGGAGACTGCACGGGGTTGAGAAACAATTTGATCGCGATGCGGAGCTCAAAGTCAGGTACACCGAACAGATTAACGCGCTCATCAGCAAAGGATGCACGGAGCCAGCACCACCTCTGACTGAAGGAAAGGTGTGGTGCCTCCCACATTTCGCAGTATTTAATCCACAGATGCCAGACAAGATTAGTATTGTACACAACGCTGCAACCGAAACGAGAGGAGTGTGTCTTAACGTTAAACTGTTGACAGGTCCTGATCTACTGCAACCTTCACTAGGGTCTGCAACCGCACAGCATGGCCCACCAGGGGCTACTGCCATTGAACGTGGCCCATCAGGGGTTACAAACACAGAACGTGGTCCATCGAGAGCAAGTGTCAAACGGGATGACCCACCAGGCGTCATTGCCACAGAACGTGGCCCACCAGGGGCTACCACTGAAGACCACGGCGTACCAGAGGACTCAACCAAAGAACATAGCCCTCCAACGGTTATAGCAACGGACCGTGGTCCACCAGGTACTACAATCTTCGGCCCACTATCAGTCACAGTGGGACGAACACACCAAAAGAGGTATGTTGTCATATTTACTTGCCTAACCACGAGAGCGATACATTCAGAAGTTGCAGGGTCTCTCAGTACCGACTCTGCAGTAATGGCACTGAGGCGAATGATCGTGCGTCGCGGACAGCCGGTCCAAATGTGGTCGGACAACGGCACCAACTTCCACGGCGCCGAGCGCGAGCTTCGCCGTGCCATACAGGAAGCCGTCGAAGAGGAAGCTTCAAAGAACGCCATCGAGTGGCGCTTCATTCCGCCCGGCGCGCCATTCATGGGCGGCGCCTGGGAGCGGATGGTGCGCTCTGTGAAGACTGCACTGACCGCCACGCTTCGCGAGCGGCACCCTAAAGAAGAGGTGCTGCACACTCTGCTGACCGAGGCCGAGTATTCGGTCAATAGTCGGCCGCTCACCCATGTCTCTGTGAGCGCCGAAGATCCAGAGGCCCTGACCCCCAACCACTTCCTGTTGGGCGGGTCAGGCCGTGTCACCTCGCCGGGTGACTTCGCCGACGACGACGTGAATCTGCGAGCCAGCTGGCGCGCCGCCCAACGTCTCGCTGACGTGTTTTGGGCGCGCTGGCTGAAGGAGTACCTGCCGGAGCTCCGAAACCGGCGGGAGCCCCACTCCAAGGGCCCATCGCTCAAACTGGGCGACCTGGTCCAAGTGGTGGACCCAAACCTGCCACGCAACGTCTGGGTGCGAGGCATCATCTGCGCTACGCATCCCGGGCCTGACGGCGTGGTCCGGACCGTAGACATCAGAACGAGAGGAGGCATTCTGCGACGGCCGGTGAAGAAGATCATCGTGTTTCCTGACATCGAGTCATCGCCTGCACCACTTGGGGATGCATCTCCGCCGGCTGCGCCACCGGCAGATGCACGGCGGGAGAGATGTGCAGGACAGGACTTATGTAGGTAGTAAGAGGTGACCCAGGGAGCGAGCATGAGTACATTTTCACATACATATTTCATATTTTTAAACATTTTTATCATTCAGTACAAAATAAATCAAGAATAAATTAATTCAATGTCGTGCGACTTGCATCACTGGACTAGAAGTAGAGATAGGAGATCTTTCGTGCTCGCTCACTGCTTAATACACACGTACGGCACACATATAGCCCGCCAACCCAGTGATTAGGTTGGCTAACATGTTAAATTCTACTTAAAATTATAGGGAAAACATTAATTTTATATAACGAAAATAATGTAAACATTTGTTGAAACCATACATGAATGTAACTTCTGAATATTTATTATGTAAATAGCTGCAATCAGTAGAAAAAACCACCACAAGCGAACGGAATTGCTGTGATTGGTTGAGCTCATCACGCACACATAATAATATGATCTTGTATTAGCTGTTTATGATTGCCTAGTAGCGACCATACAAAACTGTTTGACACGGCAGATTAGTGGCAGTCGTCGTTCAGTTCTCATCTAGTAAACACAAGTGGTATAAATAGGGCAGTCGTCGAGCAGCATTCATTTAGTAAACATAAAGTGTTCACAAATTAAAATTATCTAATCTCAGTGCGTTTTAGGGACTATTTTTAGTAATTAATTAATTGTTAATTAATCAATCTCAGTCAGATCGACACAGTACTTAATAGTCTGTAGAGAAGTGATATTATTTAGGTAAACATTGTGTGTAATGTCAGCCAGATTGGCACATAAGAATTAATAGTTTGTTTAAGTACCTATAGATAACGCGTAATAGAATAAGGTATACAAGTGGTGTAAATTTAGTTATTGTACTAATATTTATATTCAGTCAGATGGACATAGATATTGTAAATATAGTGTTTAATGTATGTTCATTGATAAAGTAATGAAAGTAAACAGTCAGTCAGATGGCATTTTGTTAATTAGAACCAAAGTGTAAGTTTTATAGTGTTTAATGTATGTTCATTGATAAAGTAATGAAAGTAAACAGTCAGTCAGATGGCATTTTGTTAATTAGAACCAAAGTGTAAGTTTTATAGTGTTTAATATATGTGTTTATAGTTCTAAGCTGAATCGTGTAAGTACATACTTGTTTTGCATCAAGGGCGGACATACCGTCCACATTCTTGTCCATGTAAATTAAATAATAATTAGACTATTTGTTTATGTATACAATTGTTTTATTTACACGGATTGCACTGGGTATATCCTTATGCTATTTGTTCCCAAACCAGCGCACAATGTGTAGGAATTGGAGCCATCAGGGCTAACTGAACTATCGAAGGACATTGTAAACAACCAGTTCCCCACAATAAATATTAATGTAAAGAAGATAAAGATACAACCTAAGGACTGGAACAGTGCCTGGGTCGGTTTTGCTGCCCGATTTTAGCTAGTGTACCTACTTCACCAATAAAACATTGAAATAATATGCATATATAGTAACTATAGTAGGCGAACAAACAGACAGACACCCGAAGAGCGACATTGTTTTATTTGGAGAAGCGACTAGACACTTAACCACCACTTACCTACTTATGTATTTTATTTGCCAAAATACTCAACACAACAAAGTAGGTAGGTACCTACCTACTTACCTAATTGACTAGTGTGATCTAGTGATGGTAGTAATACACGTTGATATCTTTGTACCTACGTGATCGAAGTAAAAGGTTGGATGGAATTGAACATGTAGCTTTTCCATGCTTTTATAACATTATACGTGTTATGGTTAGTCAAGGAGATGGTGAGCGGGGTACGGGGCATAATTCTCGAAGTGAAGACCGGTCCGTGCACCATACATACGGTGCGCAGCGCGGGTGGTGCGGCGGGTGCGCGTGGGCAGGGAAACTGAGCGGTGCGGGCGGGGCGCGCGTCAGTCGCGCAGCGAGCGCTATATTGAAACTACGTCGGGTGGCGTCGCGCCGGCCCGTCGCGTGCTAGTGTTGTGTCAGAGCGGTGGGCCAGGTCGGTTTCGGGATTTCTTCGTTCCGACGTAAATCATGGCCCTCAACTCGGACGCTGAACAGAAATCGAACCTGGTCCTCCGCGTGGACCAGGATTCTGACTCGGTTTTGCAGTCATTGTTCGACACAGTGCTTAAGCCGGACTCGAAACGACCGCTACAGGTGCCTTTCCGAATGCGACAGCTTCCAAAGTCGTTCTTTAACCCGCCGTCAACCGGTTCCAAGTCGCCATCTGTGTCTCACTCGCGAGAAAACTCGGCTGACTCGGCGTTCGGATCGTCGTCCGCTACTGGCGCCTCACCGGTCTCGCACTCTCGTGCACATTCGTCACCCGCTAGCCTGCAACAGACATATGCCGCTGGACAGCAAACTCAGCAGCCACCGCTGCATCACCAGCATACAAAACAGAGGTCTTATGATGTCGGAACACATATTCCTGATGATCTTGGTCCACTTCCGCCTGGGTGGGAGCAAGCTCGCACGCCCGAAGGACAAATATACTATCTCAAGTAAGTTATAACGTTTAATAATGTAGGTAATAAGTAGTTTTATGCTTATGTCGTACCATTGCTTGACGGTGGATAGAAACCGGCCAAATTAGAATTTTATATTTGTAGCCATAGTACGTAGCTCGAGGGTACTACGCCAGAAGCATGGCACAGGAGTGTGGTGGTTCTCTTCTTCAAAAAAGGTGATAACACTTTATTGAAGAATTATAGACCCATCTCACTCCTGAGCCATGTATACAAGCTGTTTTCGAGAGTCATTACGAACCGTCTCGAACGCAGGTTTGATGACTTCCAGCCTCCCGAACAAGCCGGGTTCCGAAAAGGCTTTAGCACCGTAGACCACATACATACGCTCCGCCAGATTATACAGAAGACCGAGGAGTATAATCGGCCATTATGTCTAGCGTTTGTGGACTACGAAAAAGCCTTCGATTCAATCGAGACCTGGGCGGTATTGCAGTCCCTCCAGCGGTGCCACATTGACTATAGGTACATCGAAGTGTTGAAGTGTTTGTACAGCAACGCCACCATGTCGATCCGACTACAGGAAGAGAGCACGAAACCAATCCCATTGCAGCGAGGTGTGAGACAGGGAGACGTTATTTCTCCGAAACTGTTCTCAAACGCATTGGAGGACGTTTTCAAGCTCTTGGACTGGTACGGATTCGGCATCAACATCAATGGCGAATACATCACTCACCTTCGTTTTGCCGACGATATAGTCATTATGGCAGAGTCGCTGGAGGACCTCAATACGATGCTCAGCGACCTCAGTAGCGTTTCCCAACAGGTGGGTCTTAAAATGAACATGGACAAGACGAAGATCATGTCTAATGTCCATGTTGCACCCGTACCGGTAGTTGTTGGGAACGATACACTCGAAGTTGTTGACCACTACGTATACCTAGGACAAACTGTCCAGTTAGGTCGGTCCAACTTTGACAAAGAGGTCGCCCGAAGAATCCAACTCGGATGGGCAGCGTTCGGGAAACTACGCGATATCTTCTCGTCCAAAATACCGCAGTGCCTGAAGACGAAGGTTTTTAACCAGTGTGTGTTGCCAGTGATGACATATGGTACTGAGACGTGGTCTCTAACGGCTGGCCTTTTAGAAAAGTTCAGAGTCACACAACGAGCCATGGAGAGAGCTATGCTCGGAGTTTCTTTGCGCGACAGAATCCGAAATGTGGAGATTCGCCGAAGAACTAAGGTCACCGACATAGCTCTCAGAATCTGCAAGTTGAAGTGGCAATGGGCAGGCCACATCGCTCGAAGAACCGATAACCGTTGGGGAAGAAAGGTTCTCGAGTGGCGACCACGAACCGGAAGACGCAGCGTTGGCAGGCCTCCCACTAGGTGGACAGACGACATTGTGCGCGTCGCAGGTAACCGGTGGATGCAAATAGCCAATTGTCGTTCATTGTGGCGTTCTAAGGGGGAGGCCTATGTTCAGCAGTGGACGTCTTCCGGCTGATGATGATGATGATGATGAGCCATAGTACGTATTATTCTATGTATAATTTTGTTATTTCCATCTTTAATACTTACTCATTTAGCATTAGCAGACCTATCTACTTGACGACTAGAGAGAGAAGATAATATGAAACTAAATTATACCTACATCTACCAGGTAATACTATACTAGGCTTAATATGAGCTGTTTGAAAAATTGCTTTTCTTTGGCGAAATTTCGTCTAGAACTAAACATTCACATAATAAATTCTAGTAGGAGTGTAGTAGGAAACTATAAATCAACACTACAAAGATTTTTCATAAGCAGGTTATGTAAACTGCTGTCTAACCGCTGCTGCTACTGTTGATTAAAAATTGTTATGAATAACTTTAGTGACACTTTCAAGCAGGGTATCAGTTAAGTAATACTCATGAATATGTCAGGATTAGTTATAATCACTGCAATAGCCTCCTAAATTTCTAAAGTAACTGGTCCGGATTCGAAGTTCTAACTGCACCCAATAATGAAATCCAGATATCAGGTTCTCCGGATCTCCATAATGCCAACCCAGTAACCTCAAGATAAAATATCAGCTTATAAATCAATATACAACTACCTAATGATATTGGAAGTTAATTAGCTGCATATTATGATCAAGCCATGATTCATATAACGTAAATCAAATGTCAGATTCACGTACGAAACGGGATCATTTTCAGATCTTTAATCTGATTTTGAATACCACGCAATTTGAAAACGGATACTTTCAGTTATTAGATGAAGTTGATGTGTTTTTTTTAAGTCATTTTACTCATAAATAAAGGTGGAATACTGGGCACTTATAAGGTTCCACTGGTTGTGGAAGACTTAATCACGTAACGGAAATGTATTATTTGTCCTTATGCAGTTATGCAACGCACTGACTGTGGGAATAAGCTGTATTTCTATTGAAAGTAAGATTTCGTATGAGTCTCTTAATAAGTTCATAATGCGTGGCAAGCAAGCTATAACAATAGTACTTTACACAAAAGTTACTGTGAACATTTGTAAACCAATAAAGGAAGAGAAGAGGTTTATATACGTCCGTTGTCAACCACAATAGATTTTTTTACATAAAGCAGGTTGGTACCTGCGTATTATGCTTATCTGATACTTGTTCCGTTCCTAATGGACAGTGGGAATACCCTATTATGAATACTTTGTGAATTAAATTCACTAGAACTATTTGGCTTTGTGATAGAAAAAGGGACAAAGTAAACAGTGCAACCATCAGAGCTGAAACAAAGATAACGGATATTCAAACTAGAATAATTGATCAACAGAACCACATAATTCGTAGCAAGTTTATAAGAAATGGAGTAAAATAACAAATTGTTAACCAAAGATAGGACAGACGAACAAGACAAAGGTAAAATAAAAGATGAAATGATGAGATAACTGACAGCTGGACTGTTCTGGAGAAGAGCAGTATTAGACCGATTTATTGGAAATACCTAGACGAAGCCTTTACCCAGAAGCACTCTGAGACAAGAGACACAATATAGGAGAAAAAAAAAAGTTCAGTTATAAGGCTGTAATAATTAGCTTTTTGTTAATTCAGAAAAATAACACGAAAATTCGAATCAGATATAAAGGCTGTTTGCTTTTTTAATAAGAAAATAAGTACGTACTTAGGTACCGATAGTGCTTTTCAGTAGTCGTAATAATCTCAACTTTAATAAAATATATCAGATACTAGTTATGTACGAGTAAGAATTTACATGATAGTATAAAACAAAGTTGCTTCCGCTGTTTTTACGCTTAGATCCTTTAAACTACGCAATGGATTATAATGCAGTTTTCAGTAAATAGATATATAGAGTGATTCAAGAGGAAGGTTTATATGTAGTACAGTCGCTAGTATACTATAAGTAAGGAGTTTAAAGTAAACAAGATAAATTATTATAATTGTTTACGTATACTTACGTATTCTAATATGTAGCTATATGTATTAATATAACTTTTCTAACCGACTGAGAAGAAAAAGTACTACATTATAGAATTATTTTGCTTTTGATTCTCCTAGTTTTTATATTCATTTCATGTAGCTGTGAGACGTACAATTAAATGAACTAGTTGTAGTCTATAATCCAGGCTCTTGAACATTATTGTCGTCATTTATTATCTTATCGCGGTACCTGGCGTCAGTATCTGTACATAATGATAAAACCTGATAAGACCATGAAAATTATAGGACGCCATTATGGTTAAACATCTCGCTAATAGTAGGTACTTATACTTACTAAAGGACAAAGTTAATTTTCGTATAATTGAGTAAACTTTTCGTAAGATAAGCATTTATTCTCTTTCAAGTCTTTATCTATATAGTTAGTACATATATCCGTTTCGGTGTTGATTTGTTTGAATTTTTAACCCTTTGGGTGGTCATGGTGACTGTTACGAATGTTACGATAATTGTTACGAATAGCTACATAAAACTCAGGGGCTTGTGTTTAAACTCCTACCAGCGATGCCCTATTTTACTACCAATAAATTCGAAATACCTGCCAGAATGGATAACTGCTCACCAAATTGTATTTCATTAAGTATTGTAGTGCCGCATTTATTTAATACAATATATTTGGTGAGTATTTATCCATTTACCAAAAAATATTTAGGGTTAGCATTTAAATTATATCTAAATTGAAGACTAAGAGACAAGATAAGAAGACTTTTTTAGTACTCCAACGACGGTTGGTCGATATCAGTTTTTGATCAGTATTAGAAACAGGATCGATTGTCATAAAAAAAAATGTGTGAAATGGCAATTTTCTTGCTAACTGTATTTTTTTTCTGGGAATGGGGATTAAAATTTCATGGAAAATTATGGATAGTCTCCTAAGACCATTTTCGTATAGCTGCAACGACTAAGGTACTTCCCCTTACTGCACCGCTGAAAGTTTTCACCTGTATAACATCTTTTAGAGAGTGCAAAACGTAGTCGGTAGATGAAGTTTGAACTGTGACTCAAAACGTTATTATTTGTTTATTGATTTACTTGTTAAACCACTGCAAGGGTTTTTCCATTTAAACGATGATTATGGCATCACTTTCCTTAAAAGGCTTTACCTAAGTGGTTTAGTTTAGATTATAGCCTCCGTCCTAAGCTGGAATCTGAACCACAGCTTGAGGAAAGACTTCGTAATTGTTTCCATCAGAAAAAAAAATCAACTTATCTGGTAGTGGTAGTCTATTGTGTCGGTCGGGTAAATGTCTAAGTACCTAAAAGTCAACGCTACTGTGGTGGTTCGTATGAATCGTGTTACCATAGGCAAATCGAACTTCTTCGAGAATTATATAATAAGCTGGTTACCTATTTGTACTGTACCTACTATTTTAGAAACCAGATAAAGGAGTAATAATACCAATAATATATTTATATCCGGTTAGCGAGCAAAATTCAATCATCTACAAGTGCCTTTATTTAGGTATCTAACTGAATTTTATTTGGCTGAAACAGATGTTAGTGCTAACGCTTGAAGCCGGTCGAGTGGTTCGGAATAATTATATCGATAATCGGTAATGGCTGGCCGGTAGTCTGGCGCCGTTGCCATTATTGTCACGTTACGTTTTCAGATGCGGCGTAGAATATGTACCATAATCCGTAATGTATTCATACAATTTTACTACCTATTTTTGTTTGCTGATGGTAACCAATTGATTACCCTTGTGAGCTCCAGATTAAAAAGCACTTCCGGTAGACAGATATGCTTCTAAATTTTCTCTTATTGAGTACAGTTAACATGTCACTAACTCAAACACCAATCGGTTGGATTTTACTCATTGCCAGCGTCGCTTGAGGCTGGCCAGGCGGCGGCTGCCAGGGGTGCAACCTTTATTGGGGCTGCAACCGCATTGGGGGGCCAGGCTGTAGGTCTGCAAAGGTTCAATTAGTTTTATGGTTAAATAATTTCACCTTTACAAGTTATTGTGTTGTTTCTTTTCCTAGAAATTAACGGGGGCGCAAAATTCAAATCTTGCCAGAGGCGCAAATTTATGCTCCTAGCGCTACGACGCTGTATGATTTATGAAATAAAAACAGCCAGCAAACTGATGTGAATCGGTAAATAGCTTGTTTACGAAACGAACTTTAAAATTATTGGCGATGTAGGTAAGTAACTTATATTAGTGTTTATTTAGTGTACTGTATAATCCAAAATCTTTGCATCTCAGTTCTGCATAGTAAGCAGTTTCTTGTCTTTATTGGCTTGTCACTTGCATCGTCATTATAATTACCCTTTATCGGTGTCAGCCTACATCAGTATTCCGGTTAGTAGTCAGTGAGTTTTGCGGCAAATGCGAGAAGCCCACTGCCAATTCAGTCTGCTAATCCGTTAAACTGGTCGGCACCTTAGGTTCGCTGGCGAATTACTTCGTTTCGTAGAAAAACGCCGAGCATAACTGTCTCCATAGCTCGTTGGGCGACCTTAAATTGATCGACTAGTCTTACTGTAAGTGTAGGACGAGTTTCGCGCATATTTGACTACAATTTATCTTATTGGATTTTGCGTAGTTTAGATATTCATTTACAACCTAGTTGTTGAGCTTAAGCGTTCACGTTTTTGTAATGTGTTAGTCATCTCACCTCAGTGTGGAAGTTAGCCAACGCGACATCAAAGCTTTTGCCACTTCATAAATAAACATCCTATTGTAGTACTTGCTCTGTAACCAACCTTTTTTTCAAACTGTCTATTTATACTTTGAAATAGGCATAAAATTCTGCGGATTAACTATAACTGCCTACAATCGACTAATATTATAACGTAAGTTTTAACTTCTACGAGTGTAAAAGACGTAATCTATATTAATAAAAGAGCAGGGTGTTTTCTAGGAATCACGATACAGCAAAAACCATATTACGTACAATTTTGAAATTTGGAACCAACATTATTCAAATAGTCTAGGTGAACAATAAGAACGGATTTTTCGAAATTCCATACCTAAGTGGGTCAAATGGGCTCCCAAAGTTTGTATGGAAAAAAAATTTTTTTTCTTCACACGGACATGAAACTTTGTAAGTGTACTAAACAAAAGAAATAAAGAAACACGTGTATCACACTTTTTGAAAATCGACCCATATTGGGATTTTAGCCTGGTTTTTGAGTATGCAACGCGGAAAAAAAATTTCATACTGCATTGCTGAAACTTTGCGAATACATTAATCAAATTGTAGCAATTAAAGTGCAAATAATCATTTTTTGAAAATCATCTCGTAAAGGGGTCCAATTGGGGTCCAAAAAATGTTTCTCGACCTACAGTCATAAAACTTAGTTTATATATTGCACACAATAATCTAAGAAACTTATTTCCAGCATTTTTCAAAAAACTACCCCTAAGGTTTTTTAATGGGGTTTCAAAGTTTGCACAAAGATGGATTTCCATTTCATCCTATGATGCAGTTAGAGTAACGAAACTCGGTAAATAAACTCAATACAACAATTGAAAAAACTAATTTGGATCATTTTTGTAAAATCAACCCCTAAGTGGGTCAAATGGGCTCCCAAAGTTTGTATGGAAAAAAGAAAATTTTCGTCACACGGACATGAAAATTTGTCAGTGTACTAAACAAAAGAAATAAAGAAACACGTGTATTACAACTTTTTGTAAATCGACCCTTAAAGGGGTTTTAACATGTTTTTTGAGTATACAACGTAAAAAAACATACTTACTGCATTGATGAAACTTTGCGAATATATTTATCAAATTATAGCAATCTATGTGTAAATAATCATGTGTTGAGAATCAACTCCGAAATGGGTCCAATTGGGGTCCAAAAAATGTTTTTCGACCTACAGTCATAAGACTTAGTTTATATATTGTAAACAAGAATCTAAGAAACCTGTTTCCTGCATTTTTTGATAAACAACCCCTAAGGTCATATCAAGGGGTTGCAAAGTTTGCACAAAGAAGGATTTCCATTTCATGATATGATGCAGCTAGAGTAACGAAACTCAGTAAATAAACTCAACACAACAATTGAACAAACTTATTTTGAGCATTTTTGTAAAATCAACCCCTAAGTGGGTCAAATGGGCTCCCAAAGTTATTACGGAAGATAAGACATTTAGTCAATGTACTAAGCCAAAGAAATTAAGAAACACGTGTATCAAATCTTTTTCAAATTCGACCCGTAATGGGGTGTTAGCATGGTTTTTGAGTATGAAACGCGGAAAAAAATATCATGCTGCATTGATGAAACTTTGCGAATACATTTATCAAACTAAAGCAATGATTGTATAAATAATCATTTTTTGAAAATCAACTCTTAACGGGGTCCAATGGGGGTGCAAAAATGATTGTCGACCTACAGTCATAAGACTTAATTTATGTGTTGCACACAAGAATCTAAGAAACCTATATCCGGCATTTTGCAAAAAACAACCCCCCTTATGATCATTTAATGGGGTTGTAAAGTTTACACGTAAAACGATTTCCATTTAATGCTATAATAGAGCTAGAGAAACGAAACTCGGCACATAAACTCAATACAAAAATTGAATAAACAAATTTTCAGCATTTTTCGATAATCAACCTCTAAGTGGGTCAAATGGGATCTCAAAATTTGTATGGAAAACATTTTGTTTTCACCACACATACACGAAATGTCAACGTACTAAATATAAGAAATGAAAAAACACGTGTATCACAACTTTTTGAAAATCGACCCTTAAAGGGGTTTTAACATGGTTTTTGAGTATACAACGTAAAAAAAAAAACATACTTACTGCATTGATGAAACTTTGCGAATATATTTATCAAATTATAGCAATCTATGTGTAAATAGTTTATGAAAATCAACTCCTAAAGGGGTCCAATTGGGGTCCAAAAATGCTTTTCGACCTGCAGTCATAAGACTTAACTTATGTATTGCACACAAGAATCTAAGAAACCAATTTCCGGCATTTAGCGAAAAACAACCCCTAAGGTCATATAATGCGGTTGGAAAGTTTACACGTAGAACGATTTCCATTGAATGTTATAATGCAGCTAGAGTAACGAAAATCGGTACATAGACTCAACAAAATAGTATAACAAATTTATTTTCACCATTTTTCAAAAATCAACTGGGGCAAATGGGGTATAAAAATACCATGAAAAAAAAATATTCATAGCACACGGACACGAAACTTTATCAGTGTACTGATAAAAAACACGTGTATCACATTTTTTTTTTTTAAATCAACTCTTGAAGGGGTTTTAGCATGGTTTTTGAGTATCAAGCGCGGAAAGGAAATCATGCTGCATTGATGAAACTTTCTGAATAAATTGATCAAGTTAAAGCAATTTAATTATTTTGAAAATCAACCCCTAAAATGGTCTAATTGGGTCCAAAAAATATTTTTTTGTCCTACAGTCACAGGACTTATTTTATGCATTGCACATAATAATCTAAGAAACTTATTTCAGGCATTCTTCAGGATTTTCATTTTAGCTATAATGTTGCTACAGTCACACAAGTCATTAAATAAACTCAACATAACAACAAACAAATTTTCTGCATTTTTCGGAAATCAACCCCTAATTTGACCCAGTCAAATAGGGTATCAAAGTTTGCAAAAAAATATTTTTCACCACACGGACACAAAACTTAGTCATCAAAAGAAGTTGAGAAACACGTCTGACACATTTGATTTCAACCCTTGATTGGGTTTTAGCACGGTTTTTGAGTATGAATTCGGAAAACCGATGACTGATGACTCTGTGGATGCATTTATGAAATTAAAGAAATCCATGTGTAATTTTTTTTTTATTTGATTCCCAAAAGGGATTAATTGGGGTTCAAATCCTTTTGTTTTACCCTACGGTCACAAGACTTATTTTATGTATTGCACATAATAATCTAAGAAACCTGTTTTCTGCATTCATCGAAAAATAAAACCCCTAAGATCAATTAATGGTTTCAAAGTTTGCATGCAGAAGGATTTCCATTTAATTTATAATACAGCTACAGTCACGAAACTCGGTAAATAAACTCAACACAACAATTTAACAAACTAATTTTCAGCATTTGTAACGGACTTCAAAAAAGGAGGAAGTTCTCAATTTGTCTGTATATTTTTTTTTCTATGTATGATCGCGCATGATTCTGGCAATTATGAACCGATTTCAAAAAATCTTTCTGGTACGGATAGGCCACTCCACTGATTGGGTCCCATAAAAAAAATTACTTAGGAATAAGCTCCTGAAAAAACAAAAATGGCGACTCAGAAAAAACTGTAGGAATGCCTAAAAGATGATATTTCTATCGCATTTTAAGGACGAAAGTGGTCAAACTCTGGCAAATACGAGTATTTACCAATTTCAATAATTCTTTTATATGCGAAAGAAGGAACCACTGTAATGAATATGTATAAATTTTATCACAACTACATAAGAACTTCCTGAAGAACCATGATTGATGTGGAGGAATATATCTGGTAAAAAAAAGAATATATACAGACGAATTGAGAACCTCCTCCTTCTTTGAAGTCGGTTAAAAAAACATGAAACTGATGTTCTCCGTTACATTACTCTGACTAATATGAACCGATTTCGATGATTCTTTTTTTATTCAAGGGAGTAAACTACTGTAATGATTTCATGCAAATTTCATTAGGATCGGATAAAGTGTTCCTGAAGAAAATATACACAGTAGGTACGTCAACATCAACTTCAATAACACTTATATTATTTTATGCTTTTTAGTGTTGTTGAAGTTGGTTCATTTTTTTTTTGTTGTGTCGTGTGCAATGTTTTATTTGAAAATCAACCCGTGGGACAAATGAGGTACCAAAGTTTGTATGTAAGAAAATATTTTTTTCAGACACGAAACTTTGTCAGTGTACTCATCAAAAAATTGAGAAATACGTCTAACATATTTGTTTTGAAAATCACCCTTAACGGGGTTTTGGCACGGTTTTTGAGTATTGAGTATACGCGAAAAAAAATTCATGCTGCACTGATTACACTGCGGATACATTCGTCATATTGAAGCAATCCATGTTATTTTTTTAAATTAACCCCTAAAAGCGTTCAATTGAATTCCTTCCAAAAAATATTTTATTCCTACAACCACATGACATATTTTATGTACCTACTGCATACAAGAATCCCTAAAGTTTGCGTGAAGAAAGATCTCCATTTAATGCTATAATGCAACTATGGTAACGAAACTCAGTGAATGAACTAAACAAAACTGTTGAATAAACTTATTTCCAGCATTTTTCGAAAATCAACCGCTAAGGGCATCTACCAATGGGGTTACCAAATGGTTTCCACTTAACAACCTCATATGTTTTTTAATGGAATTGCAAAATAAGTACAGTATCTTTTTAAACAAAGAAGTAAATATTTAAGAATGTTTTGATTAGATCAGAGTTAATAAAAGTGTGAAAATATCGAAATCGATCGTCCGAAGATCGGACCAACAAAAATAACTAAGAAGACCTGAGGGTACATCGGCATAATTGTGACTTAAGGACGTTCAACATCTCAGTTCTCCCGTGACTATGGGTGCTGCAAAACATTGGAAACGTCGGGATAGGAAAAGCTAAAATAAACCGCGATTAAATCCGTAAAAAGTAGTTTGATTTCAATGTATTACACATTCGCGTAAGTAAAAGACAATAAGCTTACTATTTATGAAGCTGGCTTCAAAATACAGAAACGGTAAATGTTGTCCTTGAAAACTTGGAATGCACGATATCAAAAAGATTATCAATGCCTAAAGGATTAATGGAAATCCACAAATACATGGACGATAGATTGGTAAGTAACAATTTATTACGAACGTTTTAACTAACGCGAATGCTACACATTGAAATCAAACTATGATTTCAATGTGTAGCCTTCGCGTAAATAAAAGACAACATTAGTGTAAACAATATTTTAAAAAACCTCGATCCATCATTCTAAACACGTTTGAGTAACAAAGTAAACGCGGGCGAAGCCGCGGGCTACTGCTAGTACTGATATAAACCGACTTAAATCTAAATTATGGAATGTGTTTATTTTATTAGGAAAATAAATAAGTGCTTTCTAAGATATAGAATGTAGGTATAGTTATGTTTTTAATTTAACTCAGTTCGTTAACGCAGTGGGTACTGCCAACGCGGAAGGCCTGTATGTTACATCTGCAACGACGCACTTCATAAGCTCCCTTAAAATATTGATATTTCGAATATCAAAGGTATTAATTTAGACGGGCGGGCGCTTGGCTCTGGCCGGCAGCAGGAGCATACCGCGATGGACCATTGCAAGCGGTGCGTCTCTTCCGCGTCGGTAAATAGACGTGCTCGCCGTTTCTTAATTGCGAGCTGGGGCCGATGCTTTATAAGCTCCATAACGTCCGTCTACGTACGTCTCGACTGCGAAATGTTTGCTTTAATTATTATTGGAATGGAGGGTAATTTTCTGTGGTTTTGTTCTGCTAGACTTGGCGATGTTCCGAAAATGGGTAGCGATGCAAATTGCCTTGGCTAACGCCCAATACGGCGCTATCGGGTCCACTAGCTTGAGCGCGGTACACCTTTCTGATGAGCCGAAGATCTTACCTTCTTACTTGTAATGTATATTCTGTGATACATACCTACATAGGTTTCTGTCGCTTTACTTAGTTCTTGCGAATTACACAGTGGATTGTAATAGATATTCATGTAAATGTTTTCTTTTCTTTTCTAATAAAGTTTTCACCAATATTGGAAATTACTTCCGGAAGGTATAATACTTATTGGTACATAATTATATTATAACCATAAAGACAGGGCAAGTGGCAGCCGATTGCGGCATTTTTATAAAAATAATAATACAAATGACTCATTGTAATCATTAACTGGGATATTAAGTACATTTGGATACATTAGAACTCATTTTTTAAGTGACAAATTACACAACGCAAAGGGTTCCCTCTTAGCTTTCCGCTGGTCAATATATTTAACCATCTCCTCCCACTGTTCCGCGCTCCTGAAGTCAAATTAGGATTGTATGTACTTATATACCTACGTTACTTAATAATATTAAGATGCACCAATATTGTCAAATGGCCGTTTCATGGCTAGTCTACATCCTCTCACAATTTTCTGTACAGATGTGTGCTACACGGAAGTGACAATGCTGTGCGATTAGGTTTTATCGTGCATCATAGATACAGCACGCTCGTGACTATGATGAATGATGATTAAAGTATTAATGATGATTAGTTATGTATTTACATTTTGAGCTATAAGTAATATGTGCTGTATATATATGTGGCACAAGATTTAAATTCCTAATTTTAAACGCATTTTAAATTCTGCAACCTCTTCTCAATGAACTCAGGCTATGTTTATTTTTAACGAGTTGACCCGCGCAGCTCCGACCGCATTTATTTTCTACTGTTTTTATGGACTTTCTATTTTTTTCTTTTAAACCACCCCTGGATTAGAGCAAACAAAACAAACAATATTTAAATCGCTCAAGCAGTTTCTGAGCTTTAGCGAGACTAAGGGATAGCAACGGGTATGGATAATAATAATTATTGCTCATGGATAATTGTCTACACAAACCGTGTTTGTATTACATTAAAGTCAATAGTATAATTTTTATCCGTATTACTTACCCAAGTATTTCTTATTGCCAATGATTTGAGCAATATATAATTGAAAACTGGAGTCGGCTGTAGTAGCGTGAAATGACAAACAAGTATATGAACAGAGATTTTAAGTTAAATATGGCCTGGCAACTATCAACAATCAATATATTATAATAATTCATTTATATTCTACTTACTAAATCTTCAATTAAATTCGAGACTAGTTTTGATTATAACAGTAATAAACCACGTCTTATCAACTAGTTTCAAAGTGTTATACATAGAACCTCAGGAAGTCGCACCTTCACTCTGTATAAGTCTCCTTTGCCCAGCGATTTGTTACAATGTTGCGACGTTTATTCGCTTCTTGCTTTTACCGTAGGTAATCTATATTGACGCAATACCTAACAATCTCTTTTCTAATTTTCAACCAGGTAATACCTACGCGGAAGATAATACTATCCGGTGTGAAAACAGGCTTTCCGAGCTTGTATTCAAATCATACTGTCGCGTCTGTAAGAAGACGTGTATAACCTCTTGCATTAGTGCTAGGTTGGCCAAGTTACCACGTCAGTTGTTAATATTCTCTATCAAGTAAGGTGTTGTCATACCCAGTTGCCTCTACGTAGCATAAGCAAATTGACCGGGCTTCGGACAATATTTCCTTTTAAGTCTCGTCCTTTGAATCCATAATAAGGGAGACTTGTACTGAATACAAAATTTGAAGTAGTAGTAACGAAAAAGACAACTTCTAAGTTCATTCAACTGTTTTTATAAACTGATTGTATAGAATGATACAAGCGCGACCTGAGTTTTGTTATTATAACTGAAGGTTTATATACGTCTTTATAATATTTACTTTCCATTGAATTAACTACAATACCTCTGATACTGATTACAAAATCCAATACCATCCAATCAGAAATGTATACTTACCTACTCCTAGTTTATTTTTAATACGTTCTGTATTTCTTTGTTCATCTACATGACGCTGCGCTGATATTTACATATATTTATATGTAAGTATACAGAATATTGTAGGTATATGTATGTCGACGGGTAGGTATGGCGAAAGGAATAACCTTTTAGACGACTTTGGCAAGGCCGTCGTTGTCTGCGTAAACAACTAACCTGGCGGGTTCGACGTTCGACACTTGTTCGACGATTAAATTATTATTTGTATGAGAATTATTATTTAAGTATGATTATGTTCAATATTTTTAATTGATTTAAGTATGTAAGTACATACTTACTTAATTATTACTGGTCGTATGCCCGATAAGGAATTTCATCCGCCCGCATCTTAAGGGTTTTATTTTCAAAAAATCTTTTCTGTACTAATCTTCATTAAACTTAGGTTCTTTAAAAGTATATCTCCTGTGGAACCTACCGAAATTACTTTAGTGTTAAGTGAGTGCGTTGGCCGTGGGTGCCAGTGGTATAACCAAGTAGCCCAAGTAGAAAACATTAATACAATAAAAAGGTTATTCCTTTGTAACTTTTTAAGAATGTTTTAATCTACTTTACTAAAGGTTTATCAGAAAAATACTATTTTCTATTTATCTGTGTTAAAAATAACAATAGCTAATATGGACAACACTCTTAATGTAATATAATACGTTCACATGACATAATACGGTAAAATTAACTAAGTAGGTAATTAGATAAAACCTCACGACACTTTCCGAGAAGACTATGGTGGAGTAGTCACATGCACAACAAGTGGACTTATCGGTGTAGTGTATTCACAGCGATAACATTAAAATACAGCTCACTATCGCCTTCTAAGAAGTCGCCCGTGTCGCGTCGCGCTCGCCGTTCGCTGTGGTGCGACTAGGCGACTGTCGTCGCTCAAGCCAAGCAGGTAGCTCTAACGGCACTCGCCTGAGAGAGAATACAATTTTCGTTTTAGAACAAAGTATATTATTCTGTTAATATACTTACTAACTTTCACTTGCCATTAAAAGTTGCATTGATTATACCGACTTATAGCGAATATACTTGCGAAGTCATTTACCAAAAGCAATTTAATTAAAATACATAATTGTTATGGGCGAGATTTCTGATGTTTTTAATATGTATTAGTAAATGGTATGAGTTGTTTCATTTAAGTAGGTAAGTGATTCATAGGTGTATACCGGTGTGTGATAAATTAGAATGTTCTTGCTTCTTTAGTACATAATATAGTAAAATAAAGTCGCTTTCCGCGTCTATCTGTCTCTATGTATATCCGCTAACTCGTACACCCCGCAACGGATTTTTAAACGGTTTTCAACATCAGTCGGATAATTTTTCGCAGAATGTTTGTATATTTATATAAAAATCTTGCAATCGAGTCTTCTAATTCACACCCGTGCGAAGCCGGTGTGGGTCGCTAGTGTGTTAATATAAATATAGAGTTCTAAACATCCTAATTTAGAAAAATAACTAATGTACAAGAGACATATTGACATAGAAACATTTAGCAATGCATAGTAGTCCTTCTCGTGATATTGTGTGTTAGACATATTCGGTGATCTCTATGTTCTTGATTAACCATTAGTATATTAGTTAGTACGAGTTACAACCACGTAGTTAATTAGCTATAATATATTTATATACGGGGTGTAAGGGGCATCGTACCGAAAACCGATACCAGGGATCCAGTACATGATTCTGAACATTCTAGTGTTGAAATTTTTCATCGGCTTTTTCAGGAATTTCCAAAAAAATGCCGCTTTTTTTATAAAATTAGGATAACATCATTATTGGTACCTATAATAATAAATCCTCATTTCAATTTAAAAACAATAAATTACTTATTTGTGCAAAATTAGCAATCATCAGCAGCCGAAAAGTCTACTGCTGAACAAAGGCCTCCCCCTTAGAAGGGAGGGGTTGCCACAAACCCCAGGCTTGGCAGGCTGCTTGATTGAAATTAGCATTGTAATTTTAAAAATAAACATTATTCCGCACGTATTCATTACATGCTCAAATATGAACAAGTTATTAATTTATCATTTTCCATATAAATGGTTTCTGTAATGTTGTAACGGACATTATGAGAAACCTTATATAAGTTTTCGGTATTTAGTCCCTTACACCCTGTATGTTTACCGTATACCCTATGTAAAATAACTGTCTAAGCGAACACCATATGGCACCGTGTTAATTATTACTTAACAATTTTGATGACAAATTAGTTAACTCGAGCTAAGAGACCTGTTTTTTTTTTATTGTGACTAACAAACCTCTCATAAAAGTAAATAACATTACCAATCTTAATGTGACAACTACTTACTCCATGTGTGTACCGATGATAGTGTTAAGTGTCGTGACAGGAATGTGTCTATTTGCAATGTGAACCCTAATGTTGCGTCATGAAGATCGTTATTCCAGCAGCAGTATGTTACTTGCTCAGTTTCCACGCTCTGATTACTGGATGTTGGCACTAGACAGCGTCTTTATCGGCACCGATCAGAAACCAAGCTTAGCGGGAGTTCTGTAAAACATCTGATGTTGCTAATAGTAATCTCTGATAGAGGTTTCTGGTGATGAACTCTTGAGTACATACCTATACATACCTTACCTTACAATTAACTACCTATCCTACTTAAAGTGTATTCGAAAATAGTAGCATACCAACACTCAATGAGCGTCTACTTCTTTCTCACGCGATATTTTTTAGTTATTTTAGGAAATAAATATTTAATATAAGAGTACCGAATCGAAACACAAGCATTTAGATTATGTCTAACTGTAGATAATGCCGTAGCTACAAGTAACGAATACGTACACTGATTGTAAGCGAGCTACCTATTTTAAGTTAAATTCTTGAGGGGTTCTTAACAAATGCACATAATGTATCGTAGCAAACAATCTACTCATAAGGCTCGGGTTCTTCGCTGCGGTGTCTTCAAGGGCAGATCTTTGTCCGTGTTGCATTATCAAGCCTTGTAGACACAGTTGGCTCTCATCGTCTTGTGTCATCGGTATTAATGTGCTTCCAATAATACTTGCCATGGTCAACAAAGCTGCTTGTTGCGATAATACTGAGACCGAGTATTCAGTCGGACCACACCGGTTGGGCCACCGGGCTTAATAGGTACCTACCTACATGGATCCGTCTGTATTTTTCTGAGTAGGTAGCCTTTTTTAACCGACTTCAAAAAAGGAGGTTCTGTATTCGACGCGTATGTATGTAATATTAATAAAAATGCGTAATATTCATATATGTTAGTCTATGTGGGCTTCTAAACGAATTTACCAAATTTCACGAGTGTATGTATGTATGTAGGTTTGTCCACGGATTTCTCAGAAACTACAAGTCCGATTTCGAAAATTCTTTTTGCAATAGTTAGAGTATCTTTCAACTTAGGGTAGAGTACAAATTTCATCAAAATCGGTCCAGTAGTTTAAGAGATATAAACTTTTTATGTTTTCAGTAAGTTACTGTAATGTAGACGTTCGAGTTGCGTGATAGTGCTGATACCTATCTTGGTAAAATAAGTCACTAAAAAGTGTTAAATAAACTATTTTAAAAAAAATAAAAACCGACTTCAAAGTAAATTATCTAAAAAGCATAAAATAACGAAAATATTATTGAAGTTGGTGCAGAATATACACAGCAGGTACGCTAACACCAACTTCAATAATATTTTCGTTATTTTATGCTTTTTAGATAATTTACTTTGAAGTCGGTTTTTAATTTTTTTAAAAATAGTTTATTAAAGTCTGTTAAAAACTGAGACCTACCTTTTACTTGCCCTCCGAAGCACGGAGGCGCTTAATTCTAATGGCATTAAACGGTCACCTATCTATGTCATGTATCTAATGACCTTGCCTGACGTTGCTTAACCTGATCGAATGCTAATCTCCTTTCCCAAAGAAACCGTGCTGAATTACGGGATATAAAGCATCCTATGTCCTACCTCGTAGTATAAACTCAAATCTTGCCAAGTTTCATTTGAATCCGTTTAGTAGTTTCGGCGTGATACAGACAAAATGACAAAAATTAAAAAATACAGTTTTGGCTTTAGTATTGATTAGATATAGAATGCCCGATAAAGATAATTTTCAAAATAATTATACAGAATTGGACCTGTTACAGATGTATTATTACAAGTATAGATAGATATAGGATATAGTAACAAAAATATGTTACTTAATTCCGAATATTATAGATATTTTTTAGAATTATGGAAGTACACAAGGTAAATAATTATAATAGTAATTAGTGAGGTTAATTTATAGAATCTCGTGTCTGAACACATAACGTCACTCCTGCTTATGGTTCATTCTCAGAGACCGGAGAGTATCGCTTTGCTTAATTGTAGGATCAAAAGGGGTCAAGTGTGTATATTGACAAGCGCCTTAGGACGAACGTCATACCCAAGAAAACTTATGGTAGGTACGGTTAACATGACAATGTTTCATTGGTAATAGTAGATTTGTATTTAAAATAGTCATGGGATACTCATCCCAACTTACCTGTCCGGTAGTTGTGGTAAGTATAGTATACGGGTATGCGACCCCGGCTTCCCTAGCTATTACCTACTGTCCCATTCCTTGCCCTCCTGGGCGGTAATATCCTACTTTTCCTATTTCCCACTCTAAATTGCCAATCTTCCTTTTCACAACACCTATCCTTCCCTTTCCCTCCTTATTCGTGAGAACGCAATGGTCAATCATTTAAATAATTTAATTAACCAAAATGGCGGCGATGTGGTTCGCCCATCACGTCTCGTTTCTCACGGAGGCGAAAAGCGGCCCTTGGGCTCTGTCTACCCCTACGGGGAAAAGGCGTGATTTTATGTATGTTTGTATGTATGTATTTAAAATTATAGTAAATAAACCCACGGAATCCTCAACATGTTTCTCAAAAGTTTCGTTTAGGTAGGTACTTATGTCCGGAACTCTTGGATAATTTAGATGTGTATGCAATTCCGACATGTAAGTTTGTACTAACTGGACATTGATTTTATATAGTTTTGTCAATAAAATAAAAATATCGGTATACTGTAGTAACGCTGCACGTTACAGGACCGATTTAGTTACCTTCTTATAAAGTTTGTACTTAAAATAAGGTCCCAGCCGTTTTAGGACCTTTAAGATACTACCTTTCGTTAAGGCATAATTGTATGGCTGGTACCTAAATTTTTCTTTTATTTTGTGCAATATATGTGCAATACCATTAATAACATGTGACGTCATGCACTTTAGTGTGACTTTTTGGTTTTTCCTCAAGATGTTTGTCTCTGACATAGTTAAGTACTTGTTTAAGAGATGTGATTTAATATATGATTGGTGTCAACGTGTTGAATTCTTCATTGTAACAGGATTGTTGTGCTCCCTGTATTACTCATGCGATGTCGCACCGCGGTACGACGGCACTGGGCGTTCGCTACCGTATGCGCCTTTATTGAATACTGATAAGTTTACTCATAATTGTGCGAGTTATTGTTACATTATGGCAATAGTCGAGCCAAGGCCGAGTTTATTGGTCCTTCACAATGCCACATGTGTCAGAATTTGAAGTGGCTCAATGGTTAGACCTCGGTTAGACCAGTTAGTAGGTATTTCAGGTTAGTCATGTTATAAGGACGATCATCATTTAGTTTTCTTTTCCCACACATTTACAAGTGTATATGGAATATATAACATGTTTCTTATTGTTTTTAGCCAGCAATTAATATAAGGGGCCAACTCGACTTGACTTGAGTATGAAGTCATCGTTTGACGGGCCTGTTGGTCTAGTGGCCAGAAACTCTGGCCGCTACCTAATAGATCCTGGGTTCGATACCCACCTAGTTTTTGGGCGTTATTTATCTATTTAAGTACTTGCGTATTTAAAAAAATATAGGTATTAGTATCGGTTGTCTGGGTTCCATAATACAGGCTCTGCCTAGCTTGGGATCAGATGACCGTGTGTGGATTGTCCCAGAATAACTCAGTAGGTGTAAATTTAATAGTCATTTTCTGGAATCACCTTCCTGATTCATTATTAGATTTAGGTTCCGATGATAGAGCAGGACCTCTATCATCTGGGGCTACATTTAATAAAGCTAAGTCCTTGTGACCACCTTCCTGTTAAATCATCAGACCGTGAAAGTTACCATACTCTTTGGCATCATCGGGTTTACAATTACCTACTAAATTAAATATTGAACATAATGGCCCTTTGTATACTTAATGGGTATTTTCTTCCATGGTTAATACATGGTTAATCATCATCATCATAATCAGCCTACAGTCGTCCACTGCTGGACATAGGCCTCTCCAATATCACGCCACTGACTACGATCCTCGGCTTTCCTCATCCAATTTCAGCCCGCCACTTTACGTATGTCGTCACTCCATCTCGCTTGCGGACGTCCCACACTGCGTTTGCCGACTCGCGGTCTCCACATGGCAGTGGCGTAGCTAGGTAACCAAAGGCCCTGTGGCAAAAAATAAACTAGGGCCCCAACTAAACTATTTAAAATCGTTTGTTCCGTATTCGTCGTTTTTCGAATTCGACGTACTCCAGATTTGTCGTAATCCAGATACGTCGTACTTCAGATTCATCGTAATACAGTCGACTCCATAATAAAAGTAAAAACCAAATACAAATTGTAGATTATTTTAATAAACAAATTAAAAATGCGAGTATTAAGAAAATAAAAAGAAATATCTACCTGTTACCGTTAAAAAAATACAGTCCTGTGACAGACATACAGACAGCGGAGGCACGTTATTAGGGTCCCGTTGAGCACCCTTTGAGTTTGGAATCCTAATAAAGTAGAGATTTTTAAACCAATAACCACTTACTCGACCGACTATACGTTTTACGACGATTCTGGAGTACGACAAATTTGGGTTACGACAAATCTGGAGTAAGTACGTATGTATAACCTGTACATGTTTGCATGCCTTTCTACTTAGAATACCGTATAGCTCTTACTTATATTGTACCTATATCTCATGAACCTGTATTCAATGCAAATAAATGATAACCTTTTTTTTTGCGATGGTGAAATCCTCATGGATGCCCGCTGCCATGCGCGGGTTATGTCGGACTCTTACCGACTAAAACACCATCGGGCCTTTCAGCACCTCGGCTATAGTGGCGGGCCCCGGGAACGTACGTAGTACTTCATCCGGTTCCCGCCAGCGGCCGTTCGGCTTGCGCCAACCCTCCAACGGCTCGACCAAAATGGCCAAGCCGGAGTCTCTCCAGGCTCTCCCTCCCCGATGTCACATGTGGTGCCCTCCAGTCCACTCTGCTCAGCAGAGAAGTACCAAGGGCGACCACAGTGACGAAACACCCTATAGCCTTTCGGCCCTAACCCCCCCGACCCCCCCCCCCCCCCCCTTTACTAGCTGATCCGCGCAGCTCCGCTCACGCTCTTTTTACTCAAAAACCTTTCTTGGCTCATGCACAACACTTTGCTGAAGATCATGATATGATCAAATGCATAGTTTACGATTCTATAAAGGACATACAGAAAAACATTCATTTTTAACCGGCTTCAAAAAGAAGGTTCTCTATTCGACGCGTATGTATGTAATATTGATAAAAATGCGTAATATTAATATATGTTAGTCTATGTGGGCTTCTAAACAAAGGAGTTGTTCCAGAAATGTATGAAGCCTGGGCCAACACCATGTACACTATATGTATATATAACTATTCAATATAGTAACTGTTTTGTAATGTTATCTTTTTTTAATATTGCTTCGTTTTAATGTACATTTAAGATATCTTGGTCAAGGAGAGCAATACCAAAGAGAATATAATACTACTGTAGCAACACCCCACAATAATATGATGGATCGGAAATATGTAACTAAAATGTCATTTTGACAACTGACTATACCTGCGATTGAACTTGTTGCGGATTCCAATCCAAATCACAGGCGATAATCAATACAATAAAGCCCCGGGTCAAGAAAGAAACAGTCAATGAATGTCCGCAAACATAAATAATCACTAAAAACTCCGAAATACATTATGTACTCCACACGTAAACAATCTATTACGAAACGTCAACTATAGCATTAACTGTCAAGTAGTAAACCAACGTCAACCGCAACTGTCATGGCTGCCCTAAAAACAGGATGGACATACTAAATAACTGCAAAAGTAATCATTTTTGTACAATTGTACTCTGCTTCAAATTAATTTATAAGTATTTTTATGAAACTCTCCTATGTTTTTCCTATTTTTCCATGTAGTGTACATAGTGTTGGCCCAAAATGGAACATCTCCTTTACCAAATTTTATGAGTGTATGTATGTATGTATGTAGGTTTGTCCGCCGATTTCTCAGAAACTACAAGTCCGATTTCGAAAATTCTTTTTGCAATAGTTAGAGTATTGTTCAACTTAGGGTAGAGTACAAGTTTCATCAAAGTCTAGTAGTTTAAGAGATATAAACTTTTTATGTTTTCAGTAAGTTACTGTAACGTAGACGTTCGAGTTGCGTGATAGTGCTGATACGTATCTTGGTAAAATAAGTCACTAAAAAGTGTTAAATATATTGAAGTCGGTGTCAGTTGGTGATAGTGTTAGTTAACATGATTAGCTAGCACCGACTTCAATATATTTTCGTTATTTTATGCTTTTTAGATAATTTACTTTGAAGTCGGTTTTTATTTTTTACTAGCTGTTGCCCGCGGCTTCGCCCGCGTTGACTTTAATACTCAAAAAATATAGATAAAAATTAAACTGCCTTCAATGGCGGTGTCTACCACACTAAAAAGTGAAAAATAACTCAAATATTATTTGAAGTTGGTTTTACTTTTTAGTGTGGTATCTGTTGACCGTGGTAAAAAAATTTTTATTAAGTTTTTATGTCCGGCTTCTGAAGATCTCAGTTAACTGTTCATTAGCTATTGGTTCAATAAAGTTGTGTAAGTACATGATAAAGTTCGTTTAACTGTCACTGAGTTTCTGAGGACACCGAAAGCTATTCAATAACTATGAGACCGATAAACAGTGCAATAATTCGACGCTAGATGGGTCTTTATGTCAGATCGAATTTAAAATTAATTTTAAAGTTTTTTAATACCAATATTACCAGTTCTTATTTTTATTAACATTTTTCCGGTATAAATAAGTGTTAAAAATGTTATTAATTAAGTAATAATCAATAAAATTCACCGTAAGTAGTGTCGCCAAACGCCGTTAACTCTCGTAGCGCTAGTGCTGCGTCAACAAAGTGACATACAAAAATAAAACTTTCCGCAGGCTCACTGCGCGCGCACGCTGCTGCAGCGTCAACCTCAAAAACGTCAAATTTTGATGTTGAAAACAATAACATCATTGGTTGAAATCGTCAAATAAAGTTATCGAACCACTAAACTGCACACATTGGTCAGTTAAATTGAGCCAAGTTTAAATGGACTTTATGTGACAATGTGTGGTTCGGAAACGCAATGTGTCAAGTTATCGAACCAATAGAGCTAACTAATAGATAAACTATCGATAAAAGTACCTCAGAAACCGGCCACATTCTCTTGAATATGTAGTTTTTATTAAACTATATTTATTAAAGGTTGCCTGGAAGGGATCGCTTTTAACGATAAGGCCGCCCATTGTAGCATGTTTTATTAATTTGTGTCTTATTCTTTTAGTATCTGTTTGTTTGTGCGCAATAAAGAATTGTCTATCTATCTTATTTGGATATAAAGTTTTATCGCTAAAGAAGAAACCATCGAAATCGGACGTACCTATGATTTGGGAGGAGTATGACCATTTTTGTAGTCGAAGATATCGTCTATAAACATCATTTATGTTCCTCAGGTACTACTTGTCCAGTCATGGTAGGTGGGCAATGATTGCAATAATTTATACTCTCGACTAAAAAAAAATCATGTAAAACGATTCATTAGTTTTACATGATTTTTTTTAATGGTGTGGGAGTAATGTAGTGAAGAATGTTGATTTGTTTCTACCAGTTAATTTCATCCCCCGTCTCATGTTCCTCTGAGAAGTTCGTATCTGGTTCATACTCTTGAATAAAAAAATAATTATGCAGAAGAATTGAAATAGGTAAATATTTGTCAGAATTATAATTATTTATGTTACTTATAATTATTTGCTAACAGATGATAATCTGTTAGCAAATAATTATAACGCGCCATTTATGTTCCTTCAGGAACTACGACTTTTTTTATGGTACTATCTTGATGGAGCGTATTTCCTATACAAAAAAAGAATCATCGGAATCATGATCGAACATACATTAAAAAAAATATACACGACGAATTGAGAACCGTCTCCTTTTACCTCAGTTACTTTTGTTATTTAACTGACTTCAGAAGGGCCCCCTTCCCCTTTTGAAGTCGGTTAAATAACGAAAATAAGGCGACTTCTTGTAAATGCGAAATCACAATTTCCACTGCATTGCCATGTCCGTAAAAAAAACATTATAGTACCTCTTTGTACACAATATTTTTGACTCGTTTATGTGATGGAACCAAAATCACCAAATTATTCCTGCTACTGACTCTAGAACAGGCCACATAAAATTGTCCATGTGAAAAACAATCTTCCCTTAAGTCTACGCCAGCTAATTTTAAAGATTGGCCCTGTGACTTATTTATTGTCATGGCAAAGCAAACTTTTATAGGGAATTGGAGTCTCTTGAATTCGATCAGTGAGTCGTTTGGAATCAAAGGTATTCGTGGTATAAACACTGATTCTCCTTGAGCACATCCTGTCAAAATTATCCCCTCAATTGTATTTGGATTAAGTGCCTTTATTTTCAATCTTGTCCCATTGCATAACTTTGGGGGGCGCAGATTTCGTAACAACATCACTGGTGCTCCTACACGCAAAATCAGTTTATGTTCGGGAAATCCTGGGGGCTTGAGCGTATTTAAAAATTCAACTGGGTAGTGAACAGCGTCGTCTTTATTTAATGCAGTATCCACAGATCTGTACACCATTTCTGCCCCAGTAAAGGATTTCAGTAAAATGTTATTGATAGCAGCAGCCTGATCATTTTTGGGAGTTAAGATAGCACGCTCACACAACCAATTCATGGGCTTGTTTTGGATATTAACGACGTCAGGATATATTTTAAGCACCAGCTCATCAAGTGAAGTTACAACTGTGCATAGTTCTGTAGGTATTGCTATTTTACCATCAAACTCAGGAATATTTCCGTGTCCTATTTCAAGTAGAAGTTCTGAAAACTGACCAGAACTCGGATCATTTCCTAAGTAAACCCTCATATTTTTAGTAAGCCTTAGTTTGGTGACTTCAGGCCACAAATAAGAACGCTTAAGGCAAGCGTTTACTTCATCCGCTCGTGTTCCTCTTGGTATCACTGGTAAAGTTTGACGAAAATCACCGGCAAGTAACACTGTAACACCTCCCATTAACATGCAATTTCCTCTTATATCTTTTAATGTTCGATTAAGAGCTTCAACGCCAGCTTTATGCGCCATACTCGCTTCATCCCAAACTATTAGCTTCGTCTGACGTAATACTTCAGCAATCCGACTTTGTTTAGTAATATTACACAAAGGAAACTCTTGTCTTGTTAAATTGAGAGGTAACTTAAAAGCAGCGTGCGCAGTTTTTCCCCCCTCTAGTAAAGTAGCAGCGATTCCAGATGATGCCACTGCTAAAGCAATATTTCGTTTACTTCTTACTTTAGCTAAAAGCAAATTGATTAGGTAGGTTTTCCCTGTGCCCCCTGGAGCATCCAAAAACAATAAATTACCCATGTCTGCTTCAACGCTTGCATTTATTAAATCATAAATATATTTTTGCTCATAAGTTAAAGATCCTATATTAGTCGTGATTAAACTTTCCAAGGCCATCGTATCATAGCTGATCTCTCTTATTAAATCTCTATTCTCCAAAGCAATAACCCTATTCGGCTGTGGCAAACCATATTCCAAAAGGCTACAACCTCCTAATGCTCTGACTTCTTCTTCAATAATTGAAAGACATTTGTCATAGGCAACTGAATTTAAGTATTCAGTATTAGCATTTTCCATCCGTCGTTCAAGCTCATATCTAAAATCTTCAGATAGGCTAATTTTATGATTCTCCCATAGTGAAAGAGGGTCAGAAAGTTGACAAAAAACCAACAAAATAGTAAAGAGTTCACGCAATTTGTGTGGGGAATCACTCAAAGCTGCTTCAGTTAAACTGATATTCCAGTGCTCATCGTTTTCTAATAAGCCTAGTGCCTGGCATGCAGCATGGTAGGTTGGATATATGACGCCATTGATAGTTTTTAAATAAGAAAACGATGTTGGCCCACGTACTTCGTGCAGCAAAAGGCGAAGGTAGTAGCATTCTGCGTTGTTGGGGTGTATTGTGTATACCCTTCCCAGTGTAGAATCTTTTTTAATATCCGGCCAGTTCGGGACTTCACTTCCGCGCTTCCTCCGTTCAAATTTTTTATTTTTCCACACATAATACGCAGGTATATCGCAATATAAAAGAGTTTTTGCAAAACTGTCAGTTTGGCAAAGCTCAAAAAATCCTAACAAAGTAGTTTTTGGTGGGCTATCTAATCTATTAGCCAGAGTATCAGTTGTAAAATACACTCGTTGACCATTTTCTAAGTGGACATCAAGATGAAATACACTCGGATATCTCTCGTGAATGGAAAATCCTAAAATACGCCACACTGCTTCGGAACTGCTAATATAACGACCACTTTCATATTGTTTTATTTCATCTTTTTTATTCTCAATGGAAAAACATGCCTGATCGCTGCCTTTATTTACGTATTTGCAAATATACTTAATAGATTTAACCGAATTGCAATACTCAACATTGATATGTGCGTTGAATGTTCGCAAAAGCACAGGGTTGTAAGGTACTACCCAACGATTATCTAACTCTACACCTCTAACATTAACGGTAAATCCACCGTCAGAAGCAGACCTTCGACGGTATTGTGGATATCCATCTTCTCCAGATTGTGTATCGTTGAGCAGAGCTCGTGGGTACTGTTTACTACATTTTCCTTCTTTCATACAGGGGGAGTTATGGTTTATGCTGCCACAGGGTCCATGTATCATATTTGACTTCACAATTTCATTTAATTCCGGATCCTTATTTGGGTCAGGTATCTCTGCACAAATAAGACTGTCTATATTTGTAGGAGAAATGTGTTGTCTTAACCACAATAATATGTGTACATGAGGTAATCCACGCTTTTGCCATTCAACGGAAAACATATAACACCGAACATCGCCGAAGAGATTTTCTTTATTTATAAGTGCCATAATTTTTTTTACTTTTAAATGGAAGACCCTGGCGATTATGTCATGACGATCGTGTGGCATTTGACCAGGCAACAACACGTCTATTATGTCATGCCACCGGGGGTTGCATGTAAATGTTATAAATAGATCCGGTTTACCATAATGTCGAACATATGTCATGGCGTCTTGTGTTTTTTCGTGCATATAGCGAGGACCCCCGGTGAATGATGAAGGTAAAACTACCATTTGACCTAGTTGATTGGCGTCTTGTCCACCAACAGCATCTCGCAAATGAATATAACTATCGACTCTCAATTTCGTCTGATTACGCCTTAAATAGTTCAATCTTTCGCTCTCGACTTTGGCATACATATCAACCAGAAATTGGCTGAAAAGGGAGCGGAAGTAAACTAAATGGTTTAAAGCATTTTTTCTTATCATAAGGCGAAAAGAATAAAAAGAAGCGGCCGAAACAGTTTTCTTCGGAATTTCATTTTTTGTGATAGGATCATGCTGTGGAATATCAATGGAATACCCGTCTTCACCATGACAAAAAAGAAGTGGGTACTGCAGGGCATCATATGACCGATGAACCTCAGAGATACGCTGCAATTTGTTGTCATGGCTTTGTAGAACTATATCGCGGTTTTCGAATTCTTGCCCCGCTATAACTATTCCTATCTCATTTACGGAGGGTGCGTTAAAGCACCCTATATGCCCTTCAACAGGTTTGCGATCTGCGTGAATTACGACTTGATAATTTCCTGAATTGGCAGGCATCTTTTCCATAGCAGTTTTAAAATCTTTTACATAGCAATTGTGTTCATGTAACATTTTTTGCAAAGATTTCACTAAATGATGTTTTACCCCAGTAAAATTTCTACAACGCAGTTTTGCCTCCGCTTCATCTTCGCCTACAAAATAAATTTGCAAAAATTTAGATTCCTGTTGCGCAACAGGTAGCAAACTTCCTATCCTATGGTAAACTTGACCCTGTACTTTAAATGTTGGCATAAAACCGTTATCCCTTATTTGTTTAGCACCGAAAGACGTCATCTGGAAGCACCCATTGTAATTACGAACATTATTAAAAAAATGAGAATGGTCTGGGTGCATATCTATTATTAAACTGTACAGTGGATCTGGTAGATCTTTTAATGGTGACAGCTGTACCTTTCCTGCACCACAGCACATACCAGGAGCTTCATCTCTCCACTTAAGGGCACCACAATATTTACATGTGAGATTCATAGTACCAAGAACCACTGCGCGATCATGCGCATAATCAATATTGTGGTCATACAACGTCCCTGAATTTGCTTTCGCTCTCCAAGATACACTTTGATTTTTTTTAGACTTGTTCGAATCTTGTTTACTTTTAGAATTTTGTATATATTTATTTTTTGCATCTCGCAGTTGTTCGGCTCTCGTCCGTTGGGTACATCTGGAACGATAGTTTTGGTTTTGTCCTTGTTTCGAACATTCAGTTGAAATTTCAGGGTTAGGTACTAACGTAAATGTTGGTGAGATATCGGGAGCATTTGATGTTTGTTCAAAAATGTTAGATTGGGTAAATGTCGGAGATTCATTTACCACTTCATATGGTACGTAAACATCAAAATGGCCGCTAGATAAATCGCTTGAGAAACGTAATCGACCGATTGGGCTGCCTTCTGTTCCAAACTTCACATACAGGTCACCATTTCGATACACTTCAAAAACGTGACCAAAAATGTGAGCTCCTGCTGCGAGTTCGCACAGGCCACCAAATGTTTGCGGCAAAGACATATCAATGAAATACGCATCGGAACTGCCATAATTGTCTCCATCCGAATTATGCGACATAACGGCGAACTCTGACCAGTTTTCGACGACATAGTCAACAATTTGCTCCCGAGTTTCTCTAGCTAGAAGTTCGTTCCCATATAGTATATAGGATATAGCCCTGAACAGGCATGCGCCGTCTCCTACAGTACGCACTACAGTGTGTGGTACTGCAACACCACAGATATTGAGAACTTCTATGGTAGATAAAATTGGTAAGACATTATGTTCAGCAATACATGTTTGGTCTAAGGTATAGAATTGAGTGAATGTTGGCGATTGATCTACTACTTCATATGGCACGTAAACGTCAAAATGGCCGCTAGATAAATCACTCGTAAAACGTAGGCGACCGATAGGTCTGCCTTCTGTACCAAACTTAACATACAGGTCACCATTTCGATAGACTTCAAATACGTGATCAAAAATTTGGCCTGCTGCAGCGAGTTCGCACAGGCCACCGTATGTATGCAACAAAGACATATCAGCAAAATACACATCTGAGCTGGAATAATTGTCTCCATTTGAATTATGCGACATAACAGCGAAATCTGACCAGTTGTCGACGACATAGTCAACAATTTGCTCCCGAGTCTCTCTAGCCAGAAGCTCGTTACCGTATAGTATATAAGAAACAGCCCGAAACAGGCATGCGCCGTCTCCTACAATACGGACTACAGTGTGTGGTACTGCAACACCACAGATATTAAGAATTTCACTTATCATTTTAATAAGAAAAGAACAGTAGAAATATAAATATATTTAAGTAATTAGTATAGTTTTAGTGAAGTGTTGTACACTGAACACTCGAACCAAATCCAAATAATCAGAAAAATTAACCAACTCCAAACAAATGTTTATATAAATGTTAAATTGAATACCCAGTGTAATATTACCCTACCCAGATAAACAATTTATTTAAAACAATCAAATCACAAAACAACGAAATCAAATCCAGTATTAAAGCCAAGTCAATATTAACAACAGAAAAACACCAATATAATTTCAAACTTTAGAACGAACGATTTAAATAACAATTTGCTATTAAGGTTTGACCTATACTTCGAATTTTATGTCTGTACGACGAATCAAACCTATGCGTGTTTTTAAAAAATGTCAGCGCCATCTAGTTTGAGTTATGTTACACCTAAATGAATAATTCCATGCAAACCTATCAATAATTTTCTTGAAATTACATAAACATTAGCTAAGCCAATTTGATTTAATTGTTTTAGAAAAGAAAAGAAAAGGAAAAGTTAGAAGTTTTAAGGTTTATTTAATCGACATGGTTAGTATGTAGGTAAGTTATTGACAATCTTATTAAATTATCAGGGGCGCTGCAGGAGATATATTTCTCCCAAACTGTGGATTCGATTTATTTAAGACGGGCCTGTTGATCTAGTGGTTAGACACCCTGGCTGCTACCCAATAGGTAGTGGGTTCGATTCCCGCCAAATGTCTTGTTATTTATCTGTTTAAGTATGTATTTACAAAAAAAAAAGTATATAAGTAGTATAGTATCAGTTATCCGATTTCCATAATACAGGCTCTGCCTAGTTTGGAATCAGATTACCGTGTGTGGTATTTTCCTAGAATATTATTATTATTTCGATGTTTTAAAGATCGAATTTTTTAAAACATTTTCCAAGAAATAATATAGGTAATTCCCTTTTAAGCAACTGGTTGCGAATCTCAGTTGCTATGACGGCCGGAAGGTATTTACACATTTATTCCCAAAACTTGGTCCAAAAAGTCTGATGTTGTTGTTTATCTGTATTTTGGTATGCGGAATCATTGCTCTGATTTTTAGGCGCAAATGGGTTTTACGAAATTCATGTGGTAAGTAAATTATTTAATAACTGACAAAGTTACGTGTCAGTGTGATGAAAAAAAATGTTATCCATACAAACTTTGAGAGCCCATTTGACCCACTTAAGGGTTGATTTTAGAAAAATGCTGGTTTCTAGCAGGTTTCTTAGATTCTTGTGTGCAATACATAAAATAAGCGTTGCGACTGTAGGTCAAAAACATTTTTTGGACATCTATAGACCCTTTTAGGGGTTGATTTTCAAAAAATGATTATTCAGATATGGATTGCTTTAATTTGATAAATGTATTCGCAAAGTTTCATCAATGCATTATGAATTTTTTATCCGCTTCTCATACTCAAAAACCAAGCTAAAACCCCTTTTATGGTTGATTTTCAAAAAGTTGTGATACACATGTTTTTTTATTTATTTTGCTCAGTACACTGACAAAGTTTGGTGTCCGTGTGACGAAAAAATTTTTTTTCCATACAAACTTTGATACAAATTTTAGAAAAATGCCGAAAATTAGTTTCTTCAATTGCTGTGTTGAGTTTATTTACCAAGTTTTGTTACTCTAGCTGCATCATAGCATTCAATGAAAATATTTCTTTGTGCAAACTTTCCAACCCCTTGAAATGACCTTAGGGGTTGATTTTCGAAAAATGCCGGAAATAGGTTTCTTAGATTCTGGCGTGCAATATATAAATTAAGTCTTATGACTGTAGCTCAAAAAACATTTTTTGGACCCCGATTGGATCCCTTTCGGAATTGATTTTCAAAAAAATAATTATTCACACATGGATTGCTATAATTTGATAACGTATTCGCAAAGTTTCATCAATGCAGTATGGATTTTTTTTTCCGCTATTCATACACAAAAACCATGCTAAAACCCCTTTCATGGTCGATTTTCAAAAAGTTGTGATACACGTGTTTCTTTATTTCTTTTGCTCAGTACACTGACAAAGTTTGGTGTCCATGTGATGAAAAAATTTTTTTTTTCCATACAAACTTTGATACCCCATTTGACCCACTTAGGGGTAGATTTTAGAAAAATGGCGAAAATTAGTTTCTTCAATTGCTGTGTTGAGTTTATATACCAAGTTTCGTAACTCTAGCTGCATCATAGCATTAAATGGAAATCCTTCTTTCTGCAAACTTTGAAACCCCATTAAAAACCCTTAGGGGTAGTTTTTTATAAAATGCTGGAAATAGGTTTCTTAGATTCTTGTGTGCAATATATAAACTAAGTTTTATGACTGTAGCTCGAGAAACATTTTTTGGACCCCAATTGGACCCCTTTACGAGTTGATTTTCAAAAAATGATTATATGCACTTGGATTGCTATAATTTGATTAATATATTCGCAAAGTTTCAGCAATGCAGTATAAATTTTTTTTTCCGCGTTGCATACTCAAAAACCAGGTTAAAATCCCAATATGGGTCGATTTTCAAAAAGTGTGATACACGTGTTTCTTTATTTCTTTTGTTTAGTACACTGACAAAGTTTCATGTCCGTGTGAGGAAAAAAAATTTTTTTTCCATACAAACTTTGGGAGCCCATTTGACCCACTTAGGTATGGAATTTCGAAAAATCCGTTCTTATTGTTCACCTAGACTATTTGAATAATGTTGGTTCCAAATTTCAAGATTGTACGTAATATGGTTTTTGCTGTATCGTGATTCCTAGAAAACACCCTGCTCTTTTATTAATATAGATAAAATAGTTTTTATTTATTATATATATATATATATATTATAAATATATTGAAGTCGGTGCTAGCACATCATGTTAACTAAGACTAGCACGAGCTGACACCGACTTCAATATATTTTCGTTATTTTATGCTTTTTAGATAATTTTTTATTTACTTTGAAGTCGGTTTTTATTTTTTTGAAAAATAGTTTATTTAACACTTTTTAGTGACTTTTATTTGAGCAAAATAGGCATCAACACTATCACGCAATTCGAACGTCTACGTTACAGTAACTTACTGAAAACATAAAAAGTTTATATCTCTTAAACTACTGGACCGATTTTGATGAAACTTGTACTCTACCCTAAGTTGAAAAATACTCTAACTATTGCAAAAAGAATTTTCGAAATCGGACCTGTAGTTTCTGAGAAATCCGTGGACAAACCTACATACATACATACACTCATAAAATTTGGATAATTTGTTTAGAAGCCCACATAGACTAACATATATTAATATTACGCATTTTTATTAATATTATATACATACGCGTCGAATACAGAACCTTCTTTTTGAAGCCGGTTAAAAATTCAATTTCCCTTCAATGTGGGAGAAATTTCCACTAGTTCAATTTATAGTTAGTAAGTCAGAGTCCGAAGGGCCCCTGAGCTTGAGGGCCCTGGGGCACTGCCCCATCTAGCCCTCCGGTAGCTACGCCACTGCCATATGGTTAATATAATTAGCAATTTTCTATCTTAAATTGTCATAGTTTAGACATGGTCCGTAAAACAAATGCTTTGCCGTGTACTGTAACTACATTAGAGTCGATTTCATTTTTGATTAGATTTGCCGTGTCGCTCAAACGGTAGCAGTTTTGAGTAATAAAATAATTGAATTCACTTATGACCATCTGATCCCAAGAAGTAATCTGTAAGAGACTGTAGGTATCTTTTTTCCATCCCAACGTTGCCTGGAAGAAATCGCGGATAGCTGCCCTTTGTAGTTTCTGCAATACCTTTTTATTAACCGGCTTCAAAAAGAAGGTTCTCTATTCGACGCGTATGTATGTAATATTAATAAAAATGCGTAATATTAATATATGTTAGTCTATGTGGGCTTCTAAACAAATATACCAAATTTTATTGATGTATGTATGTATGTATGTATGTATGTATGTATGTATGTATGTATGTAAGTATGTATGTATGTATGTAGGTTTGTCCGCGGATTTCTTAGAAACTACAGGTCCGATTTCGAAAATTCTTTTTGTAATAGTTTGAGTATTTTTCAACTTAGGGTAGAGTATAAGTTTCATCAAAATCGGTCCAGTAGTTTAAGAGATATAAACTTTTTATGTTTTCAGTAAGTTACTGTAACGTAGACGTTCGAGTTGCGTGATAGTGCTGATACCTATTTTGCTAAAATAAAAGTCACTAAAAAGTGTTAAATAAACTATTTTTCAATAAACTATTTTAAAAAAAATATAAACCGACTTCAAAGTAAATCATCTAAAAAGCATAAAATAACGAAAATATTATTGAAGTTGGTGTTAGCGTACCTGCTGTGTATATTCTGCACCAACTTCAATAATATTTTCGTTATTTTATGCTTTTTAGATGATTTACTTTGAAGTCGGTTTATATTTTTTTTAAAATAGTTTATTTAACACTTTTTAGTGACTTATTTTACCAAGATAGGTATCAGCACTATCACGCAACTCGAACGTCTACATTACAGTAACTTACTGAAAACATAAAAAGTTTATATCTCTTAAACTACTGGACCGATTTTGATGAAACTTGTACTCTACCCTAAGTTGAAAGATACTCTAACTATTACAAAAAGAATTTTCGAAATCGGACTTGTAGTTTCTGAGAAATCCGCGGACAAACCTACATACATACATACATACATACATACATACATACATACATACATACATACATACATACATACATACACTCGTGAAATTTGGTAAATTCGTTTAGAAGCCCACATAGACTAACATATATGAATATTACGCATTTTTATTAATATTACATACATACGCGTCGAATACAGAACCTCCTTTTTTGAAGTCGGTTAAAAAATAAAAACCGACTTCAAAGTAAATTATCTAAAAAGCATAAAATAACGAAAATATATTGAAGTCGGTGTCAGCTGGTGCTAGTGTTAGTTAACATGATGTGCTAGCACCGACTTCTATATATTTTCGTTATTTTATGCTTTTTAACCGGCTTCAAAAAGAAGGTTCTCTATTCGACGCGTATGTATGTAATATTGATAAAAATGCGTAATATTAATATATGTTAGTCTATGTGGGCTTCTAAACAAATTTACCAAATTTTATGAGTGTATGTATGTATGTATGTATGTAGGTATGTATGTATGTATGTATGTATGTATGTATGTAGGTTTGTCCACGGATTTCTCAGAAACTACAGGTCCGATTTCGAAAATTCTTTTTGCAATAGTTAGAATATTTTTCAACTTAGGGTAGAGTACAAGTTTCATCAAAATCGGTTCAGTAGTTTAAGAGATATAAACTTTTTATGTTTTCAGTAAGTTACTGTAACGTAGACGTTCGAGTTGCGTGATAGTGTTGATACCTATTTTGCTCAAATAAAAGTCACTAAAAAGTGTTAAATAAACTATTTTTCAAAAAAATAAAAACCGACTTCAAAGTAAATTATCTAAAAAGCTTAAAATAACGAAAATATATTGAAGTCGGTGTCAGCTGGTGTTGGTGTTAGTTAACATGATGTGCTAGCACCGACTTCAATATATTTTCGTTATTTTAAGCTTTTTAGATAATTTACTTTGAAGTCGGTTTTTATTTTTTTGAAAAATAGTTTTTAGATAATTTACTTTGAAGTCGGTTTTTATTTTTTGAAAAATAGTTTATGTTTATTCATGTGTGTACAATAAAGAATGCTGTAGGTACCTACAAGATATAAATGAATTATATAAGTATGTTATATACCTATAGATTTTCTGCAGCATTCCCGTGATGCTAGTTTTAGATACCTACTATTTGAATACCAGCTCTGCACTAGCGGTACATTATGGTGTATGTCTCTTCAAACAACTGATGAGGAATATGTTATCTGTTTTGTAACTTCCGAGTCGAAGCGTCCGTGGCTCAGCAGAAAACCGTTGGCATTGCGATGCAGAATCACGCGGGGAGCAATAATTTTGTATAGTTGTTTGTTTCTTACTGGGTAGGACAATGCAGACCTATTACCGGACGCGCGGACGGTCTGAAAATAAGATTATATGATACGTCGAACGTATACGTCGTCAATGCGTCGGATTGGCATGTAAAAAGTCAGTCCTGCGCCTGACCTCTCCCCGGTCTCGTCGGCCTTCCGTATCATCAGATTGTGAGAGCAAAAGGAAGAGAATCAGCCAGCACAGATTGGCCACTTTGGTCGAATTGGCCTGGAGGACCTTATTATTTCTGATTAAGTGTTCTTTTGTTGTCCTGCGAGTGTGTCGGGCAAATGAATGCATTTGCTTTCTTTTTTTCAAAACCCTACAAACCAATTGTCTTTCATCACGCCTGCGTTCATACATTTATTGTTCTATTTTTGATCTTGTAAACAAGAACAGGGAATACTTAAAATACCTATAGCCTATAGGCTAGGGTATCTAACTATTAAAGTAACAGGCTTATAGGCCTTTGCTTGATTTTGGATTACCTCACTAAGATCAACTCATTGTTCATTAAAAAATGGCATCGCTGTGCCGTGTTGATCTGTACATTTTACACACACTTTATTAGGCAGGTACCTAATTATGTCAACGATAAATTAATGAAACTATCATCGTTATTAATACTACATACATACCTACGTTTGTTGCCATTTGCCATGTGCAATCTTTTCAGAGCATTGACCTTACTGTTTGTGTAAATAAACTTTAGTTGTTTCTGCCTGGCGGTTGACAGTAATTTGTCGTCACCGTGTTGTTTTTGATTTACGAGTAGAAAGGGTTCTTTCCACACTAGGTACTTAAAAGAAAGCTTTTCCTTATATGTTTCAACTAGTAGGTATATAGTTTGTGGACAAATAACGTATCTACTTCCGCACTCTACATTACTTTTTGAATTCCTGTATTCTACTTTTATATTATTTTGCTATACTGTTTTTATTACATGGCATATTTCTAATTATTTTTTCAAGCGATCATCGGATTGAGCTGTATTAGCCATACTTTCTTAACTTTAGTTATATGGAGTTGGTATATACGATGATAGAGCTGAAACTTGGTCCCAGGATTGTTTAAACTACACAACATAGCTGCTCACCATCGCAGGTTCATTAGAATTATTTATTTTATCACATCATACGCGTATGATTTATGTATTTAGAACGTTATATGTATGAGAAAAGCCTAAGCTAAAAGCCTATGCAAAATTATAAACTTAAATCTCAGTGGTATTTAAAGGATTTAGAAATGTGTGTGTAAGTTTTAGTACTTGGATGGTATATAGGTAGGAGTGCTAAGTCAGCGACGTCGGCGTCGGCGGCGCCTCGTGCCCCGCCGTGTTTACGTCTAATTTTGGCGCGAGCGCCTCGACGCCCCGCCCGCGCGCGTCTCCCGCTCTGCCCATTGAACAGCCGGTATACGCGCGCGGTTATTTCGGCTTGCCGAAGGCGGCACGGCGACGCCACGGAATATCCTCACTCGGCTATTTTCTGTTGCCTATCGATGTAGGTTACGGTTTAGGATAGATTTTTTTTGTCACAGAACAATTAATACAGTTGAGATTGTCATTTATGTATACTTACAGGGATAATACAGTAACTGTGATAACAACAATACTAAACTAAATTATTTCGATGGAAGATAACATCTGTAAGAACATCTTGCGCAAAAACATCTTTAGTAGGCGCTTGAGATGTGACTGATTACTCCTATTATTCGTGTAAACATTCGCTTACTTATCTTCAATGAGCGTTTTCGATAGCTGCGATAGGCGAATTCGAGAAACTTTCTAACCATCGCATCGTTTATTATGTTAAAAAACGACTGAACTAACTATGTTACATCTCCATTTAAGTAAGTACCTAAGTAGATTTAATGTAGGTTTATAACTTATATGGTTTTCTCTTATAATATAGGGGCTGTTATTATATTATAGAGGGTATTAAACTTAAATTTAATTTTAAGTAATTAAACTTTTTAACAAATTGAGTATGACGTATCAATTTAATTGTCCTAATTATTATATCGATGCCAATATTAACTTATTGAAATAACTATTAATCTTAGATGAAGTCGTATTCTGTCTACCCTATTAATATTATTAAGTATGTAGATATTAAGCAATGTAACAGCTCAGTTGGCGAGCGCTTGCCTTGGAAATGAGGTGCGCAGGTTCGTACCCCGGCCTGCACCTCTGAGTTCTTTAATTAATTATGCGCGAATCGTCTTTGTGCGATTGTTACTAGCTTTCGGTGAAGGAAAACATCGTGAGGAAACCTGCATGTCTGAGAAAGCCTAAATAGCTTTCGAATGACGTGTGAAGTCCGCAAACCCGCACTTGGCCAGCGTGGTGGACTATGGCATAAATCCCTTCATCATTGTCCGGTGAAGCTGCAATAGCCATCTGCGGTTAACAGCGTCTATCATTCCCAAAAAAAAAAAAAAAAAAAAAAAAAAAAAAAAAAAAAAAAAAAAAAAAAAAAAAAAAAAAAATAAAAAAAAAAAGGATGCCCATACCCAACAGTAGGACAAAAACAAGGGCTGGTATTATTATTATTAAGTTTTGCTTGTTATGGCTGGTCTATTTTTAAGTAGGTAGCTGCTACTTCTATTATGTCTTTGACTATACCTATGCCAAAAAGGTCAATTATTTTGAGTAATTATATTGACTCGTAAAATTTCTCCGTATAATAGGCAACTATAGCGTTTCTCGGAAATTAAATGTTTTTCGCACAAAGTTGTAGTCTCGCATAGTAGGTAATGAAATGTTATATCATTGACCTTTTTATCAATATTTGCGATTCAGATAGGTATATTAAGACTCGATTTTAAGGGTAATTTGAATAACTTGTTTCCATTTGTAATTATTTATAATAATGGAGGTCTTGAAAACATCTTATTTACAAGTTACCTAAGTAGTAAATATTCGTCAAAAGTTTTTATTTTGTTCTCAGAAACTAGATGGTCTAGCTGATCTCGGTCAAGAACGATGTCACATGAACATCCTATTTTAGCATGGTTCAATAAAAATAAGTTTATCTAAACAACTAATTTCTAACCACAGACAAGTTAACATATGTTATGTTAACTTGTAGTATGTTTCGAAATTAACATTTACAAAGAAGTGTATGTAGTAGCGTACTATGCAAAAGTCCATTCTTAGATCTGGGGCCCTACCAGCACTTAGCAGTATTATTGTAATCTTTCTTTCTCGACAGAAAGTGATAGAACTGTAAGTTATACATAATCTATTTATACGTATATTGACGTCTCCTGAGGACGTCTCTACCGTCTCTACCTCGTGTAAAGTAAGTTAGAGGTGGTGGCTTGGCTTAAGAATACGGATTCCTGTCATTTCTGTCACGTCATCTAGTCTAGAGATCAAATTATAGAATAATTAGCATAATAATATATCGATGGGAATAAAGAACATAAAGATTTTATAAAACAATGTAAGTATAATCTCCTATACAAAAATAATGTAAGTAACTAAGTATTGTATTTTTTTTTGTGTCGTATGGTTAGTGGTAACCTGTTGTCAGAGTTTTTAAGCTGCCCTTAGGTCTATCACTTAACCTAATTGTATTGTAATAAACTAATTGTACCTATTGTCCTATACAAAAATAATTATTATTGCTGTATTTATTATTTGTTAATTTTTTTACTAGATTCATAACAATAGACAAGTTTGTATGTGATTAGAAATGATGAAATACATATGTGCGCACGTATTCTCATGTGTATGAGCCATGATGATACACTAGTAGCCTTATTTATTCTAAGTTCTTATAGCTAGTTGTAGGTGTTGGCGTACTTTAGGTTTTTCTGCAAAATTTCATGCTTTCCGTACATGCGTTCTCTGTCAGTTAGTGTTAAGGATTTTATTAAATAGTAATTTATTTTAGGTTTGTCTGACCTCTCTGAAAAACATAACAAAAAACAAACACTTACCTACCTAGGTACTTACTTATAACTAATCTTAAATCCTTAGATTAATAATTGAACAACATAAATCAACTTTTCTCTTATTATTTTGATCTTATTATATACGATACTAGATAGTTAGAATAGCTGTAAGGTTCGTAAAACCCTGCTTGCTTATAATTGAATCTGGTAGACGTGGTCGTGCTGGTCGTTTGCCCTCCGCAGTATAAACGAGCCCATGCCTTGTGATGTTACCGCGGTTAGCCTTGGAGGCTGCAGCGCGATCCGACTTCTCGGAATCGATGTGAAGCCCCCGCGCCTCTCGCCACCCTTCGTAATCGCCTTTCCTGTCAGGACACGCTTATAGTTGTTTATGGTCTACCTGTGAGGATTGGTGATGCACCATCACAATATCGATAACACGCATGATTTATTATTCTCAATGATGAACGAGAAAGAGTTTTTTCATTGATTGACTTGATTGATTTCATAAATGAACACATACCTACGTTTGAGCATTGCAGTACTAAATACTGTCGTTAACCCTAGTTTTTCAGGAAGTTACTATTTGCAGGAAATAAAATGTGATAATCGGATTTCCGCTTTCCGCGTAGGTAAATGAGCGGTAAGTGATAACTATTACGAAAATTATATTTTTCTGACTTATTCTTCGAATTCTTCATGAACTATATAATTAAGTTATATTTAATTTTACTTAGTTGAATACAGACGTAAAAAAAGCTTAGTGTAGAGGAAACCCTCCGATTCTTCGGAGTCTCTGGACGTTTGGAGTGTGGGCCCTAGAATTAGAGCGACGGCGACTCCGAGGAGGAGGAGGAAAATAAAAGTACTTATATTGACGAGTGATAGGATCATATTGATCACAACCTATTATTTCCTTGTACATAAAACGTGTTTAATTACTTACTGCGAAATAAATTGTGTTGGTATGGAAACAAAATATCGATAAGTATAGAGAATGGTCACCTCCACACTAGCCATTGTCAGTTTATCTCTTTTTAGTTTCTTTCTATACACCTGAGTTGTTAGTAACAAAGGCATTGATTTTTTCTCTCAGCTCCGCCCCGGCCTTTGAGGGGCTCAACGCGTTTCTCGGTACCGGCGCCGATCATTCAGTAATCTTCGATAACCAGCCGATAGCGCTCTGTGGTGTGGACCAGGCCGCTCCACTTTTGAACATGCCAAATTTATAAACAGAAACACCAACCAGAGAAGAATAATGTAAGATAACATCTCACTTAACCTACATTCAACGAATCCGGTATCATTTTAATCATCTATCCACCGAAAACTAAAATCATCAGCTTTCTTCTACAATGCACTGCTCATGATTGCTTACTTGTATCAATAATGACACAAAAAAAATCTGATATAGATTTTCTATCTTGTTTAAATGAAAATGTTAATATTGACCATTAGTGCGTAGGTATATGAACATAATTATTTCACACTACACTGTATGGATGTCATAATAATAATTTATAATACTTACCTACCATCATAAACTGTAATGATTTTGTCTAAGACAATATGATTTGCGAATGTCTGTGAGTGTTATCGCAGGTTTATGAAGGCTAAACAGATTTTGCCGAAATTTAGTGTAGATAGGCAATTTAGATGCTGAAAGATCTGAAGACGAAAGTCGCGGCCCATAGCTAGATATTTGTGATGCTGCTGTACTAAGGCCCATGTCGGCCTAATCCGAAACGACCTTGGATATTCAAACAATGGTAACTGGGACGAATATTATGTAAATCAGCAGTGACATTTTAAAACTAGGGGGCGAGGTGTCTACGTTCCCTTCTCTACTGGCATTTCGCAACTCAGGTATGCGCTTTGTTGCGAATGTTCGATTGTCCTACATAAATATTAATGTTAGAGTCTATAGATCATTGGATATGTTTTTCAAATCATTACCACTTAAATACTGTGGATATACTTACTTATATATTTTTGTGTTGAGGGTAAACTGGTCATGCAAATCTAATATGGAAATGATCATCTTCATTCGTCCACATCCTAAAGTTGGACATTTACTACCTCGGGGCGGCATGGCTGACTATTAAAATGGACTATATATTTCATTATATCTTTGAAGAAACGAAAATCATCTACCTGCTGGTCGTTTATCCTGTCGCATCAATGACGTTGCGTTGCTGCAGCGTAGAAGGGTTCAAGGACCGCTAAGTCATTTAGTTGCCAGGTACGAGCTCGCCCCGAGGCGGGTGATATTATTCTCTGTTCAAATTGGCTGCGTGTGGGGAACACTAGCCCGGATACTGGGTGTCGTCTGATTAGCGTGATAAACTGAATTTTGCAGATTATCTACCCGCGAAATTTCCATAATTCCTCTAATCAGAAGCAAAAGAGTCGTCATGTTCGGTCAATATCTTTTTGAAATAGTAGTGAACAACTGTATAGTCGCACTATACCTACCTGCATAAAGTGCAATTGGAATTACAATAAACTATTTTTTAAAAAATAATAACCGACTTCAAAGTAAATTATCTAAAAAGCATAAAATAACGAAAATATTATTGAAGTTGGTGTTAGCGTACCTGCTGTGTATATTCTGCACCAACTTCAATAATATTTTCGTTATTTTATGCTTTTTAGATAATTTACTTTGAAGTCGGTTATTATTTTTTAAAAAATAGTTTATTTAACACTTTTTAGTGACTTATTTTACCAAGATAGGTATCAGCACTATCACGCAACTCGAACGTCTACATTACAGTAACTTACTGAAAATATAAAAAGTTTATATCTCTTAAACTACTGGACCGATTTTGATGAAATTTGTACTCTACCCTAAGTTGAAAGATACTCTAACTATTGCAAAAAGAATTTTCGAAATTGGCCTTGTAGTTTCTGAGAAATCCGCGGACAAACCTACATACATACATACATACATACACTCGTGAAATTTGGTAAATTCGTTTAGAAGCCCACATAGACTAACATATATGAATATTACGCATTTTTATTAATATTACATACATACGCGTCGAATACAGAACCTCCTTTTTTGAAGTCGGTTAAAAAAAAAATATGATGATTTAAGATCATAGTTGTTATAATGGACTTCATTGGTTTAATTTTTAACCGGCTTCAAAAAGAAGGTTCTCTATTCGACGCGTATGTATGTAATATTAATAAAAATGCGTAATATTAATATATGTTAGTCTATGTAGGCTTCTAAACAAATTTCCCAAATTTTATGACTGTATGTATGTATGTATGTATGTATGTATGTATGTAGGTTTGTCCACGGATTTCTCAGAAACTGCAGGTCCGATTTCGAAAATTCTTTTTGCAATGGTTAGAGTATTTTTCAACCTAGGGTAGAGTACAAGTTTCATCAAAATCGGTCCAGTAATTTAAGAGATATAAACTTTTTATGTTTTCAGTAAGTTACTGCAACGTAGACGTTCGAGTTGCGTGATAGTGCTGATACCTATATTGCTAAAATAAAAGTCACTAAAAAGTGTTAAATAAACTATTTTTGAAAAAATAAAAACCGGCTTCAAAGTAAATTATCTAAAAAGCATAAAATAACGAAAATATATTGAAGTCGGTGTCAGCTCGTGCTAGTCTTAGTTGACATGATGTGCTAGCACCGACTTCAATATATTTTCGTTATTTTATGCTTTTTAGATAATTTACTTTGAAGCCGGTTTTTATTTTTTCAAAAATAGTTTATTCTATGTTCAATTCTAAAGTAACAACAACGAAAATGTTAACATTAGATATGGTCTCCGCTTTGTGCTTTTGAAAAATTTATCTTAGATCAAAATATTACACTAAATGACCCTGAGAAATGGACTTCAGTAATTTGAGATTTAAAAAAATCCCTAATAAAATACATATCAGCGTACTCCGAGAACATCCAAAAATGTACCTAGCAATTCTAATCACTTCTCTGAGCAATTGATGAAGTAATGCCGTAATGCGATGGTTAGCAGCGATGATGCGAGGTGAGTGATACGCCGCAATGGTCGGCGGGAGAGAACGGGATGCATATACAAACACTCGAGTCCAAAGTCCGCGACCACCGACCGCGGACCGGCATAGGACAGTAGCCTCAATGCTGAGACGAGACACACACATATATATAAACACCCCGAAGACACAGAGAAAAAGCATTATCCTCTATTTCCGAAAATTGGAGGATACGATATAACATTTACTTCTGTCCTATATTTCTAATAGTTTATTTGAATGCTTCATAATACGGACTGGAATCAACAATAGCGGAAACTTGAAATAAAAATATTGCTCTATCCAGCGCACTAACTGTTTGTCTACAACCAGTTCCGGTGCAGGAGCAGCGAGCAATGTCGACCACAACTATTAGGACTTCCTGTCAGTCCACCAGTGAATGAGCGCGCTATCCGCAACCTGGCCAGCGTTGGCCATATGAATGGACTGTGCGTAGTTACTGCACAATGAATTTATTCGTGCAAGCTTCCGTTGGCGCCGGACATATGCTCCGTGTTCTGCCTTTTTCGCTGATTAACGTCTAATTATAGGGCACAGCTCTCTACCACATGACTCTAGTGACTCAGTCCGGCTTAATAACTGCACTGAATAATGCTGTTCGGGACTTATTAGTAGTTGCGCGCGGTTTAGGAGTGCGGTGTGCATTTAGCTCAGTGGGAGTACGCTCATTTAGGGTGTCTTCAGTAAGTTATGCATTATTCATTTTATATCAGCGCGGGTTAGCTGTTGTAGGTAGATCATAACATGGATAAACAATTCTGACCACTCCTAAACCGTAGTAAATCAACGGTTCTGTTTAAAAACCGAGTTGATCTTTTTCAATTAGATATTTGATTGGTAAGATTGAACAGATCACATTCATTTGAACTGTAAAATCTAAGTAATGATTACTGATGAATGATCGATCTTACAGAGCTTTCGTTTCCACGCTATCCGATTCGATATTGGTACCTATCGGTCGCTCCGATCACTCTCTGTGTATTTGTTACACTTATTTTATTTATGACAATACTGAAATTACAGTAACATACAGAAATAATAAGGTAGGTATCGCTTAGCTTTAAAGTAGATAGGTAATAAGTTCACATTTGGAGATCTTTCTGAGAATTATTGGTGAATTGAAGGAGTCAGAGATAAAGCATTGTACCTAACTTGTAACGGCGACCCGGATGCTGTCTCAATAGCGGTCTGTGGCTAACTGACTCAACCCGGCCCGGCGCGGCGCCAGGTCACGACGCTGCTATCCTTGCCTTGATACACGCGAATACAACGCTGCTCAACCATGTATTATCTACTAAATAGTAAATATTTATATATGCGCCAAATGTTGATAATTTATCAATTTGATAATTGTCAATAAGTTTATAAAAATATTATCGTGAATTTCTTATTGGTATTGACAAGGTCGAGTTAAAAGAAGCCACACACAGTGTCTGCGGTCGCAGTATTCTGAGATAAGGCGAACGACGTGTATCACCTCTTTACTTTCTAAAGCTAGATGAAAAAACACGTTGTTAACCTCTGGCAGCGAGAGGCAGGCGGTGCGGCAAGGCCGACCGGTCCGGTCACCGGCGCGCCCAGCCGCCTGCACTGCTGTGCGTGACTATACACGCACCGAGAGATGTCTATTACTCTACAGCTACACAAAAGCCTAAACTCCTTATATTGCGTATGGTAAGGGTCAGACTCATGGATAATCCATTTGGTTGCCACTGAATTTTCACGCACGTAGGTACCTACGTGCGTGTACATGATTTTCACTGACACAGTTACAGTTGTCAAATCACGCATATAAGTAAATACGATACACAAAAAAACATCAACATTGACTGACTGATACTTTTTGATTGCAGTATAATAACTTTTTCAACTGGTAAGCTGTCGTGTTCGGTGGTGATACTAAAACATTCGTTGCTTTGATGACAAGGAGAGCAAGGATTGATTTACTATGTTTAGGTACATCAAAAGCTGGCTGGCGCCCGGTGTCGGAAGAGACGAGTAGTCGTTACGTCGTCGTCAACGCTATTTCCAGTAACGGCCATTTGAACTCGCGTTGGAAAAGTCTAATGTTCATATTGCAAGTTGTTTCTAATTCATAACTTACAGTCACAGAAGGAATATGTGGATACTTACGTTATATACGATTTGGCTGCAACAGTAGATCCTATAATAAAATCATCGGCCGGAAGTCGATGCGTCACTAGTGCGTTTTCGTCCACTTCTGTTTGTGTGGGTATAATGTGCGCTTTACAGTGTAGGTAGTACGGCGTAGACAGTTTGATAATATCGTTGCTGATTGTCAAGCGCATGCGAGAACGGCCAAGACTGCAGATTGCGATATATTCGTAGTATTAAAGACGGTGGATCTCACTCAGAGACATACAATTAAATTAACTGACTGAGTCGTGTTCATTTGTGTGATGTACAGTTACACGTTGCTCTAACGCTTGTATAGTATTACTGATTATTCGTGTGTGCGTTTATTTACGTACGCGAGCGCCGACTCGTCCGAGATTCAAATTTAGAATGCCGTCTCCGCCATGTTGTTCTCAGTGAAAAACCTATACGATCCGTCGTGTGGAAATCTGTGGGACTGTCACGAAGATAGCGTGGCGAATGCTTTTTAGATTACAAACAATACTACTAATGTATACAGCAGTCTAAGTAGATACATATAGTACATCCTCATACTAATAATAAATTCGTTATTTTCAAGTACTTATCCATACTTACTCATAGTATTAGATAACAATATTCACTTGTTAAATAATAGTTAAGTCTGCCAACCCGTACTTGGCCAGCGTGGTGGACTATGGCCTAAGCCCCTTCATCTTGAGGGGAGACCCGTGCCCAACAGTGGGACATAAACAAGGGCCGGTATTATAAATAATAGTTAATAATTGATAAGTATACATACATAATATAACATTATTATATGAATAAATGCGCCCTGCGCTGGTGCGCAAAAAAGCAATCAACACGTAAACATCCCTGATGCAATACAGAAGCGAGATAGCCCCATCAATACTCTTAAATCTTTATTGTACTGTAGTCGAAGGGCACTGTACGATTTCTGCGTAAAATTGTCATAGTCATGCTAAGGATCATTGGTTTATGAAAACACTCTTTTCTCTGTAGTAAAGATTTCTTGTTAAATTTTCATTGTTGTGTACCTAAGGTAGGTATTTATTGAATCCTGAGACCGTCTGAGAGATCAGTTTACGTAAATAAATTTCGTTGGTTAGTAAAACGTAAATGTGTTCATGTGAATGAATGAGTCACGCTCAGAATTGGTTTGGTTCAGTTATATTATAAGTATGCCAGATTGTTGTGAAGTACCTAATACTAGCACGACATCAATCACTTCATGATTTTTACCATTTTTATTTAGTTTGCAAATGGTATTCACATTCATAATTTTTTGTGGCAACAATAGAGACCACGTTGTTCGTTCCGTTTATTTGATATGCTAGTGTCAGAATTTATTCGACCATATTATAAATCGAAGGCAATCGAAGCAAAAGTACCTAAGTCAATGACTAATTTTGTATAGGAAATTAATAGATGAATGAGAAAAACATTAAAAGAATCCTTACCGTACAAGAGATCTAACTCTAACTGCGTATGGCCGTACATACAAACGTCAATTGGAGTTAATGATCAATGGGAGTGATGGCTGGTGCTCGATACAACTCGTGCGCGGGTGCTGCTTGGGGGGACTGGTCCGATTACTCTCCCTTTGGCCTTTTAGTTTGTTGTATTTTCGTCGTATTTTTTATTTTATTCGATGAATGATGATGATTAATTGTAACAAGACAAACATTGTTTAAAAAAAATATGTGAAAACATGCCGCTGAGTTTCTTGCCGAATCTTCTCAGTTGAGGCCGCGTTGTGATCCGGTGGTAGCTTTTAAAAAAAAATACAGTTCAAATTTTAATCCAGTTCCTGAAATCACATTAGTTCGACACTCGCAGCCAATTAATATTAATACTCTGATAGTAATGTCTTATAGAGACTAAACTGTCAATAATGTAGTAGTAAGTATAAAAGGCTCTAAGAGTCGTAATAATAAGATTTAAAGAATGCCATAATTAGTTTTAATTAACGAGAACTGAATTATGTAAGTGCGGTAGATTACTACCTCTATACTGATTTTCATTAAATATAGAACCATTCCGATTTATACCTAAAGCCCACATTCAATTAAATTCTTCTATTCATTTGAATATAATTATACTAGCCCCGGCTACGAGTGATTAATAATATTAATATAACTAAGCGCACAAAATATGTTTGTTGTGACATTAAATTAAGTACATATCTTTGAATTTCTCGGCTTTTCTCTACTATAATATGCATGTATACTACATGCATATTATAGTAGAGAAAAGCCCTATAAACCTTCCACTTGAATCACTTGGAAACTGCATTAAAATCCGTTGCGTAGTTTAAAGAACTTAGCGTACAAACAGCGGGAGCGACTTTGGTTTATACGATGTAAAGAAGAAAGATATATATACAATGATATTAATATCACTGTATAGATAGAAGAATGAGGCATAATGCTTTTAATCGCACATACGACGTGAAACACACAGCAGAAAAGAAATTACAATTGAGATAGATGACACAATGGATCTCTACCAGGGAACCATTTATAGATCCTTTCCATCTAGGAAAGGATCTATAAATGGTAAATGAACTTGAAACCTTTATCAATATTCTCAAGAAGAAAGAAGAAGAAGAGGTAAATGCCCCGAAAATCATAAGAGTTAAGTAAAATATATAATTGGTTTTACATATTTGTCATAAACGTATAACTATTACCGGATCACCACGCGGCCTCAACTGAGAAGAAGAAGAAACTAAGCGGGCTTGTCATTTTTTAACTTTTTTTATAAACAGTGCTTGTCATGTTACAATTAGATCAGCATCAGCGACAGTGTATCTTGCCGTTCAAAAGATCAAATACATATATGAGATACCTGTCAAGCGCTTCCTTCTAAGCGGCCTATATACTTACTTACTATTAATTAAAGGATATTAAGCATACTACTGGCATACCTACTTTAATTTACACAGATATATACAAAGGCAATTGACCAATAAGTCTAAAACAATGGTTTCCAACAGCCGTTTTGCAGAAGAGACGCACTTTGGTTAACGGTACACTTACGTACCTACTGTTTATACCAGCATCAACTACATTACCACTACAAAGAAACGATTTGCATGTCAATATTGTGTTGATATTCCACGATTTCCACTTGAGGCGCTCATTTGTTTGTATTCTTGCCTGCAACTCGTTCAGTTAATTTTCTGCTTTGAATTCTGATATTTTTGACTGGAAAACTCCAGTTGCTATATTTGGGTACAATAGTGGGTAACATTCCTCGCTGCTATGTTAGTCGATGCACTAAAACGCACATACCTACTCGTAGGTTCGCACGGCATTGTGCGACGAAATCAATCTAGCACATATTCTTAACTAATTTATATTGCTTAAGTCATTTCAAATTAGTAATGAATTTCGTCATGCCTTTTTTAGACGTTTATGTAACCAATCATTGCAATTAGCTCTAACTTTTGCCCGCGGTTTCTGCTGTGTAAAATAAGTACTTATGTTTATACATAAGTACTAAAGTACTAAGTACTAAGTAATAAAAATACAATTAATTAATTTCCATAAAAATATGCCATTCCCATCTTGTTTGCTGTGGTAATCATAGGTTTAACAAATCAGATGATGAACTAAGTACTATAGTAGCTCATCATCTGGTTTGTTTGCTATGAACTACTACAACAAACCAGATAATGAACTATTATAGTAGTTCATCATCTGGTTAGTTTGGTAGGAACTACTAAAACAAACCAGGTGATGAACTACTATAGTAGTTCATCATCTGGTTTGTTTGCTATGAACTACTACAACAAACCAGGTGATTAACTATTATAGTAGTTCATCATCTGGTTTGTTTGGCATGAACTACTATAGTAGTTCATCATCTGGTTTGTTTAACCTGTAATTACCACAGCTAACAAGATGGGAATGGCATATTTTTATGTAAATTCTTGCAAACCGAAAGTAATGGACAGTTAAATAAAAAAGTAAAGTCAGTTTAGTACTCTCTGACATTATCCTCACGAATATTTTCACATGAGAATACATCGAATAAATAATAAATCCAGGTTTGAACAGGATATTTTCCCACCTCAGGACTGCCTGGACGTTTGGGGTGTGGGCCCTAAACGTCGAGTACGGTGACGACTCTGAGTAGGACGGCGGTGAGGTTGCGACGGTCGTCCCTGTGAGCACCGTGACAGGTTCCCGGGGAGGTATGATGCGCTCCCGGCGGTGGGCTCAAATAGCATTAACACTTCCGCTGCTAAGCAAAAATCGGGCGCTCGGCGTATGCGGTTCAATATAGACAAAGTGAGTTTTGCGCACAGCCGTTAGCTCAATCAACGCGTGTGCTAACCATCTAACACGTTCGAGTCGGGCGTGTCGCGATGGCTATGCGCATCGACTCACTAGTCTAGTCGGCCGGTGGCATTACGTGTATGCGGCTTCGACTAGACAAGCGAGTTCCGCCGAGACACGACGGCTATGCGACTGGTAGTGGCCAGGGAAGTCGAACGCGTAGCACAACGGGTGAGCGAATTAACTATCGAGGGGAGTCTGTCCAACTAAAACAGCAGTGCGCATTGCCTCACGTGGCTAGTTTATAGTTTAGTGCTTTCAGTTCGAATATTTACGAATCAATGTATTTGTGTACCTATTCAGTTTTAATTCAAATTCAAAATTACTTTATCATTTCGCATAGCCCTTACGAGAGCACTAATCGATATACTATATATCCATGGCACTTATACATTATTGTCAAGTTTTTTTGAAATACCACAGGATGACAACGCGGCCTCTACTGAAAAATTTTAAATTAAAATTATGCTCTATTATTATTACCAATAATGATAATAGACTAATTTTATTAAAAATAAAATAATATATATAATAAAAATTTATGAAAAAGCCGATGAAAAATTTCAACACTAGAATGTTCAGAATCATGTACTGGATCCCTGGTATCGGTTTTCGGTACGATGTCCCTTACACCCCGTATAAAGGAAATGTGTGGGGGTTATTTCGAATTTCAAATGATGATGGTGAGGAAGATGTGAAAAAAAAAATATATATATTCTGGGACAATCCACACACGGTCATCTGATCCCAAACTAGGCAGAACCTGTACTATGGAAACCAGACAACTGATACTAATACTTATATACTTTTTTTTTTGTAAATACATACATATATAGATAAAACACCCAGACACTTGGTGGGAATCGAACCCACGACCTATTGGTCAGAGGCCAGGGTATCTAACCACTAGACCAACAGGCCCGCCAAAAAAATGAAAGATGTGAAAGATGATGATGATGAATGGTGATGATGTGTTATGATGAAGATGTGAAAGTTGATGATGATGGATAGTGATGATGTGCGATGATGGTGATGAAGGTGTGAATGATGATGATCATGATGAAAGGTGATGTGTGATGATGATGGTGATGAAGATGTGGATGATGATGATGAAATTTGATGATGGTGTTAAAGATGTGTATGGTGATGATGATGAATAGTGTTAAAGATGATTAATGGTGACGAAGATGTAAATGATGATGAAGATGATGAATGGTGATGAAGATGTGAATGATGATGATGATGAATGGTGATGATGTGTGATGATGGTGATGAAGGTGTGAATGATGATGATCATGATGAAAGGTGATGTGTGATGATGATGGTGATGAAGATGTGGATGATGATGATGAATTTTGATGATGGCGTTAAATATGTGTATGGTGATGATGATGAATAGTGTTAAAGATGATTAATGGTGACGAAGATGTAAATGATGATGATGATGAATGGTGATGAAGATGTGAATGATGATGATGATGAATGGTGACGATGTGTTATGATGGTGATGAAGATGTCAAAGATGATGATTATGGATAGTGATGATGTGTGATGATTGTGATGAAGATGTGACTGATGATGATCATGATGAATGGTGATGTGTGGTGTTGATGTGATGATGGTTACGAAGATGTGAATAATGATGATGATGGTGTTAAAGATGTGTATTGTGATGATGATGAATAGTGTTAAAGATGATGAATGGTGACGAAGATGTGAATGTTGATGATGATGAAGATGATGAATGGTGATGATGATTTACATATGTAGACTTGAAAAAAGACACGATATACTTAATTCAATTTGTAAATAAAATTCGTTGATCCACCGATCGGTTATCGTAAACGAAAAGACTAAACTAGTTTATGCCCAATTAGATCACAAAGTATAGAATGGATCTATACTGTCTTGTTTTAGTCGAATGTAACACTTTCGCTGCTAAGCAAATATCGTATGCGCACGACGTATACGGCTCAATATAGGCAAGGTGAGTCTTGCGCACAGCCGTTTGTTCAATCAACGCGTGTGCTAACCGACTAACACGGTCGAGACGGGCGTGCCGCGACGGCTATGCGCATCGACTCACTAGGCTAGTCGGCCGGTGGCATTACGTGTATGCGGCTTCGACTAGACAAGCGAGTTCCGCCGAGACACGACGGCTATGCGACTGGTAGTGACCAGGGAAGTCGAATGCGTAGCATAACGGATGTGCGAATTAACTATAGAGGTGCGTCCGTCGAACTAAAACAGCAGTGCGCATTGCCTCACCTGGCTAGTCGTAAACAATAGTGCTTTCGGTAGGTGCTAGTTTTCAAAATAAAGTAAATATTTAAGCATCAATGTACTTTATATTCAGTTTTCGAATTGTTATTGTAAACTACGTTAAATAATTATACTTATCATATTTATTTATATCAATCAGAAGGTGACGGTTGTATAGAAGTCTGGTCAAGTGGTTCAAGGGAATGGTCTTTTCATTGGCCTGCATCTGAACTTGTCTGATTCACTTGAATTACTTATAGTTGTAATTTATATATAAAATCTATGTAACCTCTACATATATTCACACTTTATGCAATGGACCGACCAAATCAACAGCGGTGGGTGGTCCCTTGAATGAGTGTACCGATTCAGCAAACAGCGAGATATGGCGACATGACAGCCACCACGACCTCTCTCTCAGGAGCGTTTCCTAATTACTGAAAGCTCAGACTTAAAGCATTTTGTCGAAAATTTTAAATTCGGGAGACCTGCACTTAAAAAAAATATAGTGGCATGTGAATAAAGTGTGTCATTAGACTACTAGTTTTGAGTTCATAATTTGAATATTACGATTAAGAATGTTCGTTATATTAGATAACTGAAAAAATAATCTATTATTTATAAATAATCAAATCGCTTATTATTTATTATCTTAGGCAAGCGTTATTTTTTATCCGTTATTTAAATTACATAGATATTGTACGACCACCACAGCCACCTGCCACGACGCGGCGATGTTACTAACGAATATATTAAAGGCTTATTACACCGTCCGTTATTTAGGTAGCTAAATGAGTTAGTCACTGAATTCAATGAAGTGTAATCGCATTTAGGAAGTTAGGATTCTAAATTCAGAGACAAGGATGGTTTCTAACTGACTAAATCACTTAGAATCCTAATTAGAAACGCATTTAGGAAGGTGTAATCGCATTTAGTCACTGAATTTCAACTCAGTCGCTGCGTGGCTCTCCGCGCGTGAGGACGTTGTTATCAAATTTTGGCAATCGCAGGTTAAGCAACGGTAGGCAAGGTCATTACAAAGATGGGTGACCGTTTAATTCTATTTGAATTAAGCGTCTCCGTACTTAGGAGGACATGCAAAAGTGGGTTTTAGTATTTAACCGACTACAAAAAAGGAGGTTATGTATTCGACACAAATGGATCTATTTTATTGTTCAAAAATTAAAAATAAACGACTATATTAATTGCCAATGCTAGGCAAATGCCAATTTTTTGGTGTTTGGACAAGATAATTCTATTATACATTAGTGCGGTAATTTACTAATTTAACTTTGTAGGAATAATTCTATTATACACTAGTGCGGTAATGTCATTACGCACGCGTGTCTTATAGCTATGTTTATGACCCTAAAAACGATGTAATAAGGCTCACTTTACGAGCAAGTGTGTTGAAAACTTTATTACAGTCGTATGCAACGCAAAGCAAGTAGCTAGTCTCATCAGAGCTAAATTATAACAAATGCCCTGGATGTTATGTTCGTTTTCTTCTCGGATCTTCTCAGTTGAGGCCGCGTTGTGAACCGGTGGAAGCTCTTTTTTTTTTTTTAAAAACATAACCTTTCAAAAGTGCTAGCGTTAAGCCTATTTGAAATAAACTATTTTTGTGTTTGAGTTTCTAAACGAAACGGAATTTTATGTCCATGTAGTAAAATATCATAATTATATGAGTACACTGTGAAGTAAAGGAGCTATAATTTAACGATAACGCTTAAACTAAGGTGGAAAATTGAATTTGAAAAAAAAACTGTTTTGCTGTGTTTTGATTGACCATAATCGTACGTATGTACACGTAAACATTATCTCTCTCCAACTTAAGAGCTGGGTTCTTGTCGGTGAAGCAATTTCCACTCTGCTCTATTATATACCTTCATTTTGACCTCCTGATACGACATTCCACCCACTTTTTCTGCTACCTGCTTCATAAAACTTCGTCTAGGTCTTCCTCTTCCCCTTTTCCCTTCTATTTTAGTATACATTATATACACACATCAAAAGTGTCTAGGGATCAACATATATTTTTGCAATAACTTTTCTCCTGATTGATATTAATTAAAATTTTCTTTAAGGATTCATCAAATAAAGTGTTTTCGTTTGTCACAGTAACGATAAACCAAGTCACCTTTGCATTAATAAAGAAATTTGCCATTTTCCTAATAAAGGGGTTTTTGACATTTGAACCACTAACACAAAAGTTCGAAAAAAAGACTGAAATAACAGTTTTCTTTAAAATTTTATTGGGTAACTTAAACAATTAATAATCCGTGTTTCTACCACGAACACTAACAACACAAGAACATCGGTTTGGCATACTCAAAATGAGTTCATCCAAATCACGCTGTGGAATGGCCGCCCATGTTCGTTGCAACAACAAAAAAAGGTCTTCTTGCGACTGGATACCCTCCATATTCGGCAGAGCTCTTCTCTGTAGCATATCCCATGCATGCTCAATCGGGTTCAAGTCTGGCGACTGAGCAGGCCAGGGCAGGACATTGATGTTAGCTGCGGCGAGAGTCTGTCTTACAACTCTTGCGGTGTGCGGTCGTGCATTATCATGCATTAACTGAAATAAGGGACCGATTTGCACTTGTAGAGGAACGATGACGTCTGATACAATCGTCTCAGCATAAATTTGAGCGTTGAGGTTGCCTCTGATCCAAATCAACTCAGTTCTTCCGCCGATCCAAATACCCGCCCATACCATGATGGTTCCACCACTATAAGGATGGACTTCCTGGCAGGATTTTAATCGCTGTTGGCGTCCAGGGGTTCTCCAGTGTCGTATACGTCTTGTATCCGGTCTCATACCAAAACGAGACTCATCAGAAAAGCACACGAAACGCCATTGTTCTTCTGCCCAATTTCTGTGTTCAAGAGCCCATTGATATCGAATCCTACGATTGTGCATTGCTATAGGTGGTACCCGTAGCGGTCTTCGGGAATGAAGGTTCACTTCATGCAAGCGGTTTCTGACTGTTTGGTCGCTAATTAAGTTCCCTGAAGAGTGATGAAGCCTCACGGCTAACATCATGGCAGTTATTGTTGGAGCTCTTCGAGTTAAGATTTGAATATATCGGTCTTGTCTCCGTGTGGTGCAGCGATACCGTCCTCCATGGCGCTCAGCCACGGTACCAGTGCTTCGGTACCGTGTCCAAAGTCGACTGATAACACTCTGACTTGTATTCAGAGCTAAAGCCACAGTACGTTGCCGGGAACCAGCTTCTATCATTCCCACGGCTCTGAGCATTTCTTCCCTGCTTAAATGACGTCGCCGCTCCATAATAACGTTGGTTTTAATCAGTAGTAGGGAAACAGTAGCACTAATAATGTCTTCAATGCGTTGTATGTTTTTATAGGGAAAATATTGACAGCTGATTTTCATCTTTTACTCGAATTTGATTCACAGTTCCTGATTCAAATTATGAAATGCACCAAAAAGGATCCATATAAATTTATAAAATCATAAATTTATTACAAAGCCACATCTCAATCTCAAGAAATCCGCTTAAAAATGCTTGATCCCTAGACACTTTTGATGTGTGTATATTATATAATCGTACGTGTATACGTTATTGTAGCCTTAAGACATTAAGGTCAATTTGACAATAAACTTGATTTTTTGATTGGGTTATTGTAATGTCGGTGACTACTATTGGCAGATCGATATGTCTGTTATTTTTAATAATGATAATTATTTAATAATAAAATAAAGAATATTAATATTAAGAATAATGCATAAATTAAATGTTATTGAATATAACGACCAATACTACTAGTCCCGCGGGTTTGGCAGAAGGTTCATCCGCATGATGTAGCGCTAAGGCATGCAAACTCGACATGTTCTCGTTGCCCCACTGAGTTTCTTGTTGGTGCTAGTAAATGAATCATGGGTTTTGAATTTGATTCGTTAGGAACATTTTTGTTTATGGCTGTATTCCCAAGCGTTTCCAAACTCGAATAGGAAAATAATACCACTTCTCTTGAGCCATAAACCTGTTGATAACTAATAAAATATTTGCAAACCCCGTTACTACTTTTGTAATCAATAGTTTACTTCTATTCTATTTGATTGTTAAAAGAAAACGTTTTCTTGCGTAAGTATGTACATTTTAGTACCAGTATGTATAGCCTCCAGTAGTAGTAATAAAACGCCACTGTTTAAATAACTAAACAGAAGCACTAATGAGCACCATAAACAAATGGCGGTATTTTTTACTAACGAATTAGGGTGAAAGTGCCGGCAATAATTGTGTTCACATCGAACAATAGAGCATAGCTATTTATACGTCGTAACTTCCAAAACTACAACATTGGTTTACTTGCAAATTTACAAAAAAAAAGGTACTTATAAGTACTTAAATAACTTGGTCTTTTGTGTTTATATATTCATGCAATAGTATAGTTGTTGGTGTTGGTCATAGAAAAAACAGTTAACAATACCTGCATACATTAGAAGGATTCCAATTATTATTTGAAACAAAACTCGTGAAATATTTAAAAATGTTTGAACACCACTCATTTGAGTGGCTAGTGTTTATTTGGTAGCTATTTAGCTACCTACCTAATTATAGTCTTATTGTTGGTTTTATGGTAATAAAAAAATCTAAATATGTTATATAAGAGTACCGGATCATCATATCAATATGTTACTGACCTAGTTTATTTAGGTACCATCGGTAGCAAACAACATAGTAAGTAGATAGTTCATTCTTTATTGTATGTGCAACCAACATGAAACTTACACACACGGTTATTTGATCCCGAACAAGACAGAGCCTAAACCATGGTGACCAGGCAACATTTGGCTGGCCTGTTAGTCAAGTAGACACCCTCGTGGTTATCCTATCCTATAGGTCGTGGGTTCGAAAAACACATACACTAATGTTCGTCCCACCCAGGACAGACATTTGTGTCTGTTTGTCTTATTAAGTATGTCTAGTAACACCTAGATAAGATTTACCTATATAAGAGTGTAATCTATCTTCTATCTATATACCTACTATAACAAAACTCAAAAAGCACTTTGTCTGTACACACTATACTATATTACACTATACTATCGACTTAGAGTTTTTTTGCATTTATTGTCTGTCTGTCGGTCTCTCTGTTTGGGTATCCAGGTATCATTTGAAAACCCGTGGGTGGATTTTAATAGGACTTTCACTGATGTGTTGAGTAGAAGTCTGGGCATAAACTAGTATATCACGCTATGTATCATAGGGGCTAAGCAGTGAAACATTACTTGCACATATTACCACGTAATTTCTTTTGTATGTGAATAGGTCACTTTATAATTTATAAAACTGATCATTTAATTATTAAGATATGTATTATTACGCTATATACAATAGGGAATAACCAGACATTTAGTTTTCATAACATAAGGTATTTCGCAATATATCGCATGCGAATTATGGCCAAGTGGTTACTGAAGCATCTTACCAGCGCAGTAGGTCCCAGGTTCGAATCCGACTCTTTTATATTTTTAAATAGTTGTTTTTTGTGGTGGTTTCAATTTATTGATGGCGTCATAGTGTAAAAAAATATAATAATAATAATAATATCTTGGGTAATAATAGTAATATCTTTATAATGGTTCCATTAAATCTGAAACTTCTGTACCTACTATGTTGATGTGATATATTATCATTATTTAATATATCAAAATTATTGAAGTAAATCTTAAAATTCAAAAGATAGGTAGGTAAACTAAGTATACAAAAATGTATAAGAACTAATTGACCACTTATAAATATAAAATGTAACATACTCCATTCTCTACACAATATGTACAAACTTTATGTAAGTTATTTATGTCGTCTTCAGTTTTGCAATCAAGCTGGAGCTAACAACTACTTTAGTCAGTGCCTACCATTTCACTCAGTAGGTGGCATGTACGATATGGTTCCGCTTAATGTATTTCGTATAAATTACAAAAATCTTATCACGGTACCTACTTACATCCTTCTGGATCCGTAAATTTATATAGTAAAAGGCTTTCTAACTATTCTTAGCCACTCTAAACCATTTATCCCACTAGATGGCGCTATACCATTTCTAAATCGCGATATGGTTTCGTTTAATATAGATTCGGCTCAATAGATTACTTAGTAGATTTAATATACTGAGAATGCAGATTATGGTCTCGCTTAAAGTATTTCATAATAATGTATCATGTATCAAATTTTTTATCGCGGTACTTATAACATAAGCGCAGGCGCAGCTGCGCTGGTCAGATTAATTATGGCAACCCTTCACTTTTAAGGGGGAGGCCTGTGGGTAGCAGTGGATGCCTTTGGGTTGTTAATGACTAATGAATGAGATATCTTTTGCAAGAAACCATCCAGGTAGGTAGTGTGACACATTCTGACACCAAGCAGTGTGTAAACATTGCTGCGTTCCGGTATGAAGGGCACAGTAGTTTACTTTTGAAATTACCAGACATAGGCAGGTGTGTCGCTTACCACCAGGTGAACGACTTGCTTGTCTCGTCCATTTATTGAATAAATTAAACTTTAATGAGTAAATATTTACTTTATTCTGAAACTAGAACCTTCTGAAAACACTATTGTACCATGTAACTAGCCATGTGAGTCAATGCGCACTGCTGTTTTAGTTCGACGGACGCACCTCTATAGTTAATTCGCACACCCGTTTTGCCACGCGTTCGACTCATCTGGTCACTATCAGCCGCATATCCGTCTTGCCACGGCGAAACTCACTTGTCTAGTTATTGCGCACAGCCGTTAAACTTGGCGGACGCACCGCGTTAGTTGAGCGCACTGGCGTATTGCTTTAGCGCCGAACTATACAGGCAAGTCGGCGCGCACAGCCGTTACAATTTCACGGACTCACGGCGATAGTCGATGCGCACTCGTGTTCCGACATTTCGTTGGACTAGACAGGTGAGTAATTGCGCACACGCGTGATATTTTCTTCGACTCACCGCTATAGTTTTCAGCAGCGAAAGTGTTAAACGGTGACCCATCTATTTTATGACCTTGCCTAACATTGTTTACCCTAAATAAAAATTAGTCTTTATAACTCAGGATAAATATACCTTTTTAACCGTGAAAATCTAAATCAAAATCGGATTAGGTAGTAGTACCGCAGATTACCCCGAAGATCAACTCTTTATAATAGATTTATATTGATAAAAAGGGTATTGAAACGTTAAAATTATAAAATAAAGCTGTTTTTTTACAATTTATGAAATAAATAATATGAATAATAATAGTAAAATAAAAAAAATCTTTACAGCCAATTAATTTCTAGGGTTTGAACCCGCGTCTAACAGCACGTAACAACACACGCACCTTAGTCAAGCTCATTAACCACCAAGTCAACTGCACGTTCTATAATTTTGCGAAAAAAAACCTACTATGTATTGGGATAGCAGTCGAGAGCTGTTATACAATAATAAAACCAACCATGTCTATATTTACAAGGAAATTAAGACCTTATTTTGTTGACGTATAGTCCAAGTCCGTTTGTATCTGTATAACAGTAAGACAGCTTTTTATATATAGTTATTAAAATATGGCGTTTTTGGTGTCGCTTTTAATTGTTACACTTTTTTCGTTCTAGCCCCTCAGCCGGCAAATATCAGAACGTGCGATAAAGAACTCCGTTCTAAAAACATATTTGTAGTATTAGCAAAAGTATGCAGAATTAGCAAAATAGTGTAAATCTGTGTCGTTGAAAGCCACATAGTGATTATGGAACAATGTACGGCGCACCGGGGCTGGTGTCATTTCTCAACGCTAAGTAGTAAATTAGTATTCAGTAGCCTTGGGTTTGATAACATTTTTTATTGAATCCTCTAGATTTCTTTACCAGCAGCCAAAACACGTCCACTGCTGCACAAAAGGCCTCCCTCTTGGAAGGGGAGGGGTTGCCATAACCCCACGCTCATCAGGCGTCTCCGGGATCGCAGTATAGGTGGTAGGTAATCCAATAGAAAGACTCTGCTGCCCGTCTTCTTGTTTTGTCTGAGTCACCTCTTACGGACATCCAACGGGAGGAGATACTATTCTTACCCAGACACCCCATGGGCAGATTTCTAAGGACTCCAGTGTTTGACAAATAGCGCTGGCACTAATTTTTAAGCCTATTTTTTGTACTTATACTTACGAGATGTATAGCTAATTTTTTGCCTCAACAAAGATTATCCGTTGTTTCTGTAAGGCGACTTTTTTCTAGTATTTGCAGCTTATCGGATTAAATACCTTATTTATAAATCGGTTATGTCTGAGTGTTATTTATCTATAAGTAAGTATGTATTTGTATAAGTTGTCTAGTTACTAATATAGTACAGGCTCTGTGTGTAGATTGTTGCAGGGTCTATTTATATAAAAATGAATGTTTGTCTGTATGTCCTTTATAGAATCGAAAACTATGCATTTGATCATGTCATGATCTCCAGCAAAGTGGTGTGCATGAGCCCAAAAAGGTTTCTGAGTAAAAAGAGCGCGAGCGGAGCAACGCGGGTCATCTAGTTATGTAATAAATTCGAGAACAAATAAACTATTAAAAAAAAAACCGACTTCATCGTAAATTATCTAAAAAGCATAAAATAACATTGACGTCGGTGCTAACACATCATGTTACCTAAGACTAGCACGAGCTGACACCGACTTCAATATATTTTCGTTATTTTATGCGTTTTAGATAATTTACTTTGAAGTCGGTTTTTTTTTAAATAGTTTATTTTACACTTTTTAGTGGCTTTTATTTTAGCAAAATAGGTATCAGCACTATCACGCTACTCGAACGTCTACGTTATAGTAACTTACTGAAAACATAAAAAGTTCATATGTCTTAAACTACTGAACCGATTTTGATGAAACTTGTATTCTACCTTAAGTTGAAAAATACTCTAACTATTGCAAAAAGAATTTTCGAAATCGGACCTGTAGTTTCTGAGAAATACGCGGACAAACCTACATACATACATACACTCATAAAATTTGATAAATTTGTGCCCACATAGCCTAACGTATATTAATTTTACGTATTTTTATTAATATTACATACGCGTAAGCGTCGAATAGAGAACCTTCTTTTTGAAGCCGGTTAAAAATATATAAAAAACATTCTTTCCGAGGTTTTAACTTTATCTTTAGCTTGTCCGTGTAACACAGCCTATTTTGTTGTGTGTTTGAGCGTATATGTGTGGAAGTACAGCTACAGGAGAACGCACCAGACGAGGATGTACGTCCGATATGACGCGTATCCGGCCGCAACCAGAGCGCCCCGTCTTACTCGTCTTAGTAGGACTGATTGATACACAGTCGCCGCAGAATACACTCTTTTAGCAACAGACACATTAACCACACAAAACAACATACATAATTATTTGCTTGTTTGTCGCTCCTCTGTTCTTTTGTTCATGCAGTGCCGCTTTTAATATACTGACAATAATAATTGTTACACATGCGGGCACATAAATTAGAGAGGTAAGTAGCTTTTTAATGCCGAAAGAATCATAATTTTACTGACGCCCCTTCTGCAATGAATTGGTCAATTCATTTTAATACCAACTGTTATTGGTATTCACTATGTCCATTACTTATTGTAAATAGGGACATTGTCAATTGGTTTTATAACTGAAAGTAAGACATTTGTTATCATAATACTGTGTAGACGGTCAAGCCCGTTCAGTATACAGGTATACGTAGGTAGTAGGTACGATAATGTATTGGCAGCTGAATGAGATTTTGCGAGCTGCTACTCACCCATCATAGTTATTTTAATGTTTATGTTACGTCGACGAACGCGATGCCAACTTTATTTTCCGTTTAATTGAAACGTGGGGCATTTCACCGAATTGATCATATTGTGACCGCGAATCTGTTTACGATTCATGTTAGATGCGAACGATTCATGGTAGTTTGTTTGCGTGGGTATTTTGTGTGGTTCGTATACTTATAATAAAACAGAGTTTTCGTTACAAAAGTAGCCCATTCATATCTGACGACGTTTCTAATTAGTTACAGTGTCAACATGTAGAGTTATCCCGAAATATCAACCAGAAACAGTGAGGATAAAAATTTGAGGTCTGATCCGGTATTGTGCTCGAAATTCACAATCTACAACGTTGGAAATCCTTGAACACAACAAGTAGTACCTAATGTCTATTATCGAATCGGACAGTAGGCCGATAGGCGTAGCAGTGTGTTATCATGAGAGAGCGAGCTGACTAAACCGCAGCACCGGTGAACATTGTGCAAGACTAGAAGGCCTTCGCACGAGAGAAATGGCGCCGTGTGGCTATTTCCTAATGTTTCTGGTTCTAAAGCTGATTGTTCACTGCGACGATTATTCAAATTATAATTTTGCGAGGCTTACGTGCTTATGTCATGTCGGCCGCCCCGACTGACACGCTTGTTGTGTTATTACAAATTACTCGGTTATTGTGAGCTGAATCACGTGTATGTAGATCGTACCTATCCACATATCAATAAACGTGGTTCGGAAAAACTCATTTTTCACTCTTTTATTCATCTGGTAAAACCTGGATAGTTGCCACACTTTTTGAAATTACTGTATATCTCAGTAAAAAAGCAAAATAGTGTATTTGTAATACGGGTAAGTAGGTACTTTGGCTGATTATCTTCAAATTTATGAAAGGAAAAACCATTATCTTTGATATTTCTCTTTGATATTTCCAGAGTATAGGCGATTTTTACGGACTTCTAAATTTTGGGGCATCTCTCCCTTATAGTAGGGGATAGTTGCCTAATCCATGTACCTAAATTACGTTTGGGATAGATGCCCCACTGAGAAAGAGGTCATTTATCTCCCACAAATTTTGATCGCACCTTGCCTTTCCATGCAATCGCTCAAAGACATGCAACACGGTCATTTTAGTTGTAGTCTCTTGATAGATAAATAAAATAACATGTGATTCATCCGCCAAACCAGAGAAATTACAAACGAGGCAACTATACCCCTGGGGGACTATCCTGGTTTTACCCTATTCTTCATTGATTTAGTAGAAATTACTTAATTTATGAAACATATATGTATTAAATGCGGTTGGATCCGTAATCTGTGTTTTATGAGTGGTTATGATATTTTAGCGATGACATAACGGTTCAGCGCAGATTATACTTTCTCTTTACTGATTCAGAATCTTAATATAACATTGGAAAGAATTGAAGAAGGTTTAAAGTAATAATATAAACATTCTCTCATTAAATGTTTAAATAGGTGCTTTATTATACATTAGATTTCACGGCAATTAATCACGACAATGCAATTAATATAAAACTTGCTGTGATCTTAAATACATATATGAAGTTTGCGAAATTTGTAGGTGATTTAAACAAACCAAGTGAGTGCCAATCTTTTGCCAATTTGAATGTTAAATTTTCTGAGAACAAGCGATTACGTGTTTCATGTGCACAGGTTGTGGGCAAAATAATGAGGATGTGTACAAACAATTATGATCAACGCGGGTGGCGATCACGTTAGGTAGTTTATCCGGCCGTGTTATGCAACTCTAGCCATCCCTCCTCACTTCCTGCCCGCAACCAGCGTAATGTCAATCCGCGATTATAATGTGCAACTACGATACCTACCTTCTGTAATAGTTACTAATTGCTCACTTGGCCGAGTCTAGCAACTGTCGCCGTTCACCTTTAAATTGCGTGATAGATATGTACTTTAATACTAATAGTTCTAAATGTAAACATGTACGTTCCTATCAGTCTTTTTAAGTATATCTTCATACATTTTACACGCGAACAGATTCTGATAGAGAGATAGAATGAATAGATAGAAAGAAAGTACAGTAAAGTCGCAGTTGTGGTGTTGTAAATTATACAGACTCAAAATAGTCACTTGATTTCTTGGTCAGTGATATTGTATGTTATTTAATCAATGTTTAACCAAGGTTCAACCATTAACAAAACAAATGCCTTTTGTATGCCGCACATCATTTAAAACGTTTGCATTGAAATTATTTGTACTAAGCACTTTCTAAATGCATATGTCATTCCTAATAAGTAGTAGATATATTATGATGCCAACCTAGGACCAAGGAGGTTAAATGCGACTGAATTGGTCAATACTCAGTGCCTGTACCATCACCTCTAATGGTAATATCTATTATTATCACCTTACTTTCTCGATAGAAATTGACAGAGCTATAAACTACGTATATTGACGTCTCTACCTTATGTCAAGTAAGATAATAATTATAGTACAGAGGTGACGGTGCCGGCCCAGATCAATTACTCAATATTAATAACAAGTGGCTCACTTTAAGTAGTTACAGCTCAGTGGGCGAGCTCTTGCCTTGGAAAACAAGATGCGTAGGGTCGAACCCCGGCTCGCACATCTGATTTCTTTAATCAATCATGTGCAAATCGTCTTTGTGCGATTTTTACTAGCTTTCGGTGAAGGAAAACATCGTGAAGAAACCTGCATGTCTGAGAAAGCCTAACTAGGTTTCGAATGACGTGTGAAGTCCGCCAACACGCACTTGGCCAGCGTGGTGGACTATGGCCTAACCCCTTCATCTTAAGGGGAGGCCCGTGCCCAACTAGCTCCAAAGTTGATGTCAGGTGTCAGTCCTGCCCCAAATAATAGATATAGTCTCAGTTCTTATGATAGAAAAAACAGCAGTTTACAAGGGTTCTGTCATCTGTTGAAAACTTCGTGAATAACTCAAATCATATCCTCTTTGCGTTAGGTTGTAAAAGAATAACCTATTTAATTAAACATGCCATTTCATATCTTTAGCTATTGAAGTTATATAATCCAAGAGATTACGTAATTCTTTGTCAAGTAAAGGTACCCATAACAAATCGTTAACAATCATTTGTAGAATCGGTAGTAATGCTCAACTTATACGACTCCAATAATGACAAAACCTAAACAAATAAACATAAAAAGGTAATAAATAGGTAAGTATGAAGGTATTACCAAGAAGAAGGTAGGTATGTAGGTATTACCTGCCGGGTAGTTGTGGTATAGTATACGGGTATGCGACCCCGGCTTCCCTAGCTATCACTGTCCCATCCCTTGCCCTCCTGGGCGGTAATATCCTACTTTTCCTATTTCCCACTCTAACTTGCTAATCTTTCTTTTCACAACACCTATCCTTCCCTATCCCTTCTTATTCGTGAGAACGCAATGGTCAATCATATAAATAATTTAATTAACCAAAATGGCGGCGATGTGGTTCGCCACCCATCACGTCTCGTTTCTCATGGAGGCGAAAAGCGACCCTTGGGCTCTGCCTACCCCTACGGGAAAAAGGCGTGATTTTATGAATGTATTTTTTATGTAAGTATGAACTGAAACTTAAAAAAAAACCAGGACAGATTTCCAGCAAATGTAGCTCTTTGATAAAAATCCCGATTAAACCAATTTTCAAATAAAACAAATCTCATGCAAACCTCCTGATGTAATTAATCCTAAGCTACATTAATCCACATGGGACAATTCACACATGGTCATCTCAGTCCAGGTTAGTCCAGGCAGTGCCTAGTTTAGAATCCTAAACTAGGCACTGCCTGGAGAAGCCTGTACTATGGTAACCAGACAACTGATACACATACTTATTCATATAGGTACTATTTAAATAGATAAACAACACCCAGACGCAAGGTAGGAATCGAACCCATGAGCTATTGGGATGCGGCCTGGATGTCTAATCACTAGACCAACGGGCGTCAAGTAATGTACGTATAAACGCGCATATAATAAGAATCTTTTTGTGTATAATAATATCGCTTTTAAAATAGTGAGAAATCAAACGCTGTGTTGGCGTCGTGTAGGTACCTACAGGTGCTAGCGTGACATCGCTAACAGCTGATAGTGCGGCCAAGTTCATTACCGTTCCGTGCAAATCGATTAGTTGTGGTAATGCCCCCATCCGCTTTCCAATGCACTATTTTATTTCTTCGTCTTTGGATGCCTATGAAGGTACTCACTTAGAACAAACAGTTGTGGCTTGTTTCATAACGAATCAGGATTAATCCGCTACTCATTTTAATACTGTGATTATTTTAGTCTGGAATTCTGGATCTACTGTGGTCACGGGAAAACGCCAAACTGTCTTTAAACTTGTAACAAATTTCGTTGGAAAATTGTTTAGGCGCAGTTGGAACTTACTCGTAGTTTAAAGATTTAAATTCCATTAAACTCCGTTTTGAAAGGGGGGAGGGACTTAACAATAAATTACATGGGTTCGGTACAACTTTACAAACGTTTGCCCTTCAATCTATGTAAGTACGTACCTATTTTAAATTTATTATTATTAATTAAGTATATACTTATTGTGATTATTGAGATAAAATTACTTTTACGGATAGAATCGCGGTATATTTTAGATTTTACTTTCCCAACTTTCACGTTGAAATTTGTTTTATTTCATTGTAGTATTCGCGTAAATAAAAGACAACATTATGTTGTTATTATATTATTATTCTTCTGCAGGGCACTACGGATGTTAGTATCATAATATATATTTTGACTGTCATGCTTATATTAATTAGTAGATACAGCTCTTGAAGCCATATTCGACATGAAAAATCCATCAAATATGGAATTATTACTTATAGTATGTTTGTAGTAGCGGCAATAGTATTCGAAATAATTTATCTGTTACCCCCCGGAATGTCGCTGAGTGGCTGCGAACGACTGCCTACTTTCAGTGTAAAGAAAGTAAAAAAAGTCATTCATCATGGTGAGGTGGCTATACACTAGGTCGCAAGTGGACAAGTCGCGCAGTCCGCGTGTCCGGTTTTGTCTACAAATTGGTCACATCGACCGCTAAGTGGGAAGATTTGGCTCACACGTTGCCGAACTTTGTAACGGGGTTATAATTAATGCTTTACTCTTTACAAGCCTTTGTGGAGAAGATATCTTGTTTCTTTCTACAATTTATTTGAGTTGATTACAAGACTGTTATAGGAGACTAATCCATACATAACCATACATTCCAACAACTCTGGTTTTCGTGGGCCTGAATCTATACACACTACGCCGACGACTTGACCCTCGACGAGTCCAAACCTAATTTGATTTGAAAAGTAGATCGAGGAAGATGTTTTTTTCAAAGATAAATATAGCTTATTAGGCTAATTTATGTAATACCGATATGAGCCGTGTATAATTGCCGTTTAGTTACAATAATCCCACCATCGTGACTCCTGTAAGCTAGGGTCGACAGTAGTCACCAGTGGAGACACCGAAGGTTGACTCTGCCAGGACTCGCAGAGAAACGTTTAATTATCTTGGAACCCGCAAAAAATAATTAGAAAAGTATATAGAAGGGGCTACAAAAACATAAACTCCACATTTTTTTTTGGGACTAATCCCACCACTTATTCCCACCACTGTGACTCCTGTAAGCTAGAATCTACAGTGTCACCATTCCACATATACTCGTAGATTTAATTAAAACACTAATTAAATGTAACCACCAAACAATGATATTGTGTTTTGTTTACAGCCACATAACGAAGACCACGACATGGGACGACCCACGCAAGACCCTAGCGGCACAGACGGTAGCCAACAGCGTGCCGCATCAAAGCGCCGAGACTCTACTCACACAAGCTTCCTCACCACAGTCCATAGCGAACACAACGACACCAGGTACTTGATTCTTTTGACAATAATAATTATCATAGAGAATTAAAGTGTACCACAAACAGACAAGATCCAACCAAATACTGAAGAAATGGTTGTTTTGCTACTATCGCTAGATAAATAGTACTTAAGTATTTTAATACTAAATATATTCATATAAAGAAATAATCGCGATATATGAAAACGATGCTAAATAAACTGCTGAACAAAACGAATATCTATTTTATTTGAAACCTGGCTTGATGGGCAAAACAGCTTCCAAATAAGAAAAAGAATGAATTCAAGAAAATTCAAATCTGTTTATTGCTTGCTAAATGTACAACTTAGGTCTTAAAATAATAATACAGATATTTAAGTCTTAGCACCTTTTACAGCTGTAGCAATATCATGGTTTGCATACATTTATTACCTACTAGCTGAACCACGCAGCTCAGCCTGCGCTATTTTTACGTTAACTAAACTTTTAATAACAGACATTCGCATCGAATACATAACCTCCTCTTTTATAGTCGGTTAAAAACTGGGCCACTTTTTACTTGCTCTCCGAAGCACGGACCCGTTTAGTTCAAATGGCGTTAAACGGTCACCCATCTATTAAATGACCTTACCTAACGTTGCTTAACCCGATCGATTACAAAACCTTGATAACAACTCTCTATGAGTGTTCCCTTACTAATATTTATTATAATTATGAAGAAAAATTGATAAAATCGGACCAAGCGTATAACCAAGTACCCATTTTGACTTTAATCCCCTCTCCCAAAAAAACCGTGCTAGATTACGGGATAAAAAGTATCCTATGTCCTACCTCGTAATAAGATGTCAAATTATGCCAAGTTTCATTTGAATCCATTTAGTAGTTTCGGCGTGATGCGCAGCCGTGATACAGACAGACAGACAGACAGACAGACAGACAAAAATGAAAAAAAAATCATTTTCGGCCCTGAGGCCGAAAATGATTTTTTTTTGCCGATACTGATATCGGTTATAGAAAGCCCTCCAAATATAATTTTCAAAATATCTTCAATGTACAGAATTGGACCTGTTACAGTTTTATTATAAGTATAGATAATATTTTTTTATTTCTTATGATCGCTATTAATTGTTAGGTTAGGTGGTAATTCTTTTGGGGTAATTTTCTTGGGAGCTACCACATCGCAGACATACAGATATACGATAGGCGTCAAACTTAGTAAGTACTTATCTCCTATTCGCTTCGGAGGGTTAAAAAGGTCTTCTCGATTCTAAAACGGGCTATAGATGTCTATCTGTTTCACAAGCTTACATTGGCGATATTGTGAAAGACTATAAACTCATTCGTGTTTGTGAGGTTGCTGACGAAACTTGAATGGCTGCCTCGAGTGAGTCAGAGCTTAATTGAGCCTATATAATAGGCAAAGGTAAAAGTTTAATCATTAGTCTAACGCCTATTATTGAATCATTTGGAAAAATATATACTAAATATTATGAATTGCCTTCTGCGAATACAAGGAAAATTCCCAGGACAGAATAAACGTACGGAGAATAATGAATGTTGGTTAAGTACAGTACTTTATCAAAATAATTATACACATTCAATTGAAATACTACAGAAATAAACCATATCTAGTAAAATAGCGGTCTATAATGTTGAGGACAATAATAGTTCCGGAATTACCACAATGCGATTTTATTCTGATTGAAGAAAACTGAAAATAATGAGGATATGTGATAAAATTATTATTATTTGTTAATGGTCTCTGTCAGTATCGGCTATAATTTCTACTAAACATAACTGGACCATAAATTTAATTTCTATTAAGTAGTTAGGTACCTTTAGTGTGAGTAAGTAACATAGCAGCTCCCTTAAGAAATATCTGAGCCAAGATCAATATCAATAACTCCAGTTTCTTCTTTTCCCTGTCTCTGAAAAGTATAAAATAAAGTTTGTCAGTTGGTTTTTAAATTATAATTATTATTGTTGCGGGAATCCTCATCATTTATATCCTTAGGATTACATGTGTACACAAAAATAGCCTTAGAAACAAAGGCCAAAGACAAACGTCAGGCTTAGAGACAAAGGTCTGTAGAAGCTGCAGCAGGTCCATAGTAGATAGTTAGTATAAAGTCCGTTTCACGAAAGAAGTCCCGCAGACGCGGCGCTACAGTCACGCGACGGAATGTTTCTAGCACAAATAGTTTTAGACTCCCCTAAAATTTCTACATCTATACTTATAATAAAACTGTAACAGGTCCAATTCTGTACATTGAAGATATTTTGAAAATTATGTTTGGAGGTCAATCTATAACCGATACTAAAGTCAAATATTTTATTTTTTTATTTTTGTCTGTCTGTCTGTATCACGGCTGCGCATCACGCCGAAACTACTGAATGGATTCAAATGAAACTTGGCATGATTTGAGATCTTATTACGAGGTAGGACATAGGATACTTTTTATCCCGTAATCTAGCACAGTTCTTTTGGGAGAGGGGATTAAAGTCAAAATGGGTACTTGGTTATACGCTTGGTCCGATTTTATCAATTTTTCTATAAAATATAATAAATATTAGTAAGGGAACACTCATAGAGAGTTGTTATCAAGGTTTTGTAATCGATCGGGTTAAGCAACGTTAGGTAAGCTCATTAAATAGATGGGTGACCGTTTAACGCCATTTGAACTAAACGTCTCCGTGCTTCGGAGGGCAAGTACAAAGTGGGTCCAAGTTTTAACCGACTTTAAAAAAGGAGGTTTTGTATTCTATGCGAATGTATATTACTGAAAGTTTAGTTAACGTAAACACAGCGCGGGCGGAGCTGCGTGGGTCAGCTAGTACTTAATAATATTTAATCATTTTAGAATTAATTATTATTGTTCTCGTAAATACATTTATTGAAACAAATATTTACAGTTTATTTACAAACATGTACACTTACACCCATATTCTTAGACGTTTCCTCGAACCTTCCTCCACTCAACCTCAACTGAGGACGCCTCAAGGAAGGACTCGAAAGTACCTCGAAAACGGTATTCTTAATCGTTCCTCGAGCATAATTCAAGTTTCCTCCACTGAGGATGAGTGGAGGACAGACGTCATCATTTCGAGGCGATTTTTGTTGTTAGATTGGCCAACATGGGTGACCATTTAATCTTATTTGTGTTTATTTAAATTAAATTCACAGTGTATTGATGATTTGGCTAATACCAAGTAGTTTAGAAATTATAAAACGAATTTGAGTACATATTAGTCAAATAAATAAACAAAAAAATCAAAATATTAATCTAAATAAAGTAGTTAAAGGTATTTAGTTACTACCGCGCGCGACTAGATGGCAGCCGCGTTGGTACTTACCGTAGACAACAGCACCTAACAAATCTTTTGTCTATAATAATTAAATGGAATACGCGATCGAAACCTGTTGCGTAGGTACGCGGCTTTTTTTTCGATTATTCTTCGCAACTGTATATTTGAAAATTGCAGACGATGACATTAATATAAATATGTACGACGGCGATTAGTGTTGTGTGCCTAAGATCGTCATACAGATAAAGATAAACACAACACTGATATTCATAAAAATATTCATAACAGTCATTTTAACCTAAATAAATATCTCAAATTCTAGTTTAGCGGCACTTTCTTGGCTTGAGGACGCCTCAAGGTAGGTCGCGAGCTACCTTAAATTTGACAGTTCTTTCCTCCACTCGAGTGAGGAAGAACTCAAGTGGAGGAGATTTTTAACAACTATGAATACGATTTTGTTTGAGTGAGGTCGAGTCGAGTCGAGGAAATCTGGAGGAAACGACTAAGAATATGGGTGTAAAACTAGGTAAAAAACTTCCTCGAAGTTGTCGTAAATTATGTTGATACACATTATAAAACAATACGCTGTACCATCGATATAATATACACACATCAAAAGTGTCTAGGGATCAACATATATTTTTGCAATAACTTTTCTCCTGATTGATATTAATTAAAATTTTCTTTAAGGATTCATCAAATAAAGTGTTTTCGTTTGTCACAGTAACGATAAACCAAGTCACCTTTGCATTAATAAAGAAATTTGCCATTTTCCTAATAAAGGGATTTTTGACATTTGAACCACTAACACAAAAGTTCGAAAAAAAGACTGAAATAACAGTTTTCTTTAAAATTTTATTGGGTAACTTAAACAATTAATAATCCGTGTTTCTACCGCGAACACTAACAACACAAGAACATCGGTTTGGCATACTCAAAATGAGTTCATCCAAATCACGCTGTGGAATGGCCGCCCATGTTCGTTGCAACAACAAAAAAAGGTCTTCTTGCGACTGGATACCCTCCATATTCGGCAGAGCTCTTCTCTGTAGCATATCCCATGCATGCTCAATCGGGTTCAAGTCTGGCGACTGAGCAGGCCAGGGCAGGACATTGATGTTAGCTGCGGCGAGAGTCTGTCTTACAACTCTTGCGGTGTGCGGTCGTGCATTATCATGCATTAACTGAAATAAGGGACCGATTTGCACTTGTAGAGGAACGATGACGTCTGATACAATCGTCTCAGCATAAATTTGAGCGTTGAGGTTGCCTCTGATCCAAATCAACTCAGTTCTTCCGCCGATCCAAATACCCGCCCATACCATGATGGTTCCACCACTATAAGGATGGACTTCCTGGCAGGATTTTAATCGCTGTTGGCGTCCAGGGGTTCTCCAGTGTCGTATACGTCTTGTATCCGGTCTCATACCAAAACGAGACTCATCAGAAAAGCACACGAAACGCCATTGTTCTTCTGCCCAATTTCTGTGTTCAAGAGCCCATTGATATCGAATCCTACGATTGTGCATTGCTATAGGTGGTACCCGTAGCGGTCTTCGGGAATGAAGGTTCACTTCATGCAAGCGGTTTCTGACTGTTTGGTCGCTAATTAAGTTCCCTGAAGAGTGATGAAGCCTCACGGCTAACATCATGGCAGTTATTGTTGGAGCTCTTCGAGTTAAGATTTGAATATATCGGTCTTGTCTCCGTGTGGTGCAGCGATACCGTCCTCCATGGCGCTCAGCCACGGTACCAGTGCTTCGGTAACGTGTCCAAAGTCGACTGATAACACTCTGACTTGTATTCAGAGCTAAAGCCACAGTACGTTGCCGGGAACCAGCTTCTATCATTCCCACGGCTCTGAGCATTTCTTCCCTGCTTAAATGACGTCGCCCCTCCATAATAACGTTGGTTTTAATCAGTAGTAGGGAAACAGTAGCACTAATAATGTCTTCAATGCGTTGTATGTTTTTATAGGGAAAATATTGACAGCTGATTTTCATCTTTTACTCGAATTTGATTCACAGTTCCTGATTCAAATTATGAAATGCACCAAAAAGGATCCATATAAATTTATAAAATCATAAATTTATTACAAAGCCACATCTCAATCTCAAGAAATCCGCTTAAAAATGCTTGATCCCTAGACACTTTTGATGTGTGTATAAACTAGATAAACATTCACGAACAAAATGACATCTAAAATGTGGTCGCGGAGGTTGCAAACTTATCTGTGCTAGTGGCGGAAACGTGAACTAACATTTCTATTATGATAATTACGTGTAGTTTGACAGTTTCATATAGACAGTAGCGACACTCCTATCGGCAAAAATATATTTGTCAAGATGTGGCTTGTAAAGAAATAGCGACACAAGGGCGCTATTTCTCGCTACCACTTTTTGAACCGTGACACCAAATCTAGTTTATATATTATATCGATGCGCTGTACACATATTTCGTCATAATTAGTTCCAATTTTCTCCGCGGGACTTCTTTCGTGAAACGGACTTTACCTACATAGTTGTTACTATACTGTTGTGTGTGTTTCCCGATGTTTCCATTGACATCAGAGACTAAAGTTCCTCCTTTGCGCTCTTATTACCTAAACACTTAACTGTGGAACAATTTGCTGTTATTTGCTAATTGAATAATAAAAATATAATAATGATAATATTATGGTTAGTCAGTACTAATTTTAAATCAGCCTAGATCATTTAAGGATAGTCCAATTTTATAGTTTCTCGTTCCCAATTCGGTTGCCACATGATCTAATTGGCCAAGAAGAGGCGCGTTTAAAATTATCATGGAACTGAAATAAAAACAAGTAAATAACCCGAATACTGAAACTGATTTTATGACGGGAATTAACGCGTTGTTTCCGCCGGTCGATGCGAGACGAGTGTTGAAAGGTGTTCGGAAAATACATCGGCGTCGCCGGCGATGGCGACCATGGCGCCGTGCCGCCGCCGTCGTCGGCTCTCAGCGCGCTTGCGACACGTCCGCGATACTTTACACCCCGCTTACTACACGCTTTGGTTCTACCGCCTACTCCTTTGTCTCATCATAATAAACGATCGTATTTCTAACTTGCATTGTTTTGTAGCATCGACACAAAATGTACTTGTATTAACTACACGTGTATATTTCTATGAGTTCATTTTTGAAAATGATAGTTTACTTGGTACGTGACCTATTCACGCATCGGATCACGTTCTCGCGCGGTGCCACCGCCTGCGACTCGGTGGCGGCGCCACGCGTCATGGCGCGGGCGGGCCGACACTGTAACATCCAACTTTATCTTAGCCTGTAGTACAAACACCTATGTAGATCAGGTGACAATACAAAGAATTGTGTTTTCACAGCGCGTTCCTCCCTAATCTTCCGTCGCGATAACATAGCACCTCTCGAACGTATGAATGTTTTTCACATGACGCGTATGCTGTAAAAGAGAACTGATGTAATTATTTCGGTTGGTCTAAAAATAAAGTGACAAACAGTAACGTTTTACTTGATGATGATCAATGGCTTTGGCTGTCATTCAGAGATTTCCTGTTTTCTATACAACAAACTCGGTAAATAGATTTAAATTTAATGCTCGCCAAGTTTCAATGTAACAATAGGTAAAAGTACATAGCGGTAAGCAGTCGCCCGGTGGTAACGTAATTCTAACGTAACTTCGCGGTTAGACGCCGAGCAGCACTGTCGGTTGTTGAGTAATAATCATTGTAAATAATGTGTAATTACTAATTATACTATAACGTGCGTACATTGCAGGCACAGTCAATAAACAAATTATGCATTTAACCGCAATTGAATCTTCAATTGTCGTTATTAATGGTAATATAGTAATTAGTAGATTATAAATGCTCTCTACAGTGATGATTACTACTTAGTTATACGGAGATTTTTGTAAAGACGTTTTCTGCTTTAGCCGTCGGATATACATATCATCACAATCTAAAAGTTAGACAATTATACTTACCTTTCTTTATTTTTAGTACTTACTTACGTATATGTATGATATCATTTTAATTTATCACGAATGTCTTGCCCTGAAAGTATAATCGTGCAAGTTGAATCGCGCGGCGGTAATAGCGATGATATTGGCGATCAATTAGCCATCTAGTCGTAAATTGTTTATGAATGATTGCTTGTTTGTTGCGCGTATACAAAGCGTGAGTGAGCACGAGGCGATGTGTCCGCGGCACGGCGCGTGCGCTCTGATTCATTTTTGGATGCGTGCGCGCGCGACTAAGCGCTGAGATGCGCGCGTCTGGCGCCGCCGTTGCTTCTTGGTACAAGTCGCGTCACGTAAAAAGAACGCTAGCGGTCAAGCTGCGCATTAGGCGATTTATCGGTCTATTTGGTGGTATGAGGTGGGCGCGGGGCGGGCGGGTCACGCGCCGCATGCTTGCAAGTGCGCTATTGGTTCGTCAGTTGAACTTTGCTTCCCGCGCTGTGTCCACGTTACGTTCGTTCTCAAAATACCATCACGCACAAAAGTTTTTAATTACGAAAATGGTTTTACATAGAAGAGTTAGAAAAATTATTTATGATGTATATTGTTTTATGAAGAGAGAGGCTGATAATAAATCAGTAGATAATTTAAAACAATATATGAAACGGACCGCAGAGGCAACAAAATGTGATGATGATGATGATTCTGACTCAGATGATGGTGAAGGCGACAGCGATGACAATGAAATGACCACCTCTAGCACAAAAACCGCGTCCTTATCTGGTTTTCACGTCACCCACGACGACTTAATGGAAGGACTACTACTAGACCCCATTACTTTATTTTTTTGTATATGTACTAAATTAGATTATATAGTCTACACTGAATAAAACAAGTTTTTATTTCCATTTGATATTCTCTAATATATTTTGAAAGTGCCAACCAATAACTGATACGATGTCGTGACCGAAAGGCTTAGTACTTTCGTGCGCGAGTGTACCCATGCGCAAACACACCCCCTTCCCTTTCTTCCAGCGTTCTTTTTACATGACGCGAACTGTACGAGCTCTCGGCGACCTTCCCGTTGTTCATCTGATTCCCAATCACGCGTGCGTACGTCTTAGTTCGTAACCGTTGGCTTGCAACTAGTCGCTGTTGAGAGAATCACATTGTTTTTCCAAATCTGACGAATGTAACGTTCCGACGGTACTGATTGCGTACGTCTGATTGATTTCAGCAGCGAAGAGTACAAGTAGTAACACAACGACGGATCCACTAGGGCCCCTGCCGGAGGGCTGGGAGCAGGCCGCGACGGCTGAAGGAGAAATCTACTTTATAAATCATGCCGCTCGCACCACATCCTGGTTCGACCCTAGAATACGTAAGTATACTTGTTTGCAGCGAATCTTGGCAGTGCATAATTGGTCTGCATAATTATGCATGTAATGTTAAATAGGCCAGTAATATGATGGATGGGCGAGGGCTTTTTGTTCAAGATGATTAGCTCAGTATCTTTTCAAATTATTACCGCAGCTCCTAATTATAGTAATTATCTAATTGAAGTTAATTATTATTTTATTCAGATGTTAGTATATTAAATAAGTATTATTAATTTTATTTAAAGGGTATCATCAATAAATTATTTTTGATATGACTCTACATACAGTTTCTTTTTAAATTTATTTCAAATGAACGTCTCAACTTTTTCTTTAGGCTAAAATATTAAATACCCAGTCAAAAACCAATATCAGCTAGCAGGATTTTTTACAGCACGACTAAGGAATAACGTATTAGCAAGTTAAGACAACCTTGCTTCCGCCCTTCGGCAGTAGTTGGATCCGTAGTCCGTAGCCATAAAACATAAGTTTGATACATATCGACTTTATATAATATAAAGTCGATATGTGTTCCTTTAAACCATTTTCAATAGAAATATTATTCATTTTCTCAATAGAAAGTCATCATTTTTAACTTAATGAGATATGGAAACATACCGTTAAACAAATTATAATTTTTATTTACGAACGAAACCAAGCTTAACACACAGTGATACATCTAGATTTTTTTATTCCAGAAAGGTTTTAAAAACTTATTTTTTGTCCTAGTACCTATCGCGTAGATTTTGTATTGAAATCTACCCATTCTTCAGCGTCGAGAAAGTGATTCGTTAGCGAATCCGAGTACGGCGGTTATTGTTGTAACGAGTAGCATTTATATGTAATAAGCATGATGTTAAATGAGACGCTTGCCTATAGACAGTTGCAGTATTTCATTGCTGATCTTCACTCGAGACATTATTATAAAATTTACCACTGACTTGAGCCCAGTTATTTGTTCAGCTACATTGCTTTTCACACAGGAACTTATCAATGTTAGATACTACTACTTTACGCTTTACGGCATAATATCTGACACCGTGGTGGCTAATCATCTGCTCGGACTCTCTCGAGACACAAATGCATAAAGCACAATGGACCTTGTAGTTGGGAAGGCACCTTCAAAATGTACCCGGTCTTAGTAGGGGCAGAGGCTGGGTTATGTGAGATGTTTACCTACAAATTCTCTCTTCCATCGTCGCTGTAAGGAGATTCTGGCTACTCCGTTTGAATCTTTCCAGTGTCTTCTCCAGCGCATGACGTTCGCTACAGCAAGGTCAGGGGAGCAGATAATGCAAGCTCCTAATAAGCACAAGGGACCTATTGAAATGGAAGAGCGAGAACAGTGGAGGTCCGCGGAAACAGCTTCCTCCTAGAAGTCGTGTTCCGATGTATTGGGCATTGTAGCTGGTGAAATTACCGGACTCAAGAGATTTAAGAAATAACGTCTCGAGTAAATAAGTGGCACTGCAATGCAGTTGTCTTCATGTGTCGTGTACTATCAGACGAGTGTCGTGCTTGTCTCCTCATTAGATTAAATAGATTGGTGATTCACCAATCATATCGACATGAATAACCCTTGAAAGGAAGAAGAGTAGTGAGAGTTGTTTATTTGCGTTTGTAGCCCAGCACTTGCAGAGGACGCCGGCGGCGGGCGCGGTGATCCCGGCGGGTGACCCCTCCTGGGCCACAGCCTCGTCGCTGCAGGCCTGCCAGCAGAAACTACGCCTGCAGTCGCTGCAGCTCGAACGGGAGCGCCTTAAGCAACGCCAGCAGGAGATCAGACTCCAGGTAACTTGCAATACATATTTATTGTTACGAAGATTTTTAGAACTGTGCCGCTGCGTAGGTACCTATCGGATTTGTTATAAGTATACCTACGAGTATTTTCCATGGAAATACACAGTGCATACAAGTACTTGACGTGCCTATTCTGTTTTAAGCACCAAAGCATGTATTTTAATAAGCCATGCAACGTAGTAAAGTGGGCCATACTTTTGTCTTCTTTGGAGTCACTAGACATTTGAGGGTGTTGTGCCCAGACGTGCATTGAGGATGGCGGCCATTCTGAGGAGGACAGCGGTGGGGTTTCAACCCATGTCCCGTGGGGCTCAAAGGCAAGGCTCTAAAGGGCGCAAATGTAGGAACAGTATCTATTGAAGAACCCAGATTTTCCGCTTATGTCCCAATGCGATAGCGGCGGGGTTTTAGGGGGTAAGAACCCCCACATACCCCGGTTGACCCCTACAGGGCCCCGGGAAACTTTTAATGGTTTCCCCTGTGTGAGCAAAAAAAGTTTTGGTAACTCAAGGCTTACTTTATACGACTGTCAACGGCTGTCCAAAACTAGTAAAACCAAATTCATACGCTTCTCTGACTACAAAGGAATTAGTGCCGCACTCACAAACCCCAATTAACTTTAATTCTAATTAAGCCACTTTTTAAAACCTATTTATTTCGACTGTCGGAGTCATTTATGATTAATTTCGATTATTGAACACGAGATAATTGTTATATTTACTCACTATCAGCGTATTAAGTATTAATGGGCTTCGAGTGTCGAAACAATCCGATTTCAAAAAAAAGTTTGTAGGTTCGGCAGTTAGTCGCCTATTCCATCACGACTTTTTATTTTAGAAGCCGCCGTATAAAGTGATCGTATCTCTGTTATTTCAGCAGGAGCTTATAATGGCGCGCCAGTCATCATCGATCGTATCGTCACTCGCGAGTAGCGGCACTGGCGGTGCGGGCGGTACTGAGCTGCCCCTGGACCCGTTCCTGTCGGGCTTGTCAGAGCACCAGCGGCAAGAGTCTGCGGACAGCGGGCTGGGCATGGCGGTGCCTCACTCGTACTCGGTGCCGCACACGCCTGAAGGCTTCCTGGCCGGTATGGACGACCGCATGGACTGCACCAGCGAGGCGGGCGCTAACCTCGACTCTAGCGATATGGCGCTCGCAGACAACCTCGACTCCACCGACGATCTGGTAACTATCTTTGTATTTGGTGTTGACAGCACGTTGACAGAAGCCACGCAAGACTTTATGGATTTTAACTTTCATCAAACTTTTTTGTTGTCTTTAGTAATTATCGTTTTTATTTTTTTGTTAGTAAAAAATTATTCATTTTAAACAAGTCACTTTAAGAAACGCTGACAAGAAACGCATACACAAATTTAATAAAAATAATAGATAATACTTTGAACCCACGTAATTATTTCGCTTTCGGATAACGTAGAGTTGGTAGAGTTGCTCAGAATTAAACTATGACGTACGAAGCGTTCCAGACAATAATTGTTCACTTACAAATCCAGCGCGTTCCAGTAGACAAACGGCAGACGGTACCGATCTGCCAGCGGCTATAATCACTGATACCGCTACACAATGGAAGCCCGTAGAGACTGGGAAGTGTGGTATACAAAATATCAAAAGTGCCGGCGCTTACCAGCGCTTAATCAGCCCGCTGTATTAATATTGCCAGCACCCACTGCATACGACTAGGCGGAGGTAGGCGATTACAAGTCGGTGCCTTAATTAATATACCGGTATATTAGCGCCGCAATGTCGGTGCCATATTATACCGATATATAAGCGTTGCCATATGTTGTTTGTAATCTACTGGTCAAGGGTGTCCTATTCTTCTATCATAAAAAATCAGAGGTCTTAGAACATAAACCACCACACGGGCCAAGTGCGAATTGGTGGATAATACACAGCGTTCGAAACAATTCTAGAGTAAGCTTAGGTTTCCTCACGATGTTTTCCTTTACCGTTAGCGAATACAAAATCTTTCTCCTTTGTGCATATGACTTCACAAATTGGAAATCACTTTGGTACCAAGGCTGAGATGAGATTTGAACTGGGGGTGCATTACGGTGCATTACGATTATATACCATTCAAGTTTCTTCCTATCTGTTCCATCATGTTTTCATTAATACGTTATACGATTTAAAACCCCTTGTTGCCTAGTGAACTCTGTAATGTTATTAATTTAATGGCCTATTCCCAGTAGTTCTACATTTAGTATTACATGTATGACTACTAGGAAAAAGAACCTAAATATAAATAAATAAAATAAATATTTATTTCATTATGTATTTAATGGGCAATCAGTTGTTAGTACCGCTGTGAGGCGATCGGTACGAATTCTGTTCGAATCAGTTCGACCGCTACTTTTTGCACATAGTATCTAATGATAACGGTAGATATAGAAACGTCCTTCCATGTTAACTCACAATGATTACAACATGATTCATATGAAAGTGCGAGTGTGGCCACATTGTAGTATAACAGATTGTGGGTGAGATAAACACCGGGTACCTGTCCGATTGTTTTGGTTGTGCGTGGGCCGAGCCGCAATTGTGCAGTAGATGTTTAATATACAGGGTGACCTGTTCGTGTTACGTATTCTTGCATGAATAAAAATAGTAAATACCTTATCAGGTGCAATAATATTATTTGTTTTTTTTTTAAGTGTGTAAGAATAGCACCCACCCATCTTCTCCCTTTGGGTGTAAGAGGCGACTAAGGGAAAACAAGAAGATGGGCAGCAGCGTCTTTCTATTGGATTACCTACCACCTATACTGCGATCCCCAAGCCTGCCAAACGTGGGGATTATGGTAACCCCTCCCTTCTAAGGGGAGGCCTTGTTCAGCAGTGGTCGATTTTCGGCTGCTGATGATGATGGTTATTTTATGGAGTTAATTACTTTGAATGTAACCAACATAACATTTATCTAATTAAAAAAGGTTAGTGGCTAAACGTTCTCCTTATGGTAAAAACGGAACGCCTGCCTGTAGTTTGTCACCCGTAACATTATTTAGTATGTGTCTCGAGCCCATTAATTATACCAGCTACAGTGCCCTGCAGAGCGGAACATAGCACTGTTACACATTGCTGCTTGACAGCTGAATATTTGGCACTGCGGCGGTATCTGGACGGTCCCTTGCACAAGGCCTAATAGTTAGTAATAGATCGTATAAGTTATGGGTCATATGACCAGGGGCGTAGCTACCGCCGTATCAATTATACGGGGCCCCAGGGCTACAGGGGCCCCGAACGGGTGTAAGCAAAAGTCCAGAAAATGTTATTCTCGTCTTATTGTCACTTGAACTCTTAGGCCTTACCTTAGTTTGGGCCCCCAAACAAATTTTGATACAGGGCCCGTCTCGGACAAGCTACGCCACTGCATGTGAGCCATTTTTATCACAAGAGTCACGCCGGTGCAGGGGGGCAAAACGTCGTGTATTTTTCATGAAACAAGAAAGAAAACGCACGACGTTTTGACCCCAAGTGTGTAGTGATTCGATGATAGTACTACTAGGCGTCAATCGTTATCCTAAACCGGAACCATACATCACCTTTTTGAGGGTTTCTTAAGCTAGTCGCTCTTTCTGGCCGTTTTGTTCAAAACACTCCTCTCGTTCATTGAACATTATTCTTTCGCCCAATAAATTATCTATGCTTTCTTGAAAATGAACATATAATACCTAGTTGACGTTCTATTTTAAAATGTATTTTAAAACTAGTAGGTAGGTAAGTCTCTTTTAAATAATCGTCAGCTGTATTACACTCGTACATAATAATATGTGAAATTATTCACATTTTTAATAGATTTATTAAATTGTTGCGTATTTAGGTATGTACCTCTTCGCGCAAACAGTTGCAAAAGTTATCGGTTTTGTTGCATAACTATTGGCTTTTGAGGAATGACCCCTTGACCTAGTCATTATGTTTAAAAATAATTAAGTTTAGCTACACCACCTGATATAAATTATATGAGCTATACCTACCTATGCTCTTGATACATCTTGTGAAAGAATTGAGATATTCCCCATTGACGGGCCCGTTGGTCTAGTGGTTAGACATCCTGGCTGCTACTCGATGGGTCGTGGGTTCGATGCCCACCAAGTGTCTTGGTGTTATTTATCTATATACTTATACCTATGTATTTACAAAAAAAGTACATAAGTATTAATATCAGTTGTCTGGTTTCCATAGTGCAGGATCTGCTTAGTTTGGGATCAGATGACCGTGTAGGAATTGTCCCAAGATATTATTATTATTATTCTTAATATGCGTTTTTAAAAATTACTTACCGCTTTTAAAAAAATGTTTAAAACAAAATTAAACATTGTAATCAATCTATTCTTACAGATTATATCGCGATTTATTTTAATTTTCCCTATTTATTTATTCGCGATTTTTTTTTGGAAAATTAAAATAAATCGCGATGTAATCCGTAAGAATAGATTGATTACAATGTATAATAATGTGTGTGTGTGTATGTGTATTCGCGTAAATAAAAGACAACAAAATTAAGCATGCTCACAAATAACAACGTTTATACCGTGCTTTCCTCTTGAACCCCCTAGCTGAACCCCCTAGGGGTACCAACGCCACTCGCAATTCCTCTTGAAACCCCCCCCCCCCCCCCCCGGTACAACGGACAATTTGTCCGTGGTACCACTGGGGTACTACGGACAACTCCGTGGTACCACCAGAGATATATTAATTAGATTTAAATAATACTAGCTGACCCGCGTAGCTCCGCCCGCGCTTTTATTACATTTTGCTCCCCTTTTCTCCCTCCTCCCTAGATTTATCTCTCTCCACATCTCTCTCTTATATGCTCTTTCTCTCCTCTCTCTTTCCCCTCCCGCTTCGGTTTCCGTCACACTCCCCCTCTTCCTCTCCCTGTTGTCCCCTCTCTGAACCCTCTCCCCCTCTCTCTTCTACGAACTTGCTCCTTCTCACTCCCCCCTTACTCCACCTAACTCCCCCGATCCCTCACCCCGTCAACCCTCCTCGAATCCCCTTTCCCTCTTTCTCCTCTCTTGCACCCTCCTCTCGTTCTATATATCCTCATCAATCATGGTATCAGCGGCATTAAATATACTTTATGACCTATTCTCAGAGCTCCCCGATATGCACACAAAATTTCATACAAATCGGTTCACTCATCTATTTAATGACCTTACCTTATGTTGCTTAACCTTAACCTAGCGGTATGAAATACACTGTATGACCTATTTTCAGACCTACCCGATATGCACACTTTCATACAAATCGGTTCACCCATCTATTTAATGACCTTACCTAACGTTGCTTAACCTTAACCTACCGGGATAAAAGTATCCTATGTCCGTTTCCTGGTTCTAAGCTACCTCCCCACCAATTTTCAGCCGAATCGGTTAGGCCGTTCTTGAGTTATAAATAGTGTAACTAACACGACTTTCTTATATTTAGCTTGATTAAAGTTCTATAGTGATTGTATGTTCAATTTCACCTATAGATGGCGCTGTTCATAATGTAAATCACGCTAACATCGTAAATTACTGTCTAATGATATTCGATAATAAAAGTTCTTAGTATTTCGCATCTTTTATTGTTGCGACGTGATACAATACCTATACACTACTTACCTGGACTTGGGGAGTTTCATTAAAATTTCATGAACGACAGATTTTGCAGATTTTAACTTTTCAAAGATATAATGTTATATTGCTATCAGCAAAGTACTTAGAACAATACAGAAATCTAATGACCCCCTTACAAAAATTGACCCTTCGTCAATGCCATATCTTATGCAAACTAAATGTCTGCTCAGTCCCTATTGTATATAGCTTAATAATACATATCTTAATGATTAACTGATCAGTCTATAATTACCCTATTCACATACAAAGGAAATTACGTGGTAATATGTGCAAGTAATGTTTCACTGCTTAGCCCCTATGAAACATAGCGTGATGTTTTATATACCAATTTATACCTAGACTTCTACACAACACATCAGTGAAAGTCCTATCAAAATCCATCCACGGGTTTTCAAATGATACCTGGACAAACAGAACGACAGACAGACAGACAGACAGACAGACAGACAGACAGACAGACAGACAGACAATAATTCCAAAAAAAATTGTTTTGGCCTCTATGTCGATAGTATAGTATCCCCACATAGAAATTTTGGAAAAATATTCAATGTACAGAAAAAGTGCTCTTTGAGTTTTGTTATAGTATAGATTTCATTATTTTTGTTCATTTTATAATCGTTTACTTGGTACCTTAGTTCGACTGTTTGTATTGCACAACATTACACATGAAATTTCAAAAATTTGATTTTTAAAGGCTTCCCCTCTTTTGTGATATCCAGCAGTGTGTTAGCCATTAGGATTGCATTAGGCTTTACTTACCTCTCGTATGACAACTAGCGTCTGTGTGTCAACTGCTTAGATTCAATATTTACCAAAAGTACCAGGGTAGCATAGGACATAAGATGGTGTCATTATAGTCATAAATAATTTACACTAATCTGGACTTAGTGAGGTCGTCAACGCATTTACCATCGACGAAACGAGACCGTTTATCGTCCACGATAAACTAGTTTATAAAACAGTCTAAAGTTAGACTTATATAATACACCGTTGACGAATATTACGCCCAACATACAGTGGTCGTGGAACCTCTAGGGGGTTCAAGAGGAATTGCGAGTGGTGTTGGTACCCCTAGGGGGTTCAAAAGGAATTGCGAGTGGCGTTGGTACCCCTAGGGGGTTCAGATAGGGGGTTCAAGAGGAAAGCACGGTTTATACTTACTTAATTATAAAATAATCATCGTTATACATTTTTAAATACACATAATATACTAACATAACCTACCCAAAGAAATTTTATAAATGTTGAAAAGCTTTTCATAATTGTGTAAGTAGGTACTTTAGATAACATCAGCGAACTTGCGACTTTGTATTTAGAAATATTATGCATCAACTTTAAATTAAGTCAGATTGCTGATTTCATACAAATTAAGTACTTACTGGTATTAGGTATGTTTTGGTTTCAGTAAAATAAAAATAACAGCGATGACTCGCGTGATTCACTCGTTAAAATGTGTAAACAAAACCAACATTGTTCATTTGTCACCTTTAAAATATCGCTCTAAAGAAAACTTTCATGAATGCTTAATGATTTCTGAATGTCATTCCATGAATGCTTCCTGAAAATTGGTTGCTATATTGAAAATGATTTGATTAGTTAGTCCGTCATGTGTCCGGTAATTTCACCAGCTACAGTGCCCTTCACACCGGAACGCAGGAATGTTTACACACTGCTGTTAGGTGGCAGCATATCTGACACTGCAGTGGCCCCTACCTGAACGATCCCTTGCACTTGGCACCTACCACCTAGTACACACAACAGTTAATAACTAATATTCAAACAATCTTTTATGGCTCCGCTTATATCAAATTATAATTCGCAATACTTTAATTATCTCATTAAACGTTACTAAATACGACTAACATACTTATATTATATGATGACATACTTTCACTTTTTAAAATTATTCACACGGATCTGCGACTTAGACTTATGACTGTGTAATCAATCTTTCAAACAACAAATGAATTTAATTTTTAGTTGTTTACTTCACTAAGTTGGTTCCCTTTACAACCACGACCATCTAGGTCCAGGTAGGCACCACCGCTATGCCAGATATTCTGCCACCAAGCAGCAGTGTGTTCCAATATGCAGGACACTGTAGTTGATGAAATATGTCACGGGTGACGAGCGGCAGTGCAGTGCAGCTGTCTCTAAGCAGGCTAACGTCGTGCATGTTTCGTCGATATGTGTCATCAGAAGCAGCCTAAACACGTCCACTGCTGAACAAAGGCCTCCCCTTTAGAAGGGAGGGGTTGCAATAATCCCCACGCTTGGCAGGCGTCTTAGGGATTGCAGTATAGGTGGTAATCCAATAGAAAGACGCTGCTGCCCGTCTTCTTGTTTTCCCTTAGTCGCCTCTAACGGACACCCAACGGGAGGAGATGGGAGGGTGCTATTCTTACCCAGCCTCCCCACAGGTCAATATGTGTTAAAAATGATGAATATGGTTTTATAAAGTGTTTTTGTTTGCAGTTGAACGATTTCACAAACGACATACTCCTGGACGACGTGCAATCGCTCATAAATTCGACGCCGAGCAAGCCCGACAACGTGCTGACGTGGCTTTAGGCGACTGTGCCGCGCGAGCTCAATGCTCACAAACTTTATTAGGTGTTAATGTTAAATTTAGCGTACTTACCGCTTACACGACGTCGACCGCGACAGTGTCGGTGACAGAACGGTAACGATGGTGTACATTTCACTATGAAAATGACAATGATAGCGTAACGCGTTTAATGACTGATGTGGGATTTCATATTGTGTGCTTATGATTTAGGGATAGTTAGATTCAGTACGAAGGCTACCAAGTGAACGGCCAAACCGATGCGAGCTCTGTTGCCCCCCGTGAAACTTACCTATTATATTTTTTATGGATGATATTCTAAATATTCGTCGCGTCGATTTCGCCGTTCCTTTTCACCGTATCTGCTCGCTTATTGTGCATAATTGATTTCATCTCTGTCTCTGCATTTATTCGAATGAGATAGAAATACGAAATTCTGTACGCGTAATAAGCGTTCTACTTCGTTATGATAGATGTGTGGAATCTTTGCGTGTCTGACTTAACAATTTTGTACTCATCGCAATTCCTGGATATGTAAACGGCGTGCCATCGTCAATATCGTCGTCTGAAATGATATCAAGAAGCTCGCTACAGAGATGGTAGTAGCTATCGTTAAAGCGCAAGCGGACATATGCGAGCGCAGGCGGTAGGAATGCTGGCGCAGACGGTATGAACGCACCGTCAGACGCACGGTGGCTGCAAGCCTTCTTTCCTAGTAGAAAGTAGTCGCGTTGCAATACAAACGTTCTTCCACTAGTTTTCCCATATTCTTTTCGATGAGACTATCGGAAATCGCACCTACTGTATGTTTCGTTGCGAACGATATTTTTATATATTATAAAATTAAGATTGTGATAACATCTTAACGTAACGGTGCCTTATTGTGCCTTTATAAAAATTATTTATTGTTGTAATAATTTAGATAATGTTGATATTTTTACGATTTTTTGTATTGTCGATGTATCGATGTAATAGTTATTTGACGGAAAATAAACTACTTATGGATTTGTAGTGACGTGTTTTGTCGACTTGCACCGTCCTTGTGTATTTTCAAGATTATGATAGACGTTAAGTTTTTGATAGTTAATCGTGAATTAGGTAATTATGTTGGCAACTATTATGTTTACTTATTAGGTGTTGAGATGTAAGTGAACAATGTAACTTTAAATAAGCAATATACTAATGTATGGATGCAGTGCAGCTAGCTAAAATGTAGGGAGCCTCGGAGCTCGCGGTGTTGTCCATAAGTGCCTTTAATCTATTTATACTGAATATTCCTTAGCGACGAGTTTATAAAAACTGATAGATGCGAGATGTGACAAATCAGACTATATTCAATTCGGTGCCAACTTAGTGTAATCTAAATCTACTGTTCATTAGTATTATTTCATTAACTGTAGTTATTGATTCATTTAATTTTTATCATTTATGTATATCTTTAAAAATTAAACTTTTCAAAATTGTGTAAGCCCACCTAGTCTTTAGATTTTTTTATGAGTGTAATGGATTCAGCTAGCTTGTTCGATAATGATTAAATTAGGCCTCTATCAAATACTACATTGAAAACTTTGCCATATTAGTAATTGTACTATTATTCTCGTAAGACTTATCGTAATCTTCGGTCTAATGATAAATAGCGTCTGTGTAAACTATTGTAATTAGACGTAACGGTGGTGGGTTGATGGTACACATCGGTTTATTCTGTAGATCCGTTCGTTGTATATCTACTTTGTATTAGTGTTCGTGTATATTGTAAGAGTCCGCGAGTGGTCGGGCGGGTCGCGCGGGCGCCGGCGCCGGCTCGTCGACACATTCCAGATGCTCCCGCGCGCCGCCCCACGCCTGCCCCACATTGCTCTAGGGATATCAGATCAAGGGAATTTTCCTGGAATGTCCGCAATTTCGACTGACAGGGAAACAGGCAAATTGTTTTTTTTTATTCAAGGAAAAAAATAATTGTATCTCTAATAAAAAGCACGAAGTTCGCATTCGAAAGCACACATACAGTGATATAAATAAGGATAGCGGTGCATATTTTGAAAATTTCCATGCCTTGAGTAAAAACTTAATATGAAATCCTGTATGGGTATGAGGTATTTTACAAAAAAATAAAGAAAGTTAAAAAATTAATTGTATCTTACAGAGGCCACAAAACAGGCACAATCAGGGACATTTTCAGGAAATTTCAATAGGCCGACCGCGCTTCGTATGCGTTTTCGTACGAATACGCGTGATCCATCTCGATCCTCCGAGTAACCTGTAACAGTGGTACCACGCACACTAGGTGCGACTCGACTAGCTCGTATTCGTACCAAAACGCTTTCAAAGTGCAGCCGTCCTCATTTGATCTGGTAATCCTAGTCGCACGCCTCCAGTCTCGCCACGGCGGCCAGCTGGCGCCAGAACCCTGTGGTACTTCACACTCCACAAGAATCTGTTGAGCTCGCATGCCGTGTCGTGCCCGCAGTAGAACGATATCGCAACTCTCTACTGTATCGTTTATCTCTTAAGTCTAGCCTTTACGATTTAAAAACATATCTCTTCAGGGCCCTAATTCTCTATGACCACTTGCATTCCGCGCTTTAGTCTTGCCCTGATAAAACAACGTCAATATCGCTTATTAGAGAAATATTTCATGTTTTATAAGTTTAGGTAGTAATTGTACATGTCGTTTATAAATTCATAACAAAGTAACGAGATAAATGTGATTTCGTAGACAAGATTTGAGTGTGGAATCTGAAGATGGCCATAGAGATTTTGGGCCCAGTCTGAAAACAGATGCAAGTTTTCTCTGTAGTGTACGTATCAATGTACGTGTATCAATGTTATAACAATGAAATTACGTGTCGAAGTTATTAATTTAGTATATAATTTCATTGTAAATAATTAGATATTCTTATATGAATTAAATAAATATTTGTTTTAATATCTATTATGAATTTTTGTTTACATATCGACGTGATTATCCTGAATATAAATTACCAAATCTACATATTCTTAAAGTTCACTTCGGGGTGTTTTTATCTGTGGAAAAAGAAAACAAATTGCAACATTTGCACTATTGTATATTTTTTTAACAATAACAAGCATCTTTAAGCATACCTTACGGCTTCTCTATATTTACAATGCACAATAAATATTTGGTGTTACAACAGCTGATCCAACACCATTCTTCCCGAATGCCTCACCTGTTAAAAACACAAGCGTGATGTGACATGCAGCTGCTAATTGCTATACTATACTATTTACAATATTTTAAATTATATACCCACTTATTTAAAAACTACAATAAATCATATAAAAGCACAAAAAGCCCGACTGCGAACAAACTAAATGTGTTTAAATTACATTATACATAAGTACCTACTTACATAAAACGTATACATAAGTGTATACTGGGTATATATTTCAACTCAACTCGTTAAGACCTTTCATTTGATACCCACATTGATGTTTTTGGAAGTAAAAAAATAGCCATGATTTAAAAAAAAAAAATGTACTTATATGTATAGCCTTTGTAATTCCGAGGAACGTAGTGTCAACTAACTGCCGGTCCCAATATCCTATCGATCCCTTACTATAAAGCCCTAACCCTTAGTTAAATATAATAGTAAATATAATATATAAATATAATAGTTAGTATCGATAGCTATAATGACATATTTCCGTTTGAATAATAACACATTAGCAGCTTACTGTTGGTTGTTCAAATGACAGTCTAGTAGGGTTTTAGTAATCGTTCCATTTCGGAGGTTTATCGCGGGATATCGATGCCTTGATCGATGATTTTAACTTATATTTAGGGATCGATAGGATATTGGGACCGGCAGTAAGACGAATCTAATGACAAATATTACAAGGAAAAAAAGACTAAAAGCGGTATTATTGTTCTATAATGTCCTCTAGCTTAATGAAATTCGGTTGGTGATGTCATAGCCAAAATTTAAAACATTAGTTTGGGATGAATTTTGTTTAAAGAGAAACTAATAAAAAGATTGCATTAACATCAATTATTGCCGTCAATTTATGGCGAATGGAGTTATTTAACTTAATATTATGGACTTGCAATAAGTATATTAGGCTCTGTAATCATGCATGCAAATGCAAATGCCAGTCTCTAATAAGCTGTGAATACAGATCGGACAGGCATCAGAGTCCCATAATTAAGCATTACCTCTATTCCCAAAATAGGTAAGTACCTACTTACAGATTTTCTATTGAAATCTTAAGCTAAGTAATGATAAATTGATACATCAAAGGACTATAAGTGCGGTAGTAAGTTATATTAATAACAATTTTTCTAGTGGCAAAGACTCATGAGTTCTTACTGAGGGATCCTTGAAGCGGTCGTCTTGAGGCAGCTCGCGGTTGGCTATCAACTGACGGAAGTATTCCACCGAGAGTTTCGGCGTACGAGGGCGCTCAGGGTCTGTGATGTTTACATACCAGAAACCGAAACGTTCGCTGCAAAATGATAATTAGAAAACCTTTTATAATTAATCAGATAAGTCTAAGATCTAAACTAGTCATTGGACTCAGAACAAAATAATAAGAAAAATCGCTATGTGTAATCAGTCAGGCGTTACTTATAGTACCTACTGTGTTATTACTTTGAACTACCTGTTTATTACTTTGAAGCCTTACTTGTATTGTGTGGTCTATCTATTTTTATTCTTTTGGTCTGAGCTGAGCGATGGTTTATGTTGGAAATTTGTTTTTGCTATACCAACCGAACGCTCAGTCATGTTGATCAAATGGTTTGCATTCTGCTGTAGTCAAACTAGTATAAATAATTAAGGAACTGTTTGCGCATGTCGCTACGTGCAGTCATATAGTTACCCTTCTCCACTTTAGCTCTATGTAGCTACTTATTTATTTTTATTTATTTTATTTTACAATTTATTTTCAGACATAAGTACTTAAGTCCATAGTACACACATAATTATTGTACACTAAAAACGGAAACATGCACAAAACATATATATATCTATACATATTATAAAATAAAGTCGCTCCCGCTGTCTGTCTGTCCCTATGTATGCTTAGATCTTTAAAACTACGCAACGGATTTTGATGCGGTTTTTCTTAATAGATAGAGTGTTTCTTAAGGAAGGTTTATATGTATAATACATGTATAATATAGTAGAGAAACACTGATAATATTAGAAGTTTCTAATATGATGTCGTAAATAAACACATTATTTTGCGCTTACATTGCAAACGCTGGCTGAACCCTACGAGATAGATCAAAATAATGTACCAGTATTGAAAACCTTAACAAGGTCTACACAAACGTCCTCGATGGTATATGTTTATCTCTTAGGGATAACCCACAATAAACATTTTTTTATCTTTTACTTTTTATGAGCATGAATTTGTCCCATCTTCAATATAACGTAAACTTCACGAATATTTACACCAATATGACACCAATGAAAAAATTGCTGTGAACGTTGTTCATACCGCTAGGTTAAGGTTAAGCAACATAAGGCAAGGTCATTACATAGATGGGTGAACCGATTTGTATGAAATTTTGAGTGCATATCGGGTCTGAGAATAGTTCGTAAGTATATTTCATGCCGCTAGGTTAAGCAACGTTAGGCAAGGTCATTACATAGATGGGTGACGGCGGCGACTCCGAGGAGGACGGTGACGGGGCAGAGAGCCCCGTCCCCGTGATCATGGTGCCAGGTTTAAGGGGGCTATAAAGCGAACTGAGGGGTATTTGGTGCAGTTTCCACTGGAGGGACCAGGTCCCCCGCTTATGTGGCGATGCGAGAGTTGCAGGGGTTTAATTGGGTTAGAATCCCAGATACCATGATTGACGAGGATATATAGAACGAAAGGAGGGTGCAAGAGAGAGAGGGAGAGGGGATTCGAGGAGAGGGTGATGGGGTGAGGGATAGGGGCATTAAAATGTAGGGGGGAGTGGGGGGGGGGGAGTACGGTGGGAGAAGAGAAAGTGGGAGGGTTTCAGAGGGGACAACGGGCAGAGGAAGGGGGAGTGTGACGGGGACCGAAGCGGGAGGGGAAAATAGAGAGGAGAGAGAGAGAGCATAGATTTAGATTTTTCTTATAAGAGAGAGATGGAGAGAGAAATAAATCAAGGGAGGAGGGAGAAAAGGGGAGCAAATAAATAGTAATAAAAGCGCGGGCGGAGCTGCGCGGGTCAGCTAGTATATATATAAAAAAGAATATTATATACATATTAAATAAAACAACACCTGTGTGAAGGACAGTGCGTCGTTACCCAGTGCCGCATTATGGGGTTGTCCAGCTTGTCCGCAAGCATGTTTATATAAATGTTGGAGCTGTCACGCACTCTGCGCATCAGGGATGCAGTTCTGTTGCGTATTATCGCGAAAAAGTATTATAGTGCTCAATATTTTCTTTGCACTTACGAGAATCCAGCTCTCCATTCGAAATTGTCCATAAGCGTCCACGCTGTGTATCCGAGAACTTTGACTCCATCATCGTAGATTACGTTCAAAATTTCACTGAGGTAATCCTAGATAATGTTGAAAATGATTAGTAACTAAGCATTGTAATCATTTGTACCATGTGTCTAGTTTTAGATTAAAATTGAATTATTTTCACTTACATTAAAATATTGAATACGTCCATAATCCTCCAGAGTACCGCGGTCGGAGAATCCATTTTCAGTGATGTAGATTGGAGGGTCGTTATATGAACTCTTGCACCAACGTAGCAGGTTAGCGAAACCCGTAGGCACCACCTAATTTTATAAATAAATATGTATTAGTAATTACCTATTTTATCTGAATAAATTGACTTACCAGTAGTATCATAATAACATACCCTGAGCCATTCAGAAGCCGAATCTCCACCGACTTCCATGCTCGTAATGGCACCGATATCTTTCAGCCAAGAAGGCGATTTCGCTATGGGGTCAGCTCCGGACCCTGTTATTAAATGTGTGGTGTAGTGGTTGATCCCTAAGAAATCCGATGTGCCCTTGATTCTTTGGGTCCAGTACTCGTCGAACTGCTGCAGACGTGGCTTGGGAAGTCCTTCCAATTCACTTTGATGGGCAACATTTTCTACCATCACAGCTGGGTAGCCGCCCTCCTCGGTGAAGATAGGATGCGCGAACCAACCGAACTAGAAAGAAAGGCGATATTGTTTCTTTATGTAGCTTGGTGATGTGAGGAGTAGAAAGTTCGCCTGACACTGAAAGAGATGCCTGTCCAGGGACAGTTGTATTACACTGATACTCGTCACCTGAGACATTAGTTATTAAGTCTCTTATTCTTAAGCCAAGTAATTTCTAAAGATACAGTACCTCAGCTCAGAGTTGGTGAGCCACCACGCCGGTACACTATGTTGAACCTACCACCTACTACACCTACTACACTATGATGCAAACTACTACATTACGTTGAAAACTACGCGATAGTGATTCTCAACACCGATGTCGGTGCCTATAAAAAGAAGCAAGTTAATCTCAAATTATACAGTGCCTTACTTTAAACTGATTCGCAACTTCGGCCAAAGCCACTTGTTCCGCATTTTCTGGATCACTTGGCTCGTACCAGATGGAATTGATCGAGATCATGATTCTTCCGCTCTGAGTCGGACGGTAATTTTCATTGTACAGGTGGTACGCCTCAGCGTGAGCCTTGAGGAGGGTGTCGCTGCACAAGTAGTTGCCTACACCGTGGCTGTCGATCGCAGGAGCCTTTTTCTCATCACCGTAAGCGTCTTCGCAAATTTCATAAGGTTCATTGAATGTAATCCACGACTTAATTTTGTCCCCGAACTCCCTGTAGCACAGATCAGCATAATCCCGGAAGTAATCGACCATCTTAGGGTTCGCCCAGCCTCCTAAATCTTGAAGAGTTTGCGGCAAGTCCCAGTGGAACAGGGTCACCTATAGAGAAATTAATGGATTAATATATTTTTAGGCCCCACCGCTGAAAGGTTGTGTGATATAATTAGTGTGGTGTCCATGTTAAAGTGAACAGCCCTTAGCACAATAATTTACAATTTGAAGATCGCAGGTTCGAACCTACTGGTTAGGACAATACTGCCGTGATAACTAAGAACGCAGTAATATCAAAAAATTAAGAAAAATATCAAGCTTTTGAATGATAATATTCTTTTATTGAATTTATCAATTTATCCAAAGATAATGCGCATTACTGCGTTTAGGTTAAGTATCAGGTCCTGTGAGCATCGGAGGATTGGATCATTTGCTAAATAAACTCTTTTTTAAAAAAAAATTGAACCGACTTCATTATCACTGAAAAGTATAAAATAATTTAAATATTATTGAAGTTGGTGTTAGCTTACCAGCTGTGTATATTTGGCACCAACTTCAATAATATTTAAATTATTTTATACTTTTCAGTGATATTGAAGTCGGTTCAATTTTTTTTTTAAAAAGAGTTTATTTTTGAGTTTTTAGTGATATATTCATATATAAAGATTGAACCATCGAAGACCGTAAAATGATCTAGGTAGGTTATGATCACATTATCGTCTACATAGTTTTACATAATTCATGTTTCTTCGGAAAAAAATATCCGGTCGTAATGAAATTTACATGGAATCATTATAGTAGTTTACTCTCTCGAATAAAAAAAAGAATTATCGAAATCGGTTCATAATTGTCAGAGCAATGTAATGGAGAACATCAGTTTTATGGTTTTTACCAGATAAATTCCTCCTCATCGTACATGGTCTTCCAGGAAGCTCTTATCCGGTTGTGATAAATTTCATACAGATTTATTACCGTGGTTTCTTCTTTCGAACAAAAAAAGAATCATTGAAATTGGTAAATATTTGCCAGAGTTATGACCATTTTTGTCCTTAAAAAGCGACAAAAAAGTCATCAATATAGGCTTTCCTGCAAGTTTCCTGCGCAGTCACCATTATTGTTTTTTCAGGAACTACTTATTCGGAAGCAATATTTTTTTTATGGGACCCAACTAACGGATTAAAGAATGGATGGAAGAAAGATTTTTGCAAATCGGTTCATAATTGCCAGAGTTATGCGCGTACATACATAGAAAAAAAAATATATATACAGACGAATTGAGAACCTCCTCCTTTTTTTGAAGTCGGTTAAAAAGAATGCAGTACTTCAAGTACTACTTGCAATGCTTTTGTGTTCAATACTGCGCTAGATGAAAAATCTACTTTCAGTGATTTTTTTCATGATATTTTTTTTTCCTTGTAGGTAAAGCCCTTGGGATGGCATTTCTGGCAAAAAGTGAAAATCGCAAAAATGTCGATTACTGCGTTCTTAGTTATCATGGCAGAATACAGGACCATCACTTTTTTTGCTATCGGGAAGGATGCCTTCAAAAGGTACCCGGTCTTTATAGGGGCGGAGGCTGGGTCATGCGGTACTTTTACTGCCGCACTCAAAAACGCCAATTAACTTTAATTCTAATTAAGTCACTTTTTAAAATCGATTTATTTCGACTGTCGGAGCCGTTTGTAATTAATTTCGATTATTGAACACGAGATAATTGATATCTCTACTTACTATCTGCGTATTAAGTACTAATTGGCTACGAGTGACGAAATAATCCGATTTCAAAAAATGGATTAATGATCATTAACTTTAATTGACGTTTGTAGGTCCGGCAGTTCCCCACTAAAACCTCCCCGGTGGCTCTTTTCGACGTTGTAGAGATACTTTGGGCACTGCATTGAGATCTCGTCGGTCACTCCAGCGCCTGACGCTCGCTAAAGCACGTCTCAGGAGGAGCAGAGAATGCAGAATGCCAGTGGTAGCTTTTAAAAAATTGACCGTTCAAAAGTGCCGTTAAGCCTATTTGAAATAAAATTTTTTTTTTTTTTGCTTCTCCCTGGTGCCTGCGATGACACAGGACCTACATCGCGTGGTTGCTCGCCTCAGGCCTCATAAAAGGCCCATCACCTTTGTATCAAACGGAAAGTAAAAAAATTCATTTGTCGAATGGGAATGTGAAACGTCGGACCCGCGTCTGATCTTCTCTCTCCATTCGGATCGGTTTTCCGTCGCATCAGATTGTGAGAGTAAAATTAAGAGAGAGTGCACCAATAGCTCTGCAAGTATTTTCTACTGTAGGGCCATTTTTAGATCACATTTGACATCTTTGTTCTGCCTGTTTCTTTTGTCATTATTACGATAAATATGTAATCGTAATTGATAAAAGTTAAGCAATTATGCAGATCCAACCTCGAAAAAAAAAATGTATGCCCGTTACAGTGTTACGTTGGTTAATTTTGATGAAGTGTCCAATTTGATCTTTTAAATTGAATATTATCTACCGTAGTCGTATGGGTCAGGAGGAAATTTGTATTTGGAGCATCTTACAAGAGGTTCGATGTCCCGTTCGGCCAGAGCGTTGAGAAGGTCGTGGTAATAACGAATACCATCGGGGTTCACAAAGTCTACGCGTCCAGTGGGCAAAATGCGAGCCCAGGACAGCGAAAACCGGTAGAAATCCACGCCAAGGTAGGCCAACTCCTCGACATCCTCTTGGTAGCGATAGTATGACTCGCAAGCGACGTCACCATTGGTGCCATCAGCAATCATATCGGGGCGCGTATGTGATAAACGATCCCACACATTCTCAGATTTGCCTGTAAATAATATAGGATAGGTACTGTGAAAAAGCTTTGTTCAGTTTAAGCTGTGGCCGCTTTAAGAATAAATGAACCTATTAGCCTATTATTAGCTATCGTAAGGAAACTTTCATTCCTACGTACGCTATTTTGGTTTTATCTACCTACTATTCTAGATTATCAAAAAAATATGTTAAATCCAACCAATGTGATTGAAAAAATCTCATCTTTTAGAAATGACTGCCAGTTAAGCTTTTTTCTTATTTAAATATTACTTAATTTTAGATTACAAGACAATTCAAACCCCTGGATTGCAGGTGAGTTAGCTATTTTCCAAATTTATATTTTAAACTAAAAATAAATAAAAAATACGATACATTGAGGTATTCAGTATCTACCGGATAATACCACAATGATATTATATCTCGACGATCTGTCAGGGCATTATACCCTTATGATGATAAAGTACCTATTGATAGAGTGCCTGTCCAAACTGAGACAACTGTGATCCACTTGAAAATACTTATTGCTGATAAGAACTCACTTGAGGTCGTGCGCAAGTTCATTTAAGAGTTGCATCTACTTTACCTACAACGTACGAATATGTGTTTTATTATCTATTACTCTAATGGATGATCTTGTATAAAATACTTCAACTTACCGCTAACATTCCAAGCACCTTCAATCTGATGGGCAGCGGTCGCTACACCAAAGGTGAAACCTTCGGGAAACTTGGTGTAGCCCGCAAGACTCCTAAAATGTTTAGGTCATTTGTGTTAAAAAACAGCTTCTTGAGAAATATACCTACCTAGGTAGTATTGATAGTGTGATAGAGTGGATAAAGACATATTTATATTATATTAAGACTGCTAGGATAGGATTAAAAGAGCACAAGAACCCAGAAATTGGAAGATTAGAGAGGAGGTCCTGAGTTGGATGACTGACTGAGCCTGAAGAAGAAGCTGTTACAGAATACTTATTAGCTACTTCACGCTAAGAACTTTAGGTATATATTATAATATACATTTTATGTTATTATATTTTTTATTTATTTATATATATACCTATGTTGTAATTACAACATAGGTATATATAAGTATGTTGAAGGGCAGATGTAATTACATCTGCCCTTCAACATACTGTCCTGTACCCCAAGGTTGTCTGGAAGAGATCGTTTTAGCGATAAGACCGCCTTAAATTGTCACACTGCAATTTTCTTTTCCTTTTAAACTGTATCTTCTCTTTTGGTGTACAATAAAGAATATTTGTATTGTATTGTATTTGTAACTATCTCATTTAATTTTGTAATCCCGGATGTATCTCCACCTACCGATAAAGCTGAAGGATTTTTAGCTTTGATTTTCTGGTATGCGGAAATAAGAGTTTGCATCATTTTCATTATCCCTTTCGTATCTATATTGTATTGAGACCCTAATGGTATCAATGGACCTATTGATAGTGTAATACACTACATCCCAGAAGAAGTCCTTGCGAGCAAGAGTTGCCGCGAAGATAAGCAGTAATTTAATGTATTAGGAAGGTACCTATTATATATGTATGTACTTCCATACAACAAGTTTTTATATATATATATGGCAACATACATATATATGCTAAGACGCCTAAACATAAACTAATGGGAATATTTACTACATAAAATATGTTTGAAAAGTAAAAATAAAATATTTTTGAAAAAAAAATTGAACCGACTTCAATAACACTGAAAAGTATAAAATAATTTTAATATTATTGAAGTTGGTGTTAGCGTACCTGCTGTGTACATTTGGCACCAACTTCAATATTAAAATTATTTTATACTTTTCAGTGTTATTGAAGTCGGTTCAATTTTTTTTTCAAAAATATTTTATTTTATACTTTTTTGTGATATTTTCATACATATAGATTGAACAATCGAAAACGGTAAAACGATCTAGGTAGGTTTACATAGATCGATTATCGATTATTGTCTACATAGTTTTACATAATTCATGTTTCTTCAGAAAAAAATTTGCATGGAATGATCATAGTAGTTTACTCTCTCGAATAAAAAAAGAATAATCGAAATCGGTTCATATTTGCTAGAGTTATGACCATTTTTGTCCTTAAAAAGCGACATAAAGTCATCGTATAGGCATTCCTGCAGTTGTCATGCGCAGTCACCATTCTTGTTTTTTCAGGACCTACTTATTCGTAAGCAATATTTTTTATGGGATCCAATCAACGGTTTAAAGAATGGATGGAAGAAAGATTTTTTCAAATCGGTTATTAGTACTGCGCGAACATACATAGAAAAAAGAAATATATATACAGACGAATTGAGAACCTCCTCCTTTTTTGAAGTCGGTTAAAAATACTTACACATTGATATATTATTGTGTATTAAGTATATCAATGACTTTACTAGTCAACATTAACCTGCAAAGTAGATATTAGCGTTATAGAATGGTGGCGGTGACATTCAGGCAGGAAAGTGTTATAAGGATGGTTACTTTTATGGACGAGGAAAACTTCAAGGGCAAGGGCATAACAACAATAATAAACTAATTATTAATATTGCTGTGTAGAATACTTAACGGGACACAAAATGCACATTAGGTATTATGGTTTTAATAATTACCTTAAAAAAAAATTAAAAACTGAAATTCTGACACTGTAATCGTAATGTGAAATCACAAGTGTAATATTTAATAAATTTAGATTTTGATAAAACAAAAAACCGTATTGTTTACGCAACACGTCTAACAGAATTTATTGACCCAATAAAAAGCAGTTCCGTTGAAGTGTTAACGACCTCTTCAATGCGAAAGCGAAGTGAAATTTCACGCAGATTTTTTGCAGAATTTTCATTGGTATAATACATAACACAGGTAGTATAAACAAACACACTTACGAGTGGCACAACGCCAATAGGCCGATAAAGGTCCACCCCGCCATTGCCTTTGGTCCGTGTCGCGTCGTCGAACTACCTCGGCGAACTGCAACGAACTCGCTCACCAACACCTCACGCAGTTTCGTTCGGAGGTCTTTCACCATAATCTCCGGCGGCGTGATAATTCAAGTGGTGTTGAAGATAATCAGCTGTCGAGTGCTGTTGTTCCGTTTTCTGACATGGCTTTAGTGTATCAAGATATTTTTTGTGGCTTTATACATCTAACGTCGGAACAAGGTTAATAGAAAGTGTTGTTAAATTTTTTAAATTACTGGACACGTAATTTCTCAAGCACTTGATTAGTAGAGAACTTAATAGGTACTGATTTGATAAAGGCAATAAGATATTAACGACAACAGCTAGTGCATTTGTTCTACTGATAACCATCACAAAAAAGCCATATCAAAATGCCACAAACCAATAACAAGTCGTCTAGTGCATTCATATTTGACTAAAGGCCCATTTACACGATGCAGTTTCTTGCCTGTTCCATAATATTGAAGCAATATATACCTTGCATCGTCTGAACAACATGTCATGTCTTGCTCTGCTGGGCAAGATTTGCATTTAATAATTACCTACATCTAATTTTTTAACTAGTATCCGCGTGTAAACAGTTACTTACAATTCTTGAAGGTCAAACATTGCGCTTAATTTATTGCATTCAATTATTGCTCTTGTATGTACAAAAAAAATGGTATCATGTAAATCAGTCTTTATATTCAGGGAAGTTACTAGATATTTGTGAGAAATAATGGCAACTAAGAAGATAGTTGAGTAATGAGGACAATCGAGTTGTTAATTGCATCAAATCAAGGTGATATTTACGCTAAAACATAACGAGGACGGATAATAAATTTGGTGTGGCGTGTAAATAGCCACACGGGTTGTGTAAGGTGACTTACGAAAAAATTGGTTATTGCAATACCGAAAAACACCAGTAACCCAGACTGTGCAGAATGAAAAAGCTCACTCACCTTCAGCACGCCTTCAGTAGGTATGGACCTCAGGAGTTCAGTACTCCGAGGGCTGATCAGCTCGCGGCACTCTGCATGCAGCTTGGAGACACTTGGCACTTTTCTCTGACCGGCCGGTCGAATATGAATTACACCAATCCAGTCTATGTATATAATGTCCAATTCCGAATATATGCTATCAGTATTAGCAATGAACCAAAGAACGTTCGGATGCAAAAAAGTGTATGCAACGGAAGATTAACGGAAAAGGTCTGAGTAACGTCTTCTATGGAAACTTCGACCATCTCTCTCAAAGGGTGGGAGTCCGGATCATCAGCCAATCACATAGCTGTTCTTGCTTTACTAATGGCCCGGTAGTGCCATCTATTAGCGTATCATGGTGAGCACTGCACGAAACTGGTGTTTTATCGACAAAAGAGGGAGCTACTTACATGTCAACAATATAGCGATTATAACGCTTCACCATGCACCCCACTTTGAAAGTTCACAGGTCTTTCAACACCACAATTATACCCAATTCAAACACTGTTGATTATCGGTACAAATTCTCTAACATTTATGAGATGAATGGAAGTATTATAATTTCTAAAGTGTGGTGAGTCCTGAAAAGTATTGTGCTACTGTATATGTGCATACAATTATATTCTACATGTATATGAATATATATATATATATATTGTTATTTATGATCTGACAATGTCTGAAACCTAAATTAATTTATTGTGGATAATATGTGATTTACTTATTGGGTCGGCAACGGGTATAATTTGACAACAGGGCGTTTATACGAAGACTGTCTAGTTTTCACGGTGGCAACCCGAACTATGCCATCAGAACCCGGAAACACTTCGGTAATTACGCCTACAGGCCAAGATAATGGAGGGGCATCGTCCTGTCCGATCAATACGACAGTACCCACTTGAACTGAGTTACCATTACTCTGCCACTTTTGTCGAACTTGCAACGTGTGCAAATACTCATTACGCCACTTCTTCCAATAAGAAGCCACTAATGAATCAAGCAGGTTTTTACGTTTTACAAGATTGATACATTTGTCCGACAAATCTGAAGCCGGTAAATATTTAAGAGGGGTAGACATTAAAAAATGCGCTGGCGTTAAAACTTCAGGATGCGGATCTGAACTAATAACACTCAGAGGTCTTGAATTCATTAGACATTCTAGTTGAATCAACACAGTTTGTAATTCCTCGTAAGTTAACAGTTGGTTGCCTATTACCCTATATAAATGAGTTTTTAGACTTTTTATATTTGATTCCCATAGCGCGCCGAAATGAGGCGACCGAGGAGGGATCATTTCCCATTCAATCCTGTGTTTTTCTAATTCGCATTTCGTCATAGCCTGATACTGCGAGTCAAGCAGTAATTTATAAATGTCATCTAATTGAGCACGTGCACCAATAAAGTTTGTGCCGTTATCTGAGTACATGCACGAAACGGGTCCACGACGTGATAAAAAGCGCTTAAATGCGGCTAAAAAACAATCACTGGACAATTCCGTGGTGAGTTCAATATGAACGGCTTTGGTGACAAGGCATACAAATAAGCATATATATGCCTTCTGAGCATGCTGTCCACGTCTACGTGAAAGCAGAATGCGGAGAGGTCCCGCATAGTCAACACCGGTATGGACAAATGCTTTGGCTTCTTTTATGCGACAAGGTGGTAGATCCGCCATCTTCGGCGTGGGGTGTGTAGGATTAACACGAAAACACGTATTACATTCACGAAACCTGGCCCTAATAACTGTTCTGGCATCCAAAATCCAATATTTCTGGCGAATGAGAGACATTAGAAGTCCAGGACCAGTGTGACAATTTAACTCATGAAAATGCCTTATAATAAGGTTAACCACATTGTCATGCTTAGGGAGGAGTGCAGGATGTTTAACCTCAAAAGGTAAGTCCGATCTGGATAGACGTCCTCCAATACGTAGAATTCCTTCATCATCCAAGAATACTGACAGGCTACGCAGTTTCTTTGAAGGCAGTTTGTTATTTTGTATTGATTTTATGTCATCAGAAAAATATTTCTTCTGAACGGTTTTTATAATAAGTTTTTCAGCTATTAAAATATTTTTAATGTTACTTGATTGAGTATTAATTATTTTAATGAAACGAAGAATATAAATAACAATTTTCACTAATTTATCCCAAACAGAAATACGTTGAGACAACTCGTATAACACCGACGACTCAACAGATACAGTCGTGGTCATTACGTTAGTTCTGTGTTCAGGTAAATCTTTCACATCGGAAGGTGTAAATTTACTAATAGGCCATTGGCAAGGAGGGCGCTGAAGCCACGCAGGACCACACCACCACAACTCATGAGAGACTAATTGAGATGGTAGCATTCCTCGTGAAACACAATCACTGGGGTTGTCTACACCAGCAACATGATAGAAATGATCTGGGGATAAATTCTCTTGACACTGGGCGACTCTGTTACCCACAAAAATCGACCACCGATGCGGAGACGATGAGATCCACGACAAAGCAATCGTAGAGTCTGAGAAAGCATATACGTCTGCTATTTGAATACGTTTACTGTAAGTGTCAAGAACAATTTTAACCAATTTAGACAGTAAAACTGCAGCGCACAACTCTAATCGAGCCAATGTAGTAATTTTGGTAGGAGAAACTTTTGATTTCGCGCATAATAACCGCACTAAAATATTGCCCTTATCATCAGTTGTGTGTAAGTATATAACACAACCATAGCCGTTTAAGCTCGCATCACAAAAACCTACAATAAGTACTTTCTTGGAGCTGGTTACACCCACATGACGAGGGATTCTCAATGTAGAGATAAGTGGAAATTCCTGCGCGAGAACAGAAAAACTCTTAATAATATTTTCAGGTGGAACATCATCCCAGTCTATCTTAGCAAGCCATAACTCTTTAATCAGCAGTTTTGCATATAAAATTACTGGGGCAACCAAGCCTAACACATCGAAAAGCCGAGCTACAACAGACAATATATTTCTTTTTGTACATTTTTCTTTTATGTCGGTTGTGGTCATAAAGAAATTATCTTCAGCTGGATCCCAAGATAAACCTAAAACTTTTGAACTAGAACAGCAATTTTCACTCTCATTAAAATTAACACTGCTTCTATGAGAGTTTGGAAGATTATCTAATAAATAAGATGAGTTACTTGTCCATTTTATTAAATCCATACAACCGGCTTTAAACAAAAATATGAGATCCCCAGCTAAACTAACAGCACTGGACTCGTCTGACACCGAATGTACGAGATCATCCATATAAAATTTAGATTCTGCTATAGAGGCAGCTTCGGGAAGTTGCATGCCCAAACCTGAGGCCAACTGACGCAACGACCTCATAGCTAAGAAAGGGCTACATGTCAAACCAAAGGGAACACGATTAAACTGAAAGGTACGAATATTTTCACCTTCGCTAAATCTGAATAATATTCTCAGATATTTACGGCAGTCATCAGGAACACTGATTTGCAAATACATTTGCTGAACGTCGGCGGTCATCGCAACTGAAAACAGCCGAAATTCTAATAGTAGAAGAAATAAATCAGCCTGTAAATTAGGCCCAGAATGCAGTATATCGTTAAGCGACAAGCCCGTGTGAGTCTTAGCACTTGCGTCCAATACAATACGAGGCATCGGCTTGTCCTTACGCACGACTGCGTGATGAGGGATATAATAGCCATCATCACTGACATCCGAGTCAGCTACTTCAGAAAGATATCCTTTTTTTATATACTCATTAATAACAGTATTATAATTCTCTCTGAGGCCAGATGTCTGTTTAAACTTCTTTTCCAATAATAAAAAGCGACGGTGAGCATTGCTGCGAGAATTGCCTAAATTCTTCGGATCTGCACTGAAAGGTAACGCAACAGAGTAACGACCTTCATCATCACGTGATACCGAAGTGACATACAAATTCTCACACTCAGTTTCTTCAGGACTCAAAAAAGTTTTCGATGGAATCTCCTCTAACTCCCAGAATTTATGCAGAGCTGAGTCTAAGTTGTTCATAGCAAGCGCAGAGAAAGACGGCACCTGCTTCGCCACAGAAACACTATGAGGACAATCACCCATCAATACATATCCAAATGAAGTTAACAAAGCAGGCGGCGCTTGAGACCCTGAATCGATTTTTTGTCCTAAATAAATATAGGGGAATAACTGTGCACCAAGCACAGCGTCCAAATTTCCAGGGATATTCCAGGACAAATCTGCCATAGAAATATTATTTAAGTAAGCCATATCACGATTTTCAATAAACTGTGAGGGCAACTGCTCAGTAATGCAGTCAACAACTAATGCATGTATTTTAAACTTATTATACGAATCAATTCTGCTTTCAATTTCGAAATCGACATAACCATGAATAGGCCGAGATGATAAACCAACACCTCTGATCACAGAATTGCTCAGCGGAGTGATATGTAAATTTAATTTTTTACAGCACTCTAAAGTTATTAAGTGGTTCTGAGAACCATTATCAATTAAGCAACGTATTATCTTTTTATTATTATCATTAAAAGACTTCGCATAGACTTGCGCCGTAGCCAACAAAATAGTGCTTGAATCCACTTTACTATTCGCATTCAAACAAAGTGACGGTTCATGCGGCAGTCCAGTATTCGTACTATTCATTTCACTACTTTGCGGTGCGATCGAATAAGTCACGCATTCGCATGACAGCGCGCAATTTCCGTCGACGGTACTCGTAAGCGCATGGGATGGTTCACGTCGCGCTGAGGACACATGAACGGGCGACGCAGGTGCGCGAGACTCGCATAGGTTCGCGCGCGAGACGCAAGTAGCGGGGAGCGTTGCAACGGCGGGGACGGCGGCGACCGCCTGAGAGCCTGCCGGTTGTGGAACGTAAACATTATCGTTCGATGAATGTGACGTATGAATATGCGTCCTAGTAGTTTTCACATGACTCTTTACATTTTTATCAAAATGCAATAACGTATGATGCCACTTATTTGTACATTTTTCGCAATTAGCGGGTTCCTTACAGGTGGAGACCGTATGTAAAACACTTAAACAGTTAACACAACCTTGCTTAGATTTAATGAAGTCAAATCGTACCTTCGGCGATTTCATACCTTTAAATTGTAAACAATCACAAAGTCGCAAATGATCGACCTTATTACATAAGACACAAGAGCGAGTATTGTCTGAAGATAACTCATTACTCGAGACGAAAGTATGAGCGCGCACAGCTGATTGCGATTTAGAAACCTTATTATTGTTGTTGCTATTATTAGTATATTTCCCGCGTGGTTTATCATAAGTATTAGAACAATTATTATGTGATCTTTCTAGTATTTTTACTTGATTCTGAATAAATGATATCAAATCTTTATAAGACGGGATTTCCTTATCACTAACTGATAATTCGAACGCTTGAATAACCTGAGTATCGATCTTCTTAAGCGCACAATGCAACAGTATAAAATCAGATAAATCCGGTATATCTAATTGCTTTAATGCCGAAATAGAGGCCGAGTATTTCTCTATAAAAAAATCGAGATTACTCGCATTGTTTTGACAACTTTTCAAGTCAAATATGTTATTTAAATAATGCGTACCTAAAGCGCGTTTGTCTTGATATTTTTTAACTAGACTATCCCAAATTACCTTGTACGTGTCACCTGTAGGTACGACACCTGCTAATGCTTTCTGTGCATTATGGGTAAGTTTGCCAACCAAGTACTGCACACGCTGTGAGTCGGACAACTGAGAGTTATCGTGAATATTAGATTTAAACGACTCATAAAATATAGGCCAGTTCTCAGTTTTACCGTCAAAACTAGGCAGTTCAATAGGCGGCAGTTTTATAATATTTGAGGCACTTGAACTTTTCATAACAGAATCGGTGGATATTTTTTCTGAGCATAATATTTTATTGCGTGTACGTTTTACTCTGACATACATATCATCAAAACTAGTCAAATCACTGTAGTTCGGAACTGAGTCTTCATTAATACTTAGTGTTAACTCATTAATTCCGTCAATAACGAGTTCAAATTTCTCCCGAAACTCGTCTAACATTTCCGATTCCGCCAAGAAATGCTCATTCGACCTTGACTCAAAATTCGAAATTGTTTTCGACAAGTTGAACACTTTGTTCATTCTAGTAAAAATAGCCTCTTTTTTACATGTGAGCATTTTCAACTTGGATTCGAGATCCAACGTACTCTTTTTCAACGCCATTTTAAAACAATAACCGACACGAAATAAATCGGCAAGTAGGTAGGTAGTTAAATCGTGAACTTATTTTACAATTATGTACGAATTATAATAATTCTGGTTTATATAATAAAATAATAATAATATCTTGGGACAATCCACACACGGTCATCCAATCCCAAACTAGGCAGAGCCTGTACTATGGAAACCAGACAACTGATACTAATACTTATATACTTTTTTTTTGTAAATACATACTTAAATAGATAAACAACACCCAGACACTTGGCGGGAATCGAACCCACGACCCATCGGTTAGCAGGCAGGGTGTCTGCCAACTAGACCAACGGGCCCGTCAATATAAACGTATAGATATCAGGTATATAAATATTTGTAAGAGTATGTAATTTACGTTTAAATAGATCGGTAAGGCTATTCGCCGGCCGAATTATACGTCATCAGCGTCCAAAAAAACGTCCACTGATGACCAAATACCTCCCTTTTAGAAGGGATCGCAGTATACCTAGGTGGTAGGTAACCTAATAGGAAGACGCTGCTGCCCGTCTTCTTGTTTCCCTTTGACGCCTTCTACGTACACCCGGCGGGAATGAGGAATGAGATGGGGGGGTGCTATTCTTACCCGGACACCCCACGGGGCAATGAATAATACTAATATTACGTAAATAGATCGTATATATGTTCAATTAAAGTGTATGATGTGCTAATAATTATGCACAATAATGTTAGACTATGTACTAAAAATTATGTACTCGTAACAATTGGAAAGTAGGTAAGTACTAAGAAGTATGCACTCAACCTTTATTCAACACTGTTTGAACTGGAACAATCCGGCTCGTGGGGACCAAAACTATGGTGTGGCGTGTAAATAGCCACACGGGTTGTGTAAGGTGACTTACGAAAAAATTGGTTATTGCAATACCGAAAAACACCAGTAACCCAGACTGTGCAGAATGAAAAAGCTCACTCACCTTCAGCACGCCTTCAGTAGGTATGGACCTCAGGAGTTCAGTACTCCGAGGGCTGATCAGCTCGCGGCACTCTGCATGCAGCTTGGAGACACTTGGCACTTTTCTCTGACCGGCCGGTCGAATATGAATTACACCAATCCAGTCTATGTATATAATGTCCAATTCCGAATATATGCTATCAGTATTAGCAATGAACCAAAGAACGTTCGGATGCAAAAAAGTGTATGCAACGGAAGATTAACGGAAAAGGTCTGAGTAACGTCTTCTATGGAAACTTCGACCATCTCTCTCAAAGGGTGGGAGTCCGGATCATCAGCCAATCACATAGCTGTTCTTGCTTTACTAATGGCCCGGTAGTGCCATCTATTAGCGTATCATGGTGAGCACTGCACGAAACTGGTGTTTTATCGACAAAAGAGGGAGCTACTTACATGTCAACAATATAGCGATTATAACGCTTCACCAAAATTAATTATGTCAGTCAATGTTACTACTTACGTAGCCTACTCAGTTAGGTTTGTCACTTACGTTTACATAGACATCTTAAGAATACATCAACACTAATGTGTGTAACAAGCCCCTAAACTAAGTGGATAATTGTAAACTTATTCCATCCTTATCTTTACATCAAATAGATTAGTTTGTTATAAATTAATCAGCTCCTGTGTTAATGCATTCTTACTAGTTCTACATGACTGTAGAACTAGTAGGATTTTTTTTTCCTAGTAGTCATACATGTAGAACTAAATGTAGAACTACACTGGGAATAGGCCTTTTTGCCCGTAGGGTATCCGGGTAAGAATAGCACTATCCCATCTCTTCACGTTGGGTGCGTCCTATTTCATATAAAGTTATTTGCTCTATTTTCATTTCAATTTCAATTTTTAAGGTTTATTCTTTACTTACCTATATCATATAGGTAATCCTTAAACCTTGTGTTGCTTGTGTGCACATTAGTAGGTACATATAGGCTATATACCTACTAAAGTGCACACGAAGGTTACTACTGATAAGTATTACTACATTAGATGCACATCGATGTTAGATGCAGTTAGATTTAATACAATAGTTTTTATAATTAGTCTAGTTTTTTATTTTCTTTTATTTATTAATTTTATATTGATACTCAAACTCAAACTCAAAAATAGTTTATTTCAAATAGGCTTAACGCTCGCACTTTTGAAAGGTCAGGTTTTTTTTTTAAAAGAAGCTACCACCGGATCGCAACGCGGCCTCAACTGAGAAGATCCGGCAAGAAACTCAGCGGGCTTGTCATTTTATCACTTTTTTTTTTTAAAGTGATAAAATGACTACTAACTACTAACTATGACTACGATATAATCAAACAAAGAAGGCAGGTACCTACCTTCTTTGTTTGATTTTATCGAACATGACTCAGCATATGAAAATAGGTATACGTGTACCTAACTAGAATACGAATGTCGTATTGAGTTGAATATTTTTATAGGTGTATTGTTTTAGTGGTACCTACCCAGTAACCACTCATATAACAGCGCCATAAACGGGCATATAATTTAGACCAAGTTTGAACAGTTCCTAAAAGCCCCGTTTTGTACTTTTTGTTACAATATTGCTGCTTAGCATCAGGTGCTGTTAGCTTAAATATTGCATCCTTTGGAGAACCGACCCCCTGAGAATCAAAACTAGGTACATATACCAACCTATTAAATAATAAGACTATAATTTTTTGTACCGCGGTTAAGACTTGTAAAACAGATAAATTTAGGATAAGAGTATCAGAAATATCAACTAGAATCACTTTGACAGGTCTTCATCTAGATAATCTTGATAAACAACGAGTGGGTTACACGTACAATAATAAGATAAAAACAATTATCAAGTCTTTTATTCCGATAAAGAAGGCAGCAATTCGTTGTATCTTTATCACTTAGTTTCCTTGTAGCCTTGTTGCTAAGCACTTCTAGTTGAAACATTTAGAGAATGGCTCATTGACACAGCTATATGAAAATCTTACCTAAACTATTTTATATTTAGACAGCGACGAAGTCTTGAATATTGTTACAATTATTTAACGGTCATGATTCGTTAAGGAGGCTTGATATTCATTTCTCCTCCTGCATGACATTCAAATAACAAAAATTGGAAGATCGTTTCGCGTGTTCAAAAATTTTTCCAAAGATTTTCTTCAAGCTGCAATGAAAGTCACAACTCCCGACGATTGAGCCTGTTCCCTCGTCTGTGCAGTTTTATGTTTACGTATACCATCGAGATTTCTATTAGGTACTGCTGTTTTGTTAGAGGGTTACAATGCTCAATATTTTGTTTTGTTCAGGGTTCTTCGAGGAGCCCTTGCATGACGCACAGGTAGTCAACAGACGTGGCCAGTGAGTGTGCAAGCAGAATACCTCTAGTTAGTACCTCGCGGACTTTCCACATGTCTTGTATGCTCGTTGGCCGGAACGCCGAGGAGAGGGCGCGCCTAACGATTGTCGTCGGCAGAAATCGCCAAGGTTGGTCGAGGTACCAGCTGGAAAATTTAATAATACTTACTATTTACAAAGTTCTAATCAATAAAATCAAACTATCAAACCGCACTGACAAACATCAACTAATGTTAATTCTCACTAAGCTATTTATAAAATCTAATTATCTCGATTCTCACAGCCGTTTATTGAAAACAAGATAATCAATGTCTCTACTCGATTGATGTTCGTGAGTGCGGCAGTAAAGTGTAGATATATTTGTGTATGTATTTCTAAACATAAATCAAGGTATTACTTAACTATTTTATTTGAGATATTATGTGTATTTTTTGTAATTGTATCAAGGTCGACACTTCTCGAAAACTTAATTTCAAAAAATTTTGACGCTGTTTTACCAGTAAAATCTGCAATACTAACGAGCAAATCCCAAATCACGAGCTCTGCTATATATCCTACACCCCATAGCCTACACCTACAGTATGTAGCGTCTAAAAATCGTTTTATGCCTTTGAAATTTAATATTAAATATTTATATCATCAATATTATGAGATATTAACCTGGGATATTTTGTTATTTAGTGTTATTTAAACCTGTATTACTTAAAATCACACATCCTTCATAACTTTTGTACAACGCCATCTATGGGTGACGATTTTTACTAACATCCTTGTATGATATCTCAATCAACTGTTAAAAAAACCATCCGAAATGTAACTTGCGATTTATTTAGTCAAATGCCAAGGAAAAACCATCCGAAATGTAACTTGCGATTTATTTAGTCAAATGCCAAGGTTAGGTAGGTGCCTTGATACGTCATAGTTATCTCACCTGAGGTAAAGACTTTCAAATGTGAAATAGGTGACAGCAAGAACAAATACAGGGTAGATGAGAGGCAGTACGGCCAGTAGACACAGTAGCAAGGTGGCGATGAACTTGAGGAAGGTAGGGAAAGGCGCCCCGTACCGCCAGAGGGCGCGCACGTCGCCGGCGAACTCACGAGCCAGCACGCACACGCGACCAAACGTCGTTGCCGAGCGTAGCTGCTGAAAGAGTAGAGTACTTTAGAAAACTATGGGGTTTACTTGTACCATAACCGCGAATCTGCGGTGAATATTCACCCAGTAAAAATAATAATACAGTAGAAACACTACGAACAAACTGCTCTAATTGTGGGCACTCATACAGGCAAGCGTTCTGCTAAAGAGATCGTTAATAGATCCCCTCTAAAGGCTTGTTTTTGCGAGAGCCGTTTCCGTCATAGTGTTTCTACTGTATATAATATGAGTAAGTATATTATTTATACTTATACTGTGGTAAACCCTATATTGCTGCGTTTTTACAAGTATGGTTGTAATGGTTTAGTGAAAATGGTTCGTAGAAATACAGGTTGAATATGTAATGAAAGGGAGAAAGCAAATGACTCAGTCCAGTGCTTTTTTCTGTAGCTTTGATAATGATTTCAGATGCTATTCTTTGGACTAGCTGATATCATGGCTCATGTAAAATACTTTAAAACATTATGTGAATTTTTGTACCAATAATTAAAGAAATCAAATTTTTGACACGGAACTTGGATAGTAGTAACATTGATTTGTCATTCTCGTAACGTCTAGTTTAACTGTGTAACTTCATTTTGATTAGAATAATAGACTGCTCTACCAATCCGCACTTGGTCTGTGTGGTAGAACTCTTTATCCAGATTGGATGGGAGCACACCTTTGGAAGCAGAGTCTACGGGATTGTCCTCGGAACGAACATGATGCCTAGAGTAGAGTATTAGAGAGACCCTTAGATTATTTTTTAGGTGTTGATATTATTATAATAATATTGTAATAATTATGTTCACCTGGCTGATCCGACCACGGCGGCCAATGTATATTTTTAACTAGATTTGCCAACTACGTGGAAGATATCATAGTGCACAAGTGTTTGCGCAGGGTGCACTCTCTTCCTTTACTCTTACAATCCGAGACGGTAGGTCGGCCCAGACGGTAGACGGACATGACCGGAGAAATCTCTGTTTTTCCGACAATCTGGTGATCGGTCTGCTGTGGGATTTAAACCCGGAACTTCCGGTTTGCAAAGCAAGCAGTTTCCCGCTGCGTCACAGAGGCTACAAACTTGTTTACATAATGGGCTAAGATAAAAAATGTCTACTTAAATTACATTGAGGTAATATGTACTTCGTACTACGTATCTAATAATATTACCCCTTTAACCTTAATACAAAATGTGGGCTCACCTCCTTCATATACACTTTGTTGGTCCGTCGGTACGGTTTCATAGTCTTTGCTACTATTTGGCGTGTTTCGCCATTCCAAGCATGTTTGGCTGTAAGATATATGGTTTGATTTTATTATTTCCATTTACTTTTTTCCATTCTGTGTATGTTTTGCTGTTTATTTGTAACAAACCACGGCATAGAGAAACTGATCACCATGGATACGATCATGAAGCTATTAGGGTCAAAGTGGAGGAAACACTCCCAAATACATGCCTGAGGTCAACGCTATCCCTTTCATTGAGGTCGGATCTCTCTTTCTAAGAAGGCAACCTTAATGTTTCATGAAAAATCAGGACATCTTTTTAACTTCGTCGCATAATACGACTTACTTGGCTTGTTTACCAAGTGTCTGGGTGTTTTATCTATATAAGTATGTATTTACAAAAAAAAAAGTATATAAGTATTAGTATCAGTTGTCTGGTTTCCATAGTACAGGCTCTGCCTAGTTTGGGATCAGATGACCGTGTGTGAATTGTCCCAGGATATTATTATATTATTATTATGCTTTAAGTTTAAACCGATTAAATATGTCTAGTTGCTTAATCAGTCTGATTATGGGTTGGAGCAGCCCAAATACGGAAGAACTGTGTACAAGAAGAACAAACTGTGATTGATAGGGAAACAGATGATAAATAAATAAGGACCTCCATCTGGCCGATATGACCACAGTGGGTATTTTGAAAGATCTCAGTCTACGCAAAATATATTATAGTGCGCAAGTGCTTGCGTAGACACAACTGCTCTCTCTCTCTCTCTCTCTTCCGTTTACCTCTCAAAATACGATGGGATGAAAAACCGACACGACCGGGGAGAGACCAGGTGCAGGATCAACATTTTACATGCCCATCTTACGCATGGAGCATCTTACTTTACAGAAAATCAAGGGATAAATAATAAGCTAATGGTTGTGAAAATAAAAGCATATGAAGTTATGATAAAAAAAAATATTGTGCTATAAAATCATTTATTCAGTACGTTTAACGATCTCCGATTAATCACAAGATACTGAATAGCAATTAGCATTATATGCAAACAACTAAAACACCTTTTAACCAACACATTAGACGATAGAAAAAGCATTCGCGGTAAATTTAGTTTTCCATTGGACCAACAGCAGATCATTGCAGCTTCATCAAATTTATTTTCCAATGGGACAATGGATAGTCATAGGTACATTCCTTCACTCAATATTTTTAGGAAATCTACAAGAAAATAAAAAATGTATTAATATTGACCAGGGGTAAATAAAACAGTATGTATATTTATGGAATGATATAGGTACTCTACAATCCAACCACAGCGGCTAATCTTTCGCAAGATCAGCCATCATCCAGTGCACAAATGCTTGCGTAGACACAAGTGCACAAGTGTACTTTACATGCCTATCCGACGCATGGATCATCTTACTTTACAGACAATGACCGGCCTGCATTATCCTAGCCAGTGAGGAACAACTACACATAGTTGTTGCTCCCCGCAGGATTCGAACCTGCGACCCCCGGTATGCAAGCAAGCGGTTTCCCACTGCGCCACGGAGGCTACTAGACGCGACAGGACTAGGAGGCGACAAGAATAAATATGATTTTAATAATATGTATCTAATAAGTTACAAAACTAACTGTACCTAAACTTAACCTACATACCTACACACTTGTAAAATTAATGAACATACAATATGTTTTCAATATCAATCCTTTGAACTAAATACATCGTTTATTTTTTGATCATAAAGTGGCGGTAAAAAATCCCCAAAACGGAAAGTCTTCAAAAAATCTTTACCATGGTTACTCTATTAAAATAATGTGAAATATTTTAAAATTAAATAATTCAAGTACAAATTAATATAAACTTAAACCCAATACTAATGAAAACGTGTTATGTGCCTATCGAAAGAAGAACTGATCGAAAATATGGTGCATAATGCACAGGGATCATCGGTAGGTAATTATTGAACAAAATCGCACTTACGAGTGATATTCGGTATTAAATACTGGATACAACATATTTTTGCAACCAAGTACTGCACATTTTATCACCATTTTTATGATTTTAATTCACTTTATCGTGAAATTATGGTATTTAAATGTTTGATCGATTTATATGACAGACAGTTTCATGCTGACAATAAGCGACAGTGTTGTCACAAAATACGAACCCTTAAAATCGGTAATTAAAATTGCATTTGAGTATAATTGGCGAAAACACAATAGAGCATTATTCTAATCGAACTCGCAGAACAGTACCAATAATTTTTTTATTAGACATGATTGTCATCGTATTTTAAGTTTTCGGGTGGAAAACATTCTTTTGATGTGTAAGTAAAGCATTTCTATATTAGGGTATCCATTTCTCGGGTAATTTCAATTATAACATGGACCACACATCGGACCTCAATGAAAGGGATAGCGTATGCCTCAATCAAGTATTTGGAGTTTGGGCTCCATTGTTGACCTACTAGCTTCATGGATACGATTCAAGTTGACGTTTTCTGTTGACAGGCATCAAGATGGGAATCAGTCATAGAAATCGTAGAAAACCATGAGAAAAATGTGAAAAAGTTTTAAGTACTTACTAAAGGTACGCGTCCATTGGCCGGCGCCGGACGCACAGCACGCACGGCACGCAACGGATTTTAGTTTATTTTGACGGCCCGCATCGGAAAATGCCGGCGCGGATAATGGACGCAGCGCTATGTAAAATCATAGAAAGCAAGCTAAAATCCGTTGCGTGCCGTGCGTGCGATGCGTCCAGCGCCGGCCAATGGACGCGTACCTTTAGAATTCCGTCCTTTCGTTGTATACCCACAACCAATGTTATTATAAGTAAAAAGAGGCAAGTGCGTGTCGGACTCGCGCACCTTGGGTTCAGTACCTTCTCTGGAGGCTTAAAAGTTAATTTCTCAGGTAGCAAAATACCAAACCGCATAAAAAAGTTTGTTTGTTGAAGTTTTATAATGATCTTATTTAATAGAAGAACCAAATAATCTAGGTGAACGATTAGAACGGATTTATAGAAATTCCATACCTAAGTAGTTAAATGGGCTCCCAGCGTTTGTATAAAAAAAAATCATACTGACACCAAACTTTGACAGTGTACCTACTATACTGAGCAAAAGAAATAAAGACGTACATAAGACATTTTTTTTATCATCAACCCTTAACTCCCTTTACCCCTTGGATTTTGAGTATGAAACGCGGAATTTTTTTTTTATGCTGCATTGATGAAACTTTGCGAACTAAAGCAATCTATGGGTAAATAAACATGTTTTGAAAATTAACTCCTAAAAGGGTCCAATTGGGGTCCAAAACATTTTTTTTAACTACAGCCATATGACTTAATTTATGTATTGCACACAAGAATCTACGAGTTTCTGTTTAACTTAGTGATGGACTATCTCACCAGACAAATCCAATCACCATTACCCTGGTGCATCCTGTACGCTGATGATATTGTACTAACTGCTGACACTGCACAAAGTTTACAACATACATTGAATCCATGGATAGACACACTGGAGAAATTTGGACTTCGCATAAGTAGGACAAAAACTGAATTCTTGAAATGCAACTTCAGCAACGACTCAACTGAGAACAACATCTACAATACGCCAATATTGATGCAGATATCATATATAGAGTAAATGTAGCCTGGCAAAAGTGGAGGACACTCACAGGTGTCTTATGTGACCCACGGATGCCAATAAAACTAAAAGGCAAGATATATAAAAGTGCGGTGCGACCAGCTATGATATATGGTGGGGAATGTTGGACCCTGAAGAAGTGTCACGAACAGAAGTTTCATGTCAATGACATGAAGATGCTGAGATGGGCTGGAGGGGTTACCAAATTAGATAAAGTACGAAATGAATACGTCAGAGGTACTTTCAAAGTTGCTCCAATCGCCGACAAAGTAACAGAAAGCCGTCTCAGATGGTATGGACATGTAATGCGACGAGATGAAGACCACATAGTAAAAGTAGCACTAAAACTGCCAGACCCAAAACGCACAAGAGGACGCCCCTTATCTACCTGGTGGTCAAACGTGGCTAAAGACCTCAAACAAATCAATGTGTATGACTCGACAACCCAGGACAGATTGTCCTGGCGCAAACGTACGAGGAGACCCGACCCCAAATGAAATGGGAAACGGGGAGGAGAAAGAAGAAGAAGACACAAGAATCTACGAGTAAGAAATCTATTTCCGGCATTTATCGAAATACAACCCCTAAGGTCATTTCATGGGGTTGGAAAGTTTGCACAAAGAAGGATTTCCATTTAATGCTATGATGCAGCTAGGGTAACGAAACTCGGTAAATAAACTCAACACAATTGAACAAACTGATTTTCAGCATTTTTCTAAAATTAACCTCGAAGTGGGTCAAATTTGGTATCAAAGTTAGTACTTATGGCAAAAATTTTTATTCATCACACTGACACGAAACATTGTCAGTGTACTGAGCGAAAGAAATTGTGGAATGCATGTACCTACCACATTTTTTTTTAAATCGCACCTTAAACGGACTTTTAATATTAATAAACATTTTATTTCAGACATTTTGTCCATGGTAAAAACACAAATTACATACAAAACTTAAACTGTATTCTAAAACTATTTTCTATAACAATGCATGCAATGTAAGCTACTTAAATGGTGCATTATGGGACAGTCTAACTGATCTGCAAATGACCTTCAGGAGGCTGTTGGAACTAGCCCACACCAGAGGGTGTGCAGCAGCGACGCAACACGTTTGCGCCTGATTGCCGCAAAACAATTTGTAGCAGCGGCCGCAAACATTCCGGAAGCGCTCCAGAAACGGATTTTTCTTTTACTAGCAGCGTTATCGCTCGCACCCTGACACTTCCACTCCTGGAGCAGCGGAGGATGTAGCTCTAACAACTCCTCTCTGGACGGCCAATTAAGGAAAGCCAGAGCAGATTCCTGCGGTTTCCGCTCGGCTGACGAAGACACGCCGAGGTGGGCCCTGACCGACTCTCTGGCACTCGGGTCCGTGGTGTTGTTACGCACTAACAGCTTGCCACAAGTATTATTATTGTTAAGTATATAGGTACTGCATAGAGTAAAATGTAACTATAATAAATTATTTATTTATAACTTCCTGCGTATTTATGAGAATCTACTCAAGCCGGTTTGTCACTGTCTTATAATATTTTCAGATACTATAATACAGATAACTAGGTAATAAAATTTACAAAACAATGCGAACATAAGTGCAAGCGTGATAATGCCGAGGACAAAGTATGCCTATACATAAATAGTTTATAAACATAATATTGACCCCGCGCCTGCGTCTCCTCGTAGGCATAGTGTACATGTACTTTGCTTTACAAGTTCAAAACCGTAGCAATAAATATGTGAACACAGGAGTGATGGCTGACCGGTTATATCATTACGTATATGTTGCCCAGGGACAGTCCATGTTGACCAGGGAGCTTGCAGGGTGTCTAGTACACGGAGGTAATTATTACATTATATTAACTTGAAACAAAAAGTTCCGTCGCTCTCTCGCCAACTCCAGACCTTGAAGCTGTATGATAGATAGTAGATAGACTGATATTTGATAACTGAGTTTAGGCGAGCTTGCTCTATAGACAGTTCTAAGCTAGTTTGACATAATCTAACTGGTTTTAATCTATATATGTAGCTACTACATAGGTAGGTACTAGAGAAATCTAGTAGGTGCATACATATTATAGGACGAGTTTGATAGCAACAAAAAAATCAAACTTACATTTCACACTAGAATCATTCTACAAAACAAAAGACGTCTCGATCTTTCGATGCTATTCTAGAGCTGTAACACTGTCCCCCTCTTAGACATGCTCGTCCCGAGCATCATTCTTGCCGTGATATCGAGCTAACCGGTCTACATGAACTATCTTTGGTTTTCCTCTCGTCCCTTGTTTGTTGCGATAGGTGATATCATTTATCCTCGTAATCACCTTGTAAGGTCCTTCCCATCGGGCCTGTAGCTTCGGAGATTTACCCTTCTTCCGTAGTGGATTATGCAGCCACATCAATGCTCGTCTGTAGCTGTAACTATTAATCTCGTATTAGATCCCCAGCTATCACAATGACCCGCAACGGCTACGGGAGCCGATGTCTGCCTCGTCTGTAGCAAAGCCATTTAAAAGACACTTTCCAGCTAATGCGTCTCTTTAAATTTGCTGCAAATCAGTTAATAGGATGTGTAAAAACGTAGTGTAAAGTCCTCTTTGAAAGTGTGTCTATTCGTCTAAAGTAAGTGCAGACCCAGGTTTACGTAAAATGGTGCACCGTGAGAAGCCACGACATAGTGTATATCAAGTTCAATGTTCTAGCAGGTCACGTTATCATAATTTACTAGCTTTTGCTCACGGGCCACGGCTTATTCCGCATCTACCTATTGTTGGTTTGTAATCAGAGCTATTAATGTTGTAGGTAAGTATAACTCTCCTAACGTTGTTTCTTCGCGTCTCAGAGATCAGAATTGCTGCACTCAGATTCCGTTGGTGAATAATTGTCTCATTCGGTAGTAAGTATACATAGATTGTGTATACAATCACGAGATGCGGTATTAAAATAAAGATCGCATTTCAATCACTCCAGAAGCTGTTTTAATAATTTGTATTTATATATATATATATATATATGTATATATATCTATATACTATTTATTATTTTCGGTTAAAGATTACACATTAGGTATTCATGTCAATCTGAGCAGAATAATAATAATCTGTCAGAACCTAAACCTGATTTCTATTCGCAATTCATATTTATTTTATGTTTTGTCACTAGGGCTCACTGTCCAGGGGATCTAGATGACTTTATGAGCTCGATCAAACTGTCAGTTTTTCCCCATACATTTTGCTAATTTTTGATAGTTACCGCTAGGGGCTGTGAATTGTATGGAGAAAACTGGCAGTTTGATCAAGCTCGTAGAGTTGACCACGCCATTTTCAGTTTTAAAGAAACTCAGTATTTGAACTTTGTTTAGCAAAAAAACAGAAAGATTTTGTAGGAGCAAGGTGGACGTACTATATTCAGTTGCTTTGTATATCAAGTGAGAATACTGTATTCTCTAGAACGTATTGTTTATTTCATGTTTATTTACACAAAATGATATTAATCGTATTATTTAAGAGTAATATTTATTGTCATCGCTATCATCAGCATATAGTCGTCTACTACTGGATAGGCCTTTCCAATTGCATGCTACTGACTTCAATCCACGGCTTTCCTCATCTAATTTTTGCCTGGCACTTAACGTATATCGTGGCTCCGTCTCGTCTAGCTTGAGAACGTCCCACGCTATTTTTGCCAACTCGCGGTCTTCACTCAAGAACTTGTTTGCTTCATCAACTATCGTTCTACAGGAGATTTGACCATTCCACTGCCACTTCAATCCGGTGGCTTATGTCGATAACTTTGCTCCTCTATCTAATTACCTCGTTCCGGATTCAATCTTTCAGAGAAACTCCGAGCATAAATATTTCTATAGCTCGTTGAGCGACTTTTCAATTGTGAACCGGCCCTGCAGTGAATATCCACTTTTCGGCACGAGTCATGGCAGGTCGAATACATTGATTGAAAATATTTTTCTTTATATTCTGTGGAATAGGCGTCGAGTCGAAAACATTCGACTTAATTTTCCAAACGCTGCTCAGACCAGCTGTATTCTTTTGTTGGCTTCTTTATCGAAACTGTTCTTACCTAACTGCATAGTTTGCTGAGGTAGACATTATGTTTAAACAAATTCGGGAGCACGGCCGTGTTTGAAATCGGTTCTGGTATAACATGTCTATTGACCATGATTTTAGTTTTTAAGTTCATGCGGGCACCGATACATTGTGAAGAATCGGCTTGGCAGTTCAGTATCCATATATGTAATACTTAATACTTAGTTCCTATTCTTAAACTTTAATATTAAGTGAACCTATTTATTATCAATTTAAATTATTGATATAAGAATACATAATAAATCTTTCAAGAAAGCCAATATCTTGGGCTTGAAGAATTGATTTATAGTTATTTATTACTCCTGCAATGCAATATTTATATGCAGTTTTAATATCATTTCAAATTAATTACGTGGTCAATAAAGACGCCAGTTAAGATGCTGACGTATTTAGTGTCATTTTTTTATTTTTATATTTATTTTGTGTATAATACACATTATATTTAACTATAGCCCTAGAGCTAGATTAATAAGGAAGATTCCGGGACCAAGAGACGATTTTATTATTGGAAATGCCCTAAGTATTATGCGTTCATCAGGTGACTAAAACTTTATTATCTTATGTAGTTTCAAAAAATAAAAATAAATATTGTTTCGTTTAATTAAATTATTATAATCTTTCCAAGTGATTACGCACAGAGCGTCCATAATATGAGTGTTTAAATATCAGATCAATAGGTATATTTGTGACATAAAAAATAATTGTGTAAACGTATAAGAGCATTATGGTGCACCCGCACTGCTGTTAAAATATTTACAAACATTAGTAAACGTTTTATAAACACACATTTGATCACGATGTTAAGAAAATGTTATCATGTTAGGTAATGTTGGTAAACATTTAAAACAAAATAACAAATTGTAACAAATAAAACATTTGTTAACATTAACGCCTCGGAACGTAAATCCAAACTGCGAGCTGATGTCATGCTTTCAAATGTTATAAATATATGTTTTTTAACATTTTCCATCGGTGTAGGAGCACTCAAAACATGTAACTCTCTAACTTAACATCTCTCACAGTAAATTCCTAACAGAATTTAACAATTCCTATCAGTTCTGAGTGAATGTATTAATGTTAGAAAATGTGTATAAACATTATTTAACAGAAGTGTGGGAGCACCATTAGAAATAAATTACACAACTGTATTTAGATACACAGTTTGTTTAAAATAACATGCTCAAGGTCTCTACATCTCAGATAAACATGAACATAAACTATTAAGCAACTAACCTCCTTCCTCATGGACACTCTTCTCTGGTCATAAATAAGGGTCTAAAATATATATTCCGTTAGTGCTCAGTTCTCACATTATGTATATACGCCAACATTTCATCTTTCTAGTCTAGAACCATACTAGACCCATCTGCGTAAGATGCCCGTTGTTAGAGTTTTATTATCTACCAAATCGTATAGATTAAATTACAACTCGTATAGATTTTAAAATTTTCTTTATACCTAATTCAGCAGGCACGGAGGCTGAAGCCACAAGAACAATATAGTTGACATTTTTAAATCATGTCTTCTGTTTTTAGTTGGTTTAATGAAGTTGTGTAGAAAACACGCCAGTATGTGGGATGGCATATATAGAATATGGGTTTTTCCCATTGCAGCTGTGATTATCTACAATCCCGATGATATCGAAGTAGGTATACTTAACTAAGCACTAGTAATTTTTAAATACTTACCTACTTACAAATAAATAATGTTGAAGTGTCTGTAATTTTAAAATTTCAGTAATTTATATATTTTAGTCAATGATATTATGAACCATAGATATGTTATATCTTTGGTTATATCCCTATAATCCCCAAAAATGGTGGCCCATGTCCTTAATTAAAATATTTTCCCCTAAATACTTAGTTACAGTATGATATCCTTTCCTTAGTAAGTATTTACTTTTGTACAGAACTTTGTGCATTTTCTAAATATGCATGGAGGCATTTTACTTGATGTTCAAAGGCACACGCCACGTTCGTTACAGTTTACCGACGCGTGACTTACAGCTAGTTCACCCAATTTCGGTGAATTTCGTATTTCCACTTTTCGTGCGCTAATGGTGTATCAATTGTATAAAATATAATTGATTTTATGTTTTTTTTTATACAACCTAGTGACTAGATAAGCAAAATGTTCGCCTGATGGTAAGCAACATGCCTGCCTATAGACAGCTGCGCAGCAATGCCGCTCGTCACCCGTGGTAACGATACGACGGTACGATTCTCGTATTCGGTAATTTCACCAGCTACGGTACCCTTCACACCGCAACACCTAGTAAACTAACCACCACCTTGTTTAAATAAATTAAAAGTAATCATTTTAGTTTGCGATAAGGCATGATACGTAAAATTTAAAATAATCAATTAAAATAATTATAATCAATAACATGGTATTACAGACGATCATGACAAATAATAAATTCAGTGATAAAAGCCCGGTCTACAAAATTGTGAAGCCGTGGCTCGGAGACGGATTACTGCTCAGCAAAGGTAACGCATGCCATCGACACGATCACCACAGAGACTAATTATAGGCCTCAGAGCGGACTTTCAGATTTATATATCTGTCATCATTTTTAGGGTTCTATACCTAATAGGTGAAAAGGAACCCTTATGTTGCGACTTCGTCTGTTAGACTGTCTGTCTGTTACACCTATATATTTCAGGAACCGCTGTTCCTGTTGTGTGTGTTATTGATTTTAAACTTTAATAGTTTTAGATCTTACTTACCCAACCTCGCAAAGGAAACAACAATATTTATTTTATTATATTTTAACGGGGGTCGACATGGATCATCAAAATTTCAAAGTGAGACTACTAATATCAAGTTGGGTATCATATGAAAGAGCTTCATTTGCACGTTTCAAAACAGATTTTTATTTTGGTTTATGACTATCTAAGTATATTTTACAGGAAAAATAAAATGATTTTTCTAAGTACAGTTTTAGGAAAATAAAATGATCTATCTAAGTTGCAAGAAATACCAGTTTTTTAGTATGCCTAAAAAACCTCGACAAACAGTTTTGCGGTTGTTTTTTTTTGTTATATGAGGGTTTAGAGTCTAAACCCTCATATATTTTTTAATTCGTCTAAACTTTAGACGTAAGTATAAAAAAATATTTATTTCACGTAAATTGCTGATCTTCTGAAAGATTGACCGTATGGAGGACATTAAGTACCTGTATCGGTTTATTAAGCAATGTTTAAAAGTTTACAATTAAAATTATTTTAAAAAGTGAAGTATAACGTTATAATATATAAAACTGGTTTCATAGCATAAAATGAGCGTACCCACGCTAATTTTTGCCTATTGTATTTTTTTGCCAAGTTCTATTGTATTCTCATAATGGTCGAGAAAATATCCCAGGAAGTAGATAGAGGTGATACTATTTTTTGCGTAGATTGTACTGAATATTATTATAGGAGCGAAATGGCATCATCGTAGAAAAATCTTAACCCCTACATTCCACTTCAACATACTACGTAAGTTTTCCTATGCGATTGAAGAAAACAGCCAACGCCTGGTACAAACTCTCAAGCAAACCGCCGGCACGCCTATAGACGTAGTGCCTGTCATATCGGAGTTCACACTTAACTCTATTTGTGGTGAGTTTAATGCTAGATAATTTATATTTATACTAAAGACACGATGTTTTGTTTTACTTTGGTAAATGGCCAATCAAGGCCTGTACCATCACCTCTAAGAGCAATATTATTTTCACCTTACTTTCTCGATAGAAAGTGACAGAGCTATAAACTACATATATTGACGTCTCTACCTCATGTCAGATAAGATGGTAATAATACTGCTATTAGAGGTGGTGGTAGAGCCCGTCAGAGTTTTTCAAGGGTCTGACTTAGCTTGATGACTGCTGTCTGGATGGCATCAATCGGCACCGATTGTTTCGTGTCCGAAGCACGAAGACGCTTAGTTCAAATACCACTAAACGGTCACCCATCTACGGACTGACCTTTCCTAACGTTGCTTAACCTGCTGATTGATAATCGAACAGTGATTACAACTGGCTATGAGCACCTTGCAATACACACGACACGATATTAGCCTTGTTCTTCCTAACTGCAATAACAATGGTTAAATACTAGTTAGTAGTAGCTCTATACCTACATTATATAGTACATACCATGCTTAGATGACTGTTCTAAAGTCGTCCTGAGGGAACAGTCATCCTGGAGGTGCCCTCGAGTTCGTCACGCTGTAAAGCGCTATAAACGCTCACCCCAGTTTTCCATTGGGGTCATAGCTATCTGCAGCCAGCAGAGACCGTTATTCTATACAAACTGTACTACCTGCATAAACAATTTTTTTTTTTATAAATTAAGAAATCAATTTACAGAAACGGCAATGGGTACTAGACTTATTGAACAGTCATATGAAGCAGGCAAGAATTATAAGGAATCCTTGCACCAACTTAGGATCCATTTCTTTCAAAGATTGATCAAAGTGCATCTGTACTGTGATTTTATATTTAATTTAACGTTATTGGGAAGAAAACAGAAGCGATATCTGAAAACAGTTCACAGCTTTACGGAAACAGTGATACAGCAAAGAAAAGAATATCTAGAGAAGCGGACCGAGATTGTCGTTGATGATGAAGAAGGCGACGATGTTAACATGAACAAGAAAAATGGGAAACCAGCAATGTTGGATTTGCTTCTGACTGCTGAGAAAGAGGGTCTCATTGATAAAAATGGCGTTCAAGAAGAAGTCGATACGTTTATGTTCGAAGTAAGTTGTTTTAGTGTTTCTAAGACGATAATGAATCTACAAGAACAATTATACTAAAAGACTGGCGTATATATAGATTATACATAGCCCGTTATTCTGGATTAGTGTACATGTTCTATAAAATATGTTTGAAAAAAATTGAACCGACTTCAATAACACTGAAAAGTTTAAAACAATTTTAATATTATTGAAGTTGGTGCCAAATGTACACAGCAGGTACGCTAACACCATATACTATATTACACTATATACTATATTATATTTACTGTTTAATACATTTATTATATTACTATATTATTTTATACTTTTTAGTGATATTTTCATACATAAAGATTGAACCATCGAAGACGGTAAAATGATCTAGGTAGGTTTACATAGATCGATTATCGATTATCGTCTACATAGTTTTACATAATTCATGTTTCTTCAGAAAAAAAATATCCGGGCGCAATGAAATTTGCATGTGATCATCATAGTAGTTTACTCTCTTGAATAAAAAAAGAATCATCGAAATCGGTTCATATTTGTCAGAGTAATGTAATGGAGAACTTCAGTTTTATGGTTTTTACCAGATAAATTCCTCCACGTCATTCATGGTCCTCCAGCAAGTACTTATCCGGTTGTGATAAAATTCATACAGATTCATAACAGTGGTTTTTTCTTACGAATAAAAAAAGAATTGAAGATTCATTGAAATTGGTAAATATTTGCCAGAGTTATGACCATTTTTGTCCTTAAAAAGCGACATAAAGTCATCTTATAGGCATTCCTGCAGTTGTCCTGCGCAGTCACCATTCTTGTTCTTTCAGGAACTACTTATTCGTAAGCAATATTTTTTTTATGGGACCCAATCAACGGTTTAAAGAATGAATGGAAGAAAGATTTTTCAAATCGGTTCATAATTGCCAGAGTTATGCGCCAACATACATAGAAAAAAAAATATACAGACGAATTGAGAACCTCCACCTTTTTTGAAGTCGGTTAAAAATCGCGTCTATTAAAAAAAACGATTATCAAAATATGAGTAAATTAAATTATTAGTGTTAGATAACTGGCAACTGGGAATTGGTAATGAACGTGCTGCCATTTTTTTTATAAATTGTTATCTTTAATTCACGCATCTAGATCTTAATATATAAAAATCTCGAGTACCTACGGTGTTTATGGTCGCACTCCTCCAAAGCGGTTCGACCGATTTTTATGAAAATTATGTATACTTAAACTGTTTTTATGTTGGTAGGTATGAGAATAGGTCGTAATAGTATATTATGATATATGTGAGCTAAGTTGCTCATTACATACGAGGCTGTGGATTGCAGCCCGAGCCGTAGGCGAGGCGAGGGTGTAATTCAGCCGAGTGTGTAATGAGCAGAGCTTTCGAGTTTCATACGACGTTTTTCTACACAAAAACAAAAAATTAACAATTATGGAAACTGGCGTACGTTTTTTTTTTCACGCGCTCGATGCAATGTGAGTGTTCACTCACCTACATACCTACTTCAAAATTATAATTTTAAGTGATAACATTCAAATATTGTAATATTTCATTACAGATTATTGTCAATAATGAATAATTTGATAAGAATAAATGTGTGTTTGACTTAATTAAGGACGAACAAATTTATTTATTCCAAAAATGTATATGGATTTTCAGCGGCACAAGCCCACTTCAATGTTTAAAAAAAAAATGTATTACCAGACTTTATTCTAATCGGGAATTAACGCGTTAATTCCCGATTAGAATAAAGTTTGATAATGGAACGCGAAAGTCTAAAAGTATATGTATTACCAGGTTAAATTTAGAATGCTCTGTTTACTCGCATACAACTTGCAGTAATTAACTTTGTAGGGATCATTCTATTACGCACTAGTGCGTAATGATGACATTACGTAAGACACGCATAGCTAGGTTTATGGCCCTAAAGACGATGTAATAAGGGTCACTTTACGACCAAGTGTGTTAAAAAGTATATTTCATACAGCTAAGTGATTTATAAGAAGCGTGACGGCGGCGAAGCTGCGCGGGTCAGCTAGTTTCAGATAAAATCTTGACCGTTCCACAAACTTTCGTACTACGTGCTTGAACTCATAAAAAGGTTTACAGGATTTAAGGATACGCTATGTACCTATACACGTTAAATTACGATCAATTAAATACATTATAAGGATATCATTGAAAATACCAATTACTTTTGTATTCTCGTGAGGTAATAAAGTGAAGTGACAATATAAGTAACCAGATTATATTATTTTAACTAAAACTCAAAAAGTGTTTGGAAACCAAGGTTTTAAAGTGGCGAGCACGGTAGACCTTAACCGGATAATGTAGGGCTGTGTGAATCCATAGTCCTTCCTCCAAATTCCACGTAGTGTTCTGGATCTGGGTAGGTCTGGTCTAGACTGCGCCATACTACTCTACTCAACTCTACTAGATTTAAATAAACAATCAAATAGGGGTAAAACATTAATCATCGGTGGACATATAGGGAGTTCAATGTTCAGAAATAAACAACAGACGCAAGATAAATGTCTATAAATAGTTTTTTAACATCTACATAATGCATTCTCAATTAGGGTTCAATGCTGTGTGTACATTGTAGGTTTTTTTTTGTATGAGATATTGTATCACATTTTCATTACTCATGTTTGTATTTTCTTTTAAACACGTTGGGATTGTTAAGTCGTATCGATGATATATTCGTCACTAAAACTGTAAAGTAGGTAGATTAAAATGCATAATGATATAAAAAATAAATATGTAACCATTAACTAATGAATTTTCTCAGTTTTATGAAAGTCCTAGTCCTAGCTGTAGCCCGCGGCTTCGCCCGCGTTTACTTTGTTACTCAAACGTGTTTTGAATTATGGATCAAGGTTTTTTAAAATATTGTTTACACTAATGTTGTCCTTTATTTACGCGAATGCTACACATTGAAATCAAACTACTTTTACGGCTTTAATCGCGGTTTATTTTAGCTTTTACTATCCCGACGTTCCGAATGCTTTGCAGCACCCATGGTCACGGGAGGACTGAGATGTTGAACCTCGTTATGTCACAATTATGCTGGTGTACCCTCAAGACTTCTTAGTTATTATTGTTGGTCCGATCTTCGGCCGATCGATTTCAACATTGTTCACACTTTTATTAACCCTGATTATACCTATTAGGGTATCAAGTATGTAGCCTGTGTTTTTGTGTAAGCTATCTTAGCTCCCATTTCTTAAATATTTACTTCTTTATTTAAAAAGATACTGTAAGTACTTATTTTGCAATTCCATTAAAAAAACTTATGAGTTGGTAGATGCGTTGATTGGTACATTGGTAGATGCCCTTAGCGGGCGATTTTCGAAAAATGCTACAAATTAGTTTATTCAATAGTTTTGTTTAGTTCATTCACTGAGTTTCGTTACCATAGTTGCATTATAGCATTAAATGGACATCTATCTTCACGCAAACTTTAGGGATTTTTCGAAAAATGCCGGAAACGGTTTCTTAGATTCTTGTACGCAATATCTATACTATAATAAAACTCAAAGAGAACTTTTTCTGTACATTGAATATTTTTCCAAAATTTCTATGTGGTATACTATACTATCGACATAGAGGCCAAAACAATTTTTTTTGGAATTATTGTCTGTCTGTCTGTCTGTCGTTCTGTTCGTCCAGGTATCATTTGAAAACCCGTGGATGGATTTTGATAGGACTTTCACTGATATGTTGTGTAGAAGTCAAGGTGTAAGTTGGTATATAAAACATCACGCTATGTTTCATATGTGTCTAAGCAGTGAAACATTACTTGCACATATTACCACGTAATATCCTTTGTATGTGAATAGGGTAATTATAGACTGATCAGTTAATCATTAAGATATGTATTATTACGCTATATACAATAGGGACTGAGCAGAGATTTAGTTTGCATAAGATATGGCATTGGCGAAGGGTCAATTTTTGTAAGGGGTAAGCCGGTCCGGTACACCCAGGACATTTTCATTAGATTTCTGTATTGTTCTAATTACTTTGCTGATAGCAATATGACATTATATCTTTGAAAAGTTAAAATCTGTAAATCCCGAGCGGATCCAAACTAGATTATGTATGTATTACAGTCGCAACAATAAAAGATGCGGAAAACTTAAAACTTTCATTAACGAATATCATTAGACAGTAATTTACGATGTTAGCGTGATTTACATTATGAACAGCGCCATCTATCGGTGAAATTGAACATACAATAACTATAGAACTTTAATCTATTTATTATATCAAAGAAAGTCGTGTTAGTTACACTATTTATAACTCAAGAATGGCCTAACCGATTCGGCTGAAAATTGTGGAGAAGTAGCTTAGAACCAGTAAACGGACATAGGATACTTTTTATCCCGGTAGGTTAAGGTTAAGCAACGTTAGGTAAGGTCATTAAATAGATGGGTGAACCGATTTGTATGAAAGTGTGCATATCGGGTAGGTCTGAGAATAGGTCATACAGTATATTTCATACCGCTAGGTTAAGGTTAAGCTACATAAGGCAAGGTCATTAAATAGATGGATGAACCGATATGTATGAAATTATGTGGGCATATCGGGGAGGTCTGAGAATAGGTCATAAAATATATTTAATGCCGCTGATACCATGATTGACGAGGATATATAGAACGAGAGGAGGGTGCACGAGAGGAGAAAGAGGGAGAGGGGATTCGAGAAGGGGGCGATGGGGTGAGGGATCGGGGGAGTTAGGTGGAGTAAGGGGGGAGTGAGAAGGAGCCAGTTCGTAGAAGAGAGAGGGGGAGAGGGTTCAGAGAGGGGATAACAGGGTAGGAAGAGGGGGAGTGTGACGGAAACCGAAGCGGGAGGGGGAAAGAGAGAGGAGAGAAAGAGCATATAATTAGATTTTGTTTATAAGAGAGAGAGATATGGAGAGAGATAAATCTAGGGAGTAGGGAGAAAAGGGGAGCAAAATGTAATAAAAGCGCGGGCGGAGCTGCACGGGTCAGCTAGTATAAAATATGTCGTGTGGCTGTAGGAATAAAATATTTTTTGGAACTCAATTGAACGCTTTTAGGGATTAATTTAAAAAAATGACATGGATTACTTTAACATGACGAATGTATCCGCAAAACGTCATCAGTGCAGCGTGAATTTTTTTTCGCGTTTGATTCTCTATAAACCGTTCTAAAACCCCGTTAAGGGTTGATTTTCAAAACAAATGCGTTAGACGAGTTTCTCAATTTTTTGATGAGTACACTGACAAAGATTCGTATCTCAATTTTTTTTTACATATAAACTTTGACACCTCATTTGTCCCACGGGTTGATTTTCGAATAAAACATTGACACAACACAACAAAAAAAAAAAAGAACCGACTTCAACAACACTAAAAAGCATAAAATAATTTAAATGTTATTGAAGTTGGTGTTGACGTACTCTCGCGGTCACGAACGGTGTACCATCTTTAGGACTACAATCGCTTGTATGAGCCAGCCCAAAATACGTGCGAGCGGGGTAAGCGCACGTAACCTTGTTTAAACGATTTTGACTGGAAACTGGTATACCGTTCGTGTCCGCGATAGTACCTACTGTGTATATTTTCTTTAGGAACACTTTATCCGGTCCTAATGAAATTTGCATGAAATCATTACAGTAGTTTACTTTCTTAAATAAAAAAAGAATCATCGAAATCGGTTCAAATTTGTCAGAGTAATGTAATGGAGAACATCAGTTTCATGGTTTTTAAAAGACTTCAAAGAAGGAGGAGGTACTCAATTCGTCTGTATGTATATATTCTTTTTTTTTACCAGATAAATTCCTCCGCATTAATCATGGTTCTCCAGGAAGTTCTTATCCGGTTGTGATAAAATTTATACATATTCATTATAGTGGTTTCTTCTTTCGAATAAAAAAGAATAATTGAAATTGGAAAATATTTGCCAGAGTTTGACCATTTTTGTCCTTGCGATAAAAACATCATCTATTAGGCCTTCCTACAGTTTTTTCAGAGTCGCCGTTTTTGTTTTTTCAGGAACTGCTTATTCGTAATTAATACTTTTTTTATGGGAGCTGCCTATCCGTACCAGAAATATTTTTTAAAATCGATTCGATCAATTGCCAGAGTCATCCGCGAAGATACATAGAAAAAAATTATATATACAGACAAATTGAGAACCTCGGTGAGAAGTCGGTTAAAAATGCTAAAACTTAATTTGTTTAATTGTTGTGTTGAGTTTACTTACAAAGTTTCGTGACTGTAGCTGCATTATAACTTAAATTGAAATCCTTCTTCATGCAAATTTTGCTACCTCATAAAATGACCTTAGGGATTGTTTTTTGAAGAATGCCTGAAATAAGTTTCTTAGATTATTGTGTGCAATGCATTAAATAGGTCCTATGACTGTAGGACAAAAAAATATTTTTTGTAGCCAATTATTGTAGGGGTTGATTTTCAAAATAAATTGCTTTAACTTGATGAATTTATTCACAAGTGTATTTATTCAGTGCAGTTATTCATCAGTGCAGCATGATTTTCTTTCCGCGTTTGATAATCAAAAACTGCTAAAACCCTTCAACGGTTGATTTTAAAAAAATAATGTGTTACACGTGTTTTTTATCAGTAGACTGATAAAGTTTCACGTCGATGCGATGATTTTTTTTTTTCCATAGTAACTTTGATACCCCATTTGGTCCACTTAGGGATTGATATTCGAAAAATGCTGAAAATTTGTTTGTTAAATTGTTTTGATGAGTCTATGTACCGAGTTTCGTTACTCTAGCTGTATTATAGCATTAAATGGAAATCGTTCTACGTGTACACTTTCCAACCCCATTATTATGACCTTAGGGGTTGTTTTTCGATAAATGCCTTTTTTTTCCCATACAAACTTTGGGAGCCCATTTGACCCACTTTGGTATGGAATTTCGAAAAATACGTTCTTATTGTTCACCTAGACTATTTGAATAATGTTGGTTCCAAATTTCAAGATTGTACGTTAAATGGTTTTTGCTGTATCGTGATTCCTAGAAAACACCCTGCTCTTTTATTATAAAAAAAAAAAAATATATAGATAGATGATAGATGACAAAAATATCGCATGTTGAGACTGAACGATTCAACCCTGTAGCTATTTATTAAGTATATCTTATTTTTAATAATTTATATTACTTAATTTTTTTAAATGTTTGTATTGATACACTGAATAAGACCCTCACGGATCGGACACATGTTTTGTTTACAATCTGTATATTAAACTTATCATTCGTAGAGTTGTTGTACTTAACTTAGTTTATCAATTATTTTTATAGGGTCACGATACTACTGCATCCGGATTGAATCTGTGTTTCATGCTGCTTGCCAATCATAAGGACGTACAGGCAAGTAGATTAACTGTGAATAAATGTAATTATTCCATTATTAGTATTTGAAACTTCTTATATGATTGGAAAATACATAAGCAAAACGTTGCAGGATATAATTACAGCTGAATTGACGGATATATTCGGTGACTCGAAAAGGCCCATCAAAATGGACGACTTATCTAAGATGAAGTACACAGAGTGCTGCATTAAGGAATCGATGCGGCTGTATCCCCCAGTTCACTTCATCAGTCGTAATCTCAGTGAAACTACTGTACTAAGTAAGATTTCTAAATACTAACTCATTTTGAATAGAAAGCTTGTTGTTGTACCTACCTTAGGGTAGAAATTTAAAAATATTTCTCGATACAATACAGGTAATTATACGGTTCCCGCGGGAACGCACTGTCATATACTTATTTACGACCTGCATCACCGCGCGGACTTGTTCCCGAATCCGGAGCAGTTCGACCCCGAGAGGTTCTTTCCGGAGAACTGTTTGGGGCGGCACCCCTACGCATATATACCCTTCAGCGCGGGTCCAAGGAACTGCATTGGTAAGATAATTATTATGTAACAGTAACCTTGAACAAATACATACGATTATAAGCTAGAATGTGTACTCTTATTTCGAGTGATGTTTTGCCATAATCCCCACGCTTGGCCTTGGGGATCGCGGTATAAATGATGAGATGGATTTCAAACAGAAGACGCTTCTGCCCGTCTTCTTGATTTCCCTTAGTCGCCTCTTACGATACCTACACCCAACAGGAAGAGCTGGATGGGTGCTATTCTTACCCGGACGGGTAATATATGATACGGACGGGTATGATATTTCATATCATACCTATTTATAATTTTAATAGGTCAGAAGTTCGCGATGATGGAGATGAAAATGGCCGTCGCTCAAGTGATGAGGGAGTTCGAGCTGGAACCAGTGACGCGACCTGAAGAATTACAGTTCTTAGCAGACCTAGTACTCGGAAACAACGGCCCAGTTTATGTTAACTTTAAAAAAAGACCGTAGATATTAATCCTTATTGTATTTGCTATTATTAGATATTCAATAATCAAGATGCCCCGTCTAAAAAGGCCACTTTCGGGGAATCATAATATGAGTAAGTTTCGGTTTCATTTTTATTCGTATGGCAGTATAATACCAAATATGATTCTGTTTTTAGTGTTAATAAATGAATTGAGTATGATTGACCTGTAATGTGTGATCATTTTACGAAAATTACGAATTAGAGTCTGTCTAGTCAAACATGAGAGTGGAAAAAGGCGGCAAATTTAAAAAACAATGTAGTGCAACCCTGTTTAAACTAGGAATAATCATACTTGATACTTTAATATATTTGTTATGCTTTAGAAGACCAAGGTCTCTATTGTGCTGATGTCGATGATGCCACTGGGGTGTTTTAATGGGTAAAAGTCTAAGGTAACCCGGCCTCCACCCCTACGTAGACCGGGTACCTTTTGAAGGTTTCCTCTCCAAAAAAAAAGGGGTTAGGTCCCCCTTGTGCAAGGGACCCTCCAGGTAGGTATCAATGCAGTGTAAGACAATCTGCCAGCAAGCAGCAATGTGTAGACATTGTTTTGTTCCGTCTTGAAGGGCTCTATAGCTGGTATAACCCTCCTTCTAGGGCAGTTGGGCAAAAATTACCGCCTCAAAAGACTTAATAACCCATATCTCGGGTGATGAGCGACAGTTCCTTAGTAAAACATTAATATACTGAGAAGCAGTGCAGTGTAGCTGTCTATAGGCACGTATGTCGCGTACCATCAAGGAAACGTCTAACTTGTTTCGTCATGAAGTCGATTAAATAAAAGAAATAAGCTAAATAAAGGTAAAATATTATTTTTTAAGTACTTGATTGCACCGTATACTTATTGTTTATCATTATTCTATGCATTAGCATAGAATAAAAAAATAGAATAGATCAGTTGTAGGTATACGTATTTGTTTAATTTATTAATCACAATATCAAATTACAGGATTTTTAACTGGATTATATTATTAACGAGGCACAGTTTTATCATAATTCTTGTCTTCGCAATTTCATAAAACTCCTTTTTCATTTACCATAGAGTGCTTATACTAACTAGCCTGCAAAAAAAGATGAAATCATACTTTATTATAATTATAACTCCCTTGTATGCCTACACTATACACATCCTAACCTTATTAAAATGCGTAATATCTAATTCCATCAAAAGATGACATACCTACTTTATCTCAACATTATGAAATACATAATAATAAATGAGTACTAGAAATCCTATAAGCATTCCGTATTTTTCATAAATGTATATCTTTGTCTCCAACATAAATTATAAATTGGTAGGTACTCTTTCTTCATAGCAATGGTTTACTTTGATTACCACATCATTTTTTGATCAGGATTCTATGCCAATCTCTCTGCACAATGTGCAGTCTTCGAGGTTCCATGTATCTGGTCTGATTGTAGTGGACAAATCAGCAGGTGTAAAAGGTTGTAAAGGGAACTCGGATACAGTTAGAATACTAACCAGTCACAGAAGCGATTTTAAGGTATTGCTTTATATTAATATGTCAAGTTGATTCTTATAAGTCTTTTAATTTATCAGTTAGGGCGCGGACTGTCTGCAATATTTTAGGATTAGTAGTACAATACGCTGAAATAAATAAGACGATAACGATGTAGGTGGACAGACGACCGGTGGATGCAAATAGCCAATTTTACTGTCGTTCATTGTGGCGTTCTAAGGGGGAGGGGACGTCTTTCGGCAATGATGATGATAAGTATCAAGAAGAATTCAGTATCGTACCTGAAATTTCCCGTACCGATGTAAACAACTTTACGTTTTCATGAAGAACAGCATTGGCTTCACTTTTTATTAGATGGTATTTACTTATCATGTCTTATAACATGTTTCTGACACTGCTTTTCATAGTTTCAAGTAATATTTCAATTGAAATACGCAGAAATATTCACAAACTGATTTAATCTTGAGGTTATGTAAACAACAAATGACATTATTCGCAATGTTGTCAGTTTCTAAAATCGCAAAACTAGTAGTGTCAACAAAAACTAGACAGACTCTAGCGAAAAATCTACTGGAATTGTAAAATCTGAATTCCTTTTAGATGAAATGCTTAATGTGGCCTTTTTAGGCCCACTGCTGGTCATAATAATAAGATTTTTTAAACAAAAAATATCATAAATGCAGATAGTAACCCCCCATTATTAAATTGAAAGTCATTCTTTACACTGTGATAATACTAACCTTTAATTGTACTCATATTTTAAATAAATGGTGGTTGGAAAAGTATTTACTAATTCATTTTAATGTGATCAATACTTCTCCCATTAAAAGCTTGTTGCAGTTATTATAAAGCGGTTATCGTATAACAGCCTTACTTATAAAAATCTACTAATCACCGTCTTAGCAACCAAATAACTAGTTACTACATAACTCCTTAATAAGCAGTTTTATATTTTCTACTTATAAACGTTGCATAAGAGCGACATAACTAATGAACAATTAATAAGGCAAAACATATTTTACTCTGTCAATACCGCCACGTGTTGTCAGCTTGAAATATTCCGTCTGACCTAAATCTTGGTAAAATGGCAACATTTTGTAATTCAATTCGACAAATAGAAAGCTAGGTTGTCAAATTCAAATTTGGAAGTATAGAACACAAATCAGTACTATAGAACGCTTATTTTCAAGTAAGAACATCAAATTACATAAATATTAGGTACACGACAATAGGTACTATACCGTCAGCTGTATTTATTGACATTTGAAAGAAAGAATAATTTATTTGTGACACACAATTAACAATTAAAACAAATAGAACAAAAAATAAACCATAAGTAAGTAGTTAGTTACATACTTTAACAAAAATGTGCGTCACAAAATGGTTCCAACTCAGCAGAAATGCTGGTCGTACACACAACCAGCGGTGATCTTCCGTTTTCGTTGTTTCGTCGGGTCGTTTCGTCCGTGTCCGTTTTAGCGCTGATTTGAGCTTGTGGCAGGTCAAACCTATCACTACTTATCACTTACATATCAATATAACTCTTATAATATAACTTTAAATAGTTCAATTCACTTGCCCTCTCAGAGTAAAATCTGCCTACACTTTGTAGACCATAGACAAACGCGTACTCTATTCTTAATATATAAACTCTATGCATCGATCGATACAAATTACAATGCAAGTGCAACTGACTGAATCAGCTGATAGAGAACCGCCATATTGTTACATAACGTGTTAATAAGCTTCTAAACAAGGGTCGGCCGTTGTTTAATTTGACAGCTACTTTAGCAAGCTGTTATCTTCAGCCTTACTTATAAACGATGGTTAAATTTTATGCAACACATAATAGCTATTTAAAAATATTTTTTACTTATAAACGATGTTTATCCATAATACGTTGCATAACAGCTTGCTAAAGTAGCTGTCAAATTAAACAGCGGCCGACCCATGAAGCTAGTAGGTCAACAATGGAGCCCAAACTCCAAATACTTGATTGAGGCATACGCTATCCCTTTCATTGAGGTCCGATGTGTGGTCCATGTTATAATTGAAATTACCCGAGAAATGGATACCCTAATATAGAAATGCTTTACTTACACATCAAAAGAATGTTTTCCACCCGAAAACTTAAAATACGATGACAATCATGTCTAATAAAAAAATTATTGGTACTGTTCTGCGAGTTCGATTAGAATAATGCTCTATTGTGTTTTCGCCAATTATACTCAAATGCAATTTTAATTACCAATTTTAAGGGTTCGTATTTTGTGGCAACACTGTCGCTTATTGTCAGCATGAAACTGTCTGTCATATAAATCGATCAAATATTTAAATACCATAATTTCACGATAAAGTGAATTAAAATCATAAAAATGGTGATATAATGTGCAGTACTTGGTTGCAAAAATATGTTGTATCCAGTATTTAATACCGAATATCACTCGTAAGTGCGATTTTGTTCAATAATTACCTACCGATGATCCCTGTGCATTATGCACCATATTTTCGATCAGTTCTTCTTTCGATAGGCACATAACACGTTTTCAGTTCGTTTGTTAGTATTGGGTTTAAGTTTATATTAATTTGTACTTGAATTATTTAATTTTAAAATATTTCACATTATTTTAATAGAGTAACCATGGTAAAGATTTTTTGAAGACTTTCCGTTTTGGGGATTTTTTACCGCCACTTTATGATCAAAAAATAAACGATGTATTTAGTTCAAAGGATTGATATTGAAAACATATTGTATGTTCATTAATTTTACAAGTGTGTAGGTATGTAGGTTAAGTTTAGGTACAGTTAGTTTTGTAACTTATTAGATACATATTATTAAAATCATATTTATTCTTGTCGCCTCCTAGTCCTGTCGCGTCTAGTAGCCTCCGTGGCGCAGTGGGAAACCGCTTGCTTGCATACCGGGGGTCGCAGGTTCGAATCCTGCGGGGAGCAACAACTATGTGTAGTTGTTCCTCACTGGCTAGGATAATGCAGGCCGATCATTGTCTGTAAAGTAAGATGATCCATGCGTCGGATAGGCATGTAAAGTACACTTGTGTCTACGCAAGCATTTGTGCACTGGATGATGGCTGATCTTGCGAAAGATTAGCCGCTGTGGTTGGATTGGCCGTATCGGCGAGAGTACCTATATCATTCCATAAATATACATACATACTGTTTTATTTACCCCTGGTCAATATTAATACATTTTTTATTTTCTTGTAGATTTCCTAAAAATATTGAGTGAAGGAATGTACCTATGACTATCCATTGTCCCATTGGAAAATAAATTTGATGAAGCTGCAATGATCTGCTGTTGGTCCAATGGAAAACTAAATTTACCGCGAATGCTTTTTCTATCGTCTAATGTGTTGGTTAAAAGGTGTTTTAGTTGTTTGCATATAATGCTAATTGCTATTCAGTATCTTGTGATTAATCGGAGATCGTTAAACGTACTGAATAAATGATTTTATAGCACAATATTTTTTTTAATCATAACTTCATATGCTTTTATTTTCACAACCATTAGCTTATTATTTATCCCTTGATTTTCTCTAAAGTAAGATGCTCCATGCGTAAGATGGGCAAATGTTGATCCTGCACCTGGTCTCTCCCCGGTCGTGTCGGTTTTTCATCCCATCGTATTTTGAGAGGTAAACGGAAGAGAGAGAGAGAGAGTGCAGTTGTGTCTACGCAAGCACTTGCGCACTATAATATATTTTGCGTAGACTGAGATCTTTCAAAATACCCACTGTGGTCATATCGGCCAGAAGGAGGTCCTTATTTATTTATCATCTGATTCCCTATCAATCACAGTTTGTTCTTCTTGTACACAGTTCTTCCGTATTTGGGCTGCTCCAACCCATAATCAGACTGATTAAGCAACTAGACATATTTAATCGGTTTAAACTTAAAGCATAATAATAATATAATAATATCCTGGGACAATTCACACACGGTCATCTGATCCCAAACTAGGCAGAGCCTGTACTATGGAAACCAGACAACTGATACTAATACTTATATACTTTTTTTTTGTAAATACATACTTATATAGATAAAACACCCAAACACTTGGTAAACAAGCCAAGTAAGTCGTATTATGCGACGAAGTTAAAAAGATGTCCTGATTTTTCATGAAACATTAAGGTTGCCCTCTTAGAAAGAGAGATCCGAGCTCAATGAAAGGGATAGCGTTGACCTCAGGCATGTATTTGGGAGTGTTTCCTCCACTTTGACCCTAATAGCTTCATGGGCCGACCCTTGTTTAGAAGCTTATTAGCACGTTATGTAACAATATGGCGGTTCTCTATCAGCTGATTCAGTCAGTTGCACTTGCATTGTAATTTGTATCGATCGATGCATAGAGTTTATATATTAAGAATAGAGTACGCGTTTGTCTATGATCCCCTTAAACTAAGTGTAGGCAGATTTTACGCTGAGAGGGAAGGTGAATTGAACTATTGAAAGTTACATTATAGTTATATTGATATGTAAGTGATAAGTAGTGATGGGTGCGCTGGAACGGAAACGAACACGGACGAAACAACGAAACGGAAGATCACCGCTGGTTGCGTGTACGATCAGCATGTTTGCTGAGTTGGAACCATTTTGTGACGCACATTTTTGTTAATGTATGTAACTACCTACTTACATATGTCTATTTTTATTTATTATTTTTTTTGTTCTATTTTTTTATTGTTAATTGTATGTCACAAATAAATTATTCTTTCTTTCAAATGTTGATAAATACAGCTGATGGTATAATACCTATTTTCGTATACCTGATATTTATGTATTTTGACGTTTTTACCGGTGCCTACGGATCTTACTTGAAAAGAATCATTCTATAGTACTGATTTGTGTTCTATGCTTCCAAATTTGAATTTGTTCCTATTTGTCGAATTGAATTACAAAATGTTGCCATTTTACCAAGTTTTAGGTCTGACGGAATATTTCAAGCTGACAACACGTGGCGGTATTGACAGAGTAAAATATGTTGTGCCTTATTAACTGTTCATTAGTTATGTCGCTCTTATGCAACGTTTATAAGTAGAAAATATAAAACTGCTTATTAAGGAGTTATGTAGTAAGTAGTTATTTGGTTGCTAAGACGGTGATTAGTAGATTTTTATAAGTAAGGCTGCTATACATCTATATCTATACATATTATAAAACAAAGTCGCTCCCGCTGTCTGTCTGTCCCTATGTATGATTAGATCTTTAAAACTACGCAACGGATTTTGATGCGGTTTTTCTTAATAGATAGAGTGATTCAAGGGGAAGGTTTTTAAGTATAATACATGCATAATATAGTAGAGAAACACTGATAATTTTAGAGGTTTCTAATGTGATGTCGTAAACACATATTTTTGCGTTTACATTGCAAACGCTGGCTGAACCCTACGAGATTAGAGAGAGTATTGTACACCTTATGAAGGTCTACAAAAAAGTCTGCGGTGGTATATGTTTATCTCCTAGGGATAACCCACAATAAGCATTTTTTATCCTTTACTTTTTATGAGAAATAATTAACTAATAATAAATTGTTGTTAGCATGAATTTGTCCCTTCTTCAATATAACGTAAACTTCACTAATATTTACACCAATGACAAAAAAGCTATGAACGTTGTTCATACCGCTAGGTTCAGGTTAAGCAACATAAGGTAAGGTTTTAAATAGATGGGTGAACCGATTTGTATGAAATTTTGTGTGCATATCGGGTAGGTCTGAGAATAGATAGTAAAGTATATTTCATGCTGCTAGGTTAAGTAACGTTAGGCAAGGTCATTACATAGATGGGTGATGGCGGCGACTCAGAGGAGGACGGTGACGGGGTTGCGAGCCCCATCCGCATGATCACGGTGCCAGGTTTCCGGGGGCTATAATGTGCAGTGAGGTTTATTTGGTGCAGATCCCACTGGAGGGCCCAGGTCCCCCCTCTTATGTGGCGATGCAACAGTCATAGGGGTTGAAGTGGGTAAGAATCCCAGATACCGTGATTGACGAGGATACAAGTATAGAACGAGAGGAGGGTGAGCGAGATGAGAGAGAGGGAGAGGAGATTCGAGGAGGGGATGTTGCGGTGAGGGATAGGGGGATTAATGTGGAGCAAGGGGGGAGTGAGGGGGAGCAAGGTGGGAGAAGAGAGAGGGGAGGGGGTTCAGAGAGGGGACAACGGGGGGAGCAAGAGGGGGATGGGTGTCAAAACGGAAGGGGAAAGAGAGATGAGAGAGAAAGCATAGAATTAGATTTTTCTTATAAGAGAGAGAGATGGAGAGAGAAATAAATCAAGGGAGGAGAGAGAAAAGGGGAGTAAAATGTAATAAAAGCGCGGGCGGAGCTGCGCGGGTCAGCTAGTTAGGGATAAACATCGTTTATAAGTAAAAAATATTTTTAAATAGCTATTAAGTGTTGCATAAAATTTAACCATCGTTTATAATTAAGGCTGTAAGAGATTTAAATCTCATCTATTTACTCGCCAGTTATTTATAGTAGTTTTCACACCACCTGCTCGATAATGTTCCATTATGTGTCATATAAACTTGACATAAAGTAGGTCATTATATCCCTATAATCTAGACGGGTAATAATGTTATACTAAACTCCCTTGGGTAATAATGTGATTTGTTTTTTTCTTGCCCTTTAGTTCTCCCTAATTGGGGAGGCAAAAGGTTCTAGCTCATACTGCCTCGTCATAAGTAATCTCGTAATACATCAATTTGTAGCTAGGTCTAAGCCAATTAATTCTTCATTAAATTGTTGTCATTTTCCATTCATGTTTTCAGGCCGTAGCTAATTCTTCATTAAAATGTAATTTGAATTACGAACGTCAAATATTTTTTTACCACGGAGACTCTACAGTAGGTATATAAACCACTCTCTCTAAGCAGAGGCTTGCACGAAAAAATACATTTGAAAATCGAACCGAGCGCCAGGAGCCGAATTGGAGCCGAACATGTTCTAGGTTCTAGAAAAGAAAAAAAAAATTGTTAATAAAAAAAGGCGTTAACGCTGTTGATATTATTTTATTTCTAGAAGTTTTGTATTTTACTGTCTCGCCTCGCAGTAGGTGTGGGCGCGAACGCTGGAAATCGGTGTGTTGATATTATTTTATTTCTAGTAGTAAGTATTTAATAATAATAATAAATACACTTCATTGTACCATTGAGATTTTACACCAAAAATTACATGTAAATTGAACAATACGTTGATGATGTAAGAAGGTGGCCTTATCGCTAAAAAGCGATGTCTTCCAGATAACCTAAGCAATCTCTTCCTAGTACTTGTATTTCATTACCAGCGCAGTAGGTGTGAAAAGTAGTATATTCTCCTCGGGGATAAAGGTGTCTTTGTCTTGGGCGAGCTTGAATCTCTCGCTGTACTCAAGATTCTAGTATTAACTCCCTCGCTTTGCTCGGGAGTTAACTCTATACTCCCTCGCTGCGCTCGGGAGTTTCTAGAATCCTTCGTTATGCTCGCGATTCAATTTCACGCCCGTGACATAAGACACGTGAGTAGTGTCTTATGTCGCGGGCGTTAAATTGAATCGCGAGCATAACGAAGGATTCTAGCAACCAAGACACCTTTATCCCCGAGGAGAATACTACTTTTCACACCTATTGCGAGGTAATAAAATACAAATATTGCTAGAATTAAAATAATAATAATATCTTGGGACAATCCACACACGGTCATCTGATCCAAAACTAGGCAGAGCCTATGGAAACCAGACAACTGATATATTAATTAAATACTTAGTTAAATAACACACAGACACTTGGTGGGAATTGAACCCACGACCCATCGGGTAGCGGCCAGGGTGTCTAACCACTAGACCAACGAGACTGTCAATCATATCTACATAGTGGCACAGTGTACAAACTACAGTGATTTGCAGCGTTAACGCGTTAACATCAATTTTTTTTCTTTTCTAGAACACTGGGTTCTGCTCGTCTCGCCCGGTTCGATTTCCAAATGTTTTTTTTTCGTGCAGGTCTCTGCTTGGAGTAGTTTTACACCTGTGGTAAAAGTGTTGAGGAATTTTCGTTTTGACGTTCGAAATTCAAATCACATTATTACCCAAGGGACATTATTACCCGGCTAGACTATAGGGATATAATGAGGTACATTATGTCAAGTTTATATGACACATAATGGAACATTATCGAGCAGGTGGTGTGAAATAGTAGTTTATGCACCAAGGCGATAAAGTAGTGTCTTATGTCGCGGGCGTTAAATTGAATCCCGAGCATAACAAAGGATTCTAGCAACACCCAAGCGCGAATTTTTCATTTTGTGTTTACTCTGCTGCAGTTCCGCAGTCGCGATCATCATGGCAGTCACATTCTTAGTTGAAACGCATAGTATACCTGTGGTAAAAGTGTTGAGGAATTTTCGTTTAACGTTCGAAATTCAAACACATTATTACCCAAGGGAGTTTAGTACAACATTATTACCCGGCTAGACTATAGGGATATAACGAGGTACTTTATGTCATCTTTATATGACACATAATGCAACATTATCGAGCAGGTGGTGTGAAAAATAATTTTTCATTTCTCATACTCGGAAAATACGCTTGAAGTTACCTGATCAGAGGGATGAAAACAGTATATTTCCTCCCTGGGATGTAATTTTCCCTGCCGTCAAAAAAATAAAAATTATCAAACCATGTCCCAACTTATACAGCCACGGTTAAATCGCGGCATAAAATTGTAATTAAAAAATATTATCAACAATTTTGTAACAGGACTTTAAGTTAAATTTACCCAGATTTGATCTAAATATTTACCATCATAAATGTTAAAAAATATTGACTGGTAGAATGCCACAGAAAGAGAAACACAAATAAGAAAAAAAAAAATGGCAAAGCGGCAATTCGATCTTCAGTTATTTTGTCGAGTGCTAATATTAATTGTTTAGCGAATTAGGTTTTTATTTCATCATCAGCATGAGCAGCCGAAAGACGTCAACTGCTGAACCAAGGGCGTGGGGATCGCAGTATAGGTGGTAGGTAATCCCATAGAAAGTAGCTGTTCCCTTCTTCTAGTTTTCTCTTAGTCGCCTCTTACGGACACCCAACAGGAGTAGATGGGTGAGTGCTATTCTTATCCGGACACCCCATGGATTTTTATTGAATTTCCTCATATTCGAAATGAAAAGCAGAGGGTTTAACTCGGGTGAAAGACCTATTTAGACACTAGTCTACTAGCGTGATCGCTACGCTCGTGCGCCAAACCATCTCATGCCTAAATAGGTCACTTTTATCCCTTGTGTAACAATCTACTATTACCATCTCAAGAAATTACAAAATATTACGTAGAGGATAATTTAACTAAAAATATATATGTATATATGTACTTATATAACATTAAAAATAAGACAAGTGAATATACAGAATGTATGCATTCTGTATATTAGTTACGTTAGTATGTAATATGACTTAATTATTGTGACCTTAAAAACGTTTTACTTTTTAAATAGTAAAGATTGTATAAAAACCGCAGTCTTCTAGCTATTAGTAGTTCTCTAGATGCACGGAGAGCGACCTTGATCATCATCAGGCCTTCAAAAGCACTAACGTGTAATAGCTCAATAAAACCATGGATGAATGATGTAAGTATGGAAAATTAAAGGAAAAGGTTGAATTTTAATAAACTGTTCATATTTTTAACCAATGTCCTGATTCATACTTACATTACCAGCACTTGTACCAGTCACCTCGAAGAAGTTGTACTCGCTTTTTTTAACCGACTTCAAAAAGGAGGAGGTTCTCAATTCGTCTGTATATATTTATTATTATTTTTTTTATGTATGTTCGCGCATAACTGGCAATTATGAAACGATTTGAAAAAATCTTTCTTCCATCCATTCTTCAATCCGTTGATTGGGTCTCATAAAAAAAATATCGCTTAATAATAAGTAGTTACTGAAAAAACAAGTATCGCGACTGCGCACGAAACCTGCAGGAAAGCTTAAAAGTATGTGATTAAGATAAAGGTATGTGCACCGTGCTGGTATTGTTAGATTTTTCCAGGGCTTTTGACTCCATTAATATAGCTTTGCTGCTTTCTAAGTTAAGATATTACGGTTTTGATCAGGAAGCTATAGAATGGTTCAACAGTTACCTTAGTAACCGGTCTCAATATGTGAAACTGAATCGCAATGACGGTTCTTGTGCTATGTCAGATATTTCAGAAGTTAACAGGGGAGTACCTCAAGGCTCCATATTGGGACCAGTAATTTTTAAATTATCTACAGATTAGTATACAATACTACTAAAGTACTTAATTTTTTTTTTAATATTCGGTTATTAAGAGAGGGGGAAAAAAAATATTTTCGAAATAATTAAACACTGGAAATACCACATATATGCTGACGATATACAGGTTTATATCTCTTGTAAACCAACAGAAATTAACAACGCGATAGCTAAATTTAACGAGGATCTTGCTCGTATATCTGATTGGTCTACAAGAAACTGCCTTTTGCTTAACCCAAGTAAGACTAAATACATGGTATTTGGTAGTAAACACCAGTTCTCGAATTTAGATTCATTGCTGAATGTCAAAGTAATGGCTGAACCCATTGAACGAGTATATGAGGCACGTAATTTGGGTTTACTCATGGACTGTGACTTGCGTTTTGAGAAACATATAGCAAAGACCATCAGTAATTGTTTCTACAAATTAAAGATATTATATAGAATAAGGCCATATATAAATGAGGACCTGCGTGTTCAGTTAGTCGAGACGCTTATACTGTCAAAATTAAATTATATGGACACAGTTTTTACACCACGCCTCTTAGCTAGAACGCAGAAACTAATTCAACGGCTTCAGAATGCCTGTGCTCGCTTCTGCTTCAATGTTCCGTTAAGGGCTCATGTGACCCCATACTTAAATAAACACTGCATTCTCAAAATGAGACATCGTAGTAAGCTACATTTGGCTTGCCTCTTGTTTGGCGTTTTAAAACACGAGTCACCTAGGTACCTATTTCAAAAATTGACTTGGGTGTCTAGCACGAGGTCCTGTGGACCACGCCAATGTGCCATTCAACTTGCGCCACAGCAGCATAGCTCTGCTGCCTTTAGAGGTAGTTTTCGATATGCAGCATCCAAGTGCTGGAATAATATTCCACCGCCGATGAGGAACCTGCAATATAGCATTAATAATTTTAGAACAAAGATTAAGAAATTTATACTCGAGCATCAAACAAGTCAAGAAATCCTTAAACATGACATTGTTTTGTTTTTATTTTTAATTATTAGTCATATTTTTGTATTAATTTCACTGTTTGTTATTGTATTTTGTTTAGTTGTGATGCCACCAAAAAAGGCCTTAACGGAAGACCAGCGCTGGTTGTCCGCAACCAGCAACATGCTGAGTTAAGACCTTTTTATGACACGACCTTTTTCATTGTACCTACTCACTGTTTTATTTCTACGTGTCACAAATAAACGTTTCTTCTTCTTCTTCTTCTAAAAGATGACTTTATGTCGCTTTTTAAGGACAAAAATGGTCATAACTCTGTCAACCGATATACCGATTTTGATTATTCTTTTTTTTTCGCAAGAAGATACCACTGTTTTGAATCTGTATGAATTTTATTACAACCGGATAAGAACTTCCTGGAGGACCATGAACGATGTGGAGGAATTTATCTGGTAAAAACCATAAAACTCATGTTCTACATTACTTTACTCTGACAAATATGAACCGATTTCCTACTACTATGATGATTCCATTCAAAATTTAATTACGACCGGATATTTTTTTTCTGAAGAAACATGAATTATGTAAAACTATGTAGACAATAATACAATACAATACAAATACTCTTTATTGCACACAAAAGAAAGATACATTTGAAATTAAAACAATTAAAAACAGTGAACAACAAGGCGGACTTATCGCTAAAGCTATCTCTTCCAGTCAACCTTGGGGTACAGGACAGAGCATTCTTATGGGCAGGTGCAATTATATGAATAAATTAAGAGGATTAAAAAAAATATAAAAAAATAAACTACATATTATAATATATTATGATAGACTAATACATGTCTATTACCAAGAAAGTGAGAGAAGATCAATAGCTATAAAATAAACCATTATTGAAGGGAGAGATAGTACGATGTAACTTGAGTTTTAAAGGATAGTAGTGGTAGTAGGATGTGATCATAGGCTACCTAGATCATTTTTCCGTCTTCGATGGTTCAATTTTTATTTATGAAAATATCACTAAAAAGTATAAAATAATTTAAATATTATTGAAGTTGGTGCAAAATATACATAGCAGGTGCGCTAACACCAACTTTTATAATATTTAAATTATTTTATACTTTTCAGTGATATTGAAGACGGTTTTTTTTTTAAAGATTTTATGTATGGTTAAGGTTTAATATCTAGTGTAACTTAAGAAACATAAAATAATACTTTGTTAAAAATGAGCTCCTGTAGTTTCCCAAATGTCATTGTATCCCAGAATTTAATCCCTATTACTATCGGATGCTGTATTAATACAGTGTATTTTATTAAGAATCAAACGAACTTACCTTGTGAAGTTTGATGTCTAATTATATGAGTTTATTGAACGAAGACAAGGCTGATTTACATGCAGCAGACGAGAGATTATGCTGCCCAAGTCACATATTTAAAGATATAAATACATATTTTTAAAAATAAAATTCACTATTTTGACTCATTTCTCGGCAATGGCATGCAACCGGTCGCCATCTTCATTACTTTTAGAGCGTTTATTTCACGAAGACAAGGCTGATTTACATGCAGGATGTTTAGAGCATCGAAAAAAATTAATTAAAGTTATTAAGGCATATTGCCTATCAATATACTTAATAAATTTATTGTTTACTTTTCATGCCAGATATACAAGTTCATACTAAATATCGCGACAATGACTTTCGGTTCTGTAATGGCAGAGATATACATCTCTCTGTGGTATCTCTAGTTTTCAATTTTCAAACAATATAGAAAGCGATCTCCAACCCCATTCAAAGAACCTGCCCTGCAAGGTTCATAATAATTTATTTATTTTTCAATTTATGCACACAGAAGGAAACAATTACATAAAATTAATAGGAAAAAATGTACAAAAGTGCTGCTTATTTCATATGAAATCTCTTCCAGCAGACCTGTAAGTGGAGAGTTGAAAAAAAAAGAAGACTAAAGTGGACACAGTGCACATGAAGAAAAAGGTTTCCATATTTATAATATATGTGCATCTTATACATAAACAAACATATCGAAGGATATCGACGATCCATGTATACTTCCCACTTTCGTATACATATAGCTATGTTTAATTATAAGTAGGTATAGTAATTGAAGATAGATGAGTGGGAAACAATTCATATTTTCTGTTAAATAGTGTGGAAAGTAGAGGTTAACATTTGATTAGTGCGCAATTTTTTTTTTTTAGATTAAGCTTAATCTGGTGTGAACATGTATACAAAATACAGCACATAAATAAACATAATAAGCAGCTGAAAAAGTTGTAATGTTGTACAGTTACGAGCACTCATTTTCTAAGATAATATAATAGCCAACTTGTATTCCAAATAAATTTTCATATTTTGTGCAATAGTAAAAAAAAGTTTTACTTTACTACTTTGAAGAACTACTTATTTCGTTGGGTATACGAGTATAAGTTCATTATTATAATATTATTGTCATAGTCATAGTCATAGTCATAGTCATAGTTTTTAATCGCTTGAGAAATGGTACATACAAGATCTTAAAATTAACAAAAGTTTCAACATATCTCGCCTGGGTAAGGCATGCGAAAATACATACAATTTATTAATTAATAATAATTCAATAATACTAGCAAAAATTATAATTTAATTAATTATTATTTCCAAATTTATAATCAATGATAAATAAAATGTCAATATGTATTATGTTACTGGGTCTATAACAATGTTTAAAATGTCAATTAATAATTTCAAATATGTTATTCAAATTTTGTCTTCCAAATATTCCTTAGTACTATAATACGCTTTTGTTATAAGGAGCAATTTAACAGCTTTTTTAAAACTTGCCACAGAATTAATTTGTAAAATGTCATTTGGTAAATGGTTATATAATCTTGGTGCTATACAAAATAAACTACTATTCAGAAAATGTGTTCTATTACGAGGAAAACATATATGATGCTTATACCTACTACTTTTCATCTTATCAAACAGACTAAGATTATTTTTTACAAACATAATAACTTCATATATGTATATGCATGGCAATGTAAGAAGATTTAGCTTTACGAAGTATGGCTTACAACTATCAGTCTTTTTTAATTTACAAATAGCCCTGATGCATCTCTTCTGTGATCTAAATACAGTTTCCTTGGTAGGTGAATTGCCCCAGAAAATGATACCGTAGCGTAAGAGGGAAACAACATGTCCGTGATATGCGGTCATAAGGGTTGATATATTTGAAATTTTCGATAGCTTAAAAAGTGCATATGAGTATCGATTAATTTTTGAACTTAAATTATGAATATGCGATTTCCAAGTTAAATTATTCTCCAAGTACAATCCTAGAAACTTTGTTGATTGCACTTCTTGCACTTGTTGCCCTAAGTATTTGACTGTAACATTTGATTGTAATTGCTGTCTATTCTTAAAAAGCATTATGTTTGTCTTAGTTAAATTTATATCTAAGTTATGACTTCTTGACCACTCAATGATTGTATGTAAGGTATTATTTAAATCATCCTCCAGCAGTGTTTTGTTTTTGCCATGGAAAAGAACAGTACTATCATCCGCAAACAATGTTGTATGATGTTTAGTGATATTGGGAAAGTCATTTATGTATATAATGAATAATAAGGGTCCCAATACACTGCCTTGAGGGACACCAACATGAGTATTTCTGAACGTAGACGCATACTTAACTTCAGTTCTACTTTTAGTGCATACAGATGTAATTACCGTGGATTGCCTTCGATTTGTTAAGTACGATTTTATTAAGTCCAAGACTTGTTATCGTTGTTGTCGATTAGGGTAACAATGATAGATTCTGATTACAGTTAAAGTAATGTGAGTGTAACCAGAATAATGTCTTGTAAAATAAATGATAGCGTAGCAATTATAAAGGGATAGCGGTATAACCACCCTGATCACCTCTATAAGGCTATAATATGCCCAATTATCATTAGGCGATTCACATAAAATTGAAGATTCTATGTCTGTATTAACATCTTTTTACTCTATTTTTAGACCTAATTGATATTAATTTTTAGTGTATTTCATGTGTATTTAAAGACTTTATTTTCTTTTACCATTAGACTACAGTAGGTACTGCAGTTAAAATGTGAGAAGAAACGTTAGGTATTTTGCAAGAAATAATAAAATTCGATTATAATACGAGTAATATAAGTAGGTACATCGATGCTAATAAGTCAGAATTACATAAACCAATAATTGATGTGAGTAATTATTATGATAGTGGACATAGACATCTACAGCCTTATTAATAAACTATGATTATCGTCAGAACAACTTTACTCCAAGACTTACGCAAAGATTAGGCAATTATGGTATTAATAAACTAGTAGTAAGGACGGAGTTAACTAATCAAAATGTAGTCCCGGAGTAAAAGTTACTCCGCGGAGCCCCATGGTTTAACGTTTGAGTAAGCATAGATTTGTATTGTATTTCTAACTTCCATTGAGATAATTCTATTTATACTAAACATAACCTAATTGTATAAACCTCGCAATATCCCTTTTGAAGACCTTGAAGACGAGTTTAAATATAAATATAGATTTACACGCTCAACTGCATATTACATTACTGAAATGGTAGAATGATTTGGCTGGAGATGCAGTAGGCTTTATACCACCTCACTTGAAAGTTTTAGCTGCAAAAAGGACTTGGGCTCGTGGAGGTAAATAAACTGTCTCAATAAACTAAACTATTAGGCTAGTTATGTAGGCTACAGCCGGATGATTCAGAAATAACTTAGAACAGATTTTAAAACTAATTTTTATTAATTTAAATTACATTTTTAATATCTAATTTAAATATGTAGTGACCGCTTCGATGTTAGAAGCTAAGTGAAGAGCCGATTCCGTCGCTATGGGTCCATACAATGGATCTAGTTGTGCGCCGTCAGCTGGTTTTCGGTACACATGCTGGATGCGTCCATACAATAGCCCTTCTGTTCTTGGATAGGTTGCATTGTCAGCAAGTTTTGCATTACACGCGCCGGCTCGTGCTTGAGGCCCACCGTGGTTTCTGCTCTTACACGCGTTTTTTGAGGTGCACTGTAGTTTCTTGTTAGGGACGGTGTGTAACAGGCTAGATCCCCGGCCTACTTGTTATATACTTTCTTGATTTATAGATAATATTCTACTAATAAAAAAACACAAATTCTAAAACCACTATCTTGAATTCAACAAGAGAAATACAGAATATTATGATGTAAGAGAAATATAGAATATTATGATGTAAGATAAATATAGAGTGAAAGTTGTGATTGTCAAATAAAAGTGTCAAATATCAAAATTTACCTAACTGCCAGTGTCTTTTTAGTCATTTTGTACATTTTTTTTACTTTTAATTTCAGTGGGTTGCCATAACATACACCTTAGTCTCAGTGTAAGAATTGTATTGTTAGTCCGAACCTACTTCGTATTTATTAATACCGTTATTAAGACGTAGCTATTCCGTGACTAGTCTAGAATTAACTACTTCCGATGTAGCTTTGGAGTAAGAGAAAAATAAGCGATTTTTATTAATAAGACAGCTAGAGTTTATCATGTTATCCTGTATTACCGTCTATGATCGATCAATCAAATGATCTTGTAACTTATTATATAAAACTAATGTTTGACGGGACGGATAATGCGGTGACTAAAAACCTCAACCGCCACCCCAAGGTCGAGGGCTGACTCCCAACCAGGATAACAACTGTTTGGATGTACACATCCAGCATGAGGTTGTTACAATAAATTATGTATTCATATTTGTACATACACATGTCATTGTATGTTCGTCGGCGGCCGGATGCCGCCATAGCACAGACATTGCTCAATGTTTGCAGTGTGTGGCTTAGGGGATTTTTTTTATAAATTGTCTATACAGACAGCTACTAATATAGTATTCCAAAGCATACCTGTAGCATATTCAGCTCGTAGTGTTTTTCTGCGTAGTTACTGGACTGCGGGCATGATGAAAGCGATGTCATCGTTGTGCAAGGATCTGCACAGGATGGATCTGTGGTAGGGATAAACTTACGGCTTCTAGGCTGTCCACCCCCATACGTTACAATCTTCTGAAAAATGCGGTGCGAAATTAAATTACGTATAACTAATAAGAATTTTTTATTTTTTATTACCGTATACGCTGTGGTTAGTAACATTTTTCAATTCAATTCATTTATTGCAAATGCAAAATATGAGTACCTAGTTAATTTCAGGTGTTATACAAATAAAGTACCATCATATTTGACCTTGCGGTATGCAATTACTTGATACGAATTTACGTGCTGGCTACACGGTTATAAACCACAGGCACTAACTTGATAAAGTGGCTATGATACCAGGAAAAATATCGATATGTCGATATTTTATGTTTAGTAGTCTTGTGTACTACAAGAACGGTGAACGGTTAGGAACCGTTGCGCAGTGCTCACCGAATAGATTCGATTCCCTAATCATAATCTTACATCGCACACTTGTTCTTTTAGTTCAGCTTGAACGATGAACAAGCAACCGTACGAAGTACTAAGTACGAAAGAGTCCGGTCCTCATCTTGCGGATGTTGTGTGTTGCCAGGGCCAAAGTTCGATGGTGGTAGCGGGGCATCTGCCGGAGATTCTTAGCACCCCCTGCTCGACCGTTATCCCGCCTGCTATCAAGGCGAAGAATAGAGGAGCCGCCGGGGACTGGGGCCCATTTGCAAGTCGTGTCTGTCATTGTGTGTTTAGGGGGGGTTTGCCATAATCCCCACGCAGGGGCAGGCGTCTTGGGGATCGCAGTATATATGAAGAGATGAATCTCAAACAAAAGACGCTGCTGCCCGTCTTCTTGATTTCCCTTAGTCGCCTCTTACGATACACCCAACGGGAAGAGATTCCTGTGACCAGCCCCAAACCATGTGATGATAATGATGATCGTTGTGTGATGATGATCTTCATCACCAAGATATGAACGAAGTTGATGATGTGTGATGATGATTTATCTTTTCATGTGTACTTATGTATACATGAAAAATACACGATGTATTTATTTCAATTTGTAAATAAAATTCGTTTATTAATCGGTTGGTAAAAGTAAACAAAAAGACTAAACTAGTTTTGAGGTTGAAAAAACGACGGATGCATCGTCAACGATTGACAACGACGTCGACAGCTAAAAACATTCTGTTTACGATATAAACTAGTCGAAACTTTAGACTGTTTTATAAACTAGTTTATCGTGGACGATATTACTAGTTTATCGTCGACGATAGACTTGTGTAGTACATGAGAGAACTATTCCTTTTCATTTTTAGTACAACACTCTTTTAGTACTTCGTCTTTCGGTATGTATTCGTAGTCTCTGGCTCTATGAACGAATAGGAATAGCTGACCAGTTATTACAGATAATAACTGGTAAGCTATTCCTATTCGTTTTTAGTACATCATTCATTTGGATTAATTTAGTACTTCGTCTTCCGCTCGAGATTTATTCGTCTCTGGTTCTGCACGAACTGGTCCGATCAGTTACTCGTTGACACACAGAACGGGACTGAATGAGCGGGAATGATATGTACTAAAATAATAAATTTTTACATTTGAAAGATTATACTAGTACGTAGCGCTCCGTTCAATGTCCGAGCAAAATAATAAATAAATCTTTATTCATTAACCAGAATGATTACAAACTTCAAAACAAGGTTGGAATCGCCTTTTAAGTGTAACACCTGTGCCAGACGATTCCGCTCTCCCATAGCCATATGTATTTGTACATTTCAATAAACTTAGCAGTAAATTGTGTGTTATTGTAAATATTAACATTAACAGACAAAAAATAAAGAAAAGGTAAGTTTTTTTTTGTATTCTGTATCTGAATGTATGTTTGCCTATGGGTGTGTGTGTTTGTGTGTAGGTGTGTGTGTGTGTGTGTGTGACTGTGTGTGTAGTTGTGTGAGAGAGAGAGTGTTGATATTTAACTATGTATAAGTATAAATATAATCCAAAAACGTCTCATACGAATGATTCAAATTCATGATTTTTAATTTTTATTATAGGTACTTACTACAATATAAATTACGAAGATGATTGTAATAATGTTTCTGTATCCTCATATGTTAAAGATTTTAACCAATTAGTTATCCTTAATTTACAAGTACGAGTATCCATAGGATAGATGTTTAAGATTTTATTAACTTTATTATATAAGAGGGCCGATTGTTTAATATACTGTCGTTGAGCAAAAACAGTTTTGACATTGTCTATAGTGAAAACGATATCTTTCCTCCGTTTTTTTTTTGCCAAGTGTCTGGGTGTTGTTTATCTATTTAAGTATGTATTTACAAAAAAAGTATATAAGTATTAGTATCAGTTGTCTGGTTTCCATAGTACAGGCTCTGCCTAGTTTGGGATCGGATAACCGTGTGTGGATTGTCCCAAGATATTATTATTATTATTATTTTAGTTAAAATACTTGGATCAAAGACTACAGATTTATGCCTTTTCAGTACTACAACAACAATTTTTAATAATAAATTACTTTCCATGTAAAGCTCATTTGTGGGGTACATGTACGGCTTGAAATACATCACTTATATGAGCGCGCTTTGAGCTCGTTCCACTTCCAAAAATTTTATTTTGGATGCCCCACCCAGACAGAGACACAGTGACCTAACTCAGACTGAGCTAATGCTAAATATATTCTATTCAAAAGTGATTCAGAGGCTACATATTATCTTAATGTTTTAAAAATCCAAATTAACTTTCTTATTCTGGTAGAAACTAAATCTATATGACTGTGCCATGATAATCATTACACCTAGGTATTTAGTCGAAGCTACTTTATTAATTGTATAGCAATTGCAATTTATTTCAGGTGAATAATGACAAGTATGTAATTGAATACTAAAGTTAGTAGCAGGCTGGGTACGAATATTTTTCGAAAAACATATATAGTTAGTCTTCTCACTATTGAGCGAAAGAAGGTTCATCCTTAACCAATGAGCCACCTGCATAAGTGCCAGTTCAGTATCGTTATGAACAGTATTCCATGAAGAACCATTAACAACCAAGACTATGTCATCGGCATAGCAAAATATATTAGCACCTTTAATTTGTAAATTACACAGCTCGTTGATATAAATCAAAAACAGCGTCGGGCCCAACACACTGCCTTGTGGCACTCCGTAAGATATATGTGAGTCATCACTGACATATTGTCCAACTTTTACTTTCTGTTTCCGACCACTCAAATAGTCTTTGAAAAGCAGTAGGGGGGTACCCCTGATGCCAATGTTCTCAAGCTTTTGCACCAGAATGGGGACAGAAACGGTGTCAAATGCCTTTTTTAAATCTAGAAATACAGCAAGACTCTTGTATCCTTTATATAAATTTTGCACTATTAGTGAGCTTAATGCTATGACGGCATCCTCTGTCGACTTGTTTTGTCTAAAACCGAATTGCGAATCAGATAAAATGTTATATTTACTCAAATAATTGATTAATCTTTTGTTCATTACTTTTTCTACTATCTTAGATATAGAAGATAGTACTGAAATAGGACGATAGCTGTTAACATCGTTTTTGTCACCATTCTTGTATACCGGAGTAATAAGAGCTTGCTTAAGCATTGCAGGAAATACGCCCAGTTTGAAGCATAGATTGACCAGATGACATATAATTGGAGTAACTTCGTTTATGGCAAGTTTTAAAAAACTAGAAGGTATATTGTCCCAGCCTGGAGCACTGCTAGATTTCAACGAATTAATCACATCATGTAATTCCATTGGATCTGTGTCCAGTAAGGCAAAAGATGAAAGCTGAATATGACGCTGGACGTCGCTGGACGTTCGAGGTGTGGGCTCTTTGAACATCCATTGAGGAAGGCGACGGGGTTGCGACCCCCGTCCCCGTGAGCACCGTGACTGGTTCCCGGGGGGCTACAATGCGCCCCCCGGCGGCAGGCTACAATGCGCCCCCCGGCGTCGGGCTCAAAGGCAAGGCATTGAGGGACCCCTGGTGCAGATCCCACCGGAGAACCCTGGGGTTCCCCCTCTCATCGTTCTGTTTTCCACTTGCATCTGATAGTCGTGTACCCATACTTCTTCATACTTAGTACATCGAGCGGTTTCTTGCACATCGTTCAAGCTGAATTAATAGAGCGAGTGTCCGATGTACGATTAACGGTTGGTGGTTAATCAGCATTGCGGAATGGTTCCTAACTGTTCACGGTTCTTGTACTACACACAAAAACTAATTTGAACTTTCAGTGTGTTTAGAACTCCGGCGTCCGGTAAACACGCATCTAGGGATTGGTCGTCGACGCATTTTCGGTTGACGAAACGAGGCCGTTTATCGTCCACGATAAACTAGTTTATAATACAGTCTAAAGTTTCGAGCAGTTTATATCGTAAGCAGAATGTTTTTAGCTGTAGACGTTGATCGTCGACATCGTTGTCTATCGTTGTCGTTGTCGTTTGTTCAACGACGAAACTAGTGTAGGCTTCTCGTTTACGTTTACCAATCGATAGATCAATGACTTTAACTACAAATTGTAATCAGTATAATTATTTTCGTGTAATTTTTCATGTGTACTTCTGCACACCATCATCACCATTCATCATAATCATCATTTTTCACATCTTCATCAGCATTATCACACATCATCATCATCATTATTCACATCTACATCACCATTCACATATTCATCACCGTTCATCATCATCATCAAACACCATCATCGCCATTCATCATCATCAACACTATTCATATGTTTATCACCATCATCACACATTTTCACTATTCATCATCATCATCATTCACATCCTCATCACCATTATAACACATAATCACCATTCATCATCATTCACACCATTATCACCATTCATATCTTCATCACCATTCAACATCATCATTCACATTTTCATCACGTTCATCACACAACTATCATCATAATCATCACCATCATCATATATATCATCATCATTGTTCGAATTGAAGACGCCACCACCCCACGCATTTCAGCCATTTAATTATCTTGTTTTTTTTTTGTTAGCTTTATTTGTTTACATACTGCGTCTTACAACAATAATATTTCAAAAACTATTAAAATCACAAACGTTACATAATTAATATTCAATAATAACCTAATCCTCATGTTCTTTAACATTCATATAGGTATGCATATCTTCTAGGCTTGTTTTTGCTCGGACATTGAACGGAGCGCTACGTACTAGTATAATCTTTTAAATGTAATAATTTATTATTTTAGTACTTTTAGTACATATCATTCCCGCTCATTCAGTCCCGTTCTGAGTGTGTCAACGAGTAACTGATCGGACCAGTTCGTGCAGAACCAGAGACTACGAATAAATCTCGAGCGGAAGACGAAGTACTAAATGAATCCAAATGAATGATGTACTAAAAACGAATAGGAATAGCTGACCAGTTATTACAAAGCTAGAGACTACGAATAGTCGAATACATACTGAAAGACGAAGTACTAAAAGAGTGTTGTACTAAAAATGAAAAGGAATAGTTCTCTCATGTACTACACAAGTCTATCGTCGACGCATTTTCATTCGACAAAACAAGACCGTATATCGTCCACGATAAACTGTTTTATAAAACAGTCTAAATGGGGCTGGTGTACTCCACCAGAGTAAAAGCCACGAAAAAAAATTAAATAAAAAAAAAACAGAAAATTTTCGACTAGTTTATATCGTAAACAGAATGTTTTTAGCTGTGGACGTCATTGTCAATCGTTGACGATGCATCCGTCGTTTTTTCAACCTCTACACTAGTTTAGTCTTCTTGTTTACTTTTACCAACCGATTAATAAACGAATTTTATTTACAAATTGAAATAAATATATCGTGTATTTTTCATGTATACATATGTACACATTAAAAGATAAATCATTATCACACATCATCAACTTCGTTCATATCTTGGTGATGAAGATCATCATCACACAACGATCATCATTATCATCACATGGTTTGGGGGCGGGGGGGTTACTGGTCACAGGAATTTTGTATATGTAGTATAAAATACCCGTGGGGTGCCGGGTTAGAATTGCATCCCCCACCTCTTTCCGTTGGGTGTATCGTAAGAGGCGACTAAGGGAAATCAAGAAGACGGGCAGCAGCGTCTTTTGTTTGAGATTCATTTCTTCATATATACTGCGATCCCCAAGACGCCTGCCAAGCGTGGGGATTATGGCAAATCCCCCCTAAACACACAATGACAGACACGACTTGCAAATGGCCCCTAGTCCCCGGCGGCTCCTCTATTCCTCGTCTTGGTAGCAGGTGGGGTAACGGTCCAGTAGGGGGTGCTAAGAATCTCCGGCAGATGCCCCGCTACCACCCCCACCGAACTTTGGCCCTGGCAACACACAACATCCGCAAGATGAGGACCGGACTCTTTCATACGTAGTACTTCGTACGGTTGCTTGTTCATCGTTCAAGCTGAACTAAAACAGCAAGTGTCCGATGTACGATTAAGATTACCGGATCTATTCGGTGAGCATTGCGCAACGGTTCCTAACCGTTCACCGTTCTTGTAGTACACAAGACTACTAAACATAAAATATCGACATATCGATATTTTTCCTGGTATCATAGCCACTTTATCAAGTTAGTGCCTGTGGTTTATAACCGTGTAGCCACGGTGTTAAAGTATTCGAGCTGTGCAGGCAACGCTGTTGAACATTCTTGATTTCCCTGCCTTGCCAAATTTACAAAATTGATATGTTACTACCTATAGGTACAAAAATGTCATAATATAGGTATAATATAGGTTGTTCTAAGGTGTTACGAGTAAATAAATTGAAATTGAAATATAAGTTTAAGCAAGCTTCCGAAGTGCTGGAATTAATACTACTACTAGTACTGAATTTAAGCATTCTATAAATTATTTATTTTACGCAGGGCCTTGGCCCAATCATTTCTAAGTATATATGTCCTCGAAAGTGGTAAATCTGATTGATTATTAGGATCTCATAATTTACAAGATTATGTTTTGTATACAAGTTATGCGCAATATTATTATTCACAACCAGTAGTCACAATCAGTATTATTATTTATACCTTTTTACTTGATTTACACTTACTGGGAGACATACTTTGCTATCTCGGTCTATTCTCTACCTCCTCAGGTGGCGATACCTAGCTGGGGTTCATAAAATCCATATCTAGCAGTATGTGCCTGACAATTTGATATTATGTCTGGTACTATACAAAGCATTAAATATTGTTTTATGTATTAGCTTGATGCCATTGGAGCTATGCACGGTATACGGGGGAATCCGACAATAATACATATTGTAAGGTAGTTCGATGTCATAAGACCCATAACCAGTTTACGTAAAGATCAAACAATAAATATACTTTGTAAGGTATTTTGATGTGATAGGAACAATACACAGTGTACGTGAGGATCGAAAAATAAATACACGTTGTAAGATAGTTACACGCCATAGGACCCATACACGATTTACATGAGGATCAATCAATAAACACATATTGTGCATTTTGTCACAGGACCCATACACGGTTTACATGAGGATCAAGTGAGTACACGTTGCAACGTAGTTGGATATCTGATACTTACACGATGTCCATGAGGATTAAACAATTGCACATTGTAGTGTAGTTGGACGTCATATGATCCATACACGATTTACGTGAGGATTAAACAATGAATGCGCCTCGCGGTGTAGTCAGACGTCAAATGATCCTTACACGATTCACGTGAGGATTAAACGATGAATGCGCCTTGCAGTGTAGATAGACGTTAAATGATCCTTACACGGTCCACGTGAGGATTAAACGATGAATGCGCCTCGCAGTGTAGTTAGACTTCAAATGATCCTTACACGATTTACGTGAGGATTAAACAATGAATACACATCATAGGTAACATTGTATAGGTACATATGTCATATGATCCATACACGGTTTACGTGAGGACAATACGACTAATGTCTCTTGACCAAATCCGAAGACGATGACAGCTTCTAGCTATTCACAAATACCACACAAAAAAGACATCACAGAAAAGTATGGTTATAATTATATTTATTTATTTCATGGCACCTTCCGTACACTATATACGTGTATTGTGTATTCACGTAGGTTAGGTAACACATTTTCATAACACAAAGTAGGTAGAATATGCATAAATATTTTCATAACATTGAAATTGTGAGGTCGAAATGGTATATCTGATCTAAGATTAATTGGTGGGTTCAAATAGGTAAATATCTTATATCACATCATCCCCGCGCAAAATACATACGTTGGGATATCACGATTACATCATACGATGGACATCGAATAGAATATGATTCATTAATTATTTATGTTCTTTCCAAATGCCAAAGTACACAAAAGCGCGCAAACGCCCTTAAGATACTATATTGGGACACACATACATTGGCGTATTTATGATTGAGATGTTTTAATCACTATGTAGATTATTTAATTAATATAAAAATATAATAAGTGGGTAGTTGCAAAAAAGAAAAATATTAGTCTGTACTTTGAGATATAATTTTTTTACTCACCTTGAAGTTTTATGAAAACTACAACAAGTAAAGAATTTACCAATATTATGCTGACACATCTTACGATGATACCATATCTTCACTAGCGGAAATTTTCTTTAAATCCATTCTTATATGATTTACTTATTTAAGTGGAGGTAAATTTACGTGTGACTCGGGCATCACAAAATCACGTAATGAAGATGGCGACCGGTTGCATGCCATTTGCCGAGAAATGAGTCAAAATAGTGAATTTTATTTTTAAAAATATGTATTTATATCTTTAAATATGTGACTTGGGCAGCATAATCTCTCGTCTGCTGCATGTAAATCAGCCGTCTTGGTGAAATAAACGAAGTATAATTTCAAAATCATCGCCTTCCATTCTTGATTTTTTTTATTATACACACCTAATGTTATAACATACATTATAATAAATTTCATGTACAGAGGCGAGCTTTAAAAAAAAACCATGTGGTGTCGTGGGACACCGGATAGGAACGAAGATCCTTATTATAAAAATATTAATTTTAAGTTCTATTCGAGGTATAAAGAAAATAATTATTTGGGTATACATTTTTTATTGATAAAAAAAAACAATAAAAAAATAAACAAACAACACACACGATGAACAAACCGGCACACCACACACAAACACACACACGCATACAAACACGCACACACACATACGCACCCCCCCCCCCACACACACACACACGCACACACTCACACACACCACACACAACACCACACCACCCCACCACACACACACACAACTTCGTTCCAATAGTTAAGCCTAATTATGTTAGATCATAGAAAGGGTTACCCCTCCGCATCGTCCCATAAGGAACTTAGTTCCAATATTTTTTTTTTAAATCTAATGTCACTGTTTTAGTTTTCATCAAAACCGGGCCCGTGACTCCTTTGAGCATTTTTGGTTATTCCTTATAATTTCGGTTTTGGCCTTGGCAGGCCAAATCCACTTGAAAAAATCCTGTACTTATACTCGTATGATAAGAGTTAGTTGGGTCACCAGATAAAATTATTTATGAGATTTATTGGATTGTTTATTTTTGTTGTGTTAGTTACACAGTTTGGAATCAGTATCATATGAAAAAGTGCGATAAACAGTCGTTGATTAAAATGTTTTTCTTTTTACTAACCTTTTTTGTAATATTTTTGTGTTTTATACATATTATATGTAATTACAATGCAGAGGCTAGACTAATTAAAAAGATTCCGGGACCGAAACTAAAGTTTATTGTTGGAAATTTGTTAGTAGGTATAGGGCTTTCAAGTGGTAAGTGCTTAAATAATAATAATATTCAGGGACAATCCACACACGGTCATGTGATTCCAAACTAGGCAGAGCCTGTAAACTATAGAAAGCATATTTTTATTGTAAATACATTTCTCATCAGAATAATCGAAACACCTTGCAAGTCTATGTTTTGTAAGGATTATCAGAAAAATGTGTATATTTAGGAATATAATGATAAATGTCGTTTAATAGTGAATAATATGAGGTTTTCTAATCCTAATCTTAATGTTCTAAATTCAAATTACCTAAATATTCATAGGTTTCGTATTTTGTTTAACAAGTCATTTTACCCTGTACGGAGTATGAAGGAAATTGATAAAACAACACACGTAAATGAAAAAAAAAGTTAAGAAAATTCCCTCCCCGAGCTCTTATTACTGCTTCCATACAGTTCTTCATCGATTGGATGAGAGTCACGATCAAATGTGTATGGCATTCCATTCCATTCCTTTTGGATTGCATTTTGCAGCTGGCTAAGTGTTTCTGGGCCAGGATCTCGTGCACGAATTCGTCTCTTTAATTCATCCAATAGATGTTCAATCGGATTCATGTCCAGGCTTCTTGCTGGCCATTCCATAATGGAGATACCGACTTCGGTAACATAATCTCGTACGAAGCTCGCGGTGTGAGCCCAAGCATTGTCGTGCATGAATATGAAAATGTTGCCAATAAAATGTGCATAGGGAGGGGTTCACGTGAGGCTCAGACACTGTTCGATGTACCGATGACTGTTTAGTGCAGGCAGACGTGGCCCAGACACAAAGACAAGCTCTGTCTTACCGTCGGCGCTGATTCCTCACCAAACCGTCCACGAACCGCCACCAATAGCTGACCTTTTCTTCAATGCAGCATTGTGCAAAGCGTTCTCCATCTCTTCTGTAGACCTTGTTCCTTCCGTCATTACGTGCAAAGTCTGCAGTTAATTTCGGCCCATTTGCTGGCTTGTGCGGTACCAGTCCACATTCCTTCAACCTTCTTCTAATTATAGAGTCACTTACAGCCACCCTACGTACAACATGAAGCTGCTGCTGCGGTTGAAAAGCGGCATCGATTTCGTAAAGAAGCTATTACAATAAATCGATCATCTCGCTCAGAAGTGACCCGATTCCTGCCAGATCCTGAACGGCGCGTGAACAAACCAGTCTCCCGATAGCGTTTGTAGAGTATATGAACAGACGACAGGCTTAGATGCAATATTTCAGTCACAACACGCTGACTAAGTCCAGAATCCAGCAATGCCACCATTTGGGCGGCTTCTGCGGGCGAAGTATCCATCTTAAAGTAATAAAATAAAAAAAATCAGACGTCCTAAAGTCACAGTACACGCACAGTATACAGAACACAGAACAAATTTTGTGAAATGTACTCTAACTGTAAACACACATTTGTCTTAAAACAGTGAATCCTTTCATTTATAGGATAAACAAATGGAATTCTAATTTAGAATTCTCGCTTATCACTGTCTCATCACTGTAATGGCCAAACTGCCAGCTATACAATCATGTAATTTTTTTCATGGAATGAATACACTTTTGTGTTCAATTAGGACAGAAACCATAAAAAAAGGAAGTGTTTCTATTTTTCTAATGAGAAGGCCAGGTTGTCTACCCGTGATGCAAAAACCAAGAGCCGACCCATCTTCCATGGGATGAGTCATTCGGTCTGGTCTCTTACCATCGCTACGTGAAAGGCCACAAGGCTCTAAAACTGCAGAAACATTAGCGGTGTTAAGAGCCCTACGGATGATGTCATTAAGACTGGAGTGCCGCAAAAACCTTCCTGCACTACGAAGGCAAGAGAGCCCGTGGTGTCCAAGCTGGTCAACATACTCACCACAGCGGCAGCGATAGGGTTCAAAGCACAAGGTACCCAGTCGTAGGCACACGGCCAGTCTAAACTTCTTGCACTACTGCTCATAGCTCTCACTTCATTAATCTGCACAGACTTTGCAACACTTAAATATATCGTTTACTATCTATACTTATAATAAAACTGTAACAGGTCCATTTTTGTACATTGAAGATATTTTGAAAATTATATTTGGAGGGCATTCTATAACCGATACTGAGACCGAAAATGTATTTTTTTTAATTTTTGTGTCTGTCTGTCTGTCTGTCTGTATCACGGCTGCGCATCACGCCGAAACTACTGAATGGATTCAAATGAAACTTGGCATGATTTGAGATCTTACTACGAGGTAGGACATAGGATACTTTTTATCCCGTAGTCTAGCACGGTTCTTTTGGGAGAGGGGATTAAAGTCAAAATGGGTACTTGGTTATACGCTTGGTCCAATTTTATCAATTTTTCTTTATAATCATAATAAATATTAGTAAGGTAACACTCATAGAGAGTTGTTATCAAGGTTTTGTTATCGATCGGGTTAAGCAACGTTAGGTAAGGTCATTAAATAGATGGGTGACAGTTTAACGCCATTTGAACTAAACGGGTCCGTGCTTCGGAGAGCAAGTAAAAAGGGGGCCCAGTTTTTAACCGATTGTAAAAAAGGAGGTTATGTATTCGATGCGAATGTCTGTTATTAAAAGTTTAGTTAACGTAAAAATAGCGCAGGCGGAGCTGCGTGGGTCAGCTAGTTACAAATTAAAAATGTCAAAGTAATAAAAAACGAAAAAGTTAACCATCTGGTTACTACGAACCAGGTACTACGAGTTATTACGTTTTTACTTGTATTCCAAATTCAAAAGTTATTTTGTCACTGTTATTAAGTTCACTGGAGTTCAGTAACAAGGTATACTTTGGTCGCACTTATCAAGAAACGAAGCATCGCTTTTCGAATAGATGGGGTGAAGAGTTCATTGTTCTTTAAAACACTTGATTCTATTGTTATTTCTAGAAAATTAAAATCCTAAACTATCATTAAACCTACTTATGCTATACGAGAAAGATATACTATTATAATCTTAGACCAATAACACCCGTATAACGTTTTACGTATCAATGATTAACAACCATTTGAAAATTGGTTTGTTTAATGCAGGCTCTCTAAACACAAATCATGATAACTTTATAGCTTCAATCATGAAAAATGATATCGATCTATTGGCGATAAATGAGACCTGGCTCAAACCCGGCGAGGAGGGACGCGCGCCCGTGATTCCAGGTTGCCGACTCCGACACATTCCGCGGCCGCAGCAGGTATGCTCGCGCGGTGGTGGCGTAGGCTTTTACACTAAGCGGAACGTTAGCTTGCGCACCTGGCCTCACCCAGTGGATCCTATACATAGGTCAGTCGAACATATGTGGCTCATAGCTAGCGATAGGCACGGCATATCGTCCACCATGGATGGATGTTGATTTGTTTTTCGATGCATTATCTGATACAATTAGTTCTATTCGCAATTATGATAATTTAATTTTAATGAGAGATTTTAATATTAATTTGCTTAACAATGGTGACGCCAAAACTGGAAAATTCAATACATTTATATCATGCTTTAATTTGTCGCAAATTGTCAGTGAACCAACTCACTATACTGAATCCGGTCGGACCCTTATTGACGTAGTCTGTACGGATTTGCATAGTAACAAGACTTTAGTTGAACATGTCGGATCTTTATTTGGTCACTGTCTTATTGTCAGTGAATTTAATATTAGACGTTTAAAGCCCTCACCCACGACCGTAACCTACAGACCAAAAAAAGACATATGTTTTGACGATTTTTACCGAGACTTAGATGCTGTGGGTTGGGATGCGATAGCGACACTTAGTGACGTTAACGAAATGGTAAGCGTTCTTAACCATAGTGTTGTGGCATTATTCAATCTTCACGCGCCAATCAGGACTGTGGTAATCCGAGAACGATCCTATCCTTGGATCACAGACACGGTCAAAGTAATGATGCGATTACGGGATAAAGCCGCAGCCGATTATCATAAAACGAACTGTAGCATAAAAAAGGATTATTACAAGACCTTAAAATCTGCAGTACAACAGGCACTATTTTATGAAAAATGAGCTTTTTTCAAATTCAATATAAATAGTAAAATAAATGAACCAAATTTATTATGGAAAGACCTTAGGAATAAACTGCTGCCAAAAGAAAATATTGAATTGTCCCCCATTTTAATGACCCTGACATTATAAATAACTATTTTTTAAGCATTCCAGGCACTTCAGATGTAAGTATTTCACAAATGAAATTTTTTGAACATAATAAATTTAGTGAAGCAGTATTTAGTCTAAAGCCAGTCAATTTGGAGGAAATATTAAAAATATTACGTAGCTTAAAATCTAATGCCGAGGGGTGTGATAATATTAGCTTGGACATGCTTGTTATGACTTTTCCCTACACAGTAGACATCATAAAAAGCATAATAAATACATCAATTAATACTTCTATAATGTCCCGATGTATGGAAAATAGCAATTGTGCGTCCTTTACCTAAGCACCGAAGTCCAACAGAATTAAAAGATCTCAGACCAATTAGCATCTTACCATGTCTATCGAAGTTACTGGAGAAAGCGGTGTGTAATCAATTGACAAATTACCTTGAAAATAATAATATTTTACCTGAGGTACAGTCAGGTTTTAGAAAGGGACGTAGTACAGTGACTGCCATACTTGATGTCACTGATGATATACTTCACTCTCAAGATAATGGCATGTGTACGATCTTAGTACTTTTGGATTTCTCCAGGGCATTCGATTTGATAAATATAAATCTGCTTTTGTCCAAACTGTCTTATTATGGTCTTGACAATAAAGCCTTGCAGTGGTTTCATAGCTACCTCACCAATCGTTATCAATATGTAAGACTTTGAAATAATGATGGTTCTATGAAAACATCAGAGAAGGTGGCTATAGAAAGGGGAGTTCCACAGGGGTCTATTTTGGGGCCAATACTTTTTATATTATACTCTGCAGATATCATTAAACATATCAATCACTGCAAATTTAACATCTATGCATGCTTCTTGTATTCCTTCAGAAATTGATGATACTATAACAAAACTTAATGAGGATTTGTCAAGGATAGCCACATGGTCAGAAAAAAATTGCTTGTTACTAAACCCTACTAAGACCAAGTACTTGATTTTTGGAAGTAAGCACCAGATATCTAGCCTGAGTCCTTCAGTAAGTGTCATGCTCATGGATGAACCTATAGAGCGTGTGTACGAAGCTAGAAATCTAGGACTGCACATGGACTGTGATCTACGATATGAGAAGCATATTGCATCCTCAATTAGGAATTGTTTTTATAAATTAAAAACTTTGTACAGATTAAGACCATACATAAAAGAAAATTTGCGTGTGCAATTAGTAGAGTCGCTTATTCTGTCAAAATTAAATTATATGGACTTAGTTATTGGCCCACGTCTGTTAGGAAAAACGAAAAAACTTATACAACGTGTACAAAATGCCTGTGCTCACTTCTGCTTTGATATCCCGTTAAGGGCGCATGTGACACCATATTTGAAGCACTCAATCCTTAAAATGTTACATTGTCGAAAACTTCATTTAGCATCCCTACTTTTTGGTATCATAAAATATCATTCACCCGCTTATCTATACAAAAAATTATCCTGGGTATCAAGTCATAGGCCTTATGGGTCCCGGCAGTGTGCAATGCAACTCTCAACGCACGGAGGTGGTTCAGCTGCTTTCAGAGGTAGCTTCCGCTACGCTACTTCCAAATGTTGGAACAATATTCCACCTCCACTGAGGAACCTACAATGTAACATTAAAACTTAAAAAAAAAAATACTGCTTGACCACCAGAAGTATCAAGAAACATTAAAACTTGACACCAGTGCAATATAACACATTTTCTTAGTTGTAACTAATTTTAATTTACTATAATCGAAGGTATTATTATTTACAACTTACATGACTTTCTGTCTACCTTTTGTTAAGGTGGACAGTCACTGTTTGTGTATATGCTGGATGCTTACAGCCGATGAGGAAGCAGCGTATATTTCAGTAGTGTGCTATGATTGGTATGCTTTTCATTTCTTTTATTTAATGATAGTATTTCATCAATACGCTCCGCGCTCGCGCCCGAGTAACACCTACCTACCCAACATTTTATAATATTATAATATTAACAACGACATTTTTGTGATCGCATTATAAGATTATTCTTTTACCGGTTTACATTTTCATTTCGGTAATGATGAAGTGTGCGCTATGTAATATAAACTTTAATGACGGAGTGCAATGTACCCAGTGTAAGAAACACCTAGATTTCAGCTGTGCGAACCTAACCGAGAGTGGCTGGAGAAGATTGGGAAACGATAGGAGATCGGTTTGGAAATGCCCCTCATGCCAAATTACATCGCCAACAACGCATACCAGTACAGTTCCTTTGGATCCGGTGTCACTTGAAACAATCTTATCGAAATACGTGATATGAAGAACAAACTGTCGGAAATACCCACTCTCATAGAAAGCGTTCAGAGTGTGAAAGACGAGTTTAAAGATCTCAAGTCCTGTTGTGAATTTAATAGCAACAAATTGGATGAGCTATCACTGAAAATAGCTGGCTTTGAAGCTAAGTTACAGGATATACGGAATATGGAAGACACCCTTAGCATTCTTCAGGTGGATGTAAACAATATTAAGGCGGAATTATCGGCGACTGATCAGAGGTCTCGTCAGAATAATGTTGAAATCAAAGGGATACCCTGTAAGAAAGACGAGAATTTATTCGAAATCCTCGATAGCGTATGCCAAGCCGTTAAATTTACTTTTCCAAAAACCCAAATAAATTATGTGTCAAGAGTTCCAATTTATAATTCCAAAGAGAAAGCGATTATTGTGAGTTTCATCAACAGATATATCAAGGAGGATTTTATCGCCGCTGCGCGATCGATCAAAACCCTTTCGTCACATGATCTAGGTTTCCAGGGCGGATCTAACCGTGTATACATTAATGATCATCTGAACCGCGACTCGAAATTACTATTGAACAAAACTCGAGCTTTTGCTAGTCAGAAGAACTTCAAGTATGTCTGGGTGAAACACGGAAAAATACACCTTCGGAAGGATGATTCTTCACGTGTCTATCTAATCTCTTGTGAAAATCATTTAAACAAAATTGTTTAATCTGTTACGGCACCAGCTTGTTATTTTTTCTATGTACAGATACTTGTAATGTACTATGCGAAGAAACCTATAGTTTACTGTCCATAGATACCTATATTTTTTTGTATTATTTTAATGTTTTGCATGGCGTATATTATTAGGAGTGTATCGTTCATATTCTTACAGTGTTAAGGCTAAGTATTGTCAAGCTTGTCGAGCGATAGTTATCAAATATACCGATCCAATTCAAATTATCTCGCTCGCACTTATTGAGTTATGGTTATGTCTTTGATTATATATACGTCTAGATAGCGTGTTCGATGTTCAAACACTTGACAATATCAAGTATACCAAAACATCAAATTGGTATACTTGGTTGTTTAGTATCACTTGAACTCTACCGATGGTTTGTGCTCGCAAAAAAAAATCTTTTTGCCGAATTGTGTAATCAAATCGTGAAAATATTAACTAAGTAAAAATAATAAAGATCCTAACTTAATTTTCCATTCATAAGTCTTAAGATTCTGTGAGGGATTATTATAAAAACTCGATTGTTTTTTACGACAATTTGTACATTGTCCGACTAGACTGGTGTGGCTAGGTAATAATGATATATCTTAAGTCTGGGGTAATTTTTCTTTTGACAAAAATGAATTCAATGAAACTTAATACGTAGTTAGTGACCAAAACATGAAATAAATCAATTATAATAATCTTAATTTATTTTTTTGATAAATTAATTACTTTTATATAGGTAAGTACTTAGAAGTATTTTTTCTTCCTGGTCATGAGGCAAATAAGACGTTCACCTGATGGTAAAGGACACGCCATTTAATTTAATTTAATTTAATTTAATTTAATTTAATTTAATTTAATTTAATTTAATTTAATTTAATTTAATTTAATTTAATTTAATTTAATTTAATTTAATTTAATTTAATTTAATTTAATTTAATTTAATTTAATTTAATTTAATTTAATTTAATTTAATTTAATTTAATTTAATTTAATTTAATTTAATTTAATTTAATTTAATTTAATTTAATTTAATTTAATTTAATTTAATTTAATTTAATTTAATTTAATTTAATTTAATTTAATTTAATTTAATTTAATTTAATTTAATTTAATTTAATTTAATTTAATTTAATTTAATTTAATTTAATTTAATTTAATTTAATTTAATTTAATTTAATTTAATTTAATTTAATTTAATTTAATTTAATTTAATTTAATTTAATTTTATTTTATTTAATTTTATTATATTTTATTTCGATAACGCTATGGCTATTTATGGGAAAAATATTTATAACTGGAGATCCCCAAACACGCACACAACCACAGATGACGCGAGTGTACAACGAGGCCTGCACGCACACACGAATAATGAGGTTGTTATGCTTATTAACGTAACGTTACAAGACTAATAGGTATCTAGACGTATATATAATCAAAGGGTTATGTCTTATTCCCAGCGTAAATATAACTATCGGATACCCACATACTTCGATAATTGTGTGTGAAATGAACTATTATAAGTATAATTATTGTCTGTTTTCATTATTATGTATGTTTTTAATAGTTAAGTTTTATGTTATTTCGTGGAATTGCGGTGTAAATTGTGTGGCAGGTGTGTTATTTTATATATTCTATTGTGTATACAGGTTACGACAAATAATTAAAATCTTTCCCATAAACTATGCTTACTTACTGCTCGATTATACAATGTTTATTTACTGCCTACTATTTCTATACTTATTATTTGAGTTTTACGGAATTTTATGGTACTTTGGTAAAGACTTCTCTAATATTCTACTACATTTAATAATTAGATCAATATCGAAGCAATTATATAGCTTTTATTGTCGCTATTATTACTACGGGTTGCCAGTAATTCTAAATATAATTTATAATAATAGGATTAACTCTGATATTGTTAACTTTCACAGTGCTTGACCAACTTAATATTTATTATCAGAACGTCCGTGGGCTTCGAACAAAAACTGATATTTTTTACCGTCAAATCTGTCTTAATTCTTACGATGTTATTATTCTAACTGAAACATGGCTGATCGACGGTATCCATGATTCAGAACTTTTTGATAACCGCTACGTTGTGTGGCGACGGGATCGTGACTATAACCTTACAGGCCAGACCCGTGGACGCGGAGTGCTCATCGCGGTTCATAGAGATATTGTTACTATCGCCCAACCAACCTTGCACTCCACCGCGGAAGACCTATGGCTTACCCTTCGCATACGCGATTCAATTACAAAACAGCTGAATAACTTACATCTTTGCGCTATTTATTTATGTAAACAAAATCAAGGGTTATCGTTCTCGTCACAGTTACTTAACTATCTAACTAAACTAAATAGTTCAATTGTAGATAAAGCCAATGATACGTTCCTAATAGTAGGTGATTTCAATTTGTGCGGTATATCTTGGCAATGGAATGGTGAATCATACACTGCTGCCCAGACTAGTAATAACGACGAACTCCTATTTCAAGATGAGCTGGCGATAAATGGGCTTAAGCAGTTTAATGGGGTCCCTAATAGTCACGGAAGATTTCTAGATTTGGTTCTCTCAAATAAAGTCGTATCTGTTATTAAATGCGCGGACCCTGTGTTACCTATAGACCTCTATCATCCCGCATTAATTATTTGTTATAGCTGCATTCAATTAACTCCGCTTAAGCAAGCGATGCGTTCAAAGCCTGTCTTTAGAAAAGCCAATTTTGACTTAATAAATCAGCACCTCACTCAAATTGATTGGATCAAAGAACTATGCTGTAGACCTCTCGAAGAAGCTGTTAATTATTTTTATAATGTTATCGCTGAAGTTCAAGAGAAGTTTATACCCACTAAATTAATTAAAAATAACCTTTATCCAGTTTGGTACACTCCTGCATTAAAGAAACTGCTAAACGAGAAGGAGAAATTTCGCCGGAAATTTAAAATATATGGCAGGCTATCTGATGAAGTTACATACAAACTGCTTCGCGATAGGGCTAAGGAAATGGAAGCGACATGCTATAACTCGTATATCTCATCTACTGAAACGTCTATTGAAAACAATCCAAATCATTTTTGGTCTTTTGTTAAGCAACGATCCCAGACTAAAAGTTTTCCAAGTAATATGACCTATGGTGACAGACGCCTCAATTCTGGAGAATCCATTTGTGATGCCTTTTTTTCTTTCTTTTCCTCCAATTTTCTTAACCGTACAAATCATGTAAGTCCCCATACACTCATATCAACGTCTACTCCTAATCTTTCGCATATTTCTAATATTGAAATAGATACGGCTATGGTCGAGAAATTACTGCTTGACTTAGACACATCTAAGTCAGCAGGACCTGATCAGCTGTCACCTATATTTCTTCAGCGGTGCGCCGTGTCACTTGCCTCCCCTTTAGCTATATTATTTAAGAAGTCTTGCTCTAGTGGAACTATGCCCAATATATGGAAATCAGCTTTTGTTAGTCCAGTCCACAAAAAAGGATCAAAAAGTGACATTACCAATTATAGGCCTATCTCTAAACTATGCGTTATTGCAAAATTGTTTGAACGTATCGTGTATGATCAAGTTTACGCAACACTTAAAATCTCAATTTGCTCATCCCAACATGGCTTCCTTCCAGGTCGTTCTACAGTTTCAAATCTCGTACTTCTAAATGAATTTCTAACCACTACGATGGACAAAGGTGCACAGGTTGATGGCATATATACCGACTATAGTAAAGCGTTCGATCGAGTGGACCATAACATTCTTATAACTAAAATGAATGATTTAGGCATTAAAGGTGATCTTCTTAGATGGTTTACTTCTTACATTAACAATCGATCTCAAGCTGTTGTACTAAATAATTATATCTCTAGCTGGACTACTGTGCCTAGTGGTGTCCCACAAGGGTCCATAATAGCTCCTTTGCTATTTATAATATATATAAATGACATCAACCAGTGTTTTCATTCATCGCACTTGCTATGCTTTGCTGATGACATGAAAATATACTCTGCCATTAGTTCAATTGCAGATGCAGATGCCCTTCAAGCGGATCTGTGACGCCTTGATGAATATTGTTCCTCTAACAGCCTTGATCTTAATCCAACTAAATGCACTGTAGTCACGTTTAGTCGAAAAAAGTTTAATTTACCCACATCTTATTATTTAAAAGGCCAGCTTTTACCTAAAAGTAACTTAGTTCGGGATCTTGGAGTACATCATGATAGCAAATTGGTGTTTGACGCTCATGTTGAGGCGATTGTAACTAAAGCTATCAAAGCATTGGGCTTTATTATAAGACTGTCTCATTGCTTCACCAAAGTTTTAAAAAAGACTTTAAAAATTCTCTACTGTTCGTTCGTCAGAAGCCACCTTGAATATGCATCCCAAATCTGGAACCCACGATATAATAAGTATATTGATAGAATCGAAAGCATTCAAAAGAGATTCATTAAGCACCTGTGTTATATAGCCAAAATACAGTATCATTCTGAGAACTATTTAAATTACTGTGCTAAATTCCACTTACTTCCCTTAGTTATTAGACGTGAAATAGCAGACTGTACTTTTATGCTCAAAATCCTTTCTAATTAAATAGACTGTCCTGACCTATTGCATAAACTTTCCTTTAATGTTCCCACTAGATCCACTCGCTTCTTCTTTCCAATTTCCCTACCTCGATGTTCCTCAAATTATAGACAGAACTCATATTTAGTGCGTGCGAGCAATAATTTTAACACCTTTTGTAACAAGTTTAATTTTGATCCCTTTCTTACTAAAGCGGCAACTGCTAGGAAAATCCTAAGCCAAGACTTCTTTAAAAATGCTTAGACTAGAACCGTTTAGTGGTATATTTAATAATTGGTGTCTCTTGTTCTTATGAGTCTTGATAATACTTTTGTGATGTTTTAACAACCGTTATTGTTAGTATGTAACCGTTTATTGTCAGTGTTTTTATGTTTTGTATCTATTTATGTTACTCATTGTTTACTTTTGTTGACTTAGTCGTGAAAACCTTTAAGTGACCTTCTGTTTACTATTCATTTTTCTATACATTATTGTGTGTCGTTGGTTTTCCAAAGAAATAAAATAAAAAATAAAATAAATTTGTACACTAGTTTCGTAGGTAGCTTCTGTTTTTATTTTACTGTCTGACTTCCCATGTGCCACATCATCACCGTTTATACGTAATTCTTTTCTAACACTTTTATTGTAATGTGCTATTTACGTATATACTTACATCATTACCATTTTTCTTTGTGTACCTAATAATCTTATACATCATGTAAGGATTCTAGTTTTAAATTAGAAGTAAGCTTTACTTTCATCTCACACGCTTGTTTGTCTTAATGTTTGTGATGTCACGCTGTCAAAAGTGACGCAACAGTGACGTTTAGTTTTTATATTTCTTTTCCATAAGTTTTCTTTATATAATTTGTTCGCGATGCGATTATTCGTAATTCGATCGTAATCGTTTTTTTTTGTTTGATTAGTGTAGTCATATTGTTATAGCGTCGTCGTGACGACACCAATCGGCTCCAACGGAAGATCAGCGTTGGATGTTTACAACCAGCATTTTTGCTGAGTTGGGGCCGTTTTGTGGCGCACATACATAATTATATTACAGTACTTATAGTTTTTTTTTCTTCTATGTCTGTTTTATGTATGTAAGTATCATAAATAAATATTTCTTTCTATCTTTCTTTCTTTCTTCTATAATATTTCATAGGATTAGACAGAATAAATAAATAAATAAAATAAAAATAAATTTTATTTTCCTTGCACATAGGTAATTAACAGATATGGTTTAGTAAAAGAAACAATATATTGAATTAACTTACCATCTACATATGTTAATGTTGTTAGCGTTGTGCAAGGACCGCCTGTAGCGGTGAAAGCCTCCTCCATTAATTTCCACTCGTCTCTCTGTCTTACCTTTCTTTGCCACAAGTTACCAGCCACGCCGACAATATCGTCACTCCACCTATTTATTGGACGGCCGCGCTTCCGCTTTCTGTCGCGAGGGTACCAATTTGTTACTGTTTGCGTCCATCTTTGGTCCTTTAGTCTCTGGATACGTCCTGCCCATTTCCATTTCAAACCGAGAACGTGCCTGAGTACGTCTTTGGCTTTTGTTCTTTTTCTTATGGCATCATTTCTTACTCTATCTTTTAATTTAATATTTAACAAACTTCGCTCCATTCCTCTTTGGCAGTTTCTTACTTTTTCCAAAGTCCTCTTTGTAAGCGGCCAGGTTTGGCACGCGTATGTTAAGCAAGGTGTTAGGCAGATGTTCATGGCTTTTGTCTTTAGGTCTATTGGTATGGGTCCTTTAAATACTTCCTTCATAGCCCAATATTTATTCCAAGTACTCCTTATTCTTCTACTTACTTCCTTTTCTGTGCACGCTTTGACAGAATTAGACAGAATAATAGTAGTTTATTCACCAAGGGGATAAAGCAGTGTCTTAGGTCACGGGCGTGAAATTGAATCGAGAGCATAAAGGATTCTAGGAAACTCCCGAGCGTAACGAGGGTGCTCCCTAGTGAAGCGAGGGAGTTAATACTAGAATCCTGAGTACAGCGAGGGATTCAAGCTCGCCCAAGACAAAGACACTACAACAATAATAAACCCGCAGGGCAGCTTGTTACCCCGGCCTTTTGAAATAGCCCAGTTTCCAGTCCACCACGTGTTGAATAAATATACTAGAATTCCTTCTTAGTGTGTACTAATAACAATAGTACCTACACCTGCCGGGATCAACTACTGTTTATGATTTATCATTTTCAGTGGTTGATCCCGGGAGGTATTTACACACCATTTTATTCTTCAAATACCTTATTCCCAGCAGTTGATTCTGGCAGGTGTGTTCCGTTTCATTAATTGTTATGTGTTGGATTCGTCCCCACGCAAGCTTTTTAAAAGTCCGGGTGTAAAAGCCGAGTAACCAAAAATAAATGTTACATGTAAGTTGAACAATACGTCGAAGATATCAATGTACAAGCAACCTACATATTTATCCCCATATTATTATCATATAAGAAAGAACTCCCCGAGGAGAATACTCCACTTATCACACCTACTGCGAGGTAATGAAATACAAATATGTACTAGGAAGGGATTGCTTAGGCTGTCTGGAAGAGATTGTTTTTTAGCGATACGCCTTTGTACATTATGTATTGTTCAATTTACATGTAACTTTTGATGTACAATAAAGTGTATTTATTGTTATTATTAAATACTGCTAGAAAAAAAATAATAGCAACACACCGATTTGCAGCGTTCGCGCCCACACCTACTGAGAGACAATAAAATCAAATACTGCTACAATTAAAATAATATCGCCTTCTTTTTATCTATTTTTAACCGGCTTCAAAGAGAAGGTTCTCTATTCAACGCGTATGTATGTAATATTAATTAAAAAAATATTTTTATTTAAATAAGTTTCATTTTAATGTACATATTCGGGTAAATTAACATTAATAGGTAGGTACTAAAAAATAACTAAAAATTAACTTAGCACATATAATACTTATCTAGAAATTAAATACAACTATAATACAATTTAAAATAAAAAAAATTGTCCACGTGGGATGGTGGCAAGAATGCTGGCTGCATTACCTCGTTGAATCGCTATGCCAATCCGTTGAGCGAGGAATGAGCCAGCCCTCTTGTCGCCCGAGGAGGAGGCCAGTTTTGGGCTTACTTTTTTGAAGAAGTTCCTCGTTGAGGAACTCCAAGGTCCAAAGGTTTCAAAAGCAAGCGGCTCAAATATGTAACTATTAGTAACAGCTACATATTTGCGCCGCTTGGCAGAAGCAGCCCGCTCAGCCGCAGCTCCCGCTACAGACGCTGACTCACTGAGGTGTGAGGGTGCGAGGGTGTCCACACATGTGGCATCCCAGACAAGGGCACGCCCACGCTCCCAGGGGATCAGCGTCATGCCGTCGGGCCTCTTGCCGTCATCGCGTAACACTCCAGCCGGTTCTAAAACGGATGGTACGTCGATGGAGGCAAGAGCCCTTCTTACGATGTCATTCAGGGAGCCATGGCGAGAGAACCTACCGGCACTTCTCCTGCATGAAAGACCATGAAGACCAAAACTGTCCTCCTCCACCCCACATGGACACGTGTGCTCGCAGCACACCGGAGCCCCGAGACGGATCGCCACAGCCACGCGAAAACTTTCCGAATCGAGTAATGTACCTATTGTAGAAGAGGGTAGAGCCTGAAGCCAATGACCTGATTCGTTACGACAAATTCGTGCGTAATATTAATATATGTTAGTCTGTGTGGGCTTCTAAACAAATTTACCAAATTTTATGAGTGTATGTATGTATGTAGGTTTGTCCGCGGATTTCTCAGAAACTACAGGTCTGATTTCGAAAATTATTTTTGCTATAGTTAGAGTATTTTTCAACTTAGGGTAGAGTACAAGCACGGTCTGAACTACTGAGTTTAAGAGATATAAACTTTAAATGTTTTCAGAAAGTTACTATAACGTAGACATTCGAGTTGCGTGATAGTGCTGATACCTATTTTGCTAAAATAAAAGTCACTAAAAAGTGTTAAATAAACTATTTAAAAAATACCGACTTCAAAGTAAATTATCTAAAAGTATAATTATTTTTTTTTAAACTGCCGACTAAGATAAACGAACTTTTCTGTGCTATTATCAGACCCTGATCTACCTACTCGTCAAGGTTTTAACCAGAGATTTATAATTCGGTGGGTCCTACATTTAATGGAGCCGAGTTCCTGTTGCCACCTTCCTGCTTGCTTCCATCACCAGACTCTGATCAACATTTATCTACCTACTACTCGCAGCAACCTATCCAACGAATGCAAATTCCGTGGGTCTACGTTTATTAGTGCAGGGGTCCCGTGACCACCTTCCTGCTCCATCATCAGACCCTCATCATCATATTTCTAGCAACTACTCGCTGAGACCTATCTGACGAGCCCAAACTAGGTCGTTCTACGTTTTTGGTGCGGAGAACCCGTGACCACCTTCCTGCTCCATCATCAGACCCTGATCACCATTTTTATAGCAACTACTCGTCGTGACCTATCTAACGAACCCGAACTCGGTGCGTCTCCTTTTATTGGTGCAGAGATCCCGTTACCACCTTCCTGATCCATCATCAGACCCTCCTCACTATTTTTCTAGCAACTACTCGTCGTGACCTACCTAACGAGCCCAAACTCGGCGGGTCTACGTTTATTGGTGCAGAGAACCCGTGACCACCTTCTTGCTCCATCATCAGACCCTGATCACTATTTTTCTAGCAACTGCTCGTCGAGACCTACCCAACAAGCCCAAACTCGATGGGTCTACGTTTATTGGGGCCGAGATGCAGCAAGAAGGTGGTAACACCACCTTCTTGCTGCTCATCATCAGACCCTGGTGAATGTTAATCATCGAATTTACATATGTTCTAAATTTCAGATCTGTCGGACTAATAGAACTAATGAAAAATGTCTTGTGTATAAAATATCCCTAACTCGACTCGGAAAAGAGCTGATGGTCTTCAAACGGCTGGACCGATTTTCATGAAACATAGCTAAGAACAGTCTCGCTTAAACAAGCTTTCAAATAAAAAAAACCGCATTCAAATCCGTTCACTGGTTCGATCGCTACGATGCCACAGACAGACATACATACAGACAGACAGACAGACAGACAGACGGACAGACAGACAGACAGACTTTCGGACATAGGCGTCAAACTTATAACTCCCCCCGTTTTTGGTCGGGGGTTAAAAAGCAAAAAATAACGAAAATATAATACTGAAGTCGGTGTCAGCTCGTGCTAGTCTTATTTAACATAATGTGCTAGCACTGACTTCAATATATTTTCGTTATTTTATGCCTTTTAGATAATTTACTTTGAAGTCGGTTTTTTTTAATAGTTTATTTCTTTTCTAGAACCTAGAACAAGGTTCGCCTAAACGTATCGCAATCGGTTCGATTTTCAAAAGTATATTTTTTTCCTGCAAGTCTCTGTTGCAAAGAGTGGTAAGTATATACTATAAAGAGTCTCTGTGGTAAAAAAAAAACAATAAAGTGAAAACTTGAATATTAACGTTCATTTATATGGTAAAATACAATATTCATATGCGCTATCGTACACAGACACGACAATTTATATTACATTAAAAATTTTACACTTCAGAACTAATAAGTACCATTATTTTACATTATCTACATAGACTGTCGAGCCATCAGCAATCACTATCCATGGATGCGCGTGGCACGCTGTAACACAAATGAACGTTCACATGAACGTTCGCGCAAGTGCCTTGCGCCCCCTACGTCTTACGAATTTTCGATCAGGTCTTACGGTCACGTGTCCTGACGCGAATTTAACATTTTTCCCCCGTCACAAAAAGTGCACACAGCCGCTAAAGAAGTTTTGACTTCAAAAATATTTGACCTTCGAAATTCGTGCGAATCGTCTTTGTGCGATTGTTACTAGCTTTCGGTGAAGGAAAACATCGTGAGGAAACCTGCATGTCTGAGAAAACCTAAATAGCTTTCGAATGACATGTGAAGTCCGCCAACCCGCACTTGGCCAGCGTGGTGGATATAGCCTAAGCCCCCTCATCTTGAGGGGAGGCCCGTGCCCACCAGTGGGACATAAACCAGGGCTGGTATTATTATTATTATTTTTTATGTAAATTTATCATTAAATAAAAAAATAAAATTTATATTTGATTAATACATTAAAATATTTTACGTTCTAAATCTACAGACCATTCACCGTAAGATGTCCCTTGCCGTGATGCCATTGTCAACACAATGTAAAAGCAATAATGCCAACATCACGGCAGGGGGACATCTTACGGTGAACGGTCTGTAATGCAATTTAACAGAAATCCAAATTACTTATAAAGGTGCGCGTCCATTGGCCGACGCCGGACGCACCGCACGCACGGCACGCAACGGATTTTAGTTTGCTTTCTATGATTTTACATAGCGCTGCGTCCATTATCCGCGCCGGCATTTTCCGATGCGGGCCGTCAAAATCATAGAAAGCAAACTAAAATCCGTTGCGTGCCGTGCGTGCGGTGCGTCCGGCGTCGGCCAATGGACGCGCACCATTTAGGCGATTACAGAAGGAAGACCCATTTCTTTCGTTGCCTAGGATCGATGTTGCCTATGTTGTTAGTATAATTGATGTTCTAAGTGGCACTATAAATAGAAAGTCTGTGAAAATTTGAATTCTACGTGTTACGGTTCATGAGATACATACAGCCCGCTGACAGACAGACGGACGGCGGAGACTTAGTACAGAGCGACGCAAACTTAAAGGCGGCCGTAAAGTTAGGCTCAAGTGCGCAGTAACCAATTTCAGGTATCAGCGGGGTAATACCGAGGTTGTCCATTGTCAACTTGACTGTAGGTACATGCGCGAAAACACAATGCACGAACTTTACAGAGCCGCCTTTAAGTTTGAATCGAACTATAATAGAGTCCCGTTGGCACCTTTCGGGTACGGTACGGAACCCTAAAAATGACTGGATCTAATGAAATTTATTATCTGTGAACATCATAATTCAATCTAATCAATTAATTAAGAATTGATGAATATATCAATGCCGTTTATTAATTAACAAATGATGTTTGTTTTCGTATTTCTTCAGATAATACTATCAAGCATGAAATACAATGAAAAGAGTCTAATCTATAATATACTAAAGCCGTGGCTACGAGATGGACTACTAGTCAGCAAAGGTAATCAACACTTATTTTGATTGTGATAGAGTGGTAAATTGGATATCTATGACGAGATTGATTAGCTGGTAGGATTTTTATTCTCTAGAATTCAATGTAAAATTCAAATTAATCCAATTTTAAATTACTCCAACATGCATAGTAGCTGAAGAAATTACTGGTTTCAAGGGATTCCATAGCTAATGGTGCGTGAAAGGTTAAAATATGTGTATTACAACGTAATAATGAATTAACGCAAACGCTGAAACGATGTATTGACTGAGCAACCGCTCAGTCAGTATCGAGATCGAGCAGACTTAATTTCACTACTTTTTATTGTAGGTTAATTTTTAATATTATTTAATCTTATTATAATTCTGAGTCTGAAAGTTAAGTTTAAGGGGCTATTGACCTCCAGACAAGCATTGAGACGGAGTAGATATGATATAATGTCTACAATAATAATTTATGAAAATACACACATCAAAAGTGTCTAGGGATCAACATATATTTTTGCAATAACTTTTCTCCTGATTGATATTAATTAAAATTTTCTTTAAGGCGCTAATAACGGTGAAATGCCTGAATTCTTGTTATTTTAAGTTAAATGTTCACAAAAACTGTTAATTTAATCTGTATAGAAAAAATATAAAACGTTAGTTAAAGTTTCGATAAAAACGTTTACTTGAATAAAAATTTATTTTTGATAACCACTTTTTAGGAAAAAAATATCTAAGAAGGACCTATTTATGTCATAATTTGCAAATGTTCTCTAAAACCGCTCAAGCTATGGTGTTGGCGTATACACAGGAAAAAAGGTCTTGAAAATACGAATGTCTTTACTTGAAAGATTTATTTTTATTCCGTATTTTACTAGAGAAATATCTATTTTTCCCAAAATTTTGTACATCTGCGCAAGCATGCCTGCTCCGATCTCTGATTCAGTCCGCTTCGCGGCATTGTCGAGGGAGGACTGCACGTCGGTGTTGGAGCAATATTGTTAAACTCATTTTTTTTTTTTAAGAGTTTATGCGCATTTGTAAATATTGAAATTAATAGAAGTACTTAGTTTAGTTAATATCTATACATTAGTATCGGTAAATATTTTTTTGGAAATAATTTAACTTTTTAAGTACGCAAAGACTAAGAAAACTATGCCAATGCATTGGGGCCGCCGGTGGGTGACGTCGGTTTGTGAATTCGGAACGGTCTTAAATATCGTAATTCATCACGGTTCCCTTGGGAGAGGGTCCCAGTTTTTAACCGACTTTAAAAAAGGAGGTTATGTATTCGACGCGAATGTATTTAATAGGTACTATTAAAAATAAAGAGAAACTCATAGACAGTTGTTACCCATATGTGGCAATCGATCAGGTTAAGCAACGTTAGACAAGGTCATTCCATAGATGGGTGACCGTTTAATGCCATTTGAATTAAGCGTCTCCGTGATTCGGAGGGCAAGTAAAAAGTGAGTCTCAGTTATTAACCGACTTTAAAAAAGGGGGTTATGTATTCGACGCGAATGTATCTAATACTATTAAAAATAAGGAGCCACTCATAGACAGTTATTATCAATGTGTGGCAATCGATCAGGTTAAGCAACGTTAGGCAAGGTCATTACATAGATGGGTGACCGTTTAATGCCATTTGAAGTAAGCGTCTCCGTGCTTCGGAAGGCAATAAAAAGTGGGCCCCAGTTTTTAACCGACTTTAAAAAAGTAGGTTATGTATTCAACACAAATGTATTTATTACTATAAAACAATGAGAAGCCCGTCATAGACAATTGTTATCAATGTTTGGCAATTGATCAGGTTAAGCAACGTTAGACAAGGTCATTACATAGATGGGTGACCGTTTAATGCCATTTGAAGTAAGCGTCTCCGTGCTTAGGAGGGCAAGTAAAAAGTGGGTCCCAGTTTTTAACCGACTTTAAAAAAGTAGGTTATGTATTCAACACAAATGTATCTAATAAAAAAAATTAGAAGCCCATCATAGACAGTCGTTATCAATGTTTGGCAATCGATCAGGTTAAGCAACGTTAGGCAAAGTCATTACATAGATGGGTGACCGTTTAATGCCACTTGAAGTAAGCGTCTCCGTGCTTCAGAGGGCAAGTAAAAAAGGAGGTTATGTATTCAACGCAAATGTATGCTATTAAAAATTAGTTAACGTAAAAGAGCTCGGAAAGCGCTGCGCGAGTCAGCTAGTATATGTATAATATATCTTTTGTTCATAATATTTTTGTGTTCTCTATTACAATATATTTTTAAGCAGATTTTACGGTATCGTTTTGATCAAACGTTTTTTTTACGATACACGTGTACCGTAAAAAACTTTTTGATTTTTGTAAAGAGGCATTATGTATAAAATGTGTCATTAGAGTACTAGTTTTGAGTTCATAATCTGAATATTACGATATGAGTGTAGATAAAGCGTATTTAAACATTAAAATTATAAAATAAAGATGCTTAAAATGTTCCTTTTGTAACAATTTATGAAATAAATAATGAGAATAGTAAAATATAAAAAAGACCCCCGTCCGGGTAAGAATAGCACCTACCCATCTCCTCCCGTTGGGTGTCCGTAAAAGGCGACTAAGGAAAAACTAGAAGACAGGCAGCAGTCTTTTTATTGGATTACCTGCCACCTATACTGTGATCCCCAAGCCGCCTGCCAAGCGTGATGATAATGGCAACCCCTCCCTTCTAAGGTAGAGGCCTATGTTCAGCAGTGGACGTTTCTGCTGCTGGATGATAAAAAAGACATTAAAGCAAATGAATTGCTAGGATTGCACGTTATTACCTTAGTTAAGCTCATATACCACTGAGCCAATTATATACATAATATAGTACCGTCGCCAGAAACAAATATACTATTAGGAGAGCAAGTCGAGAGCTGTAATGCAATAATCAAACCAGCCATGTCAATATTTATAAGAAAGATATTTAAAAAAAAAAATTACCGTCTTCTATAACACTAAAAATATATATATATATTTACGTACACACATTCCTTTCTCAATTATTGATATATCAGCACAGCCACCGCCTCTTAATGCTGGAGAACATTTATTCATAGAAGCGGAACTTCACAACTCTAAAATTCTGCTTGGTGTATATTATTGTCCCTCTCTACGTGTAGACTACTTCTCATCTTTCGAAAACATCTTAGAGCGTTTTTTGCCTTCTTACAGCCATTGTATAATTATGGGTGACTTTAACACGTGTCTTCTAAAAAATGATTCTCGTTCTTTATCTCTTAAATCTGTTGCTCATTCTAATAACTTAGACATCCTTCCTCTCAATGCTACACATAATTTCCCGCATTCGACTCCTTCCCTTTTAGATCTTATTCTTGTGTCCTCCAATAGTCATGTAGCTAAACATGGTCAGTGTTCTGCAGATATGTTTTCTTATCACGATCTTCTTTTTTTATCGTACAAAGTTCGTCCCCCTAAGTTTAAACCTAAAATTCTTCAGCAGCGCAATTTTTCTGGCATGGATGTTGAACGTCTTCGTGAAGACACTAAAAATGTGGATTGGAGCTCTCTCTTGTCCAATGACTGTATTGACGCTAAGGTCAGTATTTTTACATCTACATTGATTAAATTGTATGATGTTCATGCTCCTGTACGTGCCATTAAAATTAAACATTTACCTGCACCCTGGCTCACAGAAGAAATTAAGTGCTTGCAGAACAAAAAAGCTTTTGCAAAATCTAGATACAAATGTCGCTCTACAGCTGAAAACTTGGAAAAGTATATTTCTTTACGGAATATTTGCAATAAGGTTTGTAGGAAAGCTTATCACCGCCATATTCACAGATCTGTTGAAAACGGAGATCCAGTCAAAGTTTGGAAATTTTTAAAGACCGTGGGGGTTGGAAAATCTCGTCAAGATGCTGCTCCTAAGAATATATGTTTAAACTCACTCAATCAACATTTCTCCTCTTCTCCTGCCTGCGATAGGGCAGAAAAAATTAAAACTTTAAATTATCTTTCATTACTTCCCACTCCCAATATTTCACATTTCTTCTTTTCACAATTTGCTGACTGTGATGTAAAGAGGAGTATTTTATCGATTGCATCCAATGCAATCGGTAGCGACTGTGTCAGTCGCAATATGATACTTCCTATCCTTGACATAATACTTCCAATAATTAGCCATATTCTTAACTATTCTATAACTGCGGGCCAATTCCCGTCTAGTTGGAAGGAGGCTCAGATTATACCTATACCCAAAAAATCAAATCCCGCATCTTTTTCCGAATACCGACCTATATCTATTTTACCATTCCTTTCCAAAGTTCTTGAACGTCGCATCTCTAATCAACTCAGTTCCTTTTTAAATAAGAATAATCTACTTAATCCCTTCCAATCAGGTTTCCGTCCTGGTCATAGTACTACTACTGCCCTTGTACATATTACGGATGACATCAGGTCCGCCATGCAGGATGGTAATCTGTCTATACTTTGTTTATTAGATTTTAGTAATGCGTTTAATACTGTAAATTTTGATATCCTGCTTGGTATTCTTGCTTCTCTAAACATATCTCCAGCAGCAATTGAGTAGTTTCATAGTTATCTTTTTGGCCGTCGGCAGCGAATACGCATTGAAGATACTTTCTCTTCTTGGTGTAACTTGTCTGCAGGCGTGCCGCAAGGCGGTGTACTATCTCCTCTACTTTTCGCTGTATTTATTAATACCATTTCCAGTCAACTTGATTCTTCCTACCACCTTTACGCAGATGATCTGCAGATTTACCGTCATGCTTCTCCAAGTAGGTTGTTTGACAGCATTAACATTATAAATGATGACTTATCTAAAATTAGTACCTGGAGTAACTCTTATGGTCTTAAAGTGAACCCTTCAAAGACTCAGGTTATTGTCATTGGCAGTCAGAGGATGATGTCCAGAGTGGATTGGTCGCAAGTTCCTCAAGTTTTATTCAATAACAACGTTATTCCAGTCACCGAGAAAGTGAAAAATTTAGGTATACTCATTGATAAAACTTTATCTTGGGCACCGCAGGTTCAGGAAATCAGTAGGAAAATGTATGCTTCTGCTGGCTCATTAAGAAGATTGCGGAACTTTCTTCCAGTTGCCACAAAAATTGCGCTTGCTCAATCACTTCTACTTCCAATCCTTGACTATGCAGACGTCAGCTACCTCGATCTAAATGAATACCTACTTGATAAACTTGAGCGACTTCAAAATTTCTGCATTAGATTTATATTTGGTTTACGCAAATATGATCACATTTCTATTTTTCGTAAAAAGCTCGAGTGGTTACCTATTCGCCTTCGCCGGAACTCACATATTCTTCATCTTCTCTATAATATTCTTTTTAATCCTATTACACCCCCATATCTTAAAGCTCGTTTCAAATTCCTTCATGAGACACATTCACGGGATCTAAGATCGTCAGAAAACCTTGAATTAGCTATGCCCTTACAGTCAACAAATTTTTATGGCAAATCATTTTCAGCACAGGCAGTACGTTTATGGAATACCTTACCTGTAACGATAAGGCAATCTAAATCTATATACATTTTTAAAAATCGTTTAAAAGCACATTACCTCACTTTGTAGCTCATTGTTATTTTGCTGGCCTTTATTTTGATTTCAGAGTGCTATCAGTATATTTATAAGAATTCATTTATATATATAATATACATATATTAATAGTTCTCTTTGTATGTTTATATATGTAATATGTTGGTATTTATATATATATTTGTATATGTTCATATATATTATATGTAAGTAGGTACACATCATAAGTATACATATTTTTACTAGTGTATTTTGTCTCACATATTAACTACCCCACTTTTTGTATTCCACGCAATCTTTTTTCCATCCCAAGGTTGCCTGGAAGAAATCGCGGATAGCGATAAGGCCGCCCTTTGTACAAATTTCTTCAATTCCTTTTCTTATGTTCATTTATGTGTGTACAATAAAGAGTATAAATAAATTAATAAATAAATAAAAAGTATAAAATAATTTAAATATCAAAGAAGTTGCTGTTAGCGTACCTGCTGTGTATATTTGGCACCAACTTCAATAATATTTAAATTATTTTATACTTTTTAGTGTTATTGAAGTAGGTTCAATTTTTTTTTAAATATTTTATTTTATACTTTTTAGTGATATTTTCATACATAAAGATTGAACCATCGAAAACGGTAAAATGATCTAGGTAGGTTATGACATCATTATGATTTCACATTATCGTCTACATACTTTTAATAATTCATGTTACTCTCTCAAATAAAAAAAGAATCATCGAAATCGGTTCATATTTGTCAGAGAAATGTAAAGGAGAACATCAGTTTTATGGTTTTTACCAGATAAATTCCTCCATATCATTCATGGTCCTCCAGGAAGTTCTTATCCGGTTGTGATAAAATTCATACAGATTCATTACAGTGGTTTATTCTTTCGAATAAAAAAAGAATCATTGAAATTGGTAAATATTTGCCAGAGTTATGACCATTTTTGTCCTTAAAAAGCGACATAAAGTCATCTATATAGGCTATCCTGCGCAGTCAACATTCTTGTTTTTTCAGGAACTACTTATTACTAAGCAATATTTTTTTTATGGGATTCAATTAACGGATTAAAGAATGGAGGGAAGAAAGATTTTTTCAAATCGGTTCATAATTGCCAGAGTTATGCGCGAACATACATAGAAAAAAAAAAAAATATATATATATATATACAGACGAATTGAGAACCTCCTCCTTTTTTGAAGTCGGTTAAAAATTGAGACTTTAATACGTTGACATAAAGTTCAAGTCCGTTTGAATCTGTATAAATATGTTTTGATGTCGTTTTTCATTGTTACAGTGTTACACTTTTTTCGGTCTTGCCCCTCAGCAGCCCATTTTTTTGTGTATAAAAAAATAAAAAGTTTTTAGAACGGAGTTGCATGTGTATAAAGTGTGTCATTAGAGTACTTACTAGTTTTGTATTCATAATTTAAATATTACGATATGAGTATAGATAAAATTCATTACTTTAATGTTTTATATTTTTATATTTATTGTTATTTTAAGTACCTAACTAGACTTTGTAGCAGAGGCGTATTTAAGAATTTGGCGCCCCGGGCCATTAATATTTGCCGCCCCATACACTAGTATTTTTTTTATCCAATATATTCTATTCTTGGTGGCTATAAATTTGGGCCCGGTATTCCCGGAACGCACTTCGACCCAGTTGGAGCCCAGTTGGATATTGTGCATGCCCTAGCCCTTACTCTGTTGCTGGCGTATCGAAGAGCTCCCTCAGGTACGCAACGATCGCGCCAGCTTGGAGCTATACATAATCATTTGGTGTAGGATAGGATACTCCCAGATGATGCAACCTACGTCTCGCAAGAGCGTCGCAGCCACACAATATGTGTCGCATTGACTCTTTTTCATCTTCGCAGAATCTGCAAATGTCACTAGTACTTAGCCTCATTCTGTGTAGATGCTCGTTGGTGCCAAAATGTCCCGTAAGTGCACCCATCAGGTGCCTTATTCGTGATCTGTTTAGGTTTAATAATTTGACCCCACAGTCCACCCTTCCGCTAGAGAACGCTTTGGAGTTGTTAAGGCCTGACGCTGCCCTCCATTCCTTCATGTGTTCGTTTTTAGCATGTGCATACAATGCTTGGTGATATGTTCCATACGGAATCCCCACAAATGGTTCGGGGCCAACCAAATGTCTCTGTGAGCCGGCCCTCGCTAATCCATCTGCCTTCTCATTGCCCTCGACGCCTTCATGTCCAGGTACCCAGATAAGGCTGACATTGTTGTGTCTTCCCATATTGTTCAAGCCTGTAACACCTTCTTTGACCAGTTTAGAAGCAACTCTGAAGGAATTCAGAGCCTTTATCCAATATAAGCCAGTGCTGGACCACAGTCCCACCTGATGGAAAGCGGTGACGCAGTCGAGGATGGTAAAGCACACTAGCTTATGAATAGCCTATTCACTCTAGTCTTGAAGACATCTACATTATAATCGGGCGGGATATCGGACTATTCCGGAATCGGGCTATTCCAGTCCTCAGCTGTCCCTATTATAAACGAAGAACTCCGGACTGAAAGCTCGTTTACCACATATGAGTGCGTGTGCGCTGTGCGTCTCGTCGTCCGATGATAGAAGGGTGATGGTGGGATCAATTCATTTAATTCCTGCGCACACTCTCCAACATGCAGCCTGTAGAATACCGAGAGGCTGGCTACTCTGCGCCTGTGCTCTAGGCTTTTTAGATTGGCCTCCATGAACCTAGTGTCACCAATTAGCCTTTTAGCACGCTTCTCCACCGAGTTCAAAGCTGCTAGATGGCATTTTGCAGCACCAGCCCATATGACTACAGTACTCCACACACCAGTGGCGGTCCGAGAGGGGGAGTCGTAGGGGTCATGACCCCCTAAAATCACAAACTCTTACACGTCAAATTGACAAACTTTATTTCTTACTTTAAAACGTTTAACCAATTTTATCCAAAATAGGTTACGCACTTGAAACACTCAGACGCAAGGTGGGAATCGAACCCACGATCTATTGGCTAGCGGCCAGGGCACTATACCAACGGGCCCGTCAACTATGACCACCCCACCCCCCAAAATCGTTGGCTGTGACCGCGCCTGCCACACACGACCTGACTTGCGTTTTATATACCTAACATAGAAGCAGTCCCAGTGTGAAGTACCGCCGGATCTTTACAAGGACACCAAGCTTCCTTGAGGCTACTTTGGCCTTGGACTCAACGAACAGCCCAAAGATTAGGTTTGAGGAAATATCAACCTCAAGAACTGAAAGCGGTTGGTGTATTCTAAGGATACATTCTGGAAAGTAGGAGCCAAGGTGAACGGACTCCTTTTAGCGGTGAACAGACACGCTTATGTTTTGGCTGCGCCGCCCTACCGTCTCTCTTTGGATATGTACAAAAACTACACGCACAACAACGTTGAAAGTGAAACATCCCGAATTCCCGACTAGTTCAAACAAATCAGTTTTAGTTTAAGTTAATCATGTAGGTTTTTTAATCCTTCAATCATTTAAAACCAAAAAGAAAGACGCACATAGCTAAGCGAGGTGCGGCTCGCGCCGCCCCTCTAAGCCTGCCGCCCCGGGCCATGGCCCCCTTGGCCCTAGGGTAAATACGCCCCTGCTTTGTAGTATGTATGTGTATACTTAATTCAGGCTAAAGTATAAATTAAACTTTTTTAATAAACCCCGACATGGGTGAACGAACTCTTAAAATGACTTTCCTGCGCCATTACCCTGATCAGTGTCTGTCTACTAATTACTCGGCAAGATTTAACTATCGATTTACAATTCGATGGGTCCTACATTTTATGGAGCAGAGTTTCTGTTACCACCGTCCTGCTTGCTCCCATCCCCAGACTCTTATCATTATTTTTCTACCTACTACTCATAGCAACCTATCCAATGAGTCTGCGTTTATTGGTGCAGAGATCCCGTGACTACCTTCCTGCTTCATCATCAGACCCTCGTCACTATTTTTCTAGCAACTACTCGTCGAGACATATCTAACGAGCCCAAACTCGGTAGGTATACGTTTTTTGGTCCTTTATAATAATATCAATAATATCTTGAGACAATCCACACACAGTTATCCGATACCAAACTAGGCAGAGCCTGTACTATGGAAACCAGACAACTGATATTAATACTTTTTTTTGTAAATACATACTTAAATAGATAAATAACACCCAGACACTTCGTGGGGGAATCGAACCCACAACTCATCGAGTAGCAGCCAGGGAGTCTAACCACTAGACCAACGGGCCCGTCACCTCATCCTTTGACCACCTTCCTGCTCTATCATCAGACCCCCATCTAAAGATCACCATTTTCTAGCAACTACTCGTGATACCTACCCAAGGAACCCAAATTCGGTGGGTCTACGTTTATTCGTGCAGAGATCCCATGACCACATTCTTGCTCCATCGTCAGACCCTGATCACCATTTTTCTAGCAGCTACTCGTAGAGACGTACGCAACGAGCCCAAATGCGGTTATTGATACAGAGATTCCGTGACCACCAACCTGCTCCATCATCAAACAATGATCACCGTTTTTCTAGCAACTACTTGTCGAGACATATCTGACGAGCCCAAATTCGGTGGGTCTACGTTTATTGGTGCAGAGATCCTGTGACCACCTTCCTGCTCCATCATCAGACCCTGAATTCCATTCTTCTAGCAACTACTCGTTGAGAACTATCCCACGAGCCCAAACTGGATGAGCCTTCGTTTATTGGGGCCGAGATCCTATTTCCACCTACTTGCTGATCATCATCAGACCCTGGTGGAGGTTACCATTTTATATACTATTATCGGATTTATATATGTACTAAATTTCAGATCTTTTGGACTTATAGAAATAATGAGATGTCTATATACGAAATATCCCTACCTCGACTCGGAAAAGAGCTGATGGTCTTCTAACAGCTGGACCGATTTTCATGAAACATAGTTAAGAACCATCTCGCTTAAACTAGCTTTAAAAAAACCGCATTCAAATCCATCCACTGGTTGGAGCTCTACGATGCCACAGCTAGCCATACAGAGAGACAGACACTTCCAGCCAGACATAGGCATCAGTTATAACTCCCCTTGTTTTTGGTCGGGGGTTTCAATTAGCCTTTTAATAGAACATTAAAAAAACAATAAAATAATATCAAAAACAGCACTTCAATAGACAGCACACTAAAAAGTATAAAGTATTTTAAATATGATTAAAGTTGGTGTTAGTTGTACGTACAATCGCGGACGGTGTACCAGTTTTCAATCAAAATCGTTTGACAAACATTACGTGTGATTATCTCGTCCGCACGTATTTCGGGCCGGCTCGTGCAAGCGATTCTCGTCCTAAAGGTGGTACACCGTTCGTGACCGCGAGCGTACATACCTACTGTGTAAGTTTAGCACCAAATAATTTTATATTTTTTAGTGAGCTGTATACTGATCGGGTTAATTTTTTAAAATAATTTATTAGTATTTTTTTCATTCATAAATCGTCGTTTCATTCATGAACTTGGTATGATACCATTGCAGTAGATTAGTCTCACAAATAAAGAAACTCATTGAAATCGGTTCATATTCGTTAGAGTAGTTATAACGGAAGATGTCGATTTTATGGTTTTCACCAGTTAAATTCTTCCATGTCGTTTATGTTCCTCCAAATGATTTTATCCGATCTGTATGAATCATAAATATCTATAACAAACAATCGGAATTGCATTGCATTGCATATCATGTATTCTCATACGTTCTTTAGACATACATGCTCAGCTCACTCATACTAAACGCTCCCAAATACACACACTACAAAATGACACATATTTTTTACCTACTATACTTTATTTTACTACTAATTACTCTGTAAAACTATGTTGTTAGTAGGATAGTAGGTCCCTTGTGCAAGAGACCATCCGGTAGAAATGTACAATCGCAGTGTCAAAAATCATATAGTGTAAAGATTGCCTTGTTCCGGTGTGAATGGCACTGTAGCTGGTGAAATTACTGGGCTCAAGAGAATAACTATACAGTTGTTTATAGGCAGACGTTTCGCTTACCATCAGGCGAACATCTTGCTATTCTCATCACTAGGTTGAATAAAGACATACTACCACGAGGTTGAATATTACACAATTTAAATTACTTAAACTGTGCATACAAAAAAAAACACATCAAGCACAGACACTTGCATGATAGCCTAAAGTAAGCTCCAGCAGCAAACCGTCCATTGGAATTAAAAACACTTTAAATCGTGTGTACATGATAAGACTCAGTGATGCGTTACAATAATAGGCAATATCCTACTTAAAATGATTGTTATCTCTGCAGTTTCTTATTCTTCGAACAAATTTAGACTTTGTGTAAGCAGTACCGAGTGAAATTGCTAGATGGCGTTGACGTCGGCGGCGGGGTTCCGCGGGCTCAAATGCTCAAGGTCGTTCAGAGTTATTAAGGCCTTAAGGATTCATCAAATAAAGTGTTTTCGTTTGTCACAGTAACGATAAACCAAGTCACCTTTGCATTAATAAAGAAATTTGCCATTTTCCTAATAAAGGGATTTTTGACATTTGAACCACTAACACAAAAGTTCGAAAAAAAGACTGAAATAACAGTTTTCTTTAAAATTTTATTGGGTAACTTAAACAATTAATAATCCGTGTTTCTACCGCGAACACTAACAACACAAGAACATCGGTTTGGCATACTCAAAATGAGTTCATCCAAATCACGCTGTGGAATGGCCGCCCATGTTCGTTGCAACAACAAAAAAAGGTCTTCTTGCGACTGGATACCCTCCATATTCGGCAGAGCTCTTCTCTGTAGCATATCCCATGCATGCTCAATCGGGTTCAAGTCTGGCGACTGAGCAGGCCAGGGCAGGACATTGATGTTAGCTGCGGCGAGAGTCTGTCTTACAACTCTTGCGGTGTGCGGTCGTGCATTATCATGCATTAACTGAAATAAGGGACCGATTTGCACTTGTAGAGGAACGATGACGTCTGATACAATCGTCTCAGCATAAATTTGAGCGTTGAGGTTGCCTCTGATCCAAATCAACTCAGTTCTTCCGCCGATCCAAATACCCGCCCATACCATGATGGTTCCACCACTATAAGGATGGACTTCCTGGCAGGATTTTAATCGCTGTTGGCGTCCAGGGGTTCTCCAGTGTCGTATACGTCTTGTATCCGGTCTCATACCAAAACGAGACTCATCAGAAAAGCACACGAAACGCCATTGTTCTTCTGCCCATTTTTTTGCCCAAAAATGCTTTATCCCTAGACACTTTTGATGTGTGTATATAATAGTTATTTCATCAACCTAAACAATTGAGGAACTATTAGATGCAACAGAAAATGCAGTGCGAGTGGCAAATTATTGGAAGAACAGGGTATGATTGCATCTGTTGTCGATACGAAAAGAAGAAGATTTTATCAGCACGTTGTTTATACACATACCTGTGCATATGTTTTAAGTTTTAGTGAAAGACTGCTCTGCTAAAGGGAGGTTTCTCCGACCGAGCGAGATACATACGCGGGGTACAGTGAAAGTTATGCGTAACTCATGAATAAACAATTTACATGTGAAGTAATACATTTACTGCTTTTTCGAAGTATTCTCCATTACATTTTAAATACTTTTTCTGCTGGTGGTTGAAAGCTATCACGGCCACTTCTGGCCCCGTAAATGTCATACCTCTCATCAAATCTTGAATTTTTGGGAAAATATAGATATCGCATGGTGCCAGATCTGGACTATGTGCGGGATGGGTCACTAGCTCAACCTTTTTAGAAGCTAAAAATGACTGTCTTGTTCGCGGTGTGCGCGGAAGCATTGTCATGGTGCAATAGGATGCGACTTCTTGGTCGTTTTACCCTATATTTTTCAGACACTCAGCAAACAAATTTTGGTGTACCACTCAGCATTAACTGTCTTTTGTTCTTCAAATGGGATCGTGCAGACAGGACCTGACCGGGAGAAAAGAAATCACAATCACTTTTTTTGCCTTAGTTTTTCCCCTGCCTCAATTGTTGGTCTCCTATAACCTTCAAACACCCATACAGAAGATTGTTGTTTTTTTTTCCGACATATAACAATGTTATCCATGCTTCATCTCCTGTCACAATGTCATACACAGCATTTGAACGTCCGTGATCGTACTTTAACCACATTTTTTTATACCAACCAACACGAGTCCGTTTTTGTTCTGGTTCTGTGAGTTCATGAGGAATCCAGTGGCAACAAAGTTATCTAACTTTTAGATGTTGGTGTAAAATCTTTTAAATTTGACTCATACGAATCCCCAAATATCCTCGAATCTCCTCATAGATGATACGCGAGTTTTCTTCAAATAGTTGCCCGACAGTAGGTAGCCTCAATTTCTTCAGTGATCGCAGTTGAGGGCGAGCCTTTACGAATTTCATCATGGAGAAAAACTTGGCCACGATCAAATTCAGTGTACCAACGCCTTAGGGGTCTAAAATGAGGTGCTTCCCTCCCAAAAGGATTTTAAAGATGAGCAGTGCAAATTATGAGCGACCAGGGGCTAAAGTCCCAACGGTTGACTTTTTTGTAAGGAGTATAGGAGTAGTGACAGTATCTAACTGTTGGCCCCAGATGATCATGACAGCTTCATCGGGCAAGAGGGCAAGCGCTTTAATAAGTGTACAAACACAGTGTGGAGCGGTATTAATAACTACTTAAAAATTTATAGGTACTAAGTGGCAAAATCGCAGGAAAATTCTAACTCCAACATTTCATTTCAACATTCTCCGTCAGTTCTGTGAAATTTTGGTGGAGAACAGCCAGCGACTGGTGGATAGTCTGAATGAAACGGCTGGCAAGCCAACTGATGTGGTGCCCGTGCTCTCAGAGTTTACGCTCAGTTCCATTTGTGGTGAGCAACCTAATAAGTAATACCTACGCTGCAATTACTGTAGCAAATTTTTGAACTAAATTAAAAAGATCAGGGCATCTACCGCCATTTGTTCAAGCATTATCTATTACTATTCTTATTTGAACGTATATTTTTTCAGAAACTGCTATGGGTACTCAACTCAATGAAGGAATAACAGGATCGGGAAAGTCATACAAGGAATCTATTTATAAACTTGGTCATGTGTTCCTCCAGAGATTTGTGAAAGTTTATCTCCTTCCAGACTTTGTGTTTAATTTAACCTCTTTGCATAAACAACAAAAATCGCACTTGGAAGTAGTTCACCGGTTTACCGAGAAAGTAATTACAGACAGAATGGAACATATTAATAAATATGGGATTAATAAAGCTGACGACTTTGATGATGAAACGTACGTATATAAGAAAAAGAGAAAAACGGCTATGCTAGACTTGCTTATATCTGCACAAAAAGATGGACTCATGGATAAAGAAGGCGTACAGGAGGAGGTAGACACCACGAACCTGTATTAGAACTGGACAGCGCAGTCTACTAAAGATCACGAGCCGAATGAGAGGTCCGAAAGTAGTAGTTTATCTCTGTCTAATAGAGTGTCCACGCATTACTATGTAGAAGGATTCTTTTTCTCACTTCTAAGGTCTTTTGGCGGCGGATCGGGTCACAACGGACGGTGCCACATCGGTGCTCCTGCGTGACCTGACGGAGGTCATCTGACAATTTTTGCGTTCAGATCGTAATTTTGGTGAGTTAATACTAATAATAATTATTATTTGTATTGTATAATTGGATGGAATTTAATGGCAAGTCATGAAATTACTATGTATTATGGCAATTATTAATTCTGAAAATTTGTTGCAATCAATAAATTTAAAGTCTTATTTTACTTATTTTAATATTACATCTGCTGTACTTACCATAATTAAGATAATAAATTACTTGAATTTGTGGTAATACCTAGCTACCGTTTTCTTCCGGATATCTGTATTTCATTCCCAAATTCAGGTTGAGTTAACCAACGTTTGTATGGAAACCATCATCCGAGACGACTGACGCGACGCCATACATAACAATGGTCACCCTACTCTAACAGTAGACCGCGACACCGGTTACTTACTACGACAATGTCGACAATCACACAACAGCTTAGTGCTGCTACCTTCATAATGTTAAATTGTTACTAATATTATTGTTAATAAAAGTATTGCATGTTGTTCGTGTGCTAATTTATGAGATTACATTTCATCGTCCTAGATTTATTATATTTCGATGTTTTATTACACGAAAAACTTATAAGCAACTGTAATCAACTTTTAAGAATTCTACCGAACACTATTAAAAAGAATCATATTTGGCGTTGGCAACTTACTTGACAAGGGGCAGACAAGGACACACATCTACTTTTGATCTATCTCACGCGGCTCGTTTTTCTACTTCGACTTGTGTCAACGAAAAACAAACCTTAAAAATGTAGAATAAAGTTTAAATTTGTGATATTAATATATTCAAGTGATCTATCCAGTTTTTACGAAGTAAATATAAATCCGTGGTAGACACATTTATGTTTGAAGTAAGTATCTAAAGCAGTCGGCTTCTAAAATAAAAAAAATGGGTAGCCTTCAAGATGCCCATTTTCAATGTCGTGACGGATGGATTATTACGTTCAGGAATTATTGTCATTCCTACTTTGGGTGTCTTAAGTTCTGATTTTTAACAGACTTCAAAAAAGGAGGAGGTTCTCAATTCGTCTGTATATTAATAGAGATTTATTTATTAAAGGAATGAGGCACACAAATACACGAGGACAGTTTATTCTCTGAAGAGAGTTGTACAACGAATGACCTATTTTCACATCATCAGCCACTTTTATACTTTACACAAAACAGGGATGCCAACACGTAAAATATAACATTGGCGACTACCCTCATATTTTCCTAACACTTAAATGAACAAGAACAATAATGCAGGATTTAATCACTATTAATCTCACTGTTAAATCTTATCAGAAAACATTACAAATCGTTGGCATCATCTTCCAACCATAGCAACACCTATTTGACACAATGGCGATATGAACTCTGCATTTGTTTACATTTTTTTTTCTATGTATATTCCCGTATAACTCTGGCAATTATTTTATTTTTATTTTATTTTATTTATTAGGACAACCAGTAATTGTTACATTAGCACACTTAAATTAGAAAATACACAGAAAATTAATTAAATGCACAATTTTTGAAGGTGTCACAACATGCTCTATAAGTGAACTTAGGGTAACTTATAACAGAAAAGAACAACAACAAACAACAAAACAACTAACTAACTTATAACAGAAAAGAAAAAAAGTAACAATAATAATGGTTCACATGCTATGATAGACTAAATTCAATTACTTAAGTTAAATTAAGTTAAAGTGGATCGAAAAGACTTCGTTATGAGTTTCTTATAACGGCGCAGAGAATCATTGAATACATCACTATTACTATCTAGTGAGTTGTAAATTTTTGGCAATCTACATACTAGGGAGGATTGTTTTAGGTTAGTCCTAGCAGGGGGGTAGTACAGAAGGCTATGACCACGAGATTGGCGAATAGGCAAACGAAATGGCGTGCGTAAGTTGATAGATTGCAATATAGCCGGGCAGTCAATCTGATTCCTTAACAATTTATATAGAAATAACATATCAGTAACCTTTCTGCGAACGTTAAGACTGTCTATATTAAAATGTTTAAGTTTATCGTTATACGAAAGTAGTTGCCTATGGAGTTTACAAGAGAAGGTGAGGTGTCTCAAAAATCGCTTTTGGACACGCTCTATTCTCAGATGATGTACACTGTAATATGGTGAACCGATTTGAAAAAATCTTCCTTCCATACATTCTTTAATCCGTTGATTGGGTCCCATAACAAAATATTGCTTACGAATAAGTAGTTCCTGAAAAAACAAGAATGGAGACTGCGCAGTAAACCTGCAGGAATGCTTAAAAGATGACATTATGTCACGTTTTAAGTACAAAAATGGTCATAACTCTGGTAAATATTTACCAATTTTAATGATTCTTTTTTTATTCGAAAGATGGAACCACTTTAATGAATCTGTATAAATTGTATCACAACTGGATAAGAACTTCCTGGAGGACCATGAACGATGTGGAGGAATTTATCTGGTAAAAACCATAAAACTGATGTTCTCCATTACATTACTCTGACAAATATGAACCGATTTCGATGATTAATTATGTATTCGAGAAAGTAAACTACTATAATGATTCCATGTAAATTTCATTATGACAGGATAAATTGTTTCTGAAGAAACATGAATTATGTAAAACTATGTAGACGATAATGTGATTATACCCTACCTAGATCATTATACCGTCTTCGATGGTTCAATCTTTATGTATGAAAATGTCACTAAAAAGTATAAAATAAAATATTTAAAAAAAAATTGTACCGACTATAATAATTAACAATATTTTTCAATCTCTAACATTGCAACTTTTTCAGGGCCACGATACCACCGCATCGGGTTTGACATTTTTCTTCATGTTGCTTGCAAATCACAAACAAGCACAGGTAAGAGACAATACCCATGGAAACCATACAATTCATTCAATCGTCATTGAAACGTAAAAACTAATTAACATAAATTGCTCGCGAAGCACCTTCGGCCAACTGTTTTTGGCTAGTAATAACACCGCAGACTCGACGACGGAAGAAGACACAAGACTTTCGATTCTTCAGTGGCGTGCAGTCCATATAGGCAAAAAGTGTTTGCCTACCCTGTGATTTCCGGAACAATACATGATAACAAAAATAATTTATCTGCTCAATAACATTTTGTTTTGAATTATTTCATCATTATAAATAAGCAAAAGCTCGCGAAAAACGGGCATTAAACTATTCCTAGTTCCTAGGTACGCGGAGATTTAAATTTCCCGCGCGCCAAACCGCGAGGTCCGCTAATCAAAATTTTAAGATTTTAAGATCGAAACTCATAATTCCCACACATTCACAGATTTTTTTCTAACAAACTTACACACACCAGTAGGCACGCCGACGATTCCAACAGTATAAATGTCACGCACACCATACAAAAATAGACAGTGCCTCTCGGGTGTGCTCGGGTCTGCTCGGGTGCTCTCGGCAGCAATGACGACCTTGGAGGAAGGACTAAAGAAATGTTGACCAATAGCAGCTCAATCTTAGCCCAATGTATCGAACGGGATCGGGATCGGGATGCGAGAATGGGTGCTCGATGAATGAAAAATACAACAAATTATAAAATACCTATTTTGTTCAAACTTCAAGATTTCATAATGACATCCATTTTTTGTTGGGTTTTATTCTATATTTTTTTATTATACGATTGATAACGATTGTTTTCGGTGCAGTATGTCTTGTGTTTCCAAATTATAAAACTTACTTAGTAGAAAATGGAAGTGGTAACGTGTGATTGATGTTCTGGCCAAGTGTGTATAGAAAAATTAAAAATTCACGCGTTTTCGACACGATAAATAATCTAAAATATTTAGATTTAATTAAAGTATTGTCGAATATTTCAAAACTGTTATAAATACCATTGAGGGTAGAATGGTAGAATGACCGATCGCAGCAAACTCGTATATAAGTCACTGCTCTGGCGGTGCAAGGGACATTCATTTATTAGATCTCGTGCTGAAAGTTTGTTCTAGTAGTCGTATAGTGCGGTCACTCTGTCATTCTGTTACTCTGTCATTCTATCACTAGATTTGTTATAATACGGTCGTGCTATTTAATTGTATTTCTTGAGCGTTGGAGTTGGTGTAGTTTGTTGGGGATGGCGGAGACTACTTGGGGAAGTCCCCACATTTTTATAATTACCTGTAAATGTGTCACAGTATGTGTAACCTTTGAGTCAGTGATGTTTTAGTGTCAATAAACCAGTTTGGGTATGTATCATTGTTCTTTTTTTATTATTTCCACTTAGGGTTTCTAAAATCAGACGTGGGATTGGATTCTGGCCTATCCGCTTCGCTTTCTGATGCATTTTGTTATATTCGTCTCAATTATTTCCATTTTGTTTTGTTTTTCTCGAAAAAAAAAATATATGCCGGTAGTTGTTTCGATAAAATTATTAGCGATGCCGTACGTGTACGATTCATGTCTGTATTGTCTAGTCGTTGTTTTCGTAATAGTGGTTGCTGGAAAACGAATAAGTTTAAGTTAGGTGATATTCGCTAGTCTGGTGTAAAGGTTTTCTTTGGACGGCTTCTGACAAAATTAGAACTTTGTTTTGTTACATGTTTTGTAAAGGTGTCTTCACCATTCGGTATTAGTTGCTTTGGTTCGGATTGTGGATTTGGTTCGAATTTTGGATTTGGTTCGTTGGTTTATCTGGTTGTTGGTTCGATTTTGTTTGGTTGCTTCGTTATTTGAAGCAGTCGATAGATTAGAGTGGGTAGATTTGAGTTCTGACTGCTAGAATGTGATTGCTAATAATTTAGGCAGTAAAGTTGGATTTTGTTAAAGGTGCTATTTTTGTTAGTCACAATCGGTCTTTGCAATTTGTGAAGTGTAGTCTTTCGCTCATTATTTTTTCAGTTGGTGACTATAATCTTATTTGAAATCTGGTTAGATTTGGATATGTTTTAGTGAAGGGAGGCCGAGCGGTAAGTCTGGTGGATCGTACAGGCCTTAATATTGACGAGGGTCGATTATTTCCAGGTACTTTTTGATGTAACTACCTACTACCTATTTTTACGGCCATGTCAAATTTTAATTCGGCTTCTGTAGTTCTGTTTACAGAAGTAAGTGCTAGTCGCCAGGGAAATTGTGTGGCGTCAGTAGCTGCATTGTGGCGCTTGCCGCTGCTGCATTTGGCGGCTACACGGTGGCGCTGAGCAGTGCACCGCTACATTGCGTAATACACAGTGGCGTGGTGCGCTGGGCCGCCACACCATGGTGGTGATGGGCCGCCACATCACGGTGGCGCAGGGCCCGCCACATCACGTTGGCGCTGGGCCCGTCACATGATGGTGGCGTTGGGCAGCCACACGACGACGGTGGCGCTGGGACCGCCACACGACGGTGGTGTTAGGCCGCCACACTACGGTGGCGCTGGGCCCGCCACAACGGTGGCGCTGGGCCCGCCATACAAAAGTGGCGTTGCCACCCACACGGTGGCGATGGCGCAACGCAACGGCGTGGCGTTGGTTGCAGCGCTGCACACTAGAGCGTGATGGCCAGACACCCAAGTTAGAAAAGCAGCTGCAGGTTTGACCGTTTGGTAATGACGGCTACACTGATGTGAGTTGCTTTTGTTCTTTGTTGAAAGTAATCATCTCAGGAGTGGTCTATGGGAGCAATACGCTAACCATACAAGTAGCATGGAATTCATTCTCGGTGAGGTGGGCAGAACAACATATGCCCGCCGAAAGTGGTATTTTGATGCGCTTGTAGCATACCGTTTTGGAGGGCTGTATCTTTATTTGACATAACTTTATGGTATTGTGGTCCCTAAGTCTTGGGTTCGATTCCCAGATCTGGCTTAAGTCTTATTTGATTCCCGGGTCAGTGTCTTTGGACTTTCCTGTTGGTAGATTCTCATTAACAGGCTAAAAGCGATATACAAAATGGCAAGGGGTCGTTGCCTTGTTGAGTGTCGCTGACCAAATTTATGGGCTGCACAGTTAAGGTGCTGGGGGCCCTAAACCAAAAGGAAAATGCTTGCGTGTTCTATTTTTCTGTTCGCAGTGGAAAAGTACTGCCAGTTGGGTGCTTGCTGGTGGCTCCTGTCGCGTGCTGAGGCGAATGGAGTCTTGAAGCGTGCGCTACCGGAGCACGTGCGTTCGTCACCAAGCCGGCTTTCGCGTTGGTGGTGTCGCCATGTCTTCGCCATGCGTTGGGAAGTATATTTCTTTGTTATCTTAGTCACGAACCATGGGCGCGTACCATGGGGTCACTACCTATGCTGTGTGCGGTGTGCGTGTCTGGTAGACTGGGAGCCATGAGCACGTATCTTATGGTCATCTGTCCAACTGAGAGCCACGGGCGCGTACCTGATGGTAGCTACCTATGCCGTGTGCTGTGAATGTTTCTGACAAACTTTAGCGTGTTTTGCCTTACACGTGTATTCTAAAAGATGAATGTTGTGCCAGTTAAAATGCTTAGTAGCTCAAAGGGTAAAACACATAAAGGGAAGTTTTGTCTTGCGGTTGGGATAGCCTCCATCTCGGATGTCCTCGTACTCAGATATGCTATCTTAGCCGACGGATACACTTCAAGTATGGTACGGTTTCATGTTATTGGATGCGGTCTTGGAGTGCGCTCAGACATGCGATCCTAGTATATGGAACATGCCTAGGGTGGTTGTGTTTTTCGTTATGCTGGGGACGTGGTCCTAGAACCAGGATACACTTAGTTGATAGTTCGGGTTGAAGTGTGCTTTTATCTGGGCCGACTCACACACGCAAAGCTATATCTCACGTAAGTCCGCGTAGATCTCTAGCGAGTCGTGAGGTGGCGCTCCCCCGACGGGACCAGCCCCGGGTGGTCGGTACAGTTATCAGTTTATTTTACACCCTTGTGCTTAGGCCGAGTAAGGGGAACTTGGCTTACGTATGTCGAATTGTTTAATTTTGTAGGGACACGCATACTTTTCCCACTTGATAGTTTGGGTTGAAGCATGCTTTTATCTGGAACTGATTCACACATGCAAAGCTATGTCTCACGTAAGTACACGTAGATCTCTAGCGAGTCGTGAGGTGGCACTCCCCCGACGGGAATTGCCCCAGGTGATCGGTACAGTTATCAGTTTGTTTAATACCCATGTGCTTAGGTCAGTTAGGTGAGCTTAGCTTACATGTCTGTGGAATTATGTATCGGCACATAAAGTTTTTCCACTCAGTTTTATGGGTTTTGGACATGGCTTAGAGCCATTACGCGTGGTGTTGGGGAATACAACGTGTGAGGGTAACGGGTTGCACCAGTGGGGCACACGCTGGCTAGAGACCGATGTAAAGCCTGTAAGTTCCTAGGTTTCAGGGTAACCTGTTAGAGACCGATGTAAAGCCTAGTTGCGCACAAGCTATCGGTTGCGCAGGAAGAGACCTGAATAAAGCCTATGACAGTGTATGTTTTCTGACTTTTTCCTGTTTGTTTGTGTTTTGTGCAGGACAAGTCAACGTAGCTGGGCTGTGCTCGTAGCAGCCTAAACTCCGGGATTTCCTGTGAACTGGACAGTAGAGTCCGCTTCTTCGAGTGGTGCTGTGAACAATGGATTCTTCGTGTGGTTCCCGAAGAACAGTCATCAACATTTAACGAGCCCGGGGACGGTCTCATGTCAGGAGAGGCCGTGTCGAATATTTCAAAACTGTTATAAATACCATTGAGGGTAGAATGGTAGAATGACCGATCGCAGCAAACTCGTATATAAGTCACTGCTCTGGCGGTGCAAGGGACATTCATTTATTAGATCTCGTGCTGAAAGTTTGTTCTAGTAGTCGTATAGTGCGGTCACTCTGTCATTCTGTTACTCTGTCATTCTATCACTAGATTTGTTATAATACGGTCGTGCTATTTAATTGTATTTCTTGAGCGTTGGAGTTGGTGTAGTTTGTTGGGGATGGCGGAGACTACTTGGGGAAGTCCCCACATTTTTATAATTACCTGTAAATGTGTCACAGTATGTGTAACCTTTGAGTCAGTGATGTTTTAGTGTCAATAAACCAGTTTGGGTATGTATCATTGTTCTTTTTTTATTATTTCCACTTAGGGTTTCTAAAAGTATATTTACAATCGGTTAGCCAGCTGGAAATATAGAATCTAAATATCATTTAATTTTTTGATATTTTGAGGTGGCATATTTATAATCATCTTAATGTATGTGTACAAGCAAGACAAGTAACTCGCAGTCATATTTGTAAGTTTTTTTACTTTAATATTGTTTTTATTGACTGTGTAGTATGTCTGGTTCTTCGCACGCTGGCTACACGGTTATAAACCACAGGCACTAACTTGATGAAGTGGCTATGATTCCAGGAAAAATATCGATATGTCGATATTTTATGTTTAGTAGTAGGGATGTGAGATTAATGGAAAAGAATCGATTAAATAAAAATCGATTTTTCTATATTCAAAATTAATCGATTTGCCAAAAATCGATTTTAATAAAAATAAATAATCGATTTCTGCGAAAAAATCGATTTTTTTTTGTATTACTAAAAGGTACATGCTAAATGCAAAAAATCTGGATGTTATTCATCTATATATGCACATATCCATATTCAAAAACAAGTTTATAAATATTAGTATCAGCATTATTTATAAATTAGATATGCATTAGCCCGTGATACTAAATCAGGTTCACTCGTAATCGTACTGGATAAAGTTGAATGTAAAACAAGAAATTGAGGTAAGCGCAGGTTTGTAAACACGAAGTTTAATAACATAAATAGAAATTGGACTTATATTATTTAATTACGTGTTTTGAGCAACTATTCAAATGAAACCCTGCGTGTCAGTCACTTGGCGTTCTATGTGTTAACTACCGTATTCTGTTAAATTTCTGCTGAAGTTCATTAGATTCTGCTAAAATTTTCTATTCTGCGACATAATCGGCTAAACCCCAAAATGAGGGTTCAATTCTGCTAAAATAGCAGAATTCTGCTAAATCTGGTCACACCGCACTGAAACTACTTTACACGCATACATACCTACACACACTGCACTGAAACTACTTCATACATACAGATGGCGCGGTTTTTATATATTGAACAAAAAATCTCGAATTAAGTTCATACGTTTATGTAAGTATGAACTTAATTCGAGATTTTTCACCCAACGCATAGATGGCCCTGTTTATAAAATTGAAACTTAGGGCTCCCACACATAACTGCGAACTCGCATCGCATCGCAAATATCTGCGAGAAACAAATGAATTTTCAATACAAAAATTACTTTGTTTCTCGCAGATATTTGCGTTGCGATGCGAGTTCGCAGTTATGTGTGGGAGCCTACTGCAAGATTTTTTCATCGGTCGCATAGATACGAGCTTTTTCTAAAAATCGATTTAAACACGTAATTTATATAATCGATTTACTAAAAATCGATTAATATTATTATAAAAATCGACAATAAAAATCGATTATTAGAAAATAATAATCGATTAAAATAAAAATCGATTATTTTTTAACATCCCTATTTAGTAGTCTTGTGTACTACAAGAACGGTGAACGGTTAGGAACCGTTGCGCAGTGCTCACCGAATAGATTCGATTCCCTAATCATAATCGTACATCGGACACTTGTTCTTTTAGTTCAGCTTGAACGATGAACAAGCAACCGTACGAAGTACTACGTACGAAAGAGTCCGGTCCTCATCTTGCGGATGTTGTGTGTTGCCAGGGCCAAAGTTCGGTAGGGGTGGTAGCGGGGCATCTGCCGGAGATTCTTAGCACCCCCTGCTCGACCGTTACCCCGCCTGCTATCAAGGCGAAGAATAGAGGAGCCGCCGGGGACTGGGGCCCATTTGCAAGTCGTGTCTGTCATTGTGTGTTTAGGGGGGAGTTGCCATAATCCCCACGCAGGGGCAGGTGTCTTGGGGATCGCAGTATATATGAAGAGATGAATCTCAAACAAAAGACGCTGCTGCCCGTCTTCTTGATTTCCCTTAGTCGCCTCTTACGATACACCCAACGGGAAGAGATGGGGGGATGCAATTCTAACCCGGCACCCCACGGGTATTTTAAACTTCATATGCAAAATTCCTGTGACCAGCCCCAAACCATGTGATGATAATGATGATCGTTGTGTGATGATGATCTTCATCACCAAGATATGAACGAAGTTGATGATGTGTGATGATGATTTATCTTTTCATGTGTACTTATGTATACATGAAAAATACACGATGTATTTATTTCAATTTGTAAATAAAATTCGTTTATTAATCGGTTGGTAAAAGTAAACAAAAAGACTAAACTAGTTTTGAGGTTGAAAAAACGACGGATGCATCGTCAACGATTGACAACGACGTCGACAGCTAAAAACATTCTGTTTACGATATAAACTAGTCGAAACTTTAGACTGTTTTATAAACTAGATTATCGTGGACTATATTACTAGTTTATCGTCGACAATAGACTTGTGTAGTACATGAGAGAACTATTCCTTTTCATTTTTAGTACAACACTCTTTTAGTACTTCGTCTTTCGGTATGTATTCGTAGTCTCTGGCTCTATGAACGAATAGGAATAGCTGACCAGTTATTACAGATAATAACTGGTAAGCTATTCCTATTCGATTTTAGTACATCATTCATTTGGATTAATTTAGTACTTCGTCTTCCGCTCGAGATTTATTCGTCTCTGGTTCTGCACGAACTGGTCCGATCAGTTACACGTTGACACATAGAACGGGACTGAATGAGCGGGAATTATATGTACTAAAAGTACTAAAATAATAAACTTTTACATTTGAAAGATTATACTAGTACGTAGCGCTCCGTTCAATGTCCGAGCAAAATAATAAATAATAAATAAATCTTTATTCATTAACCAGAAAGATTACAAACTTCAAAACAAGGTTGGAATCGCCTTTTAAGTGTAACACCTGTGCCAGACGATTCCGCTCTCCCATAGCCATATGTATTTATACATTTCAATAAACCTAGCAGTAAATTGTGTGTTATTGTAAATATTAACATTAACAGACAAAAAATAAAGAAAAGGTAAGTTTTTTTTTTGTATTCTGTATCTGAATGTATGTTTGCCTATGTGTGTGTGTGTTTGTGTGTAGGTGTGTGTGTGCGTGTGTGACTGTGTGTGTAGTTGTGTGAGAGAGAGAGTGTTGATATTTAACTATGTATAAGTATAAATATAATCCAAAAACGTCTCATACGAATGATTCAAATTCATGATTTTTAATTTTTATTATAGGTACTTACTACAATATAAATTACGAAGATGATTGTAATAATGTTTCTGTATCTTCATATGTTAAAGATTTTAACCAATTAGTTATCCTTAATTTACAAGTACGAGTATCCATAGGATAGATGTTTAAGATTTTATTAACTTTATTATATAAGAGGGCCGATTGTTTAATATACTGTCGTTGAGCAAAAACAGTTTTGACATTGTCTATAGTGAAAACGATATCTTTCCTCCTTTTAGTTAAAATACTGGGATCAAAGACTACAGATTTATGCCTTTTCAGTACTACAAATAAAATATACAATTTTCTGACGGTCAATAAATTACTTTCCATGTAAAGCTCATTTGTGGGGTACATGTACGGCTTAAAATACATCACTTTTAAGAGCGCCCTTTGAGCTCGTTCCACTTCCAAAAATTTTATTTTGGATGCCCCACCCCACCACTGACACAGTAACCTAACAAAGACTGAGCTAATGCTAAATATATTCTATTCAAAAGTGATTCAGAGGCTACATATCTTAATGTTTTAAAAATCCAAATTAACTTTCTTATTCTGGTAGAAACTAAATCTATATGACTGTGCCATGATAATCATTACACCTAGGTATTTAGTCGAAGCTACTTTATTAATTGTAGAGCAATTGCAATTTATTTCAGGTGAATAATGACAAGTATGTAATTGAATACTAAAGTTAGTAGCAGGCTGGGTACGAATATTTTTCGAAAAACATATATAGTTAGTCTTCTCACTATTGAGCGAAAGAAGGTTCATCCTTAACCAATGAGCCACCTGCATAAGTGCCAGTTCAGTATCGTTATGATCGTTCAGTATTCCATGAAGAACCATTAACAACCAAGACTGTGTCATCGGCATAGCAAAATATATTAGCACCTTTAATTTGTAAATTACACAGCCCGTTGATATAAATCAAAAACAGCGTCGGGCCCAACACACTGCCTTGTGGCATTCCGTAAGATATTATGTGTGTCATCACTGACATATTGTCCAACTTTTACTTTCTGTTTCCGACCACTCAAATAGTCTTTGAAAAGCAGTAGGGGGGTACCCCTGATGCCTATGTTCTCAAGCTTTTGCACCAGAATGGGGACAGAAAAGGTGTCAAATGCCTTTTTTAAATCTAGAAATACAGCAAGACTCTTGTATCCTTTATCTAAATGTGTTAGCTTAAAGCTATTAGTGAGCTTAAAGCTATGACGGCATCCTCTGTCGACTTGTTTTGCCTAAAACCGAATTGCGAATCAGATAAAATGTTATATTTACTCAAATAATTGATTAATCTTTTGTTCATTACTTTTTCTACTATCTTAGATATAGAAGATAGTACTGAAATAGGACGATAGTTGTTAACATCGTTTTTGTCACCATTCTTGTATACCGGAGTAATAAGAGCTTGCTTAAGCATTGCAGGAAATACGCCCAGTTTGAAGCATAGATTGACCAGATGACATATAATTGGAGTAACTTCATTTATGGCAAGTTTTAAAAAACTAGATTTCAACGAATTAATCACATCATGTATTTCCATTGGGTCTGTGTCCAGTAAGGCAAAAGATGAAAGCTGAATATGACGCTGGACGTCGCTGGACGTTCGAGGTGTGGGCTCTTTGAACATCCATTGAGGAAGGCGACGGGGTTGCGACCCCCGTCCCCGTGAGCACCGTGACTGGTTCCCGGGGGGCTACAATGCGCCCCCCGGCGGCAGGCTACAATGCGCCCCCCGGCGTCGGGCTCAAAGGCAAGGCATTGAGGGACCCCTGGTGCAGATCCCACCGGAGAGCCCTGGGGTTCCCCCTCTCATCGTTCTGTTTTCCACTTGCATCTGATAGTCGTGTACCCATACTTCTTCATACTTAGTACATCGAGCGGTTTCTTGCACATCGTTCAAGCTGAATTAATAGAGCGAGTGTCCGATGTACGATTAACGGTTGGTGGTTAATCAGCATTGCGGAATGGTTCCTAACTAAGTTAACTCTAAAGTTTCGACTAGTTTATATCGTAAACAGAATGTTTTTAGCTGTCGACGTCGTTGTCAATCGTTGACGATGCATCCGTCGTTTTTTCAACCTCAAAACTAGTTTAGTCTTTTTGTTTACTTTTACCAACCGATTAATAAACGAATTTTATTTACAAATTGAAATAAATACATCGAGTATTTTTCATGTATACATAAGTACACATGAAAAGATAAATCATCATCACACATCATCAACTTCGTTCATATCTTGGTGATGAAGATCATCATCACACAACGATCATCATTATCATCATATGGTTTGGGGCTGGTCACAGGAATTTTGCATATGTAGTTTAAAATACCCGTGGGGTGCCGGGTTAGAATTGCATCCCCCCATCTCTTCCCGTTGGGTGTATCGTAAGAGGCGACTAAGGGAAATCAAGAAGACGGGCAGCAGCGTTTTTTGTTTGAGATTCATCTCTTCATATATACTGCGATCCCCAAGACGCCTGCCCCTGCGTGGGGATTATGGCAACTCCCCCCTAAACACACAATGACAGACACGACTTGCAAATGGGCCCCAGTAACCGGCGGCTCCTCTATTCTTCGCCTTGATAGCAGGCGGGGTAACGGTCGAGCAGGGGGTGCTAAGAATCTCCGGCAGATGCCCCGCTACCACCCCCACCGAACTTTGGCCCTGGCAACACACAACATCCGCAAGATGAGGACCGGACTCTTTCGTACGTAGTACTTCGTACGGTTGCTTGTTCATCGTTCAAGCTGAACTAAAAGAACAAGTGTCCGATGTAAGATTATGATTAGGGAATCCAATCTATTCGGTGAGCACTGCGCGACGGTTCCTAACCGTTCACCGTTCTTGCAGTACACAAGACTACTAAACATAAAATATCGACATATCGATATTTTTCCTGGAATCATAGCCACTTTATCAAGTTAGTGCCTGTGGTTTATAACCGTGTAGCCAGCCTTTAAGACGCTCTGCGGCCAATGGCTGGATGGATTTTAACGTAGGTACTTCCTACGTGTCGTCTTAGTAGTGGAAGTGAAATAGAATATATATTTATTCGAAATAAAAACATAAGTATTAGGTACTCATCAAATGTTTTGTGTTCACATCATTCATTAATGTCAATTTAGGTCCCCGTGGGGTGTCCGGGTAAGAATAGGACCCACCCATCTCCTTCCGCTGGGTGTCCGTAAAAGGCGACAAAGGGAAAACAAGAAGACGGGCAGCAGCGTCTTTTTATTGGATTACCTACCTACCACCTTTACTGCGACCCCCAAGCCGCCTGCCAAGCGTCGGGATTATGGCAACCCCTCCCTTCTAAGGGGGAGGCCTTTGTTCAGCAGTGGACGTTTCGGCTGCTGATGAGGTTGAAGTCACTTTTTGCCTACCCTGTCATATAACCCAGTGCACGCCACTGCGATTCTTGCATGCCTTAAACGGTTGTTAAAAAGCGTTAAAACTTCTATTATTAAGTGACAATGTATACGAATACAGTAGGAATAGAAGAAGCATGGTACAGTTATCGATAGCTCCAACCATTCGTTCAGTTACTAGTGCACACATTGACTCATCGCCATTTTAAGTGTATATGAGGAGCTAGTATAATTATTTAGTACCCAATCCATAAAAGTGGTTTTATTTCAAGGCGAGTGTTAATAAATGCAATTCAAAATATCCAACCGGTTCCTACAATGATATTTTATACAAATATCATTGGATTCCTAACATAATTTTGTCTAGATACCTGCGCCTGCTGCCGTCACAAAGTTTTTATAATTTCCAATTGTGTTTAGTAGAAATATTGCCATTATTAGAGTATTTCAAAATGAACACTGCATAAAGTAAAAATACCGGTCAAGTGCGAGTCGGTCTCGCGCACCGAGGGTTCCATACCATCTTTGGAATTATTAAAGTAATTTTATTATTCATGTAACACCTCAGATAGCAAAAAAAAAACCGCAAAACTAAGTTTGGTGGTCGAAGTTTTTTTAGGATTAGGTACTAAAAAACTGTACTATTCAGAAAGATCATTTTATAGACATGTATTACCCATAATTATTTCAGATTTTTCCATCCACAAACTTCGGAGATGAGGGCGGTGTTTTTTTTGACATTTATGATTATCAGACAAAAACTGCGTGTTATAAACCAAAATAAAAATCCGTTTTGAGATGTACAAATGAAGCCCTTTCATATCCAGTCGATAAAGCAGTCTCACTTTGAAGTTTTAATGACCCATTTCGGCTCCCGTTAAAAAAACTAAAAAGAAAAAGAAAATATTCTTTTGCGGTTGCTTATGAGGTTGGGTAAGAAAGATCTAAAACTATTTTAAGTTTTAAATCCATAGCATCAGTGGTTCGTGAAATATATTCGCACCCCTAGATGAAAACTAGTGCAACTCAAAATACCTTATTTTTTAGAAACGACGAAAAACTGATTTTGGCATGCCTACGACATTATATTGAAAATGTAATGAAACTTCCAGAAAGGGTTCCTTATTAGGCTTATTAAATTCAATATAACTGTTACATTGAATGATAAATAGCTGAAAAAATATAAAATTTTCGGTTACCTTAGTTTTGTACCAGCTGAATGCTATTTTTTTGTGCATTATTTTGAGTTAATTTACTTAATCTGACAGAAAAAAAAAAGTTCTGTTAGTTTTCACCCCAACATTATTTAAATTTTCTGATGAATATTTAGAGTTATATCATCATCGAAAAGAAAAAGATAGACGCTCTGGAAATGTGGTGCTGGAGAAGGATGCTTGGAGTATCCTGGACCGAATTTAGAACCAATGTGTCTATACTCCAAGAACTCGGCATCAAGCAGCGTCTGTCGAAAACCGTACAATACCGAATATTCAAGTTCTTCGGTCACGTCTCCAGAAGAAGCGAAGACTCCATGGAGCGCCTTGTCGTGCAGGGGAGGGTAGAAGGCACTAGACCACGCGGGCGGTCACCTATGCGATGGACCGACCAAATTAAATCTGCACTGGGCGGTCCCTTGCATGAGTGCACCAGGATGACCGCAAACAGAGAAAGATGGCGACAAGTCGTGAGGCGCGTAACATCTGCCCCTAGTAACACTACATAACGGCCACGACCGCTCTGTCAAGAGCGTTACGACAGAGAAGATCATACATAAGTACTTTAAAGAAATACAATTACTACAAAATTTAACCTGCTAAAATAAGGAATATTCTCTTCTTTGTGTATGTTTGGTTTAGTTACTTTTTATAAATTATTGAAATAAAATGCTATATATTTTTTAAAGGACATCATTCACGTTTCATACATTTTTGGACCAAAAAGTGAAAGTGCCAGAAAAAAGTGCAATATTCGGAGCCAACATGAGAACCACTTTATTGTATTCAGAAAGTTTGTAACAACATAACCATGGGCACACGGGGTTGATGTCGTAGTAAAAAACATAGGAATTGTGTGCTCTATACGAATATTATACTTTTTTTCTCTGGCCGACACTTTACTGTTTGTCTCAAAATGAATAATTTCCTTTAATCAACTTAAGCTAGTGATTGACTATGAAAAGTAGTGATTGATGATGGATAAGCACCATAGCTTGTTAAAAGTCAATTCATTCTAGTCTTGAAGACACTTACATTATAATCAGGCGGGAAAACTGACGCAGGCAAATTGTTCCAATCCTGAGCAGTTCTTATTTTTTTCTTACCACAGGGCTCTACAGTAGTATTGAAATCAAATTACTTTTACGGATTTTATACCGGTTTATTTTATAGATTTTAAAATCCCGACGTTTCGAATGCTTTGCAGCACCCATGGTCACGCGAGGACTGAGATGTTGAACGTCCTTATGTCACAATTATGCCGGTGGACCCTCAGATATTCTTAGTTATTATTATTGGTCCGATCTACCCAGTTCGACAGTAGTATTTTCCACTGTAGAGCTACTGCCTGAGCTACTGCTGGAACTGCCGCTTAAGTTCTTCGAGCTGGAAGAACCTGAGCTGATAGATGAAAGGGATTGAGGTCGAGGCATTGAAGCAAGAGAAGTAGTTTCACGCGGAGTAGTCAAAGTCAAAATAAATAGCTACCACCGGATCACAACGCGGCCTCAACTGAGATGATTCGGCTAGAAACTTAGCGGGCTTGTCATTTGTTCACTTTTTTGAAACAGTGTTTGTTATCTACAATTAGATCAGCATCAGTGACAGTGTGTCTTGCCGTTCAAAAGATCAAATAAGAGAGAAAACAAAAAACGACGGAAGTACAACAAACTAAAAGGCCAAAGGAATAGTAGCCAGACCAGTACCCCCCAAGCAGCTGCAGGAGTCAACTCATGCGCGGGTGCGCACGAGTTGACTGCTCGCAGCAGCCATCACTCCCCATATTGAAGGTAAGGGGGTGACCAGCCTCATGAAGCCGCCACAAGCAAAGCCTTTTCGATGGCAAGCATGACCGATCTAAAATCAGAAGAGAATATTATTATTTTTTTGGGAGTCGGGTTTTCATCATTTGCGTCAGCTTCAGAACCGTCCATACTGCTATCTCTACTGCTGCAAACTGGTGATACAGCGTAAAGCTTTGTAGTAGCTCTTCGTTGTTCATCAACCGTTGTAGGTTGTTCTTCAACAATACTACTAGTTGAGTCTAGGACGCTCTGAGAGGGAACTGACTTTAAATCCTCAGCGGGAAAGTCAGTCATGCTTTTCATTTTTATAATAAATCATGTAAAGTCGTGCGTTTTTTGAGTTAATTTAAAAAACGCAATTAAAATTACGAAATAGAAGTTAAAGCCCATAATTAGTAAATAAAATGTTAAATAACATACGCCAGCAATTACATACACAAGAAAAAGAATTTTATTTTAATAAACAAATAAGAGAAATCATTTTAAAATTTCTTTTAGCAAAACTAACGTAAGTCTAAATTTACTTTTTCAATCATGTAAATGTTAGTTATTCAAAATGAAACAAAAAATATTGCATTATAATATCATCAAAACTATCATAACTCAAAATAAACACTTGTTTACCAAAGAACAGAAAGCAATTCAAAATGAATCACTATTCAAGCGGCCTCTAGCCTCGAAGGCAGGATGGCAACTAAAAATGGCGGGGTTCTTTTGCGCGGATCTGGTGTGAGATAATTCAACTAAAGCCACATTTAGCGCCATCCCACGACGATGATTGAAAGTATAATTACGTGAGTTATATTGCCGTGTAGGTAATCAAATAAGGGATTTGAATATATCACTAACTCAAAATACCTACTTTTCGAGTTGCACTAGTTTTCATCTAGGGGTGCGAATATGGGTGTGACACAGACAGACGAAGTCAGACCAAAAGAGTTTCTTTTTTACCTTTAGCTTTAGGTATGAAACCCTTTTTTTTTAACGTGGGGAAATCCCCATTGATACCCGCGCCGCTACGGGGGTAGCAGCGCGGGTTATGTCGGACTCTTACCGATTAAAACCCCACGGTGTCCACAACCCGCTGTGTCGACGGGCCCCGGGAACGTACTTGGTACTCGTCCGGGCCCCGTCAGCGGCCACTCACCATACGGCGAGCCCTCCCTCGTCCGCGGGTTTAAAGCCCACGGACTTGGCTGCGGGTGTAAAAGGTCCGCAGACTCACAACCGGGTAGGTATGACACCCTAAAAAAAATTATAAAATTTGTGACCTTCCGTTGTTACTAATGTTAATTCTGAATGTAACATTAGTATAATTACTCGTGTTATTTAGAAATAATATAGAATGATGTTATAATGAAATTATTTAGGATAAAATAGCAGCTGAACTCCATGATATTTTCGGTGACTCAGATCGTCCTGTCAAAATGGAAGACTTGACTAAGATGAAGTACATTGAATGTTGCATTAAGGAATCCCTACGTCTCTACCCTCCCGTACATTTCATCAGCCGTAATATAAATCAAACGACTGTTTTAAGTGAGTAATTATTAAACTTAACATTAACAAAACTGTTTTTTTTTAAATATAAACTAGTGTGACTGCGATCTCACCTGATGTAAGTTGGTAATGTCGTGGTCGTGGCTGGAAGCACATAATAAGAACATAACCAAAAAAAAATAACCTAAGTCAGAGAATTCGCCTACGATGGACCTCCTTAAAAACACAAGATTGTAGCCAACTATCGCTACCTGTGAATGGGTGGCGATAGTTGGCTACAATCTTCTGTAAGGTAGATACATCAATTTGTATCCCTATGTTTAAGAGTATCAGTTAGAGTTAGAGTTATCAGTTTTCTAGTTTTTGACTTACCTATTTGCATGTTTTTTTTTTATAAAATCTTTAAAAAAAAAATTGAACCGACTTCAATATCACTGAAAAGTATATAATAATTTAAATATTATTGAAGCTTTGGTGTTAGCTTACCGGCTGTGTATATTTGGCACCAACTTTTTAATGATATTTTCATAATTATATAAAGATTGAACCATCGAAGACCGTAAAATGATCTAGGTAGGTTATGATCACATTATCGTCTACATAGTTTTACATAATTCATGTTTCTTCAGAAAAAAATATCCGGTCGTAATGAAATTTATATTTATATATGGAATCATCACAGCAGTTTACTCTCTTGACAGAAAAAAAAAAACATTGAAATCGGTTCATAATTGTCAGAGTAATGTAATGGAGAACATCAGTTTTATGGTTTTTACCAGATAAATTCCTCCACATCGTTCATGGTCCTCCAGGAAGTTCTTATCCGGTTGTGATAAATTTCATACAGATTCATGACAGTGGTTTCTTCTTTCGAATAAAAAAAGAATCATCGAAATGGGTAAATATTTGCCAGAGTTATGACAAAAAGTCATCTATATAGGCTTTCCTGCAGCTTTCGTGCGCAGTCGCCATTCTTGTTTTTTCAGGAACTACTTATTACTAAGCAATAATTTTTTTATGGGACCCCAATCAATGGATTGAAGAATGGATGGAAGAAAGATTTTTTCAAATCGGTTCATAATTGCCAGTTATGCGCCAATACATAAAAAAAATATATATATACAGACGAATTGAGAACCTCCACCTTTTTTGAAGTCGGTTAAAAAAAAACTACCACCGGATCACAACGTGGCCTCAACTGAGAAGATCCGGCAAGAAACTCAGCGGGCTTGTCGTTTTATCACTTTTTTTTAAACATTGTGTCATGTTACAATTAGATCAGAGCGACAGTGTGTCTTGCCGTTCATAAGATCAAATAAGACGGAAAAAAATTATAAAATACGACGAAAGTTCAACAAACTAAAAAGCCGAAGGGATAGTAGTCGGACCAGTCCCCCCAAGCAGCACCCGCGCACGAGTTGACTCGAGCAGCAGCCATCACTCCCCTCAACCATATTGGAGGGAAGGGGGTGACCCGCCACAACGCCAATTGTAGACGTTAAGTAAATTTTCCTTATCTGCTGATTATGTAAATAATAAATTGATAAACATTTTAGGTAACTACACAATTCCCGCTGGTACCTTTTGTCACATAATGATTTCTGATCTGCATCGATGTGAAGATCTGTTTCCTAATCCAGAGCAGTTTGATCCTGATAGATTCTTGCCAGAAAACAGTGCGGGGCGACATCCCTATGCGTACATACCTTTCAGCGCTGGCCCGAGAAATTGTATAGGTAATTAAATATATTATGATATTGTATGATAAGTACACGGATACTTACATTGATAACGATATAGATATGATTTGTTTTCGAAAGAATAATATTCTATGAATGTAGTAATGGGATTACCACACTCCACGGATTCACAATAAATAGATTGATGCGTCAACATTTGTTAATTGCGCTGAGTCCATCTCAATCCAATATCTTTTATAATATTGTCCACTGCAAGCAGAGTAAATCAATCCGACAGAAACGCATCATACTAAATACATAATAAACAAAATAAGAAAAGTTTAACACTGGTTGACCAACAGACAGAGGGTTTAGACAAGTTTGTCTTTCTACATTACGTAAGGTAAAGAATAGAAAACAAATGTACGAAAATGACAAATCTCTTCGCCAAGTCACGTGAAGAGATATTCTCTAGCATTTCGTATTGCAGTGCAGAATGACAACTTGTCTAGGCCTTCTACAGCTTAATCCGGTAACGTACAACGTAACTAGAGCGTGGTCTAGAAGCATGAAACAGGTGCACAGCGCCTTCAAGTCGTGTGTCCGTTGGAAAATCCTAACGAGCCCTAAATAAGATGTTGGTGCAGTCATCATCATCATCATCAATAGCAGCAGTCAAAAGACGTCCACTGCTAAACAAATGCCTCACTCTTAAAAGGGAGGTGTTTCCATAATCGCCACGCTTGGAAGGCGGCTTGCATCGTAGTATAGGTGGTAGGTAATCTAATAGAAAGATGCTGCTGCCCGTCTTCTCGTTTTCCCTTAGTCGCCTCTTATGTACACCCAACGGGAGGAGATGAAATGGTGCAGTGGAGTAATGTTTTATTATCTTTACAGGTCAAAGGTTCGCTATGATGGAAATGAAGGTGGCGGTTACTCAAGTGATGCGACATTTCTATCTGGTACCCGATACAAAGCCAGAAGATATACAATTTCAAGCTGATTTAGTCTTGAGAAACGATGGACCTGTGCGCGTCAATTTTATTAAGAGACAATAAATGTTTGGAATTTTTAACAAATTTAATACTTACCACCTTCGGTAGCTAGAAGACTAAACCGAACAACTAATTCTGTCTGTTAACGGTTTTTGATAATTTAAATAAATTAATAGTTTAAAAAACTAAAACTACACGTTTTTTATGGACTACTCCAGTAAAGCAATAAATAAATTATTGAAACCGTTCTTTCTTTCTTTCTACCCCGTGTTTTTAATTTATGGACTATATACAAGTGTAAAAGCGTGGGGCGCTTTTTCTCTGTAAATGATTACAAATTATTGTAATATTGAAATGAAACTAATTTTACGGATTATATCGCGGTTTATTTATGATTTTAATTACCTGACGTTTCGAATACTTTACAGCATTAATGGTCACGGGCGGACTGAGGTGGTAGCTGTCCATATGTCATAGTTGTCTTCGGGTACCCTCAGGTCTTCTAATTATTATTGTTAGTCCAATCTACGCAGAAAGAGCATAAAGTATCTTGAGGTTTTGCAGTGGAATGCTTGTCTTTGGATTTGATTATATTTATGACGGGATTCCAAGCTGGTGGTAGCACCCAGCCATCTTCTCTATTGAAATTTGGATGTTTTTTTAATTTCAATAGCCTCACGATAAATCTTTGGCAGGAATCGCTGTTCTTTTACGAGAATTTGTGGTTTGTCAAATCTAATATAATGGCGGGAGCGATCCAGAACATGTTCACATACTGCAGACTTCGTATAGCGTCGATATTTAACGTCAGCAATGTTCTTTTACACGGGTTTTTACTGCTCGCTTTGTTTGCCATATGTATGAGAGCCCATAATCACAATCTAGCTTGTATACTCCTGCATCTTGTAGAGGTACATGGCACTTGACTGATGGTAAAAACTGACTAATCTTCTTTGGTGGCTTGATAAAATCTTTTTAAAAAAAAATTGAACCGACTTCAATATCACTGAAAAGTATAAAATAATTTAAATATTATTGAAGTTGGTGTTAGCGTACCTGCTGTGTATATTTGGCACCAACTTCAATAATATTTAAATTATTTTATACTTTTCAGTGATATTGAAGTCGGTTCAATTTTTTTTTTAAAAGATTTTATTTTAAACTTTTTAGTGATATTTTCATATATAAAGATTGAACCATCGAAAACCGTAAAATTATCTAGGTAGGTTATGATCACATTATCGTCTACATAGTTTTACATAATTCATGTTTCTTCAGAAAATAATATCCGGTCGTAATGAAATTTGCATGGAAACATCATAGTAGTTTACTCTCTCGAATAAAAAAAGAATCATCGAAATCGGTTTATAATTGTCAGAGCAATGTAATGGAGAACATCAGTTTTATGGTTTTTACCAGATAAATTCCTCCACATCGTTCATGGTCCTCCAGGAAGTTCTTATCCGGTTGTAATAAAATTCATACAGATTCAATACAGTGGTTTCTTCTTTCGAATAAAAAAAGAATCATTGAAATTGGTAAATATTTGCCAGAGTTATGACCATTTTTGTCCGACCGAGCGAGTCCGAGCGACTAAAACGTCATCTATATAGGCTTTCTTGCAACTCTCAGTGCGCAGTCACCATTCTTGTTTTTTTAGGAACTACTTATTACTAAGCAATAATTTTTTTATGGGACCCAATCAATGGATTGAAGAATGGATGGAAGAAAGATTTTTTCAAATCGGTTAATAATTGCCAGAGTTATGCGCGAACATACATAAAAAAAAAAAAAAAAAATATATACAGACGAATTGAGAACCTCCTCCTTTTTTGAAGTCGGTTAAAAAATGTTTTAATTGAAGCTCGCTTTAAGATATAGCCAATCTTGTCCCTTGCCTTCTTGTTGTTGTTGTAAATAAACCGCGATATAATCCGTAAAATTAGTTTCATTTCAATGTGTAGTATTCGCGTAAATATCAGAAAGTAAATATAACTCCTTAATACAAATCAAATGAGCCCAAATTCGATGTGTTTATTAATAGCCATTCCAGGGATCCGTCACCCACCTTCCTGTTCCATCATTAGGTCCTAATTAATAGTCAAAGTGAAAAGAACTCTTTAAAACAAATCAAATGAGCCGAAACTCGATATGTTTACTAGTAGCCATCCCAGGGTTCCGTTACCCACCTTCCTGTTCCATCCTTAGGTCCTCATTAATGGTGAAAGTGAAAAGAACTCTTTAAAACATATTAAATTAGCCCAAACTCGATTAGTTTACTAGTAGCCATCCAAGGGTTCCCTTATCAGCTCAATGATACCATATTATTGTATTGTCACCGGTCCTTGATATATGTGCAAAATTTCAAATTATTTTACGTGTAAGCGGGTCAAAATTGCATTGCAATATTCCATTACCATCATACATACATACATACAGATCAACTCAATAAAAGCGTGTTAAAAAAAATTATGCTACTTAGAAGCTAGCTTTCGTTTATTGTTTTTGTAAAATATGCACATTAATTATTTCAGATTCTTCCCTCCCAAACTTTGGACATAAGCCCACCCCCAACCTCCCCTTCTATGTAACCGTATTTTTTTCGACATTTTTAATAATAAGGCAAACATTACGTGACATAAAACGTAATAAAAATCTGTTTTGTAATGTGCAAATGTAGCTGAAATTTCGAGCTCTTTCATACGATACCCCACTGGGTATCGTATGAAAGAGCTCGAAATTTCATAAAAATATTTTTTACAAAAAAAAGAACCGCCTTCAAAATGCAACTAAAAAGCCTGAAATGATTTCTAAGAATTAGTGGTTTTTACATCTACATTGTTGGACTTGGACTACAACATATTATAAATACAGGTTACTATCGCGGCGCCGACTTCGATAGTAATATGTATTTATAATATGTTGTAGTCCAAGTCCAACAATTTAGACGTAATAAAATATTTTTTTTTAAAAATTGAACCGACTTCAATAACACTAAAAAGTATAAAATAATTTAAATATTAAAGAAGTTTGTGTTAGCGTACCTGCTGTGTATATTTGGCACCAACTTCAATAATATTTAAATTATTTTATACTTTTTAGTGTTATTGAAGTCGGTTCAATTTTTTTTTAAATATTTTAGTTTATACTTTTTAGTGATATTTTCATACATAAAGATTGAACCATCGAAGACGGTAAAATTATCTAGGGGGGGTTACGGGTTATGACATCATTATGATTTCACATTATCGTCTACATACTTTTACATAATTCATGTTTCTTCAGAAACTCAGAAACAATTTATCCGATCGTAATGAAATTTGTATGGAATCATCATAGTAGTTTACTCTCTCGAATAAAAAAAGAATCATCGAAATCGGTTCATATTTGTCAGAGAAATGTAAAGGAAAACATCAGTTTTATGGTTTTTACCAGATAAATTCCTCCATATCATTCATGGTCCTCCAGGAAGTTCTTATCCGGTTGTGATAAAATTCGTACAGGTTCATTACAGTGGTTTCTTCTTTAGAATAAAAAAAGAATCATTGAAATTGGTAAATATTTGCCAGAGTTATGACCATTTTTGTCCTTAAAAAGCACCATAAAGTCATCTATATAGGCTTTCTTGCAACTTTCCGGCGCAGTCAACATTCTTGTTTTTTCAGGAACTACTTATTACTAAGCAATATTTTTTTTATGGGACCCAATTAACGGATTAAAGAATGGATGGAAGAAAGATTTTTTCAAATCGGTTCATAATTGCCTGAGTTATGCGCGAACATACATAGAAAAAAATATATATATACAGACGAATTGAGAACCTCCTCCTTTTTTGAAGTCGGTTAAAAACCACTAATCCAAATCCACGAGCCCAAACTCGGCGGATCTACGTTTATTGGTGCAGAGATCCCGTGACAACCTTCCTGCTCCACCATCAGACCCTGATCTCCATTTTTCTAGCAACTACTCGTCGAGAACTCCATAGAGTCCAAATTCGGTAGTTCTACGTTTAGTAGGCACGGCTAGGATAGGATGGATTGTTAATTTTATTACAGAGTTCCGGTGGCCATCTATGGCCTTCTTCATCAGATCCACTTCACCAAATGATACTTTCTGAATGAAAATGCTTGACTAGTTTCTAAAAATACCAAAAATGCTATATGTGTGCCTATCATATTTAAGGAGCTCCCTCAGTTACTCATGGTTCCCATCATCAGAACTTGATTTTGAAAAAAATGGGACCAATCTGGAAGCATATCCTTTCAATTAAAAAAATAATTTTCCAAATCGGTTCGTAAACGACAGAGTTCCGAGGTAACAAACATAAAAAAAGAAACATACAACCGAATTGATAACCTCCTCCTTTTTTTTTAAGTCGGTTAAAAATGAGACTACTATATATCACTAGATAAATCATAAATCTCATTTTGAAATTTCGATGTCAATATAACGGCATCAAAATTTCTAGCCCAACCTCATCACAAATGAGACAGAGATTTTATTTTCTCATTTGTGACTAGCAGTACCCGCGGCTTCGCACGCGTTATACCCATTGAGTGGCTAAGAGTCCTGATTGGTGCTTAGGAGCAGTTTCAACCCCAGGATTGGCTCGATTCAACTCGATGGAAGTCGACCCAACTCAATCCCATTCCCTCTCTATTATATTTGTTGTATAATTGGTCTCGGTAATCACCGGAACGCACTTCTACCTTGGTGGATCCATTATATACGCAATAGTGCATGCGCCGTGCCTAACCCATACTCTGCTGCTGCCGTGTCAAAAAGTTACTTATGAGTCGCCAGGATTGCGCCAGTTTAGAGCTGTGTATAATCATTTGGTGAAGGATAGACTTCTCCCAAATAATTCTACCTGCGTCTTGCAAGAGCATCACAGCTGGCTGCACAATATAAATATTAATGACTTGTCTCTGCATCATCCTAAGGTAGACTGGTAGAGTATCCCTCTGGCATTAAGTCCTCCTGTGTACTATTTTGGTGCCTATAGAATAAACAAATACGTAGATTGACTCTTTTCCACCTTTATGATTCTGCAAGTATCTACAGTACTTAGTCGCATGCTATGTATATTTACTTGTTAGTATTAAGTACCTATGTTATTATACCATTTCAAATATCCATAAGCAAGCAAATACTATAGACATATTAATTTGCATTTGAGAACAATAATAAGTTTATTCAGCGGCTCCATACTGACAAAAATACTTTGCCTACCCTAGGATTTCTCTAAACAGTCTTAATTTTAAAAAATCTTAGTTTGGACATGAATTAACGTAATTTTTTTTTATGTAAATGGATATGTTGGTAATATTGGTTAATTTAAGGATATTTGTGCAGGAACACGAACAAATAGCATAAAGCATAAACAACTCGCAGATATTTTTGCCTGCTTTCAGTGCACGCCACTGGTTAAAATAGGTGAAACAAGCCGAATACATTTTTTTGCCTACCCTCCGTGCACGCCACTGCCGTTAACATAGCTAAGTTACATCAAAAGCCATGCTGTGGTTTTCCGCATTATACCTAAAAATGAACAAAACGTTGATATCCTATCCTGCAGAAACTTTTCGGGGTAAAAGTATCCTAAATCTTGGCTTATGATATCCATTCAGTAGTTTCCACGTGATGCGCGCACCGTACAGCCAGACAGACAAAATTCCAAACATTGCTGTCGAACCAAACATTGCTGCCCCAAGTCATTACCATCACCAGCAGCCGAAACACGTCCACTGCTGTATAAAGGCCTCCCCTTTAGAAAGGAGGGGTTGCCATAATCCCAGCGCTTGGCAGGCGTCTTGGGGATCGCAGTATATAGAAAGACGCCGCTGATCGTCTTCGTGTTTTCCCTTAGTTGCCTCTTACGGTCACTCAACGGGAGGAGATGGGAGGGTGGTATTCTTACCCGGACACCCCACGGGTAATGAAACCCTTGAGAAAGTTTCAAAAATTTTTTTATGTACTGAGGCGACCCATTTAGTTTTTCGTGATATTTAAAGTTAGAAGTCGTATATTTAGTTTGACTCTAACTTTACTATCAAGCCTAGGAACAAAAGACTCTGATGCAGATTGGGCTGAATAAGATACAATGTTAACGGCGGCCGATTATTTTATAATAACGGCTGCGGAAGAACAGGTTTCTAAAAATGTTTAGGTAATTCGTTAATACTTTAGTTATCATCGTGGTATAGGTACGTAAGCAGATGGTGGGGCTCTCATGTCTAGCTGTAATCACTGCTTGGCAAACGATCAGTTGGTTAAGCAATGTCAGGCAAGGTCAATCCATAGATGGGTGACCGTCTAGTGGCATTTGAACTGATCGTCTCCGTGCTTTGGAGGACATTAAAAGACGGTTCCGGTTGTTGCACACAGCGGTCGGTAGCCAAATCATAGGTCTACGGCACCTTACACAACTCTGCTGACACCAGCTTGGCCAATAACCAGATCTCAGACATTAGACGATGACATACACACGACGTACAATTAGCATTTTGAAAATATGATACTAAATTATTCGTAAACATACTGGACATCCAACTAACCTTGACCCCTTTGCAAGCGGCTGCCTACGATGGGAGGTTCAAGCTATATCTCTAGATCTACTTGACCGATTTCGATAAAACATGCACTATCTTCTAAATTGGGATAGCAGCTACTTCACTGTATAAAGTGCACTGGTATGCATTCAGCCATTTTCCAGTGATGAGGTAACAAACAGGCCGTCAGACAGACATTTTAAAAATAGTTGATATGTGTTCTGTTGCTTATTTCTAACCTCTCTGGGATAATTTTGGTGGAAAAATATTCAATGTACAGACTTTTCGACCTCTACTGTTTTATTATAGTTTACACGAGGTCGAGTTAGCAATCTTTAAAACTGTTCTTAATTTAAGATCGATAGCATTAGTGGTTGCTGAAAATATCGGTGCGACAAATTTCTCTTTTAGGTATAATCTCACTATAACCTTAAAAAGATCTTTGTCAATCTTAATCACAAAGTTGTTAATGTTAACTTTCTTCAACACTATTTGTTCCGGTATAAGGTAAGCGTCCACATCCACACCGTAAGCATCGGACGCGTCGCATCAAACGACTCGTAGTATTCTTTCTATAGAAAGTCATACAAGTGCGCCCACTACATGAATCTGCTCATCAGCAGTACCGACGATTCGCCGCGCCGTTGCTACGAGGGATAACTTATGCGTGCAAATGACATCATACGGAGCCATCTTTTTAGCTTTCTTCCCCTCACAAATATATTCCGATTGTCTGCTAGCAACGAAAATTCGAATGAAAGTGGCGTCAGGAATCCATTTACTGGTGGTTGCGTTGGCAAATGTGATCGCTAACAATACAGTAAACACATTGTCAAAAACTAATCCGTTTGATGCGATGCTTCCGATTCTTACGATGCGGTCATGTGGACGCTTGCCTTTATGCTTCGTCGCATATGAAAAATATTAATAGAAAGTAATCGGCACAAAAATTACGACAGTTAAACAATATGTATGTAACCTATGGGGAAGGAAGGTTCAGCGGAACCGGAAGACGCAGCGTAGGCAGGTCTACTAAATGGACCGACGACAGTCTGCAGGTCGCAACCGGTGCATGCATTTGCATGCACCGGCAATAGCCAATTTTCGTGTATTGAGGCGTTCAAAGGAGGAGGCTTACTTACGTGCAGCATGTCTTCCGGCTGATAATGACATAAATTATTTAAAAAAGACTTTTATGTTCTCACATTTGGTAAACAATTCTTAGGGGAGAGGTGGCATGAAAGGGGCATTTATGTTGTGAAGGCTCTAGTAAACGACTGAGATGATATTAAATAGGTTGGGCCTGAAAGAGATGACAACATTACTATTGAAATGAAATCCAATAAACTATCTTTCTATATTCTTAATTGTATATTTTCGTAGTTTTCAAATATGTGGATTATGTCCCTTGCATAAATGCATTGTATTGAAAGGGACGCAATAATTCAAGAAAAGGACAGTATATAATATCTTTGGAAGATTTCCCCGGCGTCAAAAAAAAAAGGTACGAATGGATGTACATCGGGGTTGCACCGTAACAGAAATAGGAAATAGTGTCGTCTCGAGACGATTTTTATTTTGTCGGTAATTTGAATTGTCGCTTTCAATACGTGTCCCTTTTATGCCACCTCTCCCCTACAATTTTTTTTTGGTTCGTAGTTATAATAATAATAATTACCATTTAATTCTAAAAAGGACCTATACGTGTTGGATTCATCCCCACGTAAGCCTAAAAAAATCGGGTCGGCAGAGCCTGTACTATGGAAACGAATATACTTACATTTTTTTTGTTAATAGATACATACCTACTTAAATAGATAAATAACACCCAGACACTTGCCAGGAATCGAACCCACGAGCTATTGGATAGCAGCCAGGGTGTCTAACCATTAGACCAACAGGCCCGCCACAATATTTCAGTCATAGGATATACATATGACTGAAATTATTGTTATTATTGTTATTGTTGTTATATATATATATAGTACTAACAATGATATCAGTTTAAAAATAGTATCATTGAATACCAACTTTTCTTTTTGATATGTAGTAGAATAAATACACACTCACGCACACAATCACACACATTTTCACACACACACTCACAACATATAATTAATCATACTCTCTATGGCAATTGGCTGTTTCAGTTATGAATACTAATTCTGGACTCACTAATCATTTTCTTTCTCTTTATGTATGCAGCCTTAGTTAAACATAGTCTCTGACTAAATATTGTATAAATTGTAAAACCTGAATTGGGTGTAAGATTTACATGTATGTCTACGTTAACTACTATGTGTAAGAGCTGTGGTTTTTGTAATAAACATAAAATAAAATTAAAATAAAATTATTAACGAAATAATACAAAGTGCGGACAATTCAATGCGCGTCTGCATGACGGATAAAAATGCTGAAGATCGCTGTAGGAACCTATGCTAATATTATTTGCATTACACAAGCAGAGGTTAAATATGCATCATGTTGTATGTCTTAATATAATTAATCATATTTTATTCCATTATCACTTTACTTATACTAAGAGTATTATACTTAGGTACTATAAATGAGAAATAAAATATTCAAAACATTAGCAGACTTAGTGGTCGGCCACACTGCAGGCCTAGCGCGGCGGCGGCGGCGGGCGCGAAATATCAAACATATGGATCCGCCGCTTGCGGCCACACTGAAGTGACTTAGGCGGGAGCCTAGCGCGACCGGCTTGAGCGAGTTAGCGGGCGTACTTTTCAAACGTTCCTATCCGCTCGTTCTGGCCACACTGCGGGCCTAGTCAACAAGCGACCGATCGCGCGGCTGGCGGGGTATCAAACCATTTCGGTCTTGTCGCTCGTTTTAAGTGTTTTTTTACTATAAATAACTTTAAATACATGTATAAAAAAGGTTTTTTTGGACATTTGAAATTGTAAGTGTATAATATGTATATTGTTGATGTTCCTTAATAAATAAAATATACTTTTTTGACTACAATTTCAATTCTTAATATATATTTTTTTTAATCTCCATTCATTTAACTGTTTTTAGTTATTTCGTGCGCATCCAGCACACCATCTCTTATGATCAACGCCTCCCATCTCAGGATTGGCCTATCCAGTAAAAAATACAGAATCCTCATAAAAGGTTTGCGACACCTGCAATAAGTGTTATCGCCACAACAGCCCGCGCGGCACTGTGGCCACCCTGCGCGCCCGCCGCCGCGCCCGCGCTAGGCTCAAGTCACCGCGCGTTCACTGTGGCCAACCACAATCAGTGTGATATCTGAACTGTCGCGACATAGACGTGTCTGAAACATGTGGGCGTATCTACTGTGTATTATATTATTTTTATGTTGCATTCACATCATATTTAATTACAATGAGCGTGCTAGGATGTTTTCGAAAATTCCAGGACCAAAACTGGACTTTATTGTTGGAAACAGTTTGACTGTGATGCGTTCACCAGGTACCTACAGATTTTTACTATTGTAGTCAACTCAAAAACTAAAAAATAGTTTATTTCAAATAGGCTTAACTTAGCACTTTTGGAAGGTCAGGTGTTTATTTAAAAAAAAAAAGCTACCATCGCGGCCTCAACTGAGAAGATCCGGCAAGAAACTCAGCGGGCTTGTCATGTTTTCACTTTTTTAAACAGTGTGTCATGTTACAATTAGATCAGAGCGACATTGGTGCCGATTCTGTTGTCACCACTAGACTAAACTAGACTAAATTTTAGTTTAGTGGTGTCAAACGATGTTTAAGTGCTTAATTTGATTTCGACAGCTACTAAATTGAGTTGATAGTGAGGTTTTCATTGGTCAAATTATGTTACTAAAATAATTCTCCGGCTACGATACCTAAATTAATTTTAATATTATTTTATTTTATTTAATATTTCGAATTTTAATATTTCTTTAAATATTAATTTAAATAGTTTTTTTAATATATTTATCTTAATATTTATTTTAATATTTAATCATATTTAATATTTAATATTTTTTAAATTTATCTTAATATTAATATCAATATTAAAAAAAAATATTAATATTTTAAATATTTATTTTAATATTTATTTTAATATTTAATATTTATTTTATTTTAATATTTTATTTATTTATTAATATTTATTATTAAAACATATTCAATATTTGGTATTTTAATATTTATTTTATTTATTTTAATATTTATTAAAATATTTTTTTTACATTGAAATGAAACTAATTTTACGGATTATATACCCTAAGACAACTATGACATATGGACAGCTACCACCTCAGTCCGCCCGTGACCATGAATGCTGTAAAGTATTCGAAACGTCGGGAAATTAAAATCAAAAATAAACCGCGATATAATCCGTAAAATTAGTTTCATTTCAATGTGTAATATTCGCGTAAGTATCAGAAATCATTATATTTTTTTTAAGTATTTATCTTATTATTTATTTTAATAAATAATAATACCAGCCCTTGTTAATGTCCCACTGCTGGGCACGGGCCTCCTTTCAAGAAGAAAGGGCTTAGGCCATAGTTAGTCCACCACGCTGGCCAAGTGCGGGTTGGCGGACTTCACACGTCATTCGAAAGCTAGTTAGGCTTTCTCAGAAATGCAGGTTTCCTCACGATGTTTTCCTTCACCGAAAGCTAGTTACAATTGCATAAAGACGATTCGCACATGATTCACTAAAGAAATGAGAGGCAAGCACTCGCCCACTGAGCTGTTACTGCTCTAAAAAAAACGGTTAATATCAAACTATACTGGCCATTTTTCATTTACTATGTTATATAAATTATCAAACAAAATAATGTCCTACGGACTAGCCGTAGGACATTATTTTTAAAAGAATCATTCGAAAGCTAGTTAGGCTTTCTCAGACATGCAGGTTTCCTCACGATGTTTTCCTTCACCGAAAGCTAGTAACAATCGCACAAAGACGATTCGCACATGATTATTTAAAGAAATCAGAGGTGCGAGCCGGGGATCGAACCTGCGCACCTTGTTTCCAAGGCAAGCGCTCGCCCACTGAGCTGTTACAGCTTATTATTTATTTTAATATTTAATAATATTTGTTTAATTTTAATATATTTTTAAAATATTTATGTAAGTATTTAATTATTATTTAATTTTAATATATTTCGGAGTAAAGACTCCGCGGCACATTAAACATAACGTGACGTCAGTTATGCTGACGTCACTGATACAAAGGTTACTCATTCTGTGTCACTGATACAAAGGTTACTCATACTGTCACACTGATAGGCAACTATAAAATATGAGGACTTCCCCGAGTGGTCTCCGCCAGCCCCTACAACCACACCAACGCCAGCCTTAAACCATCATTAGGGTCACTATTATAAGTAGGATCACTATCATCATCACATAAGAATTGACACATAAGTAATTCAAACTGGACGTTACCGTCCCACTCACCCTGTTATAGTCGTCAAACCTTTTTGTGAGTACGTTCCACGATATCCGACCCCGGACAGCACCTCCAGGAAAATCTAAACACTAAATCAACAAGTATTTTCACAATCACCACAAACTTACAACCGATGATTACTAAACAATATTGGTCCGAACGCTCCGATGATCTAAGCAACACTATGCCACGATCCAGTCTGTCGCGTTGTATATATATTATATCGAAACTCACTTTCGTGAAAACTACCCTCAAAAACTACCTTCAATAATTATTATTTATGCAAAACTACCTTCATCAATCACTATTAATCCATTAAAGTAACAAGCAATTGAATTACCAGAATAATCCGAACAATGACAACCGAAACCCCAATAATAAAGGGCTAGCGTCACCTTCCACCGGAGACTCTACCGTCTCCACCCCGTTATATATTTTTAAAATATTTATTTTAATATTTAATAGTGTTTATTTTATTATAATTTTTTTTTTATTTATTAATAATAAACATTGAATATTTAGTATTTTAATATTTATTTTATTATTTATATTAATATTTATTCTAATATTTATTTTAATATTAATTTTAATTTTTATATCATTCTATTTTAGTCTATTCTATTTTATTTTAGTCGACGTCTTTTAGATACCGACTATTTTAATCTAATTTTAGTTTGAAGTTTCTAATATTAGACATAAATGACGTAAACTGTGCACAACAAAATAGCAAAATACGTTTAAAACTAAGTTGAGTAACTAAAACCATCAAACAACCATCATATTCCATCAAACTATACCTAATTTAGTTTAATTCATATATCTCTGAATAGGAAGGACACGACTAAACTAAAATGTAGTCTAGTTTAGTCTAGTGTGTGACAACAGAATCGGCACCAGTGTGTCTTGCCGTTCAAAAGATCAAATAAGACAGAAAAAAATAATAAAATACGACGAAAGTACAACAAACTAAAAAGCCAAAGGCATAGTAGTCAGTAGCGCACGAGTTGACACGAGCAGCAGCCATCATTCCCCTCAACCATATTGGAGGGAAGGGGGTGACCCGCCACACGAAGCCGCCACAAGCAAAGACTTTTCGATGGCGAGCATGACCGATCTAAAATCACAGTGGCACACGTCTAACATTTAACGTCTACTACGTTAAATGTTAGACGATACGATACGATACTTTCACTTAATATTGATAATAGCTAAGCGTACACGGACCTTAGAGGAGATACCACTGGAGATAACATGATGCGCTAACCCCTCTGCCAAATTTTGTTCATATGGTCAGGTCATTCTTTATTTGTGTGCGTATCTTTTTGAATGTGTTGCGAGTTTATTATAGTGTGGGTATGCGTGAAATTGTACCTGTGTGTGTTTACTTCGCCTCCCGCACCCCGCAAAAATGCGATGAAAAATTTGTACGGCGAATCGACGCGATACTAGCTCCATTCTAATTACTCTGAGACACGGACGGATCTGCCCAACAGATCTATCTGCCTGACAGTTATGCCTGACGGACAGAACTTCTGGTGTATGGTGAGAACAGGCACAGATTTGCATGCCTGATGCCTGCCCGCTGTCCGTGCTCAAAACCAGATCGAGCACGGGGCAGCCAGATCCGCGCATCCAACTAGGACCAAGGCTAAGGCGGAGAAAGGACATACTTATGCAAACACGGACCAATCAAACCACTGCTAAAACTGACTTAAGTACACAAAGCATATAAAGTGTGTTCTCTAAAAACCCAATAGGGCACGGGCCTCCCCTCCAGATGAAGGGGATTAGGCCATAGTCCACTATGCTGGCCAAGTACGGGTTGGCGGACTTCACACGTCATTCAAAAAGCTAGTTACGCTTTCTCAGAAATGCAGGTTTCCTCACGATGTTTTCCTTCACCGAAAGCTAGTTACAATCGCACAAAGACGATTCGCACATGATTCACTAAAGAAATGAGAGGCAAGCACTCGCCCACTGAGCTGTTACTGCTCTCAAAAAAAAAACGGTTAATATCAAACTAAACTGGCCATTTTTTTTTATTTACTTTGTTATATAAATTATCAACAATTCCGTACTAAGGACATTATATCTAAAAAAACTGCTTCTTTTTGCTCGAATGCTCCAGGAGGAGGATTATGTTTTTCGAGAGTATGTATGTACATATGTATGTATATGTACATACATATTTCTTTGGCACGGCATAACCTTAACAGCAACAGTTGATAGATTTTGACTTATAATATGTCTTTAGATTCGTCTCAGTTGTGGGAGTGACATAGGCTCACAGATTTTGGATTTTTCACTTGCATAGGCTAGGTATATATTTTTTTTTAAAGTTAGTCGCCGTCAGACGCCTGCGTGTATTTGAAATTTTGAGAATAACGCGAAAATGATTGGTGGCGTAGTAAAGTAACAAAGTATAGCAAAATAAGTAGTAGCAAAGTATATTTAAGCAATTTCATTTTTGATGGACTTCAAAATATGCAAAATATTATTTTAGTTGAACTCATGAAATTGGGAAGAGAATATGCAATGAGATGGAATGGAATATACAGAATTTGGATATTCCCATTAGCAGCAGTTTGTATCTATAATCCAAATGACATTGAGGTATGGTATATATTTATACATTAACTTTCGAACGGGAGAACGCACTGTTTGTGGTGGTATTTTTTTTCAGATAATATTATCAAGTATGAAATACAATGAAAAGAGTATGATCTATAATATACTGAAGCCGTGGCTACGAGATGGACTGCTACTTAGCAAAGGTACGTCAACACACATACATACACAAACGGTAATTGTGTAACATTCATGAGGAGATTGACTATTGCTTGTTTCCTTATGCAAGAAACATATCCAGGACGAGTACTCTGAAAAAATACTACCGCATTTACATTGAGCCCCTCCCGCTGCCACTCGGGCTGCCGTCAAAACTTCCCTAAATACTTCTGTGGGAGTAGCAAGAGAAGTGAGTGATTACATTGCCGCTTCATACTTCTATCGCGTTGGACCGTGGACAATGGTGGACGTGAAAATTGTTGCGTCTTTAGCACTCTTAAGTGGTCAGTTCAGTGGAAACTTTTGACCTATGTAGTAGATGAAGAAATTACTGAGTTCAAGGGATTCCATAGCCAAATATGTATAATGCAATGTAATAATGTATCGCAATCCCTGAAACTATGTATTCTGCTCGATCTCGATACTGACTTCGAGCAGACTTAATTTCACTACTTTTTATTGTAGGTTAATTTTTAATATTATTTAATCTTATTATAATTCTGAGTCTGAAAGTTAAGTTTAAGAGGCTATTGACCTCCAGACAGACATTAAGTTATGAACAAACGGAGTAGATATGATATAATGTAGGATGCGACTTCTTGGTCCTTTTACCCTATTTGTTTCAAAAACACTTGGCATACAAATTGTGGTGTACCACTCAGCATTAACTGTATTTTGTTCTTCAAATGGGATCGTGCAGACAGGACCCGACCGGGAGAAAAGAAATCACAATCACTTTTTTTGCCTTCGTTTTTCGCCTGCCTCAATTGTTGGTCTCCTATAACCTAATGATTTCTGATATTTACGCGAATATTACACATTTAAATGAAACTAATTTTACGGATTATATCGCGGTTTATTTTTGATTTTAATTTCCCGACGTTTCGAATACTTTACAGCATTCATGGCCACGGGCGGACTGAGGTGGTAGCTGTCCATATGTCATAGTCAGGTCTTCTAATTATTATTTTTAGTCCGATCTACGCAGAAAGAGCTTACAGTATCTTGAGGTCTTGCAGTGGAATGCTTGTCTTTGGATTTGACTATGTTTATCACGGGATCCTAAGCTGGTGATGGTGGTCACCTATAACCTTCAAACACCCATACAGAAGACTGTTGTTTTTTTTCCGACATGTAACTATATTAGAGGAAAGTCACCAAATATGGAATAGTACCCAAATATGGGATTCCTTAATTTTTCAAAAAATATAAGTTTTACAATACACGACCATCTTCTATTTCATTCGGTCGCTTTACTACCGCACTCACACCATCGTGGATATACTGGCACCGCTACATGTGTGGCAATCGTGTTTTGTTTTGTTGTCACGCAGAACATTTTAAAGGTATTTATTAAATGAGTATTACCAGTTATTATGTATGTATACATAAGTGTTATACTATTGAGTACATCGATAATAGGTTTATCTTAACATTTTATGACCAGTAATCAAAATATTGAGCCTTGAAAAAAAAAAAAATCTACGAGTTTGATCTGGTATAAAAATCCAAATACGGACCAGTCGTTATCCAGTTTGATGAAAGCAGTGAATATGATGAGTTGAAGGACCAAGTATCTCCTGACTCTGCTGATACAGAATGTATGTTCTGAATGAGACTTTTTTCCATGGATAAAAGTGGAGAAAGATGGATTAAGTGCATAATGTGTTGGCTCTGGGCACATTATGATTGTGCTGGCCCAGTGTTTGGTATCTACTTGGATCCGTGTGTGGATTGTCCCAAGATATTATTATTATTATTATTATCTGTGACTTTTGCAAGTGACGGTCACAGATCCAAGTGTTGAATGAAGTTAAGCAACTTCTTTCATTTATCATAATATTTTGTTTAAATTTATTTGATCTCATAGATATTTGTGTCTATTTTTGTCATTGATTTGATGATATATGGTTATATTCCATATATGGGTACCTATTCCATATATGGTTACTCATTTGTGATTTTGTTTTTTGTGTTAAATTTTAATTTGATACTTAATATATTTGATAAAAGGCTGTTAATTACTACATATAAATGTATGCCTGATTAGTAATAACATTAAACTATTTTCTTTTCTTTGTAGTTTTTTTTTTAAATCCCTAAAACAAAATGGTATTCCATATTTGGTGACTTTCCTCTATCCATGCTTCATCTCTTGTCACAATATCATACACAGCATTTGAACGTCCGTGATCGTACTTTAACCACATTTTTTTATACCAATCAACACGAGTCCGTTTTTGTTCTTGTTCTGTGAGTTCATGAGGAATCCAGTGGCAACAAAGTTATCTAACTTTTAGATGTTGATATAAAATCTTTTAAATTTGACTCATACCAATGCCCAAATGTCCTCGAATCTCCTCATAGATGATACGTGAGTTTTCTTCAAATAGTTGCGTGATAGTAGGTAGCCTCATTTTCTTCAGTGATCGCAGTTGAGGGGGAAACCTTCACGAATTTCATCATGGAGAAAAACTTGGCCACGATCAAATTCTGCGTACCAACGCCTTACGGGTCTAAAATGAGGTGCTACCCTCCCAAAAGGATTTTAAAGATGAGCAGTGCAGTCTTGCGGAATCAGTAAACTTTTAAAATCATAATCGACTAACGACTGACGACGAACTCCAACTTGTATAAGGACGACCTTGCTCCGAGGAGAATAATAGAAGATATCATCACAGAATATAAATCACTTTTATTACAACACACTTTGTACACTGAATATACAGGACTACAATAAATTAGATAAATCAGATTCACAATAAACAGTTACTTCCAACTCTTAACAGTCTCGTGGTTGACACTCGAATTCCCTCACAATACCACCGACCATGCTTTTTATCAGAAAAATCCCTACCCGAAAACGAAACCCCGAAAACGAAACCCCCAAAACGACTCGCCACGACCAATCACAGCCCGCATCAGTTCTCTTTAATGCGGCCCCGTGATTGGCCGGCGGCGGCGCGACGAATCAATTGCAGAGTCTATGACTAACTTCCGCTTCTGTCAGTACTCGAAAAGTAGTTACCAGTATATTAAAATATTAAACAATGAATAAAGAATTAAATAATTTGCGATAAATCTCTACAAAATTGCAAACCCTAACAATCGACCATCCTGACGACGTGTGCGTCCCCGCACACGACCCAGGTGGAAACCCTAACAATCGGTATCGAGTACATGGTCAGCAGCACGAAAGTCCCCAAATACTATAACCATTACATGAATTAACAATTAAACATTCTAATACAATCAATTAAACATCAACAATTTGTACATCATTTAAATATTTTACATTACAATAAACTTCGTTAGTTATTAGATAATTAATTCCATTCCTTTTATTTTATTAAAAACAAATGTATCATCAATATAATTGCTGTTAGGAAAACTGTACACTTGTATAATATTGTAAACATCTAGTTATCCATTCTATTCTAATTTATTAGACAACGAATTGAAATCACATCGAAATATCAATATGTACATATATGGACTTACTCAGGTCTACGAAAGACTGGTGACTGGCACACCAGCGCAAGCCGATCGATTGCTTCACACGGCGCAGGTGAGTCTATTTAATGGCATTGGGATCGAATCGAGTCCATGAGGACTGCCCAACTACCATTTCAAAATAATATAGACACCGACTGGCGGATATACAAGCCGATCGATTACTTGATACCGCACAGTGGCACAATGCATCGTGGTGGCTCACACAAGCCGATCGATTACTTGTGGAGACGCACCATCGTGGCACCGAACGTATCAAACCATGGCACGATCGATTCGATACCATGCATGACCGGCCGACTACCAATTCGAAACACCAACTGGCGGCACAAGCCGATCGATTACTTGATACCGCACAGTGGGTCGATGCATTGTGGTGGCTCACACAAGCCGATCGATTACTTGTGGAGACGCACCGTCGTGGCACCGAACGTATCAAAACATGGCACGATCGATTCGATACCATGCATGACCGCCCGACTACCAATTCGAAATCAGATTAAAACCAACGGCGTGCACAAGCCGATCGATTACTTGCGACGGCGTAGTGGGTCGATGCGCACAAACCGATCGATTGCTTGCGATTTATCTGGAAAGATACAAAAGACCTTCTGTAGCAACATTACTCTTAACATCTCAAATTATACACACAAAATTATGGATTCAAATTAATCACCATCATTACTATTCTACTACATTAGCTTTAGATTCATTTTCGTGAACTTCTATTGAACTTATGTGGCTCAAAGGCCTGTAGTTCATACTTTTGTTTTGCATGCGTGCTGCTAAACCGCAAAACATTAATGTCTTGATAGGGTTCTATAAACATGGACATAAGCTTTTTGCTTTGCCCATCACTGTTAATGCAGGGTTTATATTTCTGTCTTATCTTACCTATCTTGAACCCCACTGCGAATAACAGACCGCTATTAAGGAGTTTTTGATCGACTATCAAGTATCACGTTAAGAATGAGCTTTGACCCCATTCATGCTGCCACCAAATAACACCTCTGAATACACCTATGTTTTATTTTAACGTTGTTAAGTATCCAGCGAACCCTCCCCAAAAGCCTATCTCAATCTTTCTCATCATGTTAGTGCGTTTAGCGATTCAAGGATAGTACGATTGAATCAACAACCATCAACACCGACTAAACAGTGTTTAAAACCTTTTTAAAAGCAAATCTTGTGAAAGCATGTGATGCAGAATAACTACAGTGATCGCTTGCCAAGCGATCCCCTGATCGACCCTAATTGTGTAAATTATAATCTTCAAAAACGAACACAGATTGTTTGTTTTCTTGACAGGTATAATCAATCAAGTAAACACACCCACAACTACAAGTAGGTGCGTATAACCTTACATAGATCTTACGAAGGGCCTAAGGTGGTTCAACATACAAATCATGAAACGGCACCACTATTTTTGTTTTTGCGACATTGTGGAGTAATCCCTCATTCGCTTTTAAATTATGTAGCTTTAAGCTACCAATTTAATAAATAACCACCTTGTACATATTATGGAATGCAATAAACGATATGAATATATTAATTTTAACATTGTTTTCTGACTGACGAACCAGAATTGTCTGTTCTAAGGTCTTCTTTTGACACTGAAATGTTCAATGTCGCCGTGGTTCATACGACACAGTTGTCACCCCTCGGAACTACCCATCGAATACTGCTTTTATTACCATGTAAATAACTTAATACTTGACAGTCTTTTAAAACGTAATTATTTATGTAATTTAGGCACTTTTCATCACAATCGCTGTTAATACTTTTGATTCTACAGATTTGTCTCCCAGTTGGACAGTGCAACCAGTAGTCATTAAATATTGTTATTACACTTAGAAATTGGTCATTGACGGCTACGGGATTTCGCGGTAGCTTATTTGGCGACATGACCCACTTTTGAACCAGTCCTATGTTACAGAACAATCGAACTCTTGCAAAGTTTACACATACAGCCACCCCCACTAGAGATTCTCAGAATTAACCCCGGTACAGAAATGTGGAATGCAGTTCACTGACCGGTAATTATTAAAATACCGTACCTAGCAGATAACCCTAAACTTTCGCAGAAGGAAAATAACAGCTAAACTTTATAACTGAGTAGAGGTTCTTCGCTTCTGCTAAAGTCTGTGATGTAGTATAGTAAGCGACGATATGCTTGCTCTGCTCAGAAATTGGAACCCAGCTATCAACCCAACTTATTGTAGCAGTGCATGCTAGACGTAGAGCCAGCACCGAATTAGACGTAGAGCCTAACGCTGCTGGGATCCGTACTCACTATCGAATTTCTGCTCAACGTAGAGCTGACCGTTAAACTATTAGACCTTAAGTAGTTTCACTGAAAACCATAACCCTCGTGACGGTCAGTGGCGTGCACTGAAAGCAGGCAAAAATATCTGCGAGTTGTTTTTGCTTTATGCTATTTGTTCGTGTTCCAGCACAAATATCCTTAAATTAACCAATATTACCAACATATCCATTTACATAAAAAAAAAATTCGTTAATTCACGTCCAAACTAAGATTTTTTAAAATTAAGACTTTTTAGAGAAATCCTAGGGTAGGCAAAGTATTTTTGTCAGTATGGAGCCGCTGAATAAACTTATTAATGTTCTCAAATGCAAATTAATATGTCTATAGTATTTGCTTGCATATCGATATTTGAAATGGTATAATATCATACATAAAATAGGTGAAATAAGCCGAATACAATTTTTTGCCTACCCTCTGTGCACGCCACTGGTGACGGTAGTGCTGCTTAAGCAAATTTATTGAACACGAAAACGTGACAAGCCGCTGTCGTAGCATCGAGCTCGAGCCCTTGCTGCTTAGAGAACAGCACTACGGATAATACCGATGACAGGCCTGTTCAGCAAGTAGAGGTATCTAGTCTTCAATGACAGGAATAAGATAGTTTCAAGTTAACAGCTGATAATCAATGCACATTCTAAATGAACCATCCCTTTTACGAACAAGCAAACTAAGACTAGTTTGAGACGGGCTAACTATTCCGGGATACAACATTTTCTAATAGACGTTGCTAATTTTCAGACACATTTTTTTTTTCCAACGAAATATTATAATGCTGTGATTGTGACTACATTTGACGGTAGTCCCGTTATGGCCTTGTCCGAAAATTGCACTATTCTCACGACAAAATACAAAATCTATTAAGATCCGACAAATGGCTGATGATGGTACTATCACAACATCAACACGTCCGCACTTAGCTTGATAAGAGTACTTTAGACATGTATTACTGTTTCTACTCTCTTTCATGTGTACTATTCGGGTGCAATGTGTTTTTTTTTTTTCAATACTTCTACTAAATGGTAGATAAATCAGCCAATACCGTGGCTGCACCGTACAACCCAAAGACATCGACTGATCAAGCTGTAAGGGAACATTCACTCATTTGTCAAACTCAGGTTAAGGAGAATTTATTACCTACATCAAGAAATTGCAACTGAGTCAAGTTTTTATAAGCGATTAATGTTCGTGCGCTTCCGCTGAAGCCGCATCAACACTGGCTTGTCTTACATGCATTCACCACCCCCTGATACAACTTGGGCAGTAACGTCTATGCATAGTTGAGGTGATAACATACCCAGACTTAACAAAGGACCATGCTCATAGTATGGAGCTGAAAGTCAGCAATGCAATGCCCAAATTGCACTCTATGTCATAACTTTTTAACAGTATTTATATGATATCTAGATTTAATGTTATTTATAGCACCGGTTCAAAAGATATTGGACATTAAACATGATAACTTCCTACTGGTTTTTTTTTTTACATTTTATCGTTCACAGACAGCATTGCTATTAGTTTTTCACTAGGAACTTCATGATCATCACATAAGCTAAGTCAGATCAGTGTTCTTTTATATACTTATCTGTATGTTATCAGATAAACATGTCAGTTATTTAGAATTATCTAATCTGTCTCCATTGTATAATGTCAATATGTATGTGAAAACAATTTGGTTAGATACACTGGTACCGCAATGTTAACAAGAACGTCTTATTATTTTTTTATATCTAGTGCTTCATATGATTTAAAATTAACAACATAATTCTAGTTTTTATTTATTAGAGCAATCTTATAATATACTTTATCTGGGCATTTATGGGGCACAGATGGGCATTGTCCTTTGTAAAACCGATGAGAGATGATTAGACAAAGTCCTAATTTTTGTACAACATATCCATTCGTTAAAGTGGAGTCACTGCCAAAGGGTACAAAGGCCGTGAAGAGTCCTATTTTCCGTACTTCATTCATAAATTTTGAGTAACGGCTCGGCTATTCTGACTTAATTAAACCTATACATGTCGCTTTTTGCAATGCATTTTAATAGAAAAAGGATAGCACCAGTAATTCATACTGGTGAACGCATACTGGTGAACTCATACTGGTGAACTCATACTGGTGAACTCATACGGGTGAACCCATACGGGTGAACCCATACGGGTGAACCCATACTGGTGAACCCATACTGGTGAACCCATACTGGTGAACCCATACTGGTGAACTCATACTGGTGAACTCATACTGGTGAACTCATACTGGTGAACTCATACTGGTGAACTCATACTGGTGACCAGTCAGCAACTTTGGCTCGTAAAGAGAGTTCGATCTTAAAAAGGACTGATGATCTTTAATGCCACAAAGATATTGCAAGAGTTTATCAGGATATGAGCATCGCGATGCCAGAGAGCCAGACCTCAAAGTTCGATACTTATATCTGCGAATAATACAATCTACCGCACGTTTTCCCTACAATATCACGTTGATTGTGTGTCAATTCTTCATAATAAACCTCGTACCTACTCCTTCGTCCTAAGACTCCTAAGTAGCCCCCCCTTCAAGACATAAGACCCGGCTATGTTCTGCTCGAAAGGAAAAACAAACAGTAATTTCTCTTGCCATTCTTACCAGGCCAATAGAATCGAACTACCAGACCTCGGCCAGATCCTAGAACTTCTAAATACCAAAATCAGTGATAGTTCTATCACCCTCCCGTATAGCGATGCACACTTGTTAAACAAATATAATTAATTTAACAAAGCATGCATGCGTGATTTGAAGGATCCAAAATCTGTCTCGGTTTTTGCGTCCTGGGAAGATTGCAACACCATCCCTAACGCATTTAAAAATATCGAAAACACTTTTTTTTTTTTTTGGATAATGAAGGACTACATGACCTGTTAGATTGTCCCGCGTCGACACGTGGCTCTGTGCTACCGGCAGTCAGCGGACCGATTGCGATGGCTCCTTCCACGACGGTCGTTGTCCCGCCGTGATTGTGAACGCTGATTCCGATCCACCTTAGTCATCCTCGTGGCCGTCATTCCGTAGCTCACGCTCGACTCGCAACAAAAAGGTTGTGTGAATATTATGTTACAGACTTACACGTGTATCGTATTATGACGGTAGCTTGTAAATATTAGAGAGCATTTTATATAGGCAAACTAAAATTACTACATATGTAGTTAAAAGAAAACAGATTGACGACTACCTAACACAATCACTGCCATACACTGTAGGAATATTTTGGTATCGACCCAATAATAACCGATGAGACCATAATACATTACTAATACTGCAATCTGACACTAATACTGCGCACTTCAGATATAATTCGATACAATACAGACACTGCTATCATCTTCCATATTATTCCATATCATGCAAGAAATAAATACAATCTCCCAATTATATTATTAGTTATATACTATCCGAAACTGTTACATACCTATGTATTTTTTTATAAGAATACAATTGGTATGGATGTATCTGTCAATCATTGGACTACCTATTGAAATTTCTCCGGCTTACCGTCAGCTGTTTTTATTTGCAGAAAATAGCGGATTATACGGTTTAAGACATTTATTTTCGCAAAAGATTACAAGATAATCACTTACAGAGAAAATACAAAATATAATATACGAACAGTTTGATTTGCTCAATTAGCGTTGTACATAAAAATAGAGGGTAGGTACTTTAAAAATATTTAAACATTTTTATTTTTCCAGGTATTGCGGGTACCTTCAAATTTCATTTAGAAATCACAATGCACTATGATAAATTTTAAGCAGCAAACCGATATAGAAAAACTACAACGCGTAGAGATAAATATCAATTCAAACTAATTCAAAAGACAAAGATTACTTAATTCAAAACACTTCTTGTCTAAAAATTGTAGATTTGGGCGTGTACTTACGTTTTGTTGAAGTTAGTTGCGAATCCCACTTCTGATCTATAAGGACGACCTTGCTCCGAGGAGAATAATAGAAGATATCATCACAGAATATAAATCACTTTTATTACAACACACTTTGTACACTGAATATACAGGACTACAATAAATTAGATAAATCAAATTCACAATAAACAGTTACTTCCAACTCTTAACAGTCTCGTGGTTGACACTCGAATTCCCTCACAATACCACCGACCATGCTTTTTATCAGAAAAATCCCTACCCGAAAACGAAACCCCGAAAACGAAACCCCCAAAACGACTCGCCACGACCAATCACAGCCCGCATCAGTTCTCTTTAATGCGGCCCCGTGATTGGCCGGCGGCGGCGCGACGAATCAATTGCAGAGTCTATGACTAACTTCCGCTTCTGTCAGTACTCGAAAAGTAGTTACCAGTATATTAAAATATTAAACAATGAATAAAGAATTAAATAATTTGCGATAAATCTCTACAAAATTGCAAACCCTAACACTTGTGATAAAAACAATTGACACGCGATTTCCCGCCAATTTTTTTAAACAATGATTGAGTTTCTTATGGTTAAAAAATAAAACTTTCGAAATTCAAATAATTATGAGCGACCAGGAGCTTGTAACTCGGTCTGGGCTAAAGCCCCAACGGTTGATTTTTTTGTAAGGAGTAGATACTGTTGGCCCCAGATGATCATGACGGCTTCATCGGGCAAGAGGGCAAGCGCTTTAAGAAGTGTACAAACACAGTGTGGAGCGGTATTAATAACTACTTAAAAATTTATAGGTACTAAGTGGCAAAATCGCAGGAAAATTCTAACTCCAACATTTCATTTCAACATTCTCCGTCAGTTCTGTGAAATTTTGGTGGAGAACAGCCAGCGACTGGTGGATAGTTTGAATGAAACGGCTGGCAAGCCAACTGATGTGGTGCCCCTGCTCTCAGAGTTTACGCTCAGTTCCATTTGTGGTGAGCAACATAATAAGTAGTACCTACGCTGCAATTACTGTAGCAAATTTTTGAACTAAATTAAAAATATCTACCGCCATTTGTTCAAGCATTATCTATTACTATTCTTATTTTCACGTATATTTTTTCAGAAACTGCTATGGGTACTCAACTCAATGAAGGAATAACGGGATCGGGAAAGTCATACAAGGAATCTATTTATAAACTTGGTCATGTGTTCCTCCAGAGATTTGTGAAAGTTTATCTGCTTCCAGACTTTGTGTTTAATTTAACCTCTTTGCATAAACAACAAAAATCGCACTTGGAAGTAGTTCACCGGTTTACCGAGAAAGTAATTACAGACAGAATGGAACATATTAATAAATATGGGATTAATAAAGCTGACGACTTTGATGATGAAACGTATGTGTATAAGAATAAAAGAAAAACGGCTATGCTAGACTTGCTTATATCTGCACAAAAAGATGGACTCATGGATAAAGAAGGCGTACAGGAGGAGGTAGACACATTTATGTTTGAAGTAAGTATGTAAAGCAGTTGGCTTCCAAAATAAAATAAAAAAATGCCGGTCAAGTGCGAGTCGGACTAGCGCACCGAGGGTCCCATACCATCCTTGAACGTAATAAAGTTATTTTACAATTAATTTAACACCTCAGATAGCAAAATAACCGAACCGCAAAAATAAGTTTATTTGTCGAGGTTTGTAAGTAGGATTACTTACTAAAAAGCTACTATTTAGAATGATTGTTTTATTTTTCCTGTAAAATATATATAGACATGTATTACCCATAATTATTTCAGATTTTTCCCTCCACAAACTTCGGAGATAAGTGAGGGAGAATGTTATTTTTTATTAAACTTTTTTGACATTTTTGATTTTAAGCTGGTGAAATTTCCGGACACAAAGAGTTAATATGGCTAGGCAGGCTAGGCAACGCGCTAGTGATTGTTTTACCGTTGCTAGCGTCTATAGGCTGCGGTGACTGCTCACCATTAGGCGGGCCGTACGCTTGCTTGCCATTTTGGTCGTATGAAAAAAAAAACTATAACTACATAACAAAAACCAAAATAAAAATCAGCTTTCAAATGTGTAAACAAAGACCTTTCATATGAAACCCCACTCGACATGGTAGTCTCACTTTAATATTTTGAGACCCGATTTCAGCCCTATTGCCTAGCTATTCAAAAATAATGTTATTGTTTGTTTTTCAAAATAAATATTTGTTAAGGTTGCTAGGCTACCATAAAAGTGCTTGGAAGATGGTTCTTGTAATTTGACTTTCAATATAGTACAGAACTATTACGGTATACTTTACTAAGGCTTTACTTTTATTTGTACTTTGTACTTTAGCAATATTTTTAACGTAACTGTACTACAAGTATATATTTAAAATTTTTAAGGAACCCCCGACATAGGTAATCGAACTCTTAAAATGACTTTCCTGTGCTATTATCAGACCCCAGTATCTGACAAATTACTTGTCAAGATTTAACCATACATTTATAATTCGGTGGGTCCTACATTTAAAGGAGCCGAATTCCTTTTACCACCTTCCTCATTTCTGCATGCTCCCGTGACCACCTTCCTACTCCATCATCAAAGCCTGATCACCATTTTTCTAGCAACTACTCGTCAAGACCTATCTAACGAGCCTAAACTCCGTGGGTCTACGTTTATTGGAGCAGACATCCCGTGACCACCTTCCTGCTCCATCATCAGACCCTGATCACCATTTTTCTAGCATCTACTCGTCGAGACCTACCTAACGAGCTCAAATTCGGTGGGTCTACGTTTATTGATGCAGAGATTCCGTAACCATCTTTCTGCTCCATCATCAGACCCTGATCACCATTTTTCTAGCAACTACTTGTCGATAACTATGCAACGAGCCTAAACTCGATGGGTCTACGTTTATTTGGGCCGAGATCCTGTTACCAGCTTCTTGCTGATCATCATCAGACCCTGGTGAAGGTTACCATTTTATTTAATTTCATCGAATTTACATTTGTTCTAAATTACAGATCTTTCAGACTAATAGAAGTAATGAAAAATGTCTATTGTATACAAAATCCCTACCTCGACTCGGATAAGAGCTGATGCTCTTCAAGCGGCTAGACCGATTTTCATGAAATATAACTAAGAACCATCTCGCTTAAACTATCTTTCAAATAATAAAAAATCGCATTCAAATCCGTTCACTGGTTGAACCCCTACGATGCCACAGACAGACATACATACAGAGTCAGACAGACAGACAGACATCCGGACATAGGCGTCAAACTCCCCTCGTTTTTGGTCGGGGGTTAAAAATAGGCATTGCGCGATCGATAGATTTGAATTATAAAAAAATATTTAAAAAAAAAATTGAACCGACTTCAATAACACTAAAAAGTATAAAATAATTTAAATATTAAAGAAGTTGGTGTTAGCGTACCTGCTGTGTATATTTGGCACCAACTTCAATAATATTTAAATTATTTTATACTTTTTAGTGATATTTTCATACATAAAGATTGAACCATCGAAGACGGTAAAATGATCTAGGTAGGTTATGACATCATTATGATTTCACATTATCGTCTACATACTTTTACATAATTCATGTTTCTTCAGAAACTCAGAAACAATTTATCCGATCGTAATAAAATTTGCATGGAATCATCATAGTAGTTTACTCTCTCGAATAAAAAAAGAATTATCGAAATCGGTTCATATTTATCAGGGAAATGTAAAGGAGAACATCAGTTTTATGGTTTTTACCAGATAAATTCCTCCATATCATTCATGGTCCTCCAGGAAGTTCTTATCCGGTTGTGACAAAATTCATACAGGTTCATTACAGTGGTTTCTTCTTTCGAATAAGAAAAGAATCATTGAAATTGGTAAACATTTACCAGAGTTATGACCATTTTTGTCCTTAAAAAGCACCATAAAGTCATCTATATAGGCTTTCCTGCAGTTCTCAGTGCGCAGTCACCATTCTTGTTTTTTCAGGAACTACTCATTACTAAGCAATAATTTTTTTATGGGACCCAATTAACGGATTAAAGAATGGATGGAAGAAAGATTTTTTCAAATCGGTTCATAATTGCCAGTTATGCGCGAACATACATAGAAAAAATATATATATATATATACAGACGAATTGAGAACCTCCTCCTTTTTTGAAGTCGATTAAAAAGATGGCGAATTGCGATGTAACTGTGGCAAAATTATACAAGGCTCGCAAGGTGTCCGTATTTTTAAAGTTGTTTATGTGATGTTGAGATGTACTATCTTGTCGGCATAGTGATTTTATCCCAATTTGTTGTTGATCGTAGTAGGTATCTCTTAGTTCGGTCGTTATCGATTGTTTGTTTGTTAATGAAGTTATATTAAAGTGCGAGGATTTCGTAGAGTGTAATTATACTTTAAAAACCAGTCAAGTGCTAGTCGGACTCTCGCACCGAGGATTTCATTTCTTTGGACCTATTAAAGTTATTTTACTATTCGTCTAACACCTCAGATAGCAAAAAACCAAACCGCAAAACTAAGTTTGTTTGTCGAGGTTTTTTTAGGATTACTAAAAAACTGTACAATTTAGAAAGATCATTTTATATTTCCTGTAAAATATAGATAGACATGTATTAGCCATAATTATTTCAGATTTTTCCATCCACAAACTTCGGAGATAAGGGGGGGGGGGGGTATTTTTTTTGAGCGTTTTGATTAGCAGCAAAAAACTACGTGACATAAGCCAAAATAAAAATCAGTTTTGAAATGTGCAAATGGAGCCCTTTCATATGACACCCCACTCGATATAGTAGTCTCACTTTGAAATTTTGATGACCCATTTCGACCCCCATTTTAAAAATAAATAAATGAAAAAAATTTTTTTTTTTCATTTGCGAAGCGTTTGAGTAAGTAAGATCTATAACCATTCCAAGTTTTAAATCGATAGCATCAGTGGTTCCTGAAATATATAGGTTTGTGACAGACAGACAGACAGACGAAGTCACACCTTAAGGGTTCCTTTTTTACCTTTTAGGTATAGAACCCTAAAAATGGGTAGCCTTCAAGATGCCCATTTTCAATGTCATGAGGGATGGATTATTACGTTCAGGAAGTATTGTCATTCCTTTTTTGGGTGTCTTAAGTTCTGATTTTTAACAGACTTCAAAAAAGGAGGAGGTTCTCAATTCGTCTGTATATTATTATATATGGAATATATAATATGGAACCACTGTAATGAATCTGTATAAATTGTATCACAACCGGATAAGAACTTCCTGGAGGACCATGAACGATGTGGAGGAACCATAAAACTGATGTTCTCCATTACATTACTCTGACATATGAACCGATTTCGATGATTCTTTTTGTATTCGAGAAAGTAAACTACTATAATGATTCCATGCAAATTTCATTATGACCGGATAATTTTTTTCTCAGGAAACATGAATTATGTAAAACTATGTAGACGATTTTTTTTTATACAACCAAGGTGGCAAGCAAGCTTGCGGCCTGCTTGATGGTAAGCAGCCACCGCAGCCTATTTATTTATTTAATCGTATGGCATTTAATAAAATATAGGTACTTAGGTAATAAAAATAGAAAAATAATACAAATTGAAGAATATTATGTCAAATTAAATGTCAATATCCAAGGTTTTTAACCAGGTGACTGCGTCAGGAGTAAGATGGATTAGATCGTCAGGAGGCCCCGAGTATGAGTATAACGAGCAGCGACGGACTATGTGCTCCATGGTTTGGGCTTCCTCACCACACTCACAAAAATGCTGAGTCTTTCCATCCCCATTTATGTAGCATGTAGTTACATCGCCCATGGCCAGTTCTGAACCTATTCAGACGGAACCACAAGTTTCGTGGAAGGTTGAACCCGGGTAATTGCAGTGATGGGTCAATGAGCTGTGTGCTAGATCTTGTAGTTGCCCACTCATTTTTCCAACTTTCAGTTACACTGAAACCAGAAAGATTTTGGGCAGCAGCATAAGCAGGTTTTCTGGATTTCAGGCGATGTGGCGGTGGGTTGCAGAACTCGTCATGAATTGGAAGCGATGGAGTTTTACAGATTTTCTCTGACTCTCTTTTCAATGCATTCCTTCTTCGTAGATGTGGGGGGACTATATGGCATAGAGTTGGTAGCCAGTAGGAGGGTGTGGATTTAATAGTACCCGAAACACACCGCATTGCGTCATTTAGTTTGGTATCAACTTTTTCCACATGAGCACTTTCGAGCCATACCAAGGCACAGTACTCCGCTGCCGAGTAGACCAATGCTATAGCTGAAGTGCGTAGGCAATCTGCAGATGCTCCCCAGGAGGTGCCGCACAGTTTATGGAGAATATTGTTCCGAGATGCTAGCTTAAGCGAGAGCTTCGTTAGATGTTCCTTATAGGTAAGCGACCTATCTAAGGTCTCCTAAGTACTTGGGAAATGGGTTAAATTTGAGCTGTTCTCCATTAAAATAGACTGTGGGTCGGTAAACAGCCATCTGATTGTGCAGGTGAAAGCAGGACACCTCAGTTTTACTTGTGCTAGGGATCAGCCTCCAAGACTCAAAATACTTTGTTAACTTTTCAAGGTCCTTTGTAAGTGTCTTCTTAACTACCGTAAAAGTTTTACTTTGTGTTACCAAAGCGGAATCTGTAAACGGAAGGTCATGGATGTAAAGATTGAATAGCAACGGAGCCAACACAGAGCCTTGTGGCAATCCATTATTTAATTTTCTCTTTTTTCTTTTAGCATCGCCCAGAAATACTTCGAATTCTCGATCGCTCAACATACTAGTGATAAGATCTGTCACTTCTTGGAATCACATTTCATACCTTGTGAATCAAGCCTTGTTTCCACACCGTGTCATAGGCTGCAGTAAGGTCGATAAAAACAGCTAGCGACTTAAGCTCTTTTTGGTATCCGGCTTCAATATGAGTCGTGAGTGCTAAGACTTGGTCGGCGCAGCTTCTTCCTGAGCTTCTTTTTTTCTGGTTTTTTTTTTTTTTTTATTGTCAGGGCCAGCCGCTTTATTGGTCTTTAATTCTTTCTTCTTCTTCTTCTAGGGGGACAAATGTTACTCGCGTCCGCAGGAATTACCTACCACAACCCTGCACGTGTCCCCTGGGTGGTGCTAAATGAGTGACAAGTTTGGCAAGTCAATAATAGGTACTGATCTACCGCAGCCTATAGACGCTAGCAACACTAAAAGAATCACTAACGCGTTGCCGACCCTTAAGACATTAGATATTAAGTGTTAGTGACTTAGTCTTAGTTATTTAGTCTTAACGATAATGTGATTATAACCTACCCAGATCATTTTCCGTCTTCGATGGTTCAATCTTTATGTATGAAAATATCACTAAAAAGTATAAAATAAAATATTAAAAAAAAAATTGTATCGACTACAATAACACTGAAAAGTATAAAATAATTTAAATATTATTGAAGTTGGTGCCAAATATGCACAGCAGGTACGCTAACACCAACTTCTATAATATCTAAATTATTTTATACTTTTCAGTGTTATTGTAGTCGGTACAACTTTTTTTTTGGTTATTTTATTTTATACTTTTTAGTGATATGAAAAAAAAATTGAACCGATTTCAATAACACTGAAAAGTATTATTGAAATCGGTTCAATTTTTTTTTTAAATATTATATAATATTTTTCAATCTCTAACATTGCAACTTTTTCAGGGCCACGATACCACCGCATCTGGTTTGACATTTTTCTTCATGTTGCTTGCAAATCACAAACAAGCACAGGTAAGAGACAATACCCATTGAAACCATACAATTCATTCAATCGTCATTGAAACGTAAAAACTAATTAACATAAATTGCTCGCGAAGCACCTTCGACCAACTGTTTTTGGCTAGTAATAACACCGCAGACTCGACGACGGAAGGATCCACAAGACTTTCGATTCTTGCATGCCTTAAAACGTTAACGTTAAAACTTCTATTATTAAGTAACAATGTATATGAATACAGTAGGAATAGAAGAAGCATGGTACAGTTATCGACCGCTCAAACCATTCGTACAGTAATTACTAGTGCACACAATGACTCATCGCCATTTTAAGTGTATATGAGGAGCTGGGATAATTATTTAGTTCCCAATCCATAAAAGTGGTTTTATTTCAAGGCGAGTGTTAATAAATTCAATTCAAAATATCCAACCGGTTCCTAACATAATTTTGTCTAGATACGTGCGCCTGCTGCCGTCACAAAGTTTTTATAATTGCTAGGTCATTGTGTTTAGTAGAAATATTGCCATTATTAGAGTATTTCAAAATTAACACTGTTTAAAGTAAAAATACCGGTCAAGTGCAAGTCGGTCCCGCGCACCGAGGGTTCCATACCATCTTTGGACGTATTAAAGTAGGTAATTTTACTATTCATGTAACACCTCAGATAGCAAAAAAACCAAACCACAAATTTAAGTTAATTGGTCGAAGTTTTTTTAGGATTACTAAAAAACTGTGTACCTACTTAGTATTCATTAAGATCATTTTATTTTTCCTATAAAATATAGATAGACATGTATTACCCATAATTATTTCAGATTATTCCATCCACAAACTTCGGAGTTGAGGGGTGGTATTTTTTTTACGTTTTTGATTATCAGCCAACAACTGCGTGACATAAAGGGGGTAGCAGCGCGGGTTATGTCGGACTCTTACCGATTAAAACCCCACGGTGTCCTCAACCCGCAGTGTCGACGGGCCCCGGTAACGTACTTGATACTCGTCCGGGCCCCGTCAGCGGCCGCTCGCCTTCTCTCTCGAGCCCTCCCTCGTCCGCGGGTGTAAAACGCAGTCTCACAACCGGGTAAGGTATTAAACCCTAAAAAAAATTATAAAATTGGTGACCTTCCGTTGTAACTAATGTTAATTCTGAATGTAACATTAGTATAATTACTCGTGTTATTTAGAAATAATATAGAATGATGTTATAATTAAATTATTCAGGATAAAATAGCAGCTGAACTCCATGATATTTTTGGTGACTCAGATCGTCCTGTCAAAATGGAAGACTTGACTAAGATGAAGTACATTGAATGTTGCATTAAGGAATCCCTACGTCTCTACCCTCCCGTACATTTCATCAGCCGTAATATAAATCAAACGACTGTTTTAAGTGAGTAATTATTAAACTTAACATTAACAAAACTGTTTTTTTTTTATATGAACTAGTGTGACTGCGATCCCACCTGATGTAAGTTGGTGATGTAGCCGTGGCTGGAAGAGCTTAAAAAGATCATAACCAAAAAAAAACCTAAGTCAGAGAATTCGCCTACGATGGACCTCTAGTTCCCTCCTTAAAAACACAAGATTGTAGCCAACTATCGCTACCTTTGAATGGGTGGCGATGGTTGGATCTTCTGTAAGGTAGATGCATCAATTTGTATCCCTATGTTTTAGAGTATCAGTTAAAGGGGTCTAGGTTTTGGACTTACCTATTTGCATCTATTGTAGACGTTAAGTAAATTCTCCTTAATGATTTCTGATATTTACGCGAATATTACACATTGAAATGAAACCGATTTTACGGATTATATCGCGGTTTATTTTTGATTTTAATTACCACAATTAATTAAAATCAAAAATAAACCGCGATATAATCCGTAAAATTAGTTTCATTTCAATAAATTCTCCTTATCATGCTGATAATGTAAATATTAAATTGATAAACATTTTAGGTAACTACACAATTCCCGCTGGTACCTTTTGTCACATAATAATTTCTGATCTGCATCGATGTGAAGATCTGTTTCCTAATCCAGAGCAGTTTGATCCTGATAGATTTTTGCCAGAAAACAGTGCGGGGCGACATCCCTATGCGTACATACCTTTCAGCGCTGGCCCGAGAAATTGTATAGGTAATTAAATATATAATGATATTGTAAGATAAGTACACGGATATTTACAGTGATAACGATATAGATATGATTTGTTTTCGAAATAATAATGTTCTTTAAATGTAGGAATGGGATTATCACACGTCTCGAATTCACAATAAATAGATTGATGCGTGTTGACGAATTAATCTATTTTTTCGAGTCGTGTGGTAATTTGTTAATTGCGCTGTGTCTCTCTCAATCCAATATCTTTTATAATATTGTCCACTGCAAGCAGAGTAAATCAATCCAAAATTATTAAAAGTTTAACACTGATTGACCAACAGATAGAAAGTTTAGTCAAGTTGTCATTCTACAATACGAAAGCTAAAGATTAGAAAACAAATGTACCAAAATGACATAAGTCACGTGAAGAGGTATTTTCTAGCATTTCGTATTGCAGAATGACATGCCCTCTACAGCTTAATCCGGTAACGTACAACGTAACTAGAGCGTGGTCTTGAAGCATGAAACAGGTGCCCAGAGCCTTAACGTCGTGTGTCCGTTGGAAAATCCTAACGAGCACTAAATAAAATGATGGTGCATTCACGCAATGTTATATTATCTTTACAGGTCAAAAGTTCGCTATGATGGAAATGAAGGTGGCGGTAACTCAAGTGATGCGACATTTCTATCTGGTACCCGATACAAAGCCAGAAGATATACAATTTCAAGCTGATTTAGTCTTGAGAAACGATGGACCTGTGCGCGTGTATTTTATTAGGAGATAATAAATGTTAAATTTGTGTTATTTATTTTTTATTTAATCCACTAAACTGATGTACAATCACACATGATAATTTAAATAAGCCACAGTAAAAAAAATATTGATTGACATCTACTACGAGTAGAAGTGAATACAGCTTGCTTACTTACAAATCAAAAAATAAGTTTCAAATCGCTGAGTGTATATTAACCGAGAGAAAAAAATAATATAAATAGAACATAGTTAATTAGAGTACCCTGTTCAGCTTAGTTTATTAAACGTTTAAGTTTTGATCTAAACGAAAATACGGAAACATTGAAAACATCTATATCGCTACGAATAGAGTTGGCCAAAGAAAGCATTCGGTTTATAGGTGATTTTAGACCTATATTAGTTCGTCTTTGTGGTGGGGAAAAAGTTCTACGATTTTGCTAGAGCGCGGAATTCATATGTCTATTGGTTCTAACAACTCAGGTGAATCTATTTTCCCGTGGAGTAATTTATAAAGAACATAGGATCCAACATTTTCCTGCGTGAGACTAAGGATTTCATATTGTAGAAAGTTAATCTGGAAACAACTTAATCAACTTTCCGGAGATTAACCTCCAAATTAGCTTGCAAACGCATAGCCTCCTGCCTCACTACCAAATTTCAACCGGTACAATTGGGTTTTGGCAGCAAGGGGGGTTGCGAGGCTGCAGTACACGCCACACGTACCTTTATCTCATCTGATGATATGGAGGTTTTACTTAAGGTCGATGTGAAGAACGCTTTTAATTCGTTGGATAGGTCAGCCTTGCTAAAAACTGTGGCGTCTCAACTGCCTGAACTTTATCCCTATATTTGGCAATGTTACAGCTCGGCTTCAAAATTAATTTTTGGGAATCACGTTATTGATTCTACAGTTGGAGTTCAGCAAGGTGATCCACTTGGCCCTGCGCTTTTTAGTTTAGCAATCCAACACTCTATATCATCTTTAAATTCAAAATTAAATGTGTGGTACCTGGATGACGGTACCTTAGGAGGCAAAGCGGTTACGGTTCTGTCAGATTTCAACAAGGTTTCTCATGATTTCAATTCTTTAGGCCTTGAATTAAACTCGTCAAAATGTGAAATTTATATTTGCGATTCTCTCCCTCCCAGTCAGAAAAATTCAATCATTGATAACTTTAACAAAATTACACCAAATATCAAAATTCTATCTAAAGAATCACTTTGCCTTCTCGGTGCCCCTCTACTCGACGAGGGTGTAGAACCATTTTTGGAGGATAAATTTAATAACTTTTTAGATAATTCTTCCAGACTGGGCATACTAAATTCCCACATAGCATACACTATACTCGGGTACTCGGGCCGGTAAGGATATTATCCAGTCCGAAAGAGAGGCCATGGTAGAGCGTGCGAATCTCACACTTAAGGCAGTTTCCGAATGGGGCGATGCCAATCTTGTGAGATTTAATGCCACCAAAACACAAGCGTGTCTGTTCACCGCCAAAAGGAGTCCGTTTAACTTGGCTCCTACTTTTCAGAATGAATCCTTGGAATACACCGACCGCCTTCAGTTGTTGGGAGTTGAAGTCTCCTCAAACCTAAATTTTGGGCGGTTCATTGAGTCCAAAGCCAAAGTAGCTGCAAGAAAGCTGGGTGTCCTAGCTAAGGTCCGGCGGTACTTCACACCGGGACAGCTTCTGATGTTGTATAAAGCGCAAGTCCGGTCGTGTGTGGAGTACGGTAGTCATATATGGGCCGGTGCTGCAAAATGCCATCTAGCTGCTTTGGACTCTGTGGAGAGGCGTGCTAAGAGGCTGATTGGTGATACTGGGTTAGTAGAAGCCAATCTACAAAGCCTAGAGCACAGGCGCAAAGTAGCCAGCCTCTCGGTATTCTACAAGATGCATTTTGGAGAGTGTGCACAGGAACTGCATGACTTGATTCCACCATCCCCCTTCTATCATCGGACGTCGAGACGCACTGCGCATACACACCCTTATGTGGTGAAAGTGCCTTCAGTCCGGACTAAACGATTTGCCTCTTCGTTTATATTGAGGACAGCTAAGGATTGGAACAGTTTGCCTGCGTCGGTTTTCCCGGCCGATTATAATGTGGGTGTCTTCAAGGCTAGAGTGAATAGGCTTTTAATAAGCTAGTGCGCCTTACCATCTTCGATTGCGTCGCCACTTTCCATCAGGTGGGTCTGCAGTCAAGCACTAGCTTATGTTGAATAAAAAAAAAAAAAAAAAAAAAAAACTATCTTAAAGTACTGTCTATTCGTCCCAAAATTTACATACATTCTACGCGCGAGCCCTGTCTGGAAATTTTCAGGACAACTTAACCGTATGGATGCCGCCCTTAAAAACACCCTCGAAAAAATTCTAAATTTACCCTTTCACGACCTTTCCTGGCTCCAAGCAACTTTACCCATTAGACACGGCGGCATCGGCGTGAGGAAAATTTCGAGTGTTGCTCTTCCAGCTTTCCTTGCCTCTGTACACGGTGCTCACGATCTTTGTTCAAAAATAATTAACTACCCAACAATTGCTGGTGTTACAGAAGCATTGGAAACCTGGAAACGTATTTGTCCCAATGTCGATATCCCGAAGGAAGTAAACGAACAAAAACTTTGGGATTCGCCATTGGTACAAATCTCTCATGCAATTTTGGCCGAAAAATTAACCAGTGATCGGGACCGTGCCAGGCTTTTAGCTGTAGGGGTAAAAGAATCAGGTCATTGGCTTCACACCAACCCTGCAACCAGGCTTGGTACTCTTTTAGACTCCGAAAGTTTTCGGATTGCGGTAGGTATCCGTCTGGGGGCACCAGTATGCATGGAGCACAGATGTCCGTGCGGAGTGGAGGTGGATCGGTCTGGGCTCCATGGGCTTTCCTGTCAGAAAAGTGCTGGGAGATTTTCCCGCCACAGCTCTCTCAACGATATCATCAAGAGGGCTCTTGCCACCATCAACGTTCCTTCACTATTGGAGCCTTTAGGAGTGTTTCGCGATGATGGCAAGAGACCTGACGGAATGACACTGATTCCCTGGGAGAGGGGACGGGCTCTTGTTTGGGATGCGACGTGTGTCGATTCACTGGCCCCCTCCCACCTCAGGGACGCGGTGTCTAAGGCGGGCGCTGTGGCGGAGAAGGCTGGTCTGGGCAAGCGGCGCAAATATGTGTCTCTAGCAAATACACATATATTTGTGCCGCTTGCTGTGGAAACTTTTGGTCCATGGAGCTCCAGCACAAGAAACTTTTTCCAACAAATTTCTCCACGACTGATCGCCTCCACTGGTGACAAGAGGGCTGGCTCTTTTCTCGCTCAAAGAATCAGCATTGCAATTCAGCGAGGAAATGCAGCCAGCGTTCTTGCCACCATTCCGCGCGGTCACGATTTATTTGATAATTTGTAAATAGTTTGGTATCTTTTTAATTTAAATGATAACTGTACATATCTATGTTTATAAATAAATTTATATTTTATTTAAAAAAAAAATACGTTTAATCTGGAAATATAAGAGTTTAGAAATTCGGAGCTTATTCTCAGACTAACTTGACATCTGAAGGTTTTATCTCTGGACACGCTCTATTTTTTCAGAGTGCACTTGATAAAATGGACTCCATACAGTACCTACCCATAATAACACTCACTGTTGTAAATTGTTATAGTAAGACTTGGTTCCTTAAAGATTTTCATTTCCCTTACTAGAAATCCAGTGTTTAATTAAATTTACCTTACTGTCAATCAAAATACCAAGATCCTACAGTATTAATCTCTCTCAAAGGAACGCCGCTTAGTAAGTACATGATTTGATTAAGACTTTTATTTCTACTAAACCGAATAAAGTAGCATTTGTCTTGATTTAATGCCATATCGTTACGTTCACACCAGTCGGAAATATTGTCGATATCCATTTGTAGCTGGCTTATATCAGAATTAATTGTACCATAGATCTTTAGGTCGTCAGCAAAAAGCTTAAATTTTGAGTTGATTGTGTTACGTTTTAGTGTGTCATTTTTAAAAACGAGAAAAAATAAGGGCCCCAGGTGATGTAACTTCAGATACAGTGTTTTGAATTAACAACGTTCATTCGATTTCTTTTAATTAACCTGTTTGATGTTATGGCATTCATAGTTTTTTTACTTTGTTTGAAAAATACTGAGATATTGCAATAAAAATTACACTGTATTTACTTAAAACTACAGACCTGAAATAATTAAACACGGCAATTTATGATGCAGTCCAAATAATCTTCGTGCATTACAAGATACAGTATTTTATCAAAACAAAGTAGGATAGCTAGCGCGATGCGTGTGCGCCAGTCAGAGCAAGGCCGGGCGATATCAATGATTATTGGTCGATCTGGCCGAGAGCGACGGCGCGGTGGCGGAAATGTCTGAGCTGGTACGTACATAAATTTAAAAATAACTATATTATTATAAATACACTAAATAAAAATATTAAAATAAATATATCTGGAGACGAGATGTTTTTTTTTTATTATTTTTTAAGACTAATTTACAACTAGCACACAAGGAATGTGGAAGAGAATTCTATAGCCGCACTGCTTGCATGGTAAAAAAAAACGTTATAGTGACTAGAATAATGAGGAGGAACTTAAAAAAGAAGAGATGCAGTGGAACGCCAAGGCTTGTCACAAGATTCAAGCAACGAATAACGCTCACGAAGATAAAGAGGAGAGTTAAGATTGATAAGTATACAATTTAGAAAAAAAAATATGCCAGTCCCGTCGCTGACGGATTGGCAGCCATTCTAGTTGAGTCCGAAATTCCATGATGATATAATGTAACCACATTATATCTGTAGCCAAAGATAAAACGAATACACAAATATTGCAATCGCTCCTCATTTGGATCTAGAAAACATACATCTGCATAATCGAAAAGAGGTAAAGATAAGCTAAAAAGATTTTTGTCTTACGCGGAAGAAATTTTTGAAGGCGTTTGTGTGACTGATATCATATATTTAATAATATTTCTCCAACATGAGATTCCCAAGAAAGATTAGAATGAAACAGAACTTCAAGAATTAACTTTATTCGAGTAAGCAATTGGTACGGAATCGAAAACTAAACTAGAGAGTGAGTTAATGATAATCAGTTTCATCATGTATCTGCCACCAAATATGATACCCTGAGAATTAGTAGGGTCCACTAACAAGCCAAACGATTTTGCCCACTTACTTATCTAAATCATTATTAAGCGTATATATCGCTTCTCCAAGATAATCTATCAATATCGGCATGACGATAAAGCTACATATGATCTGCATAGAGATGATAGTTAGAAAACCCTCGTGATGATATTGATGAAAACGGAAAAGAGGAGAAAGTACGCCACCCAGTGGAACACCCGCCTCAAGCCCACAGATGATGTCTCCTCAAAGCGGACAGATTGGGAGCGCCCACGAGGATATGAATACGATCAAACCACTTGATAGCTGAGTGATAGCTTGGACAAGTATTGGTCAAGATAACAACAATTTTATGAATACTATGATGATATAATTCCTACACCCCTCAGTAACCGAGCTCAAAGAGAAAGGAGAACATGAAGACAAAGATAGCTGAGAGAGACAATTTAAAGTGGACAACTGAACATGATCATGAGTAACAAGTAACTTCGAAAAATATGCATTAATGAAAAATGTGCATCAAGATCTAAACGTGGAGCATCACTAGAAAATACCACGAGATGTCAATAACTGTCACGTCTGCACAGTATTAAGGTTCAATACATTTTTAGGCTCTGTTTTACCAAGTTAATACACTGTAACTATATAATACAGTGTATTCCCTTAACGATTTCTTCTATAGCTTCTGACAACTATTAGGGCAAGACAAGTTATCCACTGACGTTTGACGATTATTATTTTCTAAAGTACAATTAATGAATTAATTCTTCTTCGTACCACCTATATGCAGACGATCTACAAATTTATTCTAGTGCTTCATTGGATGAACTACCAGAGTGTATTAGGGTAGTTAATAATGATATTTTCCTTATAACCGAGTGGAGCAAAAAATTTGGCTTAAAAGTTAATCCTGCAAAATCTAAGGCGATGATAGTGGGTAGTTCGCGATTGATTTCAAGGGTAAACTGGAGAACGATTCCTAGTGTCAATTTAGATGGGGAAATAATACCTTTTAGTGAATCGTGTAAAAATTTAGGAATCTTAATTGATCGCTGCTTGAGTTGGGTTCCTCAACTCCAAGTTACTAGCCAGAAGTTGTTTGCTGCTGCAGCCTCGTTAAAAAGACTCCGTAACTTTCTTCCCACTGCCACTAAAATTGTTCTAGCTCAATCCCTATTACTTCCAATTCTTGATTATGCTGACATCTGCTATTTAGATCTTACAGAGGACCAGCTTAATAAACTTGAGCGTCTTCAAAATTTTTGTATACGATTTATATTTGGTTTGCGCAAATATGATCATGTTTCTCAATTTCGTTCTAAGCTCAAGTGGCTTCCTATTCGTCTTCGTCGGAATTCGCACATCCTGTCTCTTCTTTATAATATACTATTTAATTCTTTTTCTCCGCGTTACCTAAAGGAACGTTTTGTTTTTCTCGGCAATGATTCCCACTGTTTGAGGTCATCAGAAAATCTCACTCTTATGTTCCCTTCTCATAATAGTTCGTTTTACGATAAGTCATTCACAGTAGAAGCTGTTCGTCTGTGGAATGCCTTACCGGTCACTGTTAGACATGCACCATCTCTGCCTATCTTTAAAGATCGTTTGAAAGCATTTTATTTGTCCCTATGAATTTTATATTGATATTAGCCGGCTGCATTTATTTATTATTGTTAGTTATTTATATTTGATTCTATCAAATATAATATTTATGTATTATACTAATATTTATATATATATATTATTTTGCTGTTACGTATTTTATTGTTTATAGTTATGTATATTTTTTTTCTCTTTTATAATTGGTTTGTATAAACAACCCCGCCTTGCAGTTCATAGTTCCTCTCCATCCAAAGGTTGCCTGGTAGAGATCACTTTTAGTGATAAGGCCGCCCATTGTTTCATTCTATTTTACTGTTTTTTTATTAATGGTGGAACAATAAAGTATTATCTATCTATCTATCTATCTAATGTGATTATCTTATGATAAATATACACTAAGGCTATGATTAGATATTGTTTTAGTGTATTTCATTGAAAACCTAAAAAGACCTTAAAAACCGGTTTATTTTTTAAAGTAATCGATAAAAACCGGTGTTGAAAATTGTAATCGGTTCACATCACTAGTGAGAACCCTGGGGAGGCCATCAGGAGTGATGGCACTACGAATTCTTTAAACCTTTGAGGTTAACTAGTTGGGACCGGTTTCTTACCACCGGAGTAAAGACCCATAAATTCCCAGGCTTTCTAATTTAAACAACAATAAGTCTTGATTAACCATATTGAAGGCTTTTTTGAAATCGGTGTATATTGCATGAACTTCTTTACCAGCATCCAGTGAACTTGATAATTCCGATACATATTCAACCAGGTTGGATATTGTAGATTTTTTGGACGGAAACCGTGCTGATTGCCGTTTAACAGATGGTTAAGATGAGTATAAATTTTTTTAACAAGGGATTCAATGATTTTACCCATAGCTGAAAGAATAGATATAGGTCTATAGTTTGCCACATTATGTACATTTCTCGATTTGTAAACAGGCGTTATGTATGCTAATTTCCATTTATCGGGAAAAACTCCAGTGGACAGAGAGCAATTAGATAGAATAAATAAACGACTAGCTAAGTATTAGGCACATTTTTTTTAGGAAAAGTGGAGAAACAAAATCTGGTCCTGGTCCCTTATCATTATCAGAAGGTTAATAATCTAAAACTTCCTTTTCGTGTAATGTGTAAATGCTAAAGCAGATATTACGTATCTTACTAGAAGAACTAGAATTGGAACAACCTAAAAGCGGATTTGATGCTTGTGAGACCAAGGCAGGATTATCTCTGCCACTCAAAATCAGATCCAAAATACGCTGAGAAGCATTCACGGCGGTGTTAAATTGATGCAAATCATTAAAAGCAATCATATCCAAAAAACAACTTTCAATATTATTTTTAGATCCTTTAGGTACCAACATATTCGACACAGTACTATATTCCCAGACAATATACCCCATATTGAAATATCCTATAATTAGGTATTTGTTTTTTTTTTTTTTTAAACTTTATTATTAATAATATTGATATTTAAAGCAAAAAAGTTAAAAAAAAAGTATTTCAATGAATTATAAACAATTAAAATTTATATAAAAATCACGTGACTTTAAACGCACCAAGATTGGTCACCTTATATGTGTGACGTCATAATGTTAAAGCGATTTAATAACAGTACAGCGTTAACGGCTATTACAGGTGACTAGACAATAATATTGAAAATTTATTGCTAAAAAACGACACTGAACGACGACACTGAACGTCACTGAACGACACTGAACGTCACTGAACGACACTGAACGACACTGAACGACACTGAACGTCACTGAACGTCACTGAATGACACTGAACGACGACACTGACGTCACTGAACGACACTGAACGACCCTGAACGACGACACTGAACGACACTGGACGACGACACTGAACGACACTGGACGACGACACTGAACTAACGACGACGTTCAGTGTCACGTCAGTTAAGTTCAGTGTCACATCAATGACGTTCAGTGTCACGTCAGTTACGTTCAGTGTCACGTCAGTGACGTTCAGTGTCGTCATCCAGTGTCATTCAGTGTCGTTCAGTGTCACTCAGTGTCGTTCAGTGACGTTCAGTGTCGTCGTACAGTGACGTTCAATGTCGTTCAGTGACGTTCAGTGTCGTCGTTCAGGGTCGTTCAGTGTCATCCAGTGTCATTCAGTGTCGTTCAGTGTCTTTCAGTGTCGTTCAGTGACGTTCAGTGTGGTCGTTCAGTGGCGTTCAGTGTCGTTCAGTGTCGTTCAGTGACGTTCAGTGACGTTCAGTGTCGTCGTTCAGTGTCGTTCAGTGTCGTTCAGCGTTGTTCAGAGTCGTCTTTTAGCAATAAATTTTCAATATTATTGTCTAGTCAAGTGTCATAGCCGTTGACGCTGTACTGTTATTAAATAGCTTTAACATTATGACGTCACCCCCGCTCGGATTTGATCAGGAGCTGTCGGCGTGTTTCCGGTACTGGATTCAAAAATTATATTTTTTATTTTGAAATAACTTTTGAATTATTACGAATAAAAAAAACTAAAAATAGTTTTACTATAAAACTTATATATGATCTTTCCATTTATCAACTAAAAAAAAAATTCAAATACCCAATTAAGTTAACAGAATTATCTTGATTTTATTGTTAATTATTTCCGTAATACTTATTATTAAATAAAGTGTCTATATATTCTTGTTTAAGGGGAGGTGGAACGTAAACCACACATATTAATATTTAAATTATTCTGGCATTTAATTTGATAAAGTTCTGGCAAATATTGATAAAGTTAAATTTTAAATAAATATATACCACCTTCGGTAGCTAGAAGACTAAACCGAATTACTAAGTCTGTCTGTTAACGGTTTTTGATAATTTCTAAAAAAATCTATGCTACTTAGAAGCTTCCGTATAGGTATTGCTTCTGTAAAATATGCACATTTATTACCTTTAATTATTTCAGGATCTTCCCTCCCAAACTTTGGAGATAAACCCACCCCCCAATCTCCATGCAACCGTATTTTATTCGACATTTTTAATTATTCACTACGTGACATAAAATATTTTTTTTTTGACGCGGGGGAAATCTTCCAAATATCCCCGGGAGCTGTGGGGCTCGACCGGGGTATGTGGGATTCTTACCCACTATAACCCTAAAACTGTTCTAAATTTAAGAGCGATAGCATTAAAATTAGTGGTTGCTGAAAATATCGCTGTGACAGATTTCCCTTTTAGGTATAATCCAACCTTAAAAAGATCTTTGTCAACCTAAATCACAATGTTGTTAATGTTAACTTTCTTCAACACAATTTTTTTTTTTTTTTTTTATTTACAATCAAGTAAAAAGTTAAATACAAACAAAATGTTTACATAGCACTGAGAAACCACTAAGGTTTATGGTAATGCTAATACACCTCAAGACACTACATACTAAAGTAACATATTGTAATACTTCAGGTAATCAGGATGGTCACAATAATCAACACATAAGCATTTGACGGTCATTTATATTTTATAAACAATCGTGCAGAGTTTCCACTTACAACTGTTCTCAACGACGGTGACAGAATGAATGACTCAAACGTTGTGACACTTCTATTTATATAAACAAACAGATAAGCTAATCAAGAGTCATACTTATACAATAACTATTACATATTTATCATTAACTAGCTGACCCACGCTGCTCCGCATGCGCTATTTTTTCGTTAACTAAACTTTTAATAACAGACATTCGCATCGAATACATAACCTCCTTTTTTATATTCGGTTAAAAACTGGGACCCACTTTTTACTTGCTCTCCAAAGCACGGACCCGTTTAGTTCAAATGGCGTTAAACGGTCACCCTTCTATTTAATGACCTTACCTAACGTTGCTTAACCCGATCGATTACAAAACCTTATAACAACTCTCTATGAGTGTTCCCTTACTAATATTTATTATAATTATGAAGAAAAATTGATAAAATCGGACCAAGCGTATAACCAAGTACCCATTTTGACTTTAATCCCCTCTCCCAAAAGAACCGTGCTAGATTACGGGATAAAAAGTATCCTATGTCCTACCTCGTAGTAAGATCTCAAATCATGCCAAGTTTCATTTGAATCCATTCAGTAGTTTCGGCGTGATGCTCAGCCGTGATACAGACAGACAGACAGACAGACAGACAGACAGACAGACAGACAGACAGACAAAAATTAAAAAAATTACATTTTCGGCCTCAGTATCGGTTATAGAATGCCCTCCAAATATAATTTTCAAAATATCTTCAATGTACAGAATTGGACCCGTTACAGTTTTATTATAAGTATAGATTAATACTATTTAGACTGGAGATTGAATAAGAAGAATTATCAATTAATAATACCTATAAACATAAACTATTTAAATATTACTCATAATGTGTATTTTGTTACGCCGGAAGCTGTCAAGCGGACGGCGACATAATAACATTTTATTTAGTAGGTAGTTTAACACAAATCAAAATAATGCAAAGCTACAGAACAAATAAGATAACAAATATAATAGATATATAATTATGTAAGTATACTAAAAAGTTGAGCTGGTGTAAACAGATACCGGAAGTCTGTAACACTATTCTGCAAGAAAAATTTTTTATTTATTTATTCCCATATAAGGTAGGTAAGCATCCACATATCCGCATCGTAAGCATCGGATCAACCAAATCGTAGTATTCTTTGTATACAGCCTTGGCCAAAAGTATTGAGCACCCTGAGAATTTCAAACGAACATAATAAGTATTGCAGAAAACTAAGCTGATTGTTTATGAATTATTTTTTCAGCACTTAAAAAGGCATTTAAAATAAAAACCCACGCTACTACTGGCTATAAAACATCTGGTGTGATGAAATATGAAGTTTTAATATTTTGGTATTTCGTTATCAGTTCACTACTTTCGCTCATTGTGTACACATCCAATGATCTAGTGCTGTATTTGTGTTTTGAGCAATTACACTGAGTGATATCGTTTCAGTATGCCTAAAAGAAACAATCATAATACTAAACAACTTGGGAAAATACAGCTTCTGCATGAGCATGAGAATTCAAAGGTAGAGAAGTTTTAAAACTCTGCAATACTCGCGCCAATCTGTATAATATTCTATTCAGCAACTCGCTGATATCGAATCACGTAAAAATAGACACAGAATCGGGCGTAAACGCATTACCACAGATCGTAAGGAACGGAAATTAATAAGAGGGTCCGTAAAAAATGGAAAAAAATCTTCTTCCGAGCTAGCTGCTGAGTTTTCTACTGAAATTAGGAGACCAATTTCTTCTCTCAGTACTCGAAGAAGGCTTTAGGAAGCTGAACTGAAAGACTGTAAAGCCAGAGAGAAAGCATGGCTCTCGGACAACAACAGAAAAGCTTGGCAAGAATGGGCCTTAAAATACCAAAGTTTCACCATAGGACATTGATCAATTATCGTGTGGTCAGACAATTCGAATATTGAGTTGAGTTAGGCAACAGGTTGTTTCCTTCGGAGTCGCTGGACGCTCGGGGTGTGGGCCCCTTGAGCGTCCATTGAGTACGGCGGCGACTCCGAGGAGGACGGCGGCGGGGTTGCGACCCCCGTCCCCGTGAGCACCGTGTCAGGTTCCCGGGGGGCTACAATGTGCCCCCCGGCGGCGGGCTCAAAGGCAATGCACTGAGGGGCCCCTGGTGCAGATCCCACCGGAGAGCCCTGGGGTCCCCCCTCTCATGTGCCGATGCGACAGCCGCGGGGGTTTTAGTGGGTAAGAATCCCACATACCCCGGTCGAGCCCCACAGCTCCCGGGGATCTTTTGAAGATTTCCCCCGCGTCAAAAAAAAAAAAAAAGGCAACAGGTTGTTTATTTGGTAACAATACACACCCAATTGCATTTTTCGAACTATCAGTCTGAATAGTAATTGGTTGTTTCGGATCAAAATTTCTCAGAACTGGTGGACTAACCAGTATACTTTTAATTCTATCGACACAATCTTCATGAATTTTACACCATTGGAAAAGTACATTTTTCTTTAAATGTTCCCGCAATGGAGCTGTCAGTTCAGACAAGTTTGGTATAAAATCTCTCATATAGTTGATCATCCCTAAGAAACGTTGTAAACTTTGTTTATCATTAGGTGAGTCATAACTTCTTATTGCCTCAATTTTGTTCTTATCAGGCATCAATCAACCATTTACCATCTCATGACCAAAATATTGAACTGTTTCAGGAAGGTACTGAAATTTTTAAGATTAAATTTTATGTTGAGTTCACGCGTGCTCTATGCAAAACCTTTTCCAAGACAAGATCATGTTCCTTTTTAGTATTTCCAAAAACTAAAAAATCATCAATATATATGAAAATATTATCAATGTCCTTAAAGCAATTTTCACAATGTATTAAATTTACGAAAAACGTGTTTTAAATACAATTGTTTAATTATAATACATGGCGCAGCCAAGGTTTAACCATAAAAAAGTTCTATAATTATTCCTCTAAGATAAAAAGTGTGTGTTTCATAATGTCAACGTTTAATTTGCCGGAAAACTTAAAGAAAAATTAAGGGTTGAACTTGATCGCTTATGTGATAAAGGTATTATTTCGAAAGTTGATAATGCCACTGAGTGGGTCAACAGAATTGTAATTGTTGAAAAAGATGAGAATGCAATTAGGATTTGTTTAGACCCTCGAGACCTGAGTAAATGTATTCTTAAAAAATATTTTGAGATAGTAGGTATCTATTAATGACCTTAAAGCAAGAATTGGTAATGCAAAATATTTCTCAGTTTTGGATCTCAAGAAATCATTCTGGCAAATTGGTCTTTCAGAAAGTAGTAAAAAACTATGTACATTCTCATCTGTCTTTGGAATGTATCATTTTAACGTTCTACCATTTGGCTTAGATATTTCTGCTGAAGTTTTTCAAGAAAATTGTGAAAATTGCTTTAAGGACATTTGATAATATTTTCATATATATTGATGATTTTTTAGTTTTTGGAAATACTAAAGAGGAACATGATCTTGACTGGTTAGTCCACCAGTTCTGAGAAATTTTGATCCGAAACAACCAATTACTATTCAGACTGATAGTTCGAAAAATGCAATTGGGTGTGTATTATTACAAAATAAACAACCTGTTGCATTTGCATCTAAGAGTTTAAGAAGAACTAAGTGTGAATATGGGCAAATTGACAGAGAGTTTTTGGCAATATTGTTTGCGTGTATAAAATTTCATAATTATATATTATATTTTCATTATTATACTATAGTCCAAACTGATCATCAACCACTGGTCTCATTAATGAAAAAAGAGATTTACTCTATTGGATCTCAAAGACTGCGTAAAATAAGATTGAAATTGAATATTTATGATATTGATGTACAATATGTTCAAGGATCTCTCATGTTAATAGCTGATGCAATAAGCAGAGCATCATCAAAAGCTGATTGTGATACGTTGGAACAGTCACTTGATAGAGTAGTTCACACAGTTAATGTGAGTGACAACCTAGTTTCGGAAATTACTCAAGCAACGCTTAAGGATATAATTTTAAGTAAGATAATTGAATTTTATAACAATGGTTGGCCATCAAGTATAGATAAAGTTCCAGATGCTCTAAAATACTATTGGAAAATTAAGAATAATATTGTTATCGAGAATAATTTAGTGTATTTAAATCATAGGATTATTGTTCCCGCATCTTTACAAAATACTATATTATTAAAAGTTCATGCTTCTCATTTTGGTATTACAAAGACTTATGGTAGAGCTAAATCATTGTTTTTCTGACCGAATATGAAAAATGACATTATTTCATTAATTAGTAGGTGTCGTTTGTGTGAAAAATAAAGGAAAACAAAACAAAGGAGTATATGATTTTAGATGAGATGTCCACACTTCCTTATGAGAAAATTGGTTGTGATTTTCTCAATTTTGCTAATGATAATTATCTAATTATTGCTGACTATTATTCTAAATGATTTGATTTAATTAAAGTGACATCTATGACTGCTGCTAATGTCATTAAGATATTAAAATGTTTATTTGCTACCCATGGCATACCAAAGATTGTAAGGGCTGATAATATGCCATTAAATTTATTTGAGTTTAAGAGATTTGATAAGGATTATGCATTTTCTATTGTAACATCTAGTCCTATGTATCCAAAGTCTAATGGTTTTATTGAAAGATATGTGGGCATTACAAAGTGTATGTTAAACAAATGTGAAAGTGAAAAACTTGATTTTAACCTAATGTTACTTGAGTACCGAAACAGTCCAGTATTAGATTCGCCATACAGCCCATCGCAATTATTATTTAGTCGTGTAACACGTTCAGTCTTGCCAATTCACAGTGAATTACTTGTTCCAAAAGTTGTAAATGATTTTAATTGTTATCAGAATAGAAGGAATTTTGTTAATAAGTCAAACTATGATAAATCTGCTAGATGTTATAATTATAAGTTTAAGATAGGACAGGAGGTGGTGTATCATAAGAATAAAGTATGATATCCAGCAAAAATTGTTGATTGTCATAGCTCACCTAGATCTTTTATTATTATGGATAGAACCTTTTCTATCCATAATATCCAGTATTTTAAGGAGAAACTCATCACAGCTAAAACCATCGATTACTTCTAATACATCAAATTGTTCACAGAGTTTTGTTCCTTCAAATACACCCCAATGTCGACAAAGTTTTGTTCCACTTGATACTGAACTTCTTATTGATCAGCCTAGTACTAGTACGCTAGATACTTTATCATCTCAAAATGTTGTAGACAATTGTGAGCCTAATAGACCTAGTAGAAATGTCAGACCTCCTGCTTATTTAGCGGATTATGAAACATCTTTTCCTGTTAGAGGGGAAGATGTATCATAGTATCTATTTTATAGTTTAGTGATTGGTAACCCTATCAAACATGGCAACAGTGAGAGAGTGTCAATTGTCTAAAAAACGTGTTTTAAATACAATTGTTTAATTATAATACACTCGGGGACCCGGCATCGGTCCTCGGGAATACTTTTCACGTGTCACAGAGCGCATTGACTTACTGAAGCAGAAAGTTTGTGCATGGGTGAATCGGATACGCAGGTACAGGGCGCGTGTGGACCGATACTTCCAGAACAATATGTTTCAAAGAGACCAAAGGTGGGTTTATAGGTCCTGGGAGCGACCTAGTCAGAAGGAGGGTGACGTGCGGCGGCCGGATGATGGCGCCATGACCACGTTCTGGCGTAACATCTGGTCGGTACCCGTCACTCATTCCGAGGGTGATTGGATCAGGGATGTTGAGCAAGTATGTGAGCCACTGCCAGAAATGGGGGCCATCACCATCAGGCCCAAGATGTAGCAGATGCAGTCCGTCAGTTGCCTAGTTGGAAGGCACCAGGACCAGACGGACTGCATAATTTCTGACTCAAATGGATACGCAGCTCGTATATTTCCTTGGCATCTCTGTTCCAATCAGCCTTGGAATCTGGGTCGCTGCCAGAATTTATGACTACAGGTATAACCCACCTGCTCCATAAGACCAATAGTACCACGGACCCAAAGAACTATAGGCCGATCACGTGTCTGCCTACAGTTTATAAGACTCTTACATCCATTCTGAGAGCAAAAATCTACAGACATGTTGAGGACAACTCAATAATGTCTGCGTCTCAGAATGGATGTAGGAGTTGGGCCCGTGGTACTAAGGAGCTACTCCTCATTGATATGGCCATCTGCCAGCAGGCTCGCCGGAACCGGAAGGATCTGTCGACATGCTGGATAGATTATAAGAAGGCCTATGACTCTGTGCCTCATACATGGCTTATGAGGGTGCTAGAGTTGTATAAAGTAAATGCAACTCTACGCACCTTCCTGGCGTCGTGTATGAGGCAATGGAGAACAGTCATTCTCTATCCACGATCTAGACAGACCCTTGTAAACGGTGAACCAATAAGGATAGAACGGGGCATCTTTCAGGGTGATAGTCTGAGTCCCTTGTGGTTTTGTCTGGCCCTGAACCCTTTAAGCGCTCTCTTAAAGAGTTCAGGGCTAGGCTATCGGTTGTGGAGAGGTGGTCAGGTCATATCTCACCTGCTTTATATGGATGACTTGAAACTATTTGCCCCCACTGAGCTCCAACTGATGGGCTTGCTGAAGGTCACAGAAACCTTCAGTAATTCTATCAGAATGGAGTTTGGTGTGGACAAGTGTGCAGTTATGCATGTGAAGCGGGGGAGATTGGTTGAGTCTAGGAGCGTACAGCTCTCAGACTCTACCGATCTGAGGACACTCTCTGCAACAGAAACCTACAAATACTTGGGTATGTCACAGGCGTTGGGCATCAATGAGACTGACATGAAACAGTCGTTGCGGGAACGCTTCCTGGGCAGCCTGAGAAAAGTACTTAAGTCTTTTGTCGGGCGGAAACAGGGTGCGAGCCTACAACGGTTGGGTCATGCCAGTCTTAATGTACTCCTTTGGCATACTCAAGTGGACTCAGACTGAACTAGACACCCTGGATAGAACAGTTCGTACACTGTTAACCACTTACCGTATGCATCATCCTCGCTCTTCAGTGATGAGGTTATATATCCCACGGAAATGTGGTGGCCGAGGCTTTTTAAATGCCAAGACCCTACACAACCGTGAGATATGTAACCTCAGGGAATATTTCCTCCACTGCAGCAGAGAGATGCATACGGATGTGGTTGCTGTGGACAATGGACTGACCCCTCTATCCTTAGCCAAACGGAACTGGCGCAAGCCTGTGGTGCTCACCACTGGCGATCGAGAGGTGGTATGGCTGGGTACGATTCGGTGACCTCTTTGGGGAAACCGATGGTTTTGTCTGTGCAATTATGGACGAAGTTGTGATGACGAACAACTACCGGAAATATATCCTGAGGGATGGCACCATCGACATTTGTCGGGCATGTCATCGCCCTGGTGAATCCCTCAGGCATATTATTTCCGGTTGTTCGCGTCTCGCGTGGTGAATATTTGCACAGACACAACCAAGTGGCCAGGACAATCAACCAGCAACTTGCTTTGAAATACCGCCTTGTGACGTCAGAGGTACCGTACTACAGATATGTGCCAGAACCAGTTCTGGAGGATGGCCATATCACGCTATACTGGAACCGATCTATCATCACAGACAGGACTATTTGTCGCCAATAAGTCTGATATTGTGCTGATAGATCGCACCGAGCGTCGTGTAATGATTGTAGACGTCACTGTCCTCCATGACGAGAACCTCGTGAAAGCAGAGAAAGATAAAGAATGTAAATATCTTGATCTCGCGCAGGAGGTTGTCGACATGTGGAACATTGATAGGGCAATCATTGTACCTATAGTCGTTTCCGCCCATGGCTTAATGGCCAAGAGTCTCGATAAACACCTCAAGAGGCTCACGTTAGACGGCTGGATCAAGGGCCAGATGCAGAAGGCAGTGCTCCTGGAGACGGCACGCATTGTGAGGAAGTTCCTCTCTCTGGAGCCTTAACCACCGTCTGCTAGGACCCTGTTCCCGCAGCCGGTTGGAAGGTGTTTTTTTTATATTTTTAAATGTATTTGTAACAAATTACTTACCTACCTTATAAAATTAATTTAAATAAAACATACATTCTATAAAGTAAAAAACAAAACTAATGTTTGTTTACATTCTAATTGGCATGTCATATGTCACATTCTAATTGTCATAATTATCAAATGTCACTAACTTGACAGCATACGTCACTGTCTTGGGAGACGTATCGATACTGTACCGGTGACTCAATAAAAACTATATACCTATTATTAGTAATTTGATACTACTTACTACCCAATATCTGTATAAAACGTAAAGTGCAACGCAATATGCGTAGTTCCATATTTTAAAATATAGTACGTAGTCTCTCGATCGCGTGGCAATGTGTTTTTAACCGGCTTCAAAAAGAAGGTTCTCTATTCGACGCGTATGTATGTAATATTGGTAAAAATGCGTAATATTAATATATGTTAGTCTATGTGGGCTTCTAAACAAATTTACCAAATTTTATGAGTGTATGTATGTATGTATGTAGGTTTGTCCGCCGATTTCTCAGAAACTACAAGTCCGATTTCAAAAATTCTTTTTGCAATTGTTAGAGTATTGTTCAACTTAGGGTAGAGTACAAGTTTCATCAAAATTGGTCTAGAGATATAAACTTTTTATGTTTTCAGTAAGTTACTGTAACGTAGACGTTCGAGTTGCGTGATAGTGCTGATCTTGGTAAAATAAGTCAAAAGTGTTAAATAAACTATTTTATAAAAAATAAAAACCGACTTCAAAGTAAATTATCTAAAAAGCATTAAATAACGAAAATATATTGAAGTCGGTGTCAGCTCGTGCTAGTCTTAGTTAACATGATGTGCTAGCACCGACTTCAATGTATTTTCGTTATTTTATGCTTTTTAGATAATTTACTTTGAAGTCGGTTTTTATTTTTTATAAAATATTCTTTGTTGTTTCACAATAATTATGTGAAATACTTAACCTTACTTTCTACCTGTGCGGGCTGAAGTAATCTTCTGCATTGCAATTGCTTCACCGCCACACATCGCCACGTGTTCGTTCTTTCTACATCTTTTAGCGTTCTTTAACCTCATATACCGGTTGCTGCTTGCCGGTTACATGCTGCTCAGCAAGTGCCTATTAAAATCTCTTTGTTTTGCATATGCACGTGGCTCATGCTTAGCCCGTGCATTGAACCTATGCCCTGACTGGTAACATCTGCTTAACTTCATCTTTCATCTGGAACCAAGTGCACCATAAGTTCTGCCTGCTACCTTGTCTGCCTCAGCATGATGCTAAGCACTGTGCACGGTTTGTTTCAGGGGTTCCAATGGCGGGGTGTCGTCCTTGGACGCCACCGCAAACACTTCCAATGGCGGGGCGTCGTCCCTGGACGCCTCCGCACCACTACCTTTAGCGGGGCACCGTCTACGGGCGTCCCGCACCTGCTTGCTGGGGCACGCCGCCCTTGGGCGTACCCCGGCCTTACTTCCGGCCTGCTACCAGGTCGGTCTCCTACAGCCGCTGCTGCTGGCATGGTGCCCGTCTGGCCGTGGGGTGATGCACGTCGTTGCGGTCGCATACGTACGACCCTTCGGCCTCGCCGGCGAGACCGGTGTCTGATAGCTAGTGTAGCATGCGGTTGTCGGGGAGGGGTCGGCGCATCCCGGTCCAATAGGACCGTCATGGGGTCAGGAGGGTCGAGCAGTACGTGCCGTGGTCTGCGGCGCGAGTCAGACAGAAGGACTAGCGGCGTAAACGGCGGCGGCGCGGATTAAACTGTTCGCGTGACGGGACACGGATTCAAAGTAGCGTTTCGACGCTTCTTTGAGGAACTTACGAAGGGGATCTAATTTGAAATCGGAATGCAGAAGAAGTTTATTAAAATACTAGCGATCCGCCCCGGCTTCGCACGGGTATAATTGAGATAAAAAAGAAGTGAATAATTTAACGTTACTCAAGGACTGGATAATTAGGATCGAACTTCACTTAAGGTAAGTTCGTTTGATCACTTAATTATCCCGTCCTTGACTTCAAGATTACTTGTAGATGTTTAGAGATAAAAAATCAATGTTGCATTTAATGACATTCCAGGATGCGATAAAGTTTTCTTAATTTGATGATTAAGCTATTAGTTATAATAAAACCAAAGTAGAAATTGCAAAATGCATACATACATTTAAATTAATTACTATAGTTATGTTTATATATTTAATGATTTCTGATATTTATATATTTCTTTAAATATATTTATTTTAATTATTTATCTATTCAATAGTTTAAACTTTTACCTTAACATTGTTGAACAATTAATTCCGACATTGTTACCCAAGTAGCAATTGAGGTCCATTATAGAAACTTAGAGACTGCTTGCTAATTGTGCAGACCATCCTGAAAACAGTTTTATAATGGTTTTAATAATAAAGCCTTTCTGGACAGCCGCTGAAGTCATGACTTCATTTCTCGTATCTACTGTAAGTAGTAAAGATAGAAGCATCAATTGTGCTGTTTAATAATATCACTTTTTTATATGTTCATCGTCCCATGGTTTGAGAAGATGTTGATAATTTTATTATATAAATTAATAATATACTTAAAATAATATTTTGAGACAATCCAAATACGGTAGAGCTTGCGTCATGGCAACCAGACAACCGATACTAATAAGTATTAGTAGTGGAGGTATAAAACTATATACCTTTCCTCCTTGTAAATATAAACTAAAAAGATAAACAACACCCAGACACAAGCTAGGAATCGAACCCTCGATACATAGGACAGTGGCTAGAGTGACAAGATAAGACCATATCATGCAGGATATAACTGAAAAGTTAGTGTTGGTGCCAGACAAATATCAGGTCTTCAAATGAATTGATGCATATTTAAAATGGTTTGACATCTACTTACAAATTCCTAAGGTTTTAAGTCTGTAACTGGCCTTACGTTTGATATATTCTAATAGTTTAGCTTTTGTTTATTCTACAGGCAGAGAGTTAACGGTATAGCTATGTACTTTTAAGTTTTGAATAATATTTTCTAAACTAATAAAATCAGCTACTGTAAGTAATGTTTTATAAGTAACCAAAGATATTATGGTTGTATGTAATATAGTAATTAGATTCTATGCAATGTCATAGCGAGGAAATATTGGTTTGAGTTTACAGATTCCTTGAAAGAAACATTTAAAACTTTTAATAATATTGCCTATTTTGTTTATGTATATCAAAGAAATAGCTAATTTGTTACTTCAAATAAGTATAGAATTTATAAAAACTACTTATTAACGAACTTATCAGAGATGAGACGTTAATATCATTATAAAATCAATGTTCTTTGCTTGAAATTAGACTTATTTTACAAGTTCTCTGTGAAACAAGAGAGAATAACTTCTGCAAAAGCTGATCGTTGTATGTGTTGTCTTCGAAAACATACCAGAACAACAAATATGCTGCTAGAGGAAGATGGCAGTGTAGTGAATGCTTTGGAAATAATTTCTATATAAGTAAATATTTTCAGGATTTAAAGATGGTGTACCACGGTTAAGACTACTATAATAGGAAAACTCCTAATCAAGTTATTAGGGTTTATCCTAATCAGGTTAATAAAGGCTTATTAACGTTTCCAAAATATAAGATGGAAAGATTTTCCTAGGCATTTAATATCATCCGGGCAGAGTATAGAAAGCAAAAAACCTGAGACTGCAGATAATATACGGGAACCGAACACAAGCGTAGATATTAATTACATTTGAGGCTCATAATAAAAAATTATGTCTATAATAGTAGGTAATAATAGAACTTTTAAAGGCAGAACTTTCTGAAATAAGCTGTGCCTTTGTAGTAAAGAATAGTATCTTGCCTATATTTCTTCTTTCCTTTATTGTTACTGTGTGTACATAAATTATAAAACAATAATATAAATGCCCTTCTGGTTGATACGACCACAGCGGCCGATCTTTCACAAAATCAGCCTTCTACGCGAGAGATATTATAGTGAACAAGTGCTTGCGTAGACACAAGTGCACTCTATCTTCGTTTACACTCACAATTCGTTAAGATGAAAAATTGGCACGACTGGGGAGAGGCCAGGCGCAGGACTGACCTTTTACAAGCCCATCCGACGCATGGATCATCTTACTTTACAGACAATCAGATGACCGGCCTGCATTGTCCAACCCAGCAATGAACAAGTATATAAAGTGGTTACTCTCCACGGGATTTCACGGATTTGAACCCGCGACCTCCGGTTTGCAAAACAAGTAGTTTACCGCTGCGCCACGGAGGCTATAATGAGGCTCATAAAATAAGATATAAGATAAAGGCCTCTTAGAGGTCAACTTTTATTATATGACAGCCCTTTGTAATAATTTTGGTAATGGTTATTAAGATTCCCAGCCTTTTTTTTTTATAAAATCTCCATCTGCAACTAACTTTGAGGATCATGAATATGGCCTATATTCGATATATAATAAATGCCTCATTTCGATCGTTATCGCTAAAAAATAGTCTGAAAAAAAATTACATTTGTATTTTTGTGCCCTTACCTTAGTTTTTTTTTTTTTTATATGAGGGTACCCTATGTTATTCAAAATATTTTTTCTTTTTATATTATTCTTTTAATGTTGTCATACATATATTATTATAATTGTTTACACCCGATCTCTTGTTCTGTGTCTTTGTTTATCCTAAGTATTACTATTATATCGGCCTGCATAATATAATAAACTTATACTTGAACTAATGAGTTTGTTAATATGTGCACCTCACTTCCAAATTTAGCCTATCCTAATACTAGCTAGGGTAATAAACTGCTTATTCTGTGTTAATAAGAAAAGGCAGTGGTATTAGGTATACACACGATAGTCACAATTTTTCTTGTCTCCAGAGACTAAATCAATGGATCATTCGTTTTAACACACTCAATGTGGACCAATGCTCACCAGTTTTTCAAACCAATCGCTACGCTTCAACTTTAAGGTTTGAGTGCAGAGGAGTATGCCACTCGTTAGAAAGGCGTCCGTGAAAATCTGAAGAATATATTCATCTAAAAAAATCAAAAAGTTCACACATTTCACACAGTTAGAACATTCATTTAAGCAGGAGCTAAGTATCTAACTTGCTCAAGCGACATAGTACAACGTACATTGTCACAATGTAGTGTACCTACAAAGTGTAATGGGACTTGCCGAAATAAGTCTAAAAAGGTGCAGACACAATTTTTTTTTTTAGTATTATTATTATTTTACTTAATTGTTTTTATTTTGTATTTGAGTTTAACTGTTGCGGAAAAAAACAAGCAAAATTATGGAGCCCAGAATAAAACTTACTTTACTACAAGTTTTCGAAATAAACATTTATATTAATAATAATTAGTGATTAAACTGAGAGATAGATTGAGTTGCATAACGGTGCTGTGACTCGTGGCGGACACGGTCGGCAATCAGTCAAGCGGTGAAGATGGCAGTCCTCGACGCCGCGCTGGCGGCGGTTAGAGTGCTCACTAAAAACCTCACTGGTTTCAGTCCACGGACTATGTCAGTGTAGTTCTGGCCATCATGCTGGTGCTAGGATTCAACTTAGGTCTTAGGAGCCTTTCCCGTTTACACTTACAGTAAGTATGAAATCTGGGCAAGTATTAACTTAACTTACTACTGGTTTTTAATCATATATCTACCTCTGTTTTTTTTTTTTGTATAATTGCCTAGATATTCTCCATAAAATCTAACAAAAAAGAAATAAATCTGTTACACTATCTTTAAAGGGATCTGTCAAGGGTTGATCGATCAGTTGAATGATAACCGACCTACTGGTATCAGTTTCGGCATAGTGAGAATAAGCCAAGAGTTGACCCCTTCGTTTAGAGTACGGATATTATTATTATTATTGTTTTTTTTTTTTTTTTTTTTTTTTTTTTTTTATGATGTATAGGCTTGTCCACCTTCCCTGAAGCCAAAAGAGCTTTACTGACTAATAGACTTACAACTATCAATTAGCATGGTGCCAATCTCCAGGTTCAGAGTAGCTATTACAAATTGAGGAATAAAGATTCATAAACCAAGTGAATCAACTTCGTTAGAGATTCCTTCCGCCTCACGAACAAAAATCTCATCTGATCAGGGACTATTATGTGACATTTGTTACCGTGCTTTGTTGCCTCCGCACCTTCAAGCACAAATCCCGTTCCAGCGCGAAGCTTACATTTGACCAATGAATACCATTAGGTATCTTTGCATAGTTTTTTTTTTTTTTTTTTAACCATAATTGAGGGTACAACACCAGCGAATATTTATTCGCTTTTATCTAAAATAGACATACTTACTTACTTGTAGTAAATAATGCGGGTAGTTAGGGTACGAAGAAAAAATGCATTATCTGAAGATTACAACAGATAAGCTGCACGATTTGCGATGAATCCAATTGTCATATTTAGGACATTGTGATAATTAGGCAAAATAATATCCGAAGAATACAACGGATAATAAAAATTAGTGCTTCCCAATGAATGCAAAGGGTACACAAACTCAGCTCGAGCGTAGAAATCTTCGCAGGTACAGGAGGTACAGCAGTGCAGCAGCAGCAGGCAGGCAGGATGATATTTAGACACAATCATGGATGAATTCATCCATGGGCACAATAATATCCGAAGAATTCAACGGATAATAAACATTAGTGATTCCCAATGAATTCAAAGGGTACACTTTAGCTCGAGAGTATAAATCTTCGTTAACAGCGACACGAACAATGTTCCACTATTAGTTTTATGACTTCCTTTACTTTTCTTATTTATTTTAGTTTTCATGATTTCAAAGATCTTTTGTATTTGAACTCGTGCGAACGCCGTGAGCGCACGGACAAGAATGAGGTGTCTGCCGTTCTGCTGGAGCGGGGTGGTTGAGAGGGAGACAATAATATTGTTTTCTCTATAAAACCTCTCTAAACTTGTGCGACTAGACCGGAACGTATATGTACAAGGACTACAAGTAATCTTGAAGTCAAGGACGGGATAATTTCTTCTTAAATAATGTTTGTAGCTGACTTTTCGTAACGCAATATGAACAAATTTTGTTTAGAAGTGACGCGTGAAAGGCCTACGTATAGCTGTCTGTCCATGGGCAAAGTACTCAACGCTTAGGTTTAAGCCTGCAACGTTGAATCTCTGAGCTTGAGAATTGTTAATTGTATTTATAATTTTATTAGGAACTGCAGACGTGTACCGGTGCACAATTTGGGTGGATTAAGGACAGGAACAGGGCACCATTTCTTTAAAACCAATTTATGGAAGCAATACGGGCTTCCTTGTTCGGTTTCATCGTTAAGACGTAAACGGGGGTCAACCGGGGAATTCTTACCCACTAAAACCCCCGCGGCTATCACGTCGGCACATTAGAGGGCGGAACTGGGCTATCTGTCGGGATCTGCACCAGCTGATACCACTCAGTGCCTTGACTTTGAACCCGCTGCCGGAGAGGCACATTATAGTTCCCCGGGAACCTGTCACGGTGCTCACGGTTACAGGGATCACGGGGGAAGCCTTTAATGGGATTTACGGGACCCTGTTGGTGGTCAACCGGGTATGTAGGATTCATATACACTAAATCCCCAAAGGCCGTGCAATCAGCACATAAGAACCCCTTCTTGGGCTATCCGGTGGGATCTGCACCATGATACCCTCAGTGGCTTGCCTTTGACGCCGCCACCGGGGTGCACAATAAAGACACCCGGGAACCTGTCACCGTGCTCGTGTGTTCCGTCCTAGCCCGGCCACAGTGCCAAATAAGGTCATGGTTATGGCAGTAGACTGTACGGATGTGTACTACTTGGTACGCGAGAGGAAAAAAATAGTACCTTATTATTTCACGAGTTATAAAGGATTTCTTGTGGCCCGGCTACAACGTGTTCGTCCCAGCCCGGCCACGCCAAGATCTCCATAAATCCACCATTCTCATACATTAATCATGTCAGAGATTAATGTACGCCTAGTGTACCATATAGTACGCCTTTTATTTGTTACAAATAAGCCTGTATACCAATTTAATAACTACTTCAATTTTGCGACTCCAAATCCTGCCATAAATATCACAGCAATAAAGCTTAACTTAACAACTTATTACCTAGTCACTTTTTGTAGGCGCCTAGTTCGGTGTGCATAGTTCATGTTCATGTTGATTTCAAACTAATATTTCAACTTGCTTCCAAACAAAAACAGAAGATGGCTCTATTATTTATTGTAACTATATTTAAATATATCTAATAAGATAAAAGTGTTATAAGGCAAACAATCTATGTTTGATTTTCAGTCTTCTCTCATTATTCCGAACTACCTACAATTTATTATTATTTAAACTATAATCGACTACAAAGTTTGTTTAGAAGCACGTTGTAAATCAAATAAATCAATATAATCTAAATTTTAGTTTTAAAATATATACCTAATGAAGTATGAACACCGAACTAGGCGCCTACAAAAATTGACTAGGTAATAAATTGTTAAGTTAAGCTTTATTGCTGTGATATTTATTTCAGGATTTGGAGTCACAAAATTGAAGTGGTTATTAAATTGATATACAGGCTTATTTGTAACAAATAAAAGGCGTACTATATGGTACACTAGGCGTACATTAATCTCTGACATGATTAATGTATGAGAATAGTGGATTTATGGAGATCTAGGCGTGGCCGGGCTGGGACGAACACGTTGTAGCCGGGCCACAAGAAATCCTTTATAACTCGTGAAATAATAAGGTACTATTTTTTTCCTCTCGCGTACCAAGTAGTACACATCCGTACAGTCTACTGCCATAACCATGACCTTATTTGGCACTGTGGCCGGGCTAGGACGGAACACACACCGTGCTCACGGTTACAGGGGTCACGGGGGAAGCCTTTAATAGGTCCCCGGGACCCTATTGGCGGTCAACCGGGTTATGTAGGATTCTTATACACTAAACCCCCAACGGCCGTTAAATCAGTACATAAGAAGGAGACCTGGGCTATCCAGTGGGATCTGCACCAAGATCCCTCAGTGGCTTGCCTTTGAGCCCGCCACCGGGGGCACAATATAGCCACCCGGGAAACTATCATCGTGCGGGAATCACGGGGGAAACTTTCAATAGGCCCCAGGATCCTGCGGGCGATCCACTGTGGTATGTGTCTCCCACGGTTGTCCACACAAAAGAGGGGGGCTGCACCGTGTACCCCTCAGTGCAAGGCAAGGGCCTTTGAAGCCGCTGCCGGGGGCGCATTATAGGCCCCCGGGAATCTGTCACCGTTGTCACAGTTAAGGAGTGGCGGGGAAACATCCAATATGTCCCCGGGATCCCGTGGGGAAGTCAACCTGGGTATTTGGGATTCTTACCCACTAAAACTCCCGTGGCTGTCACATCGGCACATGAGAGGGAAACCTGGGTTCTCGAGTGGGATCTGCACCAGGAGTCCCTCAGTGTCTGGCCTTTGAGTCCGCCGCCGGGGGGCAATCATATTATATCCCAGATTTACCTTATATTATATGGAATGATAATGATATACTCGTATAGAATGAACTTCTCTAGCTACTTGATTGTTAAGTATGTACCTCTTTAGGTTTAGTCAACGTAAGCTAATTAAATTTATTTAAGTACTTAGATAAAACTTCTAAATAAATTCAGTTAATATATAAACCTTCAGTGAAAAATAAGAATACTTAATAATAAAATTATTAAAAATAAAAGCTTTTAAAGTACAAAAAAAATTCCAAAGAGAGTTTTGAACCCGGACCTTACTGTGCTTAGAAGACGCTTCCGTAATCTCCAGACCACGGCTACCCTTATTCTATTATTCGAATTACTTGATCATATTCTTGTTATATGTCTGCTCAGTCCCTAATGCATATAGCGTGATATTTTACCTTATGTATTAAAGTTAACCGTGTACAGTACCTACCTAATTTACGTACTAAGCAAATCTAAGTGAGAAATGCTTTTTAACCCTGTTAATGGATAAATTTAAAAAAAAGATCCCCTCACTGGCTTACCTTTGAAGCCGCCATCAGGGCACGAAAAAAATAAGACACCTGTCATCGTGCTAAAAGTTATGGGGATCACGGGGGAGACCTCCAATAAGCTCCCAGGATCCTGCGGGCGGTCGAGCGCGTTATGTGGGATTCTTACCCTGTAATCCCCCACGGCTGTCCGCACAAAATCGGGGGGGCTGCACCGGGTACCCCTCAGTGCAAGGCAAGGGCCTTTGAAGCCGCTGCCGGGGGCGCATGATAGCCCCCCGGGAATCTGTCACCGTTGTTACAGTTAAAGGGGTGGCGGGGGACACGTTTAATATGTCCCCGGGATTCTTACCCACTAAAACTCCCGTGGCTGTCACATCGGCACATGAGAGGGGTTCTCCGGTAGGATCTGCATCAGCTGCCCTTTGAGTCCGCCGCCGGAGGGCGGGTATATTATATCCCAGATATTTACCTACCTTAATTATAAGGTAGGTAAATATCTGGGATATAATAAAGTACCAACTAGTACCTACCAAGTACCTACTAGAGAATTTCATTAATTCCATATATTAATATGGAATTAATGAAATTCTCTAGTAGGTACTTGATTGTTAACTATGTATCTCTTTAGGTTTAGTCAACGTAAGCTATGTAAGTTTTTTTAATTAGATAAAACTTAAAACCTTCATCGAAAAATTATCTAACCGAAGGTGAAAACCGCTGCGTGGTTTAGGAGGTGCTATCGGATATAGACAGACTCGGATAGCGACTTTGTTTCACACTATGTAAAGATACTTTGACGTCGATAGGGAACACCAGCTAACCTGTAGAAAAAACCCTTGACAGACAATAATTCCAATAAAATTTTGGCTGTTATATCATACGTACAATGTACATGTACATGCATATTGTATTCCTACCCAAACAGACATTTTGGAAATATATTTTCAATATTTTATTTCATTACTAGCTGACCCGCGCAGCTCCGCCCGCGCTTTTATTATTTTGCTACCCTTTTCTCCTTCCCTTGATTTATTTCTCTCTCCACCTCTCTTTAAAAAAGTCTAATTCTATGCTCTCTCTCTCTCTCCTCTCTCTCCCCCTCCCCCGCTTTGGTACCCGTCACACTCCCCCTTTTCCTCTCCCCGTTGTCCCCTCTCTGAACCTCTCTCTTCTCCCACCTTGCTCCCAATTACTCCCCCTTTGATCCTCCTTAATCCCCCTATCCCTCACCCCGTCACCCCCTCGTCCCCCTCTCTCTCCTCTCTTACACCCTCCTCTCGTTCTATACTTATAACCTCGTCAATCATGGTATCTGGGATTCTTACCCTCTTAAACCCCTGCGGCTGTCGCATCGGCACATAAGAAGAGGGACCTGGGCCCTCCAGCGGGATCTGCACCAAATACCCCTCAGTGCGCATTATAGCCCCCGGAAACCTGGCATCGTTATCACGGGGATGGGGCTCGAAACCCCGTCACCGTCCTCCTTGGAGTCGCCACCGTCACCCATCTAACCTATCTATGTAATGACCTTGCCGCTTAACCTAGCGGCATGAAATATACTTTACAACCTATTCTTAGATTCCACCCGATATGCACACAAAATTTCATACAAATCAGTTCACGCATCTATTTAATGACCTTGCCTTATGTTGCTTAACCTTAACCTAGCAGTATGAACAACGTTCACAGCTTTTTTGTCATTAGTGTAAATATTATTGAAGTTTACGTTACATCGAAGAGGGGACAAATTCATACTAACAACAATTTATTAATAGTAAGTAAGTCTCATAAAAAGTAAAGGATAAAAAATGGTTATTGTGGGTTACCCTTGAGATAAACATATACCATCGCGGAATTTTTTGTAGACCTTGTTAAAGTTTACAATCTTATAGTACATTCTTTTGATCTATCTCGTAGGGTTCAGCCAGCTTTTGCAATGTAAGCGCAAAAAAGTGTGTTTTTTTACGACATCGCATTAGAAACCTCTAAAATTATCAGTGTTTCTCTACTATATTATGCATGTATTATACATATAAACCTTCCTTAAGAAACACTCTATCTATTAAGAGAAACCGCATCAAAATCCGTTGCGGAGTTTTAAAGATCTAAGCATACATAGGGACAGACAGACAGCGGGAGCGACTTTGTTTTATAATATGTATAGATATTTGGGAAACAAACAAATGATACCACTTATTACTAATATAAGATCCAATAGTACAAAAATCAATTAACTTTCCACTAATAAATAAGCTAACCACGTATGCATGGTTTTAAAAAAGTATTAAATACTCGTATAAAAAATATACTTATTAGAGATAAAAAGTGCCGGAGTCAATATGAGTTAAATATTTAAAACATCGAATCTTAATATAAACAAAAAAATCACAAAGTTTAATAATACAAAAAAAAAATCCGCTCAGGGGTAGCGAACCCGGACAGTCCGTACTTAGAGGACGCTTCCGTAACCACTTGGCCAAGGAACTTTTATTTTATCTCTCGAATTATCGTATCTTATTGTTGTAATATATTTGTACCGCCATCGGTTGAGTAATAATACTTCTTTTTTACCCTGTAAAGGGATAAATTATAAAAAATATGAAATACTAATTCAATTAATTTTCTTAACGAATGTCTGTGCAAAATTTCAAGTCAATAGGACCAAGGAATCGCGTTCTCCCATACAAACTTTGCCCCCCTGTTTGACCCCCTTAGAAGTTGAATTTCGCAAAATGGCGTCTTAGTGAGCACCTACGTCTTAAAAGGAACCCCCATGCAAAGTTTGAGACTCCTAGCACTTGTAGTTTCTGAGATTTCGTGATGAGTGGGTTTTTGTCTACTCTTTTATATAATAAGATTTGTTCTATCTTATATGGTCCAATAGATAACAATGCCACCGTGATATAAAGCGACATCTATCGCGGTTTGTGAAACTAATGTTAATGTTCGAATACATGATTCACAGATTTTGCTAAATAACATTACATAATGTACATTCCGCCCCCTATGAACAGAATGTTCAGAACAATTTGACGGCCCACTTGAATTTTAATTATCTGTGGCAAAGTGCAAAAACAAGGCAAAAGCTAAGATTAATAATTGAATACAACTCACAGATACAATTAACAACATTTGTTTCATTTAACATATCATTTGAGTTGACACATAGTTTTGTGACATTGCCTGCAAATTTACATTCTAATTTGCTGTAGGTAGTGTTTGGTTTGCGTACTTCACAATTAATAAAATTATAAATCTTAAACTCTAATTTTAAAAAAAATACACAACTACTGTGTTATCAGTGAAACTATTCTAATATAAAATTGTTTTTTGGGATACCAGCAGAACTGGGTGCAAGCACAAGTTGTCAATGTTTACAAATACTGAACTATGAACTAGACAGGAGATGGTCCATACTTTTCTTAATAAGTAGGAAAAGGCTGAACCTTCTTGTGTACATGTGGACTAAACCGCTGTAGTAAGTATCATATCATGTACCTAATAACATAATATTCTAATACTTACGACTTGCAAACTTACATTATTATCTACTATATCTACTTACTATAAACTAATTTGTCCTTCAGGTCCCCATTCAAGAACTTGAGCTGGCTGAATAACCTTACAGATCACCTACACTTATGTATTGTTGGTAGACCAGGGAGAAACTAAAACCTACCTAACTTATCTGAATACTATCTAACTTCAACATTACTATTTACTATAAGTACTAAATAATTAAGAACTCATGTGCTAATTTACCTGTAATCAAATGTGGCTGATGCTATAACTATAATATTAGAAATCCTAAATAAGATTATTAAAAAAAAAGAGAATCTGTCCAGAAACCATTGTCTCTGGACCACCTTAGTAAAATAAAAACTGAACATACCACTGAAGAATTATTACCACACTCCTGCAGCAGGAATACATTGTAACCACCATGAGACGCAGCAACTTCACTGAGACTTCCGCACTGTACGATATCTGAGAAACGAATGACCGCGGTACCGCTAGAGCAGTGACTTATATACGCATTAGCTGAGCGCGTTCGGCTATCCTACCCACAATTAATTTTATACCAGTTTTGGAGTCTAACACGGCCTCTCCTGACATGAGACCGTCCTCGAGCTCGCTAAATTTTGATGACTTCTCTGAGAGCAACACGAAGAAGCAGACTCCACCATACAGCATTCATATATCATCCCGCTAGGCTGCGACGAACATAGCCCAATTCCATTGACTTGTCTTGTCCTGCACAAAACAGACGAACACAAAGAAGTCAGTAACATATACAGTCATAGCAGAAGACATTCAGTCATAGGCTTTACTCAGGTCTCTTCCTGCGCAACCGATACCTTGTGCACAACCAGGCTTTACATCGGTCTCTAACAGGTCACCCCGAAATCCCAAACACCCCGAATCGTACAGGCTTTACACAGGTCTCTAGTCAGCGTGGGCCCCGCTGACGCAACCCGTCACCCTCACACATTGTGGTCACTTCAAAACCACGTGCACATGGCTTTACATGAGTCTCTCCCACAACGGTGAATACAAACACATCGTGGTCATCCCAAAACCACGTGAATGGCTTTACATGGGTCTCCCAACGACTGTTTACACACTTTGCGACAGACGCCAACGTTCCCCGCACGCTTCGGGACACCGTGCACCTCGCAGGATACGGCGTCAAATGCCATCACATCCTTCTGCACGCACGCCTCGCAAGCCAGGCCTCAGCACGCCATAGCTAGCACCCACGTGCCTGTATTTCCCTCTGCGAACAGAACAATAGAACGCAAGCACTTTTCCTTTGGATTTAGGGTCCACAGCACCTTATCGGCGCAGCCCCATCCGAAAATATCAGTGACACAATAAACAAGGCAAAGATGTCTTGACATTTACGTATATCGCATTTAGCCTGTTAGTAAGAATTTACCAACAGTAAAATACAACAGCACTGTCAGATCCGGGAATCGAACCCAAGACTTAGAGATAACAAAATCATAAACTACCAGATCTGGGAATCGAACCCATGACTAAGCGTCCACAATACCATAGCAGTATGTCAAATAAAGATCCAGTCCTCCACAACGGTATGCTACAAACACATCAAGTATCACTTCGGTGGGCATCTGTTGTTCTGCTCACCTCATCGATCATAAAGTCCACGCTACTTGTAAATTATTAGCGTATTGCTCCCTTAGTCTACCCCTGACCAATAAATAGTTTCAAAAGAACATAACCTCTACGTGCTTGCCTTTACCAAATAACAGGGTGCAACTTACGCCAGTGTAGCTGTCATTACTACACAGTCAATACTGCAACGGCTTTTCTTACTTCGGTGTCTGGCCATCATGGCCACGGCGTAGCGTCAAACACCAGTGTGCTGCGCGGCGACCGACGATGTAAGCGGTAGCCACCAACGCCATCGCGTGGGCGGCAACGCTACCGTGTGGGCGACAACGCCACTGAGTGGACGGCAATGCCACAGCGCCACCTTCGTGTGGCAAGATAGTGCCACCGTAGTGTGGTAGCCCGTCGCCACCGTGGTGTGGTGGTCACGCCACCGTTAGGGCGGCCATGCCACCGTTGGGGCGGCAGCGCTGCGTTTAGCGCCCAACGCCACCCGTGCAGCGGCAGCAACGCCACAATGCAGCCACTAATGCCACAAACGCTCTGGCGACTCGCACTTACACATTCTGTGAACATAACTGCAGAAAACTAATTAAAAATTTGACAGGTAGGTAGTCAAATCAACAAGTACATAGACACAGTTAGCACTCGTCAATATATTAGGCCCGTACGACCCACAGCACTATAATCGCTCGGCCTTCCTTCACAAAACATCCAGATCGAACCAGATTTCCAATACGATTATTAGTCATCGACCGAGAAAATAAACACTATCCCAAAACAACGCTTTACAAATTGTAATGACTGATCAAGTTAACAACAAAACATCTTTTAACAAAATACAACTTTACTTCCAGATTTATTAGTAATCGCACTTTATTATTATAACTAGCAGTCAAAACTCAAATCAACCCACTGCTTAAAACAATACGAAGCAACAAAATAAATCCATCTAGTTCATTTGTACTAATCTAGCCGTAGCAATAGACTTTGCCAGTCATTAGGTACTTCTACGAACGAACTCACTATGGACCTAAATAGATTAACTGCCTCGATCGTTCAACCATCCATCGTGTGTGTCTACTGGACTAACAACAGTACTATTAGAACTATAAGCTGTACTATTACATTTTGATAGATTGATCTAGCGATAGATCGTAATAATCCTTATCGTATTCGTCTTCCATTACCAACATGAATCGTACAACCCGTGGGTATCATTAATATTTTTTTTTCATAACACGAACTACCAACATATGTACTTTTTTTTTTCGAGAATAACAAAACATGAAAATAATGGAAACGAATATAACAAATTGCATCAGAAAGCGAAGCGGACAGGCTAGAATCCGAATCCCACTTCTGATATTAGAAATCCTTAATAAGATTATTTAAAAAAAAGAGAATCTGTCCAGAAACCATTGTCTCTGGACCACCTTAGTAAAATAAAAACTGAACATACCACTGAAGAATTATTCTACTATATACCACACTCCTGCAGCAGGAATACATTGTAACCACCATGAGACGCAGCAACTTCACTGAGACTTCCGCACTGTACGATATCTGAGAAACGAATGACCGCGGTACCGCTAGAGCAGTGACTTATATACGCATTAGCTGAGCGCGTTCGGCTATCCTACCCACAATTAATTTTATACCAGTTTTGGAGTCTAACAATAAATACTTTAAAATCAGGAATGTTTAATGATGCAAAATAATTTGCCAAAATAATTTGCTACAGGTAGAATCCAGAGCATAGAAAGAAATACTTCCTTTTAATCATACCTTTTCTTTTCTCTATTCTAAGCTTTTTTTGCAATTCAAACTAAAAAATATTGTGTAATATTCTCCTAAACCAGTATGTATGTATTATGTAAGTTTTCAAGATTGAATGAGTTTAACTCTTAGATCATATAAAAACTATATTTCACATAAATCATCACCTAATCATTGTAATTCACCATTTAATGTTCTCAATATGATGTTAAGAATTTAATTGAAATTATTGGATTTAATTATACAGAAAATTGTTATTTTATATGAGCTTAAAATCTAGCTAAATAACTAAATAGCTAAATAGCTTATCTTTTTATATACTTGACATGGAACTTACTTGAAATGTAAAAACACATCACACACAAGGGTTTACTTTACTAAGATTTAACTTTTTTTAAAATGGCTTTTCTACATAATATTCCCATTATTTCTCTAATAATCATAACTTAACATTTACCAACTTGACTGTACCTAATCTTCTAGTGGACTGTAATTTATTTAAATAGTTTCAGTCAAGTAGATACAGGTGACATAAAGATAATTTACCATGTCATATAACTAAATATGGTGCTGAGGTGTTGTCAAATGTGAGATATGTGTCAGCATTGTGTAATTTTCAGCATTACACCACAATGTTTGTTGAATTTCATCCTTCACCGATACCGCCTTAATTTAAGAATAAACTTATTAATACCTGTGGTCTGACATACAGGACTCTGCTGCCAGCCAGCAGGTGATAGTCTCATCTTTCAGTGCAATACTAATACTTACTGCTAAAATAGTTTTAGAGTTGGGCTGATTGACAAATGGTCATTTAATGGCACTCTCATGTGAACACATGAGCAAATGAATTAAAAACTATCTGAACTTCCAATGTGGTTTATTCTACTCTTACTGCTTCGTAAAGTTGTAAGTTCATTATTTTGCTCATGGTTTGGACGTATTTTCACCGGCACAACTCTAAATCTTGTACTTTGCACCTAGACAAAGAATTGATTGGGCTATGTTTTAGGTATGCTGTAATTAGCTTGGAGATAAGGTTTGCGAAAGGGAAGCTGTGTATCTACTTCTTATATGGTCCAACCACGCTTCTGCATCTGACAGCATACTCATCACATTAATTAATTATGGTTCTAGACAGAGTCTGTATCTGAATTAATTGGCCCAGATAGGATCCATCCAAACTTCGTACTTTGGGCTATAGGTGTTCCAGGTGGACCCCTGATAAATCCATCTTCTAAAATCTGGCTATATGTCTCCGCATTTAGCAACATATTAATTTTATTTGGTATGCCGAAGTTCGGATCTCCTAACTTTAATTTGGACAATACAGGCCACAAACTTTCCTTTGGCACTGTTTTCGAGGGAAGGCAGCTAGTAAGCTCTCTTAATACGTGAGCTTTGACTTCTAAGCTATAATTGGGAGCATGAACTGATTTAAGCTTTACGTTAACTACGTACTGAGAATTCAATACATCACTTTCACTGCGACCTACTGCCGATATTTTAATCTGATTGGGTATTTTCTTGAGTCCCAGAGCCTGCACTGTAGACTCCGTAATAAAGGAGGCCTGGGAACCCTGATCTAAGAGGCATCGAACCTCGACATCATTCCCTGTTATAGCCTCAGCTTTTACTAGAACAGTTGGTAATAGGACCTCACTCTGCGTATTCAAAAACCCTGATGTAACAATATTATTCTGTGACTTCCCTTCTGCATCTAGTGGTGTGGTGTTTTCTACATGTTTATGAACCAATGAATCATTGTCCTTGGGTTGATTTATGTGGGAGGCATTCGGAGGGTGAAGTAAAGAGTGATGCTTGCGCTTGCATATTCTACACCTGTCTGACTTACGGCAGACATATACGGAGTGATTTACTCCTAAACAGTTAAAACACAATCTGTTGGTTTGTACAAAGTCATGCCGTGCATTGTAATTCTCCTTGGCAAATTGTTTACAATTCATCAACTTGTGATCATCTTTGCAAAATAGGCAATTATAATAATTATACTTTGCACTAACACTATTGACACTTAAAGCATCAGTAGTACTTGAATGGTCATCAAGACTCACATTATGAACGCTCAAACTTTTGGAATTTTTAGGCTTAGTACTCACATCTAAAAACTCCAGAGACCTAAATCTGTGTTCTAGAAATTCTTTAAAAGAGCTAAGTGGAGGAAGTTCATCTTTACTGCTATTGGCCTGTAATTACCATTGTTTACGAGTATCTGGATCTAGCTTTTCGCTGATGAGAAATATAATAATAGCATCCCAACCCTCAGTTGGTACACCTAAATTGTCCAATGCGTTCAGTGAATCTGACATTGTGTCTAACAACTCCTTAATGCTGTGTGAAGACTCAGACTGTTGTACTTTTAGGCTAAATTATACTAGAGCCTCGTCCTCAAGATTAATATAATTCACAACGTAGTAACGCACAGTGACTACCACTATTTAGCACTATTTTTAGAGAAATTTTATCCTTATAGTTATTTTTTATTTCTAAGGTAGAAATATTTTTTCTTATGACAACACTAACACTCCCCACCTAAACGATTCTGCATACGCCTCTCCACCTGTATTCATCCTCATTCGCAATTCAGTGCTCGGCCACTTCGCACTATGTCCAAACGCGGTAGTGAACTAAATTAAGAGTTTATAGCAAGTAATGTAACGAAAATTAAATTTATAAAAAACAAGTGAAGTGAACGTTCGTGGAAAACTTTACCAGTTTTCAATTAGTTCTTCATCCTCGAGCCAGGCATCGAGATTCACCTCGCCACGTCCATCCATTGATCTCAGGATGTCTACGATGTAAGTTTTATTATTCTTATATTTGCTACAATGATTTCCTTTTCTGTAGTGTTATATGTTATGCATCAGAGTAGTCTGTAGGACTATTCCGCCGCATTGTCTGATGAAATGCATCAGGGTAGTCTGTGGGACTATTCCGCCGCATTGTCTGTCGAAATGCATCAGGGTAGTCTGTGGGACTATTCCGCCGCATTATCTGTTAAAATGCATCAGGGTAGTCTGTGGGACTATTCCGCCGCATTATCTGTTGAAGTGCATCAGGGTAGTCTGTGGGACTATACCGCCGCATTATCTGTTGAAATGCATCAGGGTAGTCTGTGGGACTATTCCGCCGCATTATCTGTTGAAGTGCATCAGGGTAGTCTGTGGGACTATTCCGCCGCATTATCTGTCGAAACGAATCTGGATGGTCTTGAATAGTAATAATATCTTGGGACAATCCGCACACGGTCATCCGATCCCGGGCTGGGCAGGGCCTGTGCTGTTGAAGCCAGACAACTGATACTAATACTTATATACATATTTTTTTTTTTTTTTTGTAAATACATATGTACTTAAATAGATAAATAACGCCCGGACACTTTGTGGGGATCGAACCCACGACCCATAGGGGTCAAGCTGTGTATTGATGGAATAAATTGCAGGTACAATGCGAACGCTGCCGCCGCGCAACCGAACGCGGTTGTGCGTTGGCATTGCTTACAAAACTACCGTCAATATTGTATTATTGTGCATGATGTGTTTTAATTTGTTATAAATAATTAGTTCATATCTATATTACTCGAATGAGGAATGTCCGACGCTCGGACAAACCCATGGTGGTTTATGAGCGCCAAGGTCATAATTGTTTATGAATTATTTAATAAATAAATAAAAAAAAAAAAAATTACCCATCGGTTAGCGGCCGGGGTGTCTAGCCACTAGACCATCGGGCCCGTCCGTGTCTATAGGACTATTCCACCGCATTGTCTGTTGAAATGCATCAGGTTAGTGTGTGGGACTATTCCACCACATTCTCTTGAAATGCATCAGGGTAGTCTGTAGGGCTATTCCGCCGCATTGTCTGCTATAGCTGTTTGCACCAGAATAGTCTGCGGGACTATATCGCCGCAATCATTAGCCTTCCTTTAGCAAATGTTATATTTATTTGGGTAATCAATTGTAAGGCTTACTTATACACTTCCGTATATACTTTATATATAATACTGTCGAATATTTCAAAACTGTTATAAATACCATTGAGGGTAGAATGGTAGAATGACCGAACGCAACGAACGCGTATATAAGACACTGCTCTGGTGGTGCGAGGGACATTCATTTGTTAGATCTTGTGGGGAACGGTTGTTCCAGTAGTTGTATAGTGCGGTCACTGTCATTCTCTCCGTAGATTTGTTACAATGCGGTCATGCTGTTAAATTGTTTCGATGTATTTCTTATTGAGTAATTGTCACCTCAGAGTTGGTGTTGGTGTGGTTATTTTGGGGAAGGCGGAGACCACTGGGGGAGTCCCCACATTTTTATAATTACCCGTTAATGTGTCGCAGTATGTGTAACCTTTGTGTCAGTGATGTATTAGTGGCAATAAACCAGTTTGGGTATGTACCATTGTTCTTTTTTTATTATTTCCACTTAGGGTTTCTAAAATCAGAAGTGGGATTGGATTCTGGCCTATCGCTTCGCTTTCTGATGCATTTTGTTATATTCGTCTCCATTATTTTCATTTTGTTTTGTTTTTCTCGTAAAAAAAAATATGCGGGTAGTTGTTTTGATAAAATTGTTAGCGATGCTCACAGGTTGTATTGTCCAATCGTTGTTATGGTAATAGTGGTTGCTGGAACACGAATAAGTTTGCGTTAGGTGATATTCGCTAGACTGGTGTAATTGTTTTCTTGTTACATGTTTGTTAAAGGTGTCTTCACCATTCCATAAAACCAACTAATACCGGTTTTGTTTATTTGTTGTATTCATTTGGTTTTCTGGTTATTCGTTCGATTTTGTTTGGTTTATTTATTTCGTTGCTTTGTTATTTGAAGCAGTGGTTTGATCGTAGATTCGAGTAGATAGATTTGAGTTCTGACTGCTAGAATGCGATTGCTGATAATTTAGGCAGTAAAGTTGGATTTTGTTTAAAGTGATATTTTTGTTAGTCTCAATCGAACATTGCAATTTGTGAAGTGTAGTTTTTTGCTCATTGTTTATTTGTTTTCGGTTAGTGACTAATAATCGTATTTGAAATCTGGTTAGATTTGGACATGTTTTGTGAAGGAAGGCCGAGCGGTTAGTTGGTGGATTGTCCAGGCCTAGTATATTGACGAGGCCCGATTGTTTCCATGTACTTGTTGATGTGATTTCCTATCTGACCCCTATGACCTTGGCAAGTTTTTAATTCGGTTTCTGTAGTTATGTTCACAGAAGTTGTAAGTGCTGGTCACCAAGGCGATTGTGCATTGTGGCGCTGGCCGCTGATGTATTTGGTTGCTACACACTGGCCTTGATCGCTGCGCCATGGTCGTGATGGCCAGACACTGAAGTGGGAAAAGCAGATGCAGTTGTGACTGTGGTAATGACAGCTGCACTGACGTAAGTTGCACACTGGTTTTTGGTGAAAAGAAACATTTATAGAGGTATGTTCTTTCGAAACTATTTTTTGATCAAGGGTTAACTGTGGAAGCAATACGCTAATTGTTTACAAGTGGTTTTCAAAGTAATTCCGAATCCAATTAAAAATTTGGATGTAATTTAAGATTGGTGGGGTGGGTAGAACGCTTGCCCACCAAGTGGTTTTCTGATGCGCTGGTAGCATACCGTTGTGGAGGATTGGAGCTCTTTATTTGACATACCTCTATGGTATTGTGGTATTGTGGTATTGTGGTTGCTAAGTCTTGAGTTCGATTCCCAGATCTGGCTTAAGTCTTGTTTGATTTCCGGGTCAGCGATATAGAAACAAGGGGTCGTTGCCTTCTTTAGTGTCACTGACCAAATTTGCAAATTTGTGGGTGGGGCTGCGCCGCTAACGTGCTGTGGGCCATAAACCAAAAGGAAAATGCTTACGTGTTCTATTACTCTGTTCGCAGTGGGAAAAGTACACAGTTGGGTGCTTGCTGGAGCTTGCTGTCGCGTGCTGAGGCGAATGGAGTCTTGAAGCGTGTACTACAGGAGCACGTCAGCGTTTATCACCAAGCCGTTTTTCGCGGTGGTGGTGTCGCCAAGACTTCGCCTATGCGTTGGGAAGTATATTTGTTTGTTGTCTTACGTCACTGGTCTACCTTAAGTTACCTTACGGTCGCTACCTATGCTGAGTGTGTGTCTGGTAGACTGGGATCCACGGGCGCGTACCTTATGGTCGCTACCTATGCTGTGTGCGGTGTGCGTGTCTGGTAGACTGGGAGCCACGGGCGTGTACCTTATGGTCGCTACCTATGCCGTGTGCGGTGTGCGTGTCTGGTAGACTGGGAGCCACGGGCGCGTACCTTATGGTCGCTACCTATGCCGTGTGCGGTGTGCGTGTCTGGTAGACTGGGAGCCACGGGCGCGTACCTTATGGTCGCTACCTATGCCGTGTGCGGTGTGCGTGTCTGGTAGACTGGGAGCCACGGGCGCGTACCTGATGGTAGCTACCTATGCCGTGTGCTGAGAATGCTTCTAACAAACTTCAGCGTGTCTGCCTTACATGTGTATACTAGAAGATGAATGTTGTGCAAATTAAAATGCTTAGTAGCTTAAAGGGTAAAACACATTAAGGGAAGTTTTGTCTTGCTATGGGATAGCCTCTGTCTCGAATGTCCTCGTACTCAGATATGCTATCTTGGCTGACGGATACACTTCAAGTAAGGTTTGGTTTCATGTTATTGGATGCTGTCTTGGAGTGCGCTCAGACATGCGATCCTAGTATATGGAACATGCCTGGGGTGGTTTTGTGTTTTAGTGTTTTCGCAAAGGGTAAACACATTATGGGAAGTTTTGTCTTGCGGTTGGGATAGCCTCTGTCTTGGATGTCCTCGTACTCAGATATGCTATCCTAGCCGACGGATACACTTCAAGTATGGTACGGTTTCATGTTATTGGATGCTGTCTTGGAGTGCGCTCAGACATGCGATCCTAGTATATGGAACATGCCTAAGGTGTTTTTATATTATACTCGGACACGTGGTCCTGGAGCTGTAGTACACGCAGGGTCATGCCACAGGTTGACCACTGACGTGTCGGGGTGTAATTGATAGTTTGGGTTGAAATATGCTTTTATCTGGAACCGATTCACACACGCAAAGCTATATCTCACGTAAGTCCGCGTAGATCTCTAGCGAGTCGTGAGGTGGCGCTCCCCCGACGGGACCTGCCCCGGGTGGTCGGTACAGTTATCAGTTTATTTTACACCCTTGTGCTTAGGCTGAGTTAGGGGAACTTAGCTTACATATGTCGAATTGTTGTGTTGACACAGTTTTCTCACTTGATAGTATGGGTTGAAGCATGCTTTTATCTGGAACTGATTCACACATGCAAAGCTATGTCTCACGTAAGTACACGTAGATCTCTAGCGAGTCGTGAGGTGGCACTCCCCCGACGGGAATTGCCCCAGGTGATCGGTACAGTTATCAGTTTGTTTTATACCCTTGTGCTTAGGGTCAGTTAGGTGAGCTTAGCTTACATGTATGTGGAATTATGTATCGGCACAAAGTTTTTCCACTCAGTTTTGTGGGTTTTGGACATGGTTTTGAGCCATTACGCGTGGTGTTGCACCAATGGGGCACACGCTGGCTAGAGAACAATGTAAAGCCTGTAACTTTCCTAGGTTTCAGGGTAACCTGTTAGAGACCGATGTAAAGCCTGGTTGCGCAGGAGGAGACCTGAATAAAGCCTATGACTGTTTGTTTTCAGACTTTTTTCTGTGTTTTTGTTTTGTGCAGGAAAAGTCAACTTAACCGGGTTGTGTCGTCGCAGCCTAGACTCCGGGATTTCCTGTGAACTATGGACGGTGGAGTCCGCTTCTTCGGGTGGTGCTGTGAACGATGGATGGAGTCTGCTTCTTCGTGTTGTTCTCGTGGAACAGTCATCAAAATTTAACGAGCCCGGGGACGGTCTCATGTCAGGAGAGGCCGTGTCGAATATTTCAAAACTGTTATAAATACCATTGAGGGTAGAATGGTAGAATGACCGAACGCAACGAACGCGTATATAAGACACTGCTCTGGTGGTGCGAGGGACATTCATTTGTTAGATCTTGTGGGGAACGGTTGTTCCAGTAGTTGTATAGTGCGGTCACTGTCAGTCTCTCCGTAGATTTGTTACAATGCGGTCATGCTGTTAAATTGTTTCGATGTATTTCTTATTGAGTAATTGTCACCTCAGAGTTGGTGTTGGTGTGGTTATTTTGGGGAAGGCGGAGACCACTGGGGGAGTCCCCACATTTTTATAATTACCCGTTAATGTGTCGCAGTATGTGTAACCTTTGTGTCAGTGATGTATTAGTGGCAATAAACCAGTTTGGGTATGTACCATTGTTCTTTTTTTATTATTTCCACTTAGGGTTTCTAAAAATACTATATTCTTTTACACTTATATATATATTTCTGAAATATTAGAAATTCTGGAAGCTGGTCTAAATGCTGTCTTACAAATGGCCTGGAGATAAACTGATGTTGCCCACATGATTTCATCACGTGGCAACAACCTGTTTGTTTGTTAAGGAAATGTTAAAAATATATATATGTCCTGAGATTTAGGCTACAGTAACCGATTAAATTCTTAATACGCAATATTCTGTCAAATTACCTATATAAGGAGTCATGATGCATACCGTAGTATTGTGATATTCAGCAAGCAGAAACTATACCCAAACGCAATTTCGCGCTCCGATATTTATCAATAAGTAGGATTTATAAATATCTGTCCGGACAAGATCTTAACGGATCCAGATACAGACTGCAAAAACTGGTACCACAGCCGCAGGCAGCTGATGCCTGCAAGGAATCAATTCGCCTGTAACACCAGCAGTACCAAAGCGAGGAACCAAACCCCCCCCCTCGCAGCTATAATCATCCTTCTAAGCAGACTCATCACCGTTAAACGAGCTGCGTTATGCTGGTAGTATTGCTAATTTTTATGTGCAATGGGTCTATGATGATTAACGATCAGACTATCATTTCTTGAATACGTGGTTGTTATCTGTTCTGGCAAAACAGAAAAAGAACATTACTATCGATTGGAGCTTTATCCGAATGTGCATCTACCCGCGATGAATTTGTATGTTGTGTTTTTGTGTGTCCCAAACCTAATGGTACCATGTGGTTTACACGGAACATAAAGGCTGCATTTTAACAGCAATTAAACTAATATATAAAGATAGTTGTATGGTAATCCTATTAACAGGGTGAAAATTTCTTTGTTCCCAACCACCCTAGCTCTAGAAGACCTTACGTTTTATGATAGACGAAAAATTTGTTGAATTGACCCTTTGGTTTTTTGTACAGGGCTGTACATTTTTACCAAGCTAATGAAGCCAGTAATTAAGCGACTATGCTCATGTCGTTTTATGTCATATATACTTACATATTTGTTTTATGTAGTTATACTTAATAAGCAAGCGTGCAAAATATGAGAATCAAAGAAAACCTCATAATAAAAAAATAAATGTCAGAGTACCCTCTAAATCTTGCAAATATTTCAGCTACATAATTAGTACTCAAATATGGCAATTAGTTTTTCCCACAGAAAAATAACACTTCGTTTAAAAATCTATAGTAAAATAGAATCATTTTCAAAGTTCAAACACTGTAAAGTAACGAAACTGCTAACCTATTTAATATGTTTACTAGTTTCAGCTTTATACGAAATAATTCGAACGGTATAAATTTCCTTCATTATTTAGGAATAACAATAATTATAATAAGTATATATTGCTACCTCAGTCAATATTTATAGATATACACTGGTAGTTAAACAGCATTATGTACTCCGTAAGTCCGTAAAGTAAGACACCGTCCGTCCGTAAAGTATGTGCTAGATATATTGTTTGAAACCTCAACGATGGGATAGGGTGCCACATGTAATGGGAGAACCACTAATAGTCATTGGTTTAATAGAGAATCCTCAATTCACATAAGTTATAACACTTTTAGCAGTATATTCTTTCAGTTTTTCGTACTATCAAATATTGTTACGGATAAGTATATACTACTGCTTTGAGTTATATAAACCGTGTGTGGAGAGATACGATACTCTCTTATTATCAAAGTGTCAAAACACATATGGTAGTGGTGTGGGCTCCGTAAAATATTTGTAGTGTAGTATATATAAAATAAGTCAATATACTGACTGATAAAGAATCCAGACTATCATACTTAGATACCGAATGATCACTCTCTAATGTAGCATACCAAATAGAGATAGGTTTCAAGTTCCTCGTATTGATCTCAAAGCAGCCCAAAGTTAAAAAAAAAAAAAAACGTGTATGTTGCCTGACATAGAGAACCTGACGCATACGCATCGATGCGTTTGTTGTATATTCTCTCAAGTAGCCATAAAGCTGAAGACATTTTTGGTAATACCAAATTGGCCAGCACAGGCCTGGTTTTCATTATAAGTGAAGTAACTGGTCTCTGAAGTAATATTATTAAATGCTAATGATATTACAATACCTCCAACCAGCAACCCCAACAGATTACTCTGGTTGTCGGGGATTATTCAAACTTCATTACTAGAGTCCCGCCTTTCGCTAAATAATAGATATTATGCTGGCATTACTCTCACATAACACGTTGAAACAGTTTGCCTTAAACGGTTACCTATTGTGTCCAGAATAGTTTTAATATTTTTGAATCATCCAATTATTATCATAGAATTTTTAACATATATTTATAATACCAGTAACACATCTGCGTTATTTCTTTTTGTTGGACCAACATCAGATGTTGATAGAATCAGATTCACTAAGGGCAAAAATTAAAAGCGTCTTTACACGTTATAACGCTACACACATCTAGAAACTTTTGTTTTTTCATATCTCTTTCTGTAACAGATTTCCAAAAAATGCAATATTTTGATTGCTTTTGTGATAACACAGATTACAAAACGTTGTCTAAAATCTGTAGTAAAATATAGTAAACTATAAAATTATAGGTAAAATTGCATTACTTATTAAAACTTTCTCAGTAGGATTAGAGCAACCAAATGGTTGCTTTCATTCCGCAATGACAGACCCCAAATATGCTACTTAATCTGGTTTTCACATTTTCAGAAAACTGAACAATTGAGAACATTATAATAGTGTTTGTGAAATATAATGAAGAGTTGGTCTAGTGTTACCTACTAAGTAAAGATGTCTCTATTTTTACCATAACATACGTCACGCTTCCGCCTCTACGCCTTGTAAGTCAGGTATCAATATTGATGTCCTACGATACATCAAAGGGTCCACCCTTTAATCTCCATACGTTAGGAAAATAATATTTCCCAACTATCTATACTTGCACTGGTTTTGGCAATATGCTCTCTTGATTAGATTGTCATAAGTTAACATTAGAATCTTTAATTTATTCTTTGTTAAATACACATAAAATTAAACATATTTTTTATGTTGCTTGATATTTCCCTCACTTTCTCTCAACATCTACGTTGTGAATTATATTAATCTTGAGGACGAGGCTCTAGTATAATTAATGATCAAACGAACTTACCTGTACGTGAAGTTCGATCATAATTATACGAAGAGCCTCGTCCGAAAAGATTAGGTGTAACCCGCCCATCCCGGAAACCCTGTATCGTTCAGGAAATATCAGATATTAAAATTGATCAAGGACTCTAAACTGAATGAGGATGAATACAGGTGGAGAGGCGGATGCAGAATCGTTTAGGTGGGGAGTGTTAGTGTTGTCATAAGAAAAAATATTTCTACCTTAGAAATAAAAAATAACTATAAGGATAAAATTTCTCTAAAAATAGTGCTAAATAGTGGTAGTCACTGTGCGTTACTACGTTGTGAATTATATTAATCTTTTCGGACGAGGCTCTTCGTATAATTATGATCGAACTTCACGTACAGGTAAGTTCGTTTGATCATTAATAATCGTCTAAATATGTTATTTGATAGATATCGTTTATTACTATATCTATCAGATAACTTATTCCAACTACTTTCATAGTTATTACTGGTTAATGGAATATGCCGTAAAAGTAGCTCTGCATCTCCTGTTATATAACTTTTTAGATATTGAAACTTTTGGATATTGTCTAAAGAAGTATTGTTGTGAATAAGTGAAACATACAGATCCCTAAAAGTTATCCACTCAGTATAACATCCAGAAAACTTAGGTATAGTTATCTTAGGTAATTTAAATGAGCAACTAGAATTAATTTGTTTTACTTTTCCGTGTGTTATCGTTTCCGACTGGATATCTTTTTTATTAAATTGTAACAATGCTTTTTTTTTTTTTTTTTTGACGCGGGGGAAATCTTCGAAAGATCCCCGGGAGCTGTGGGGCTCAACCGGGGTATGTGGGATTCTTACCCACTAAAACCCCCGCGGCTGTCGCATCGGCACATGAGAGGGGGAACCCCAGGGCTCTCCGGTGGGATCTGCACCAGGGGCCCCTCAGTGCCTTGCCTTTGAGCCCGCCGCCGGGGGGCGCATTGTAGCCCCCCGGGAACACGTCACGGTGCTCACGGGGACGGGGGTCGCAACCCCGCCGCCGTCCTCCTCGGAGTCGCCGCCGTACTCAATGGACGAAATTGTAACAATGCTTATTTTAACTCAGTCTTGTACTCAAAATATGCATCTTCCGTTAAGTCGTAAATATTATTTAACATGTACTTAGATTTTGACAACTCATTTGACTCAAATTCCGTTATAGTTTGCTTATGTGTATCTGTAAATGGTAACCACTGACTTTCCAAGGCCTCTAATCGCGTTTCTACATAACATTGTGTAATTCGTTCCTTAGGGGACTTCTTGTAGTTAGAATATGCTTGTAATATCTTGTTTTTAGTGTCTTCAAGTAATTTGTCGTAAACATCCATGGCTAGTGTAAGCAATAAGTCTCAAGTAAATGTCAACAAACTACTTTACAAACTACAAGTTTAAAATACTGTACTTTTATTAAATTTTACTTATATTTTATTAACATTAATCGATGTTGATAAAACTAAAAACAAAAAATATCGGAACACCGTCTATAAAATTATAAATGTTAACTTTTACAATAAATAATATTTTGTTACATCCGTTACAGAAGACAATGTATAATTAGGTATAATTTCGCACTAAATGTTCTGTAAATATGTATATAGTCTTTGTAAATAAATATAGCTTCCAAATTTCTTAACGCTCACTTTTTTACTTTACGTTTACGTAGTTATGTAGGTAGATTTAGGTACAAATTAGTCTTCAAAATGCACTAGAATATTGAAAATTAACAATATTATGCTATAATGTACCACTTGCAGTTACGTCTTTGATTAACTGGTTTCGTAGTTATAACTTATTTATGTTAGGTTCACTGTTAGGCTTCGTTGCATGCACTGTACTCACGACCTTTATACCTTTGGTTGTCCATCCAATGATTTGTAATATTGAGAGTGAATAATATTACTGCTGTACTGGGCTAAATGACGTCTTTTATTAAACGCCACTGGATTCTTCATATAGTGGATATTATATAAATATTCACTGGATATTCTTCTATTAGCCTCAATACTGTCCTCAATATAACGGTCTCCGTATAAAACTCACAATCTGGGTTGCTGCTGGTTCCTCAATATTCATACGGCTCGTAAGGCCATGTTTAAGGCTCACCTAAGACCTGGTTTCCGTGAGTTTTAGTATAATATAATTGGGTGGCTATATGACCTCTTCGATAGCTGAAATAAATACTTAAAATGGGTACTAAGGGTGATTTGCGATAATTCAATAAAACACTGTGTACTCGGTGAGTCTAGTGAATAGTGATAGAAGAAGTTTATTAAAATATTTGTTCTATCTTATATGGGGTCGTCCATTAATCACGTGAGGCTTGGAAGGGGGGGAGGGGTTCCGAAAAAATCACGAAATATCACCAGGAGGGGGGAGGGGTTTATTGAGACATCACGTGTATTTATTATTCGAAGATTTTTCGTTGAATGCACGATTTCTAAACCAAACAGCGGCACGTGGCCTTGACTCACCGTTGTCGGTCATTTAATCAGTTACCGTGTCATTTAATCAGTTACCTGTATTTAAAGATAATATTCCGAAAAATTCAATATCGGTTGTACAAAAAAAATACACGTGATATTGGGGGGGGGGGTTTAGTTTAAAACCTCACCACATATCATCAGGAGGGGGGAGGGGCTAAAAAGTTGCTAAAAAACATCACGTGATTAATGGACGACCCCTATGGTCCAATAGATAACAATGCCACCGTGATATAAAGCGACATCTATCGCGGTTTGTGAAATTAATGTTAATGTTCGAATACATGATTCACAGATTTTACTAAATAACATTACATAATGTACACTTGCCGGGAATCAACCCACGAGCTATTGGGTAGCAGCCAGGTTGTCTAACCATTAGACCAACAGGCCCGCCACAATATTTCAGTCATATGATGACTGAAATTATTGTTATTATTAACGAAATAATAAAGTGAGGACAATTCAATGCGCGTCTGCATGAAGGATAAAAATGCTGAAGATCGCTGTAGGAACCTATGCTAATATTATTTGCAATACACAAGCAGAGGCTAAATATGCATCATGTTGTATGTCATAATATAATTAATCATATTTTATTCCATTATCATTTTACTTATACTTAGGTACTTAGGTACTATAAATGATAAATAAAATATTCAAAACATTTGCAGACAATCAGTGTGATATCTCAACTGTCGCGACATAGACGTGATTGAAACATGTGGGCGTATCTACTGTGTATTATATTATTTTTATGTTGCATTCACATTATATTTAATTACAATGAGCGTGCTAGGATGCTTTCGAAAATTCCAGGACCAAAACTGGACTTTATTGTTGGAAATGGTTTGACTGTGATGCGTTCACCAGGTACCTACAGATTTTTACTATTGTAGTCAACTCAAAAACTCATAAATAGTTTATTTCAAATAGGCTTAACGCTAGCACTTTTGAAAACTCATGTTTTAAAAAAAAACTACCACCGGATCACAACGCGGCCTCAACTGAGAAGATCCAGCAAGAAACTCAGCGGGCTTGTCATTTTTTCACATTTTTTTTTAAACAGTGTGTCATGTTACAATTAGATCAGAGCCACAGTGTGTCTTGCCGTTCAAAAGATCAAATAAGACAGAAAAAAAAATACGACTAAAGTACAACAAACTAAAAAGCCAAAGGGATAGTAGTCGGTAGCGCACAAGTTGACTCGAGCAGCAGCCATCACTCCCCTCAACCATATTGGAGGGAAGGGGGTGACCCGCCACACGAAGCCGCCACAAGCAGACTTTTCGATGGCGAGCATGACCGATCTAAGATCACAGTGGCACACGTCTAACATTTAACGTAGTACTACTACGTTAAATGTTACTACTGTTTGTTGTTGCGTTGTATGTTAGTACTTTCACTTAATATTGATAAAAGCTAAGCGTACACGGACGGATCTGCCCAACAGATCTATCTGCCTGACAGTTATGCCTGACGGACAGAACTTCTGGTGTATGGTGAGAACAGGCACAGATTTGCATGCCTGATGCCTGCCCGCTGTCCGTGCTCAAAACCAGATCGGGCACGGGGCAGCCAGATCCGCGCATCCGACTAGGACCAAAGCTAAGGCGGAGAAAGGGCATACTTCTGCAAACACGAACTAATCAAACCACTGCTAAAACTGACTTAAGTACAGAAAGCATTTAAAATGTGCTCTCTCAAAACCTAGTAATAATACCAGCCCTGGTTTACGTCCCACCGTTGGGCACGGGCCTCCCCTCAAGATGAAGGGGATAAGAGCACAGTCCACTACGCTGGCCAAGTGCGGGTTGGCGGACTTCACACGTCATTCGAAAGCTATAGTTAGGCTTTCTCAGAAATGCAGGTTTCCTCACGATGTTTTCCTTCACCGAAAGCTAGTTACAATCGCACAAAGACGATTCGCACATGATTCACTAAAGAAATGAGAGGTGTGAGCCGAGGTTCGAACCTGCGCACCTTGTTTCCAAGGTAAGCGCTCGCCCACTGAGCTGTTACTGTTCCCAAAAAAAGTAAATATCAAACTATACTGTTTCTATAAGGCGTGCTTCGTCACTGCCAATTTTCAAAGATCTAGCGAAGAAGTTTTATTTGGCGGAACAAGTTAATCGGTATTTGTGTAATTTTCTTGTTATATTAGTACGTACACGATAGCTGTAACAGCTCAGTGGGCGAGCGCTTGCCTTGGAAACGAGGTGCGCAGGTTCGATCCCCGGCTCGCACCTCTGATTTCTTTAATCATGTGCGAATCGTCTTTGTGCGATTGTTACTAGCTTTCGGTGAAGGAAAACATCGTGAGGAAACCTGCATGTCTGAGAAAGCCTAACTAGCTTTCGAATGACGTGTGAAGTCGGCCAACCCGCACTTGGCCAGCGTGGTGGACTATGGCCTAAGCCCCTTCATCTTGAAGGGAGGCCCGTGCCCAGCAGTGGGACATAAACAAGGGTATTATTATTAGTACGTACTGATTTATGTATGTTTATAATAGTATTATTTGATGTATGTTTATATATTATACTCATATGAATATATATTATTATAGTTTACAACATATGTGTTTTTATGTGTCTTTGTGTTAATGTTACCTATTCATGTCGAGTGCGCGCACCCTCTGCTCTTTGTAACTTCTTTATTTTCCTCTCCATCCAAAGGTTGCCTGGAAGTGATCGCTTTTAGCGATAAGGCCGCCCACTGTTGCATTTTTTATTAATTTGTGTCTTATTCTTTTTGTATCTGTTTGTTTGTGCGCAATAAAGAATTGTCTATCTATCTATACTGGCCATTTTTTATTTAGGTTTGATAAATAAATAATCAACTGTTCCGTAGACGTGACATTATTTTTACAAAAACTGCTTCTTTTTGCTCGAATGCCCCAGGAGGAGAGTTATGTTTTTCGAGAGTATGTATGTATGTATGTCTATTTCTTTGGCTCGGCCTATAACCTAAACAGCTTGATGGATTTTGACCTAAAATATGTCTTTAGATTCGTCTCAGTTGTGGGAGTGACATAGGCTCATAGATTTAGGATTTTTTACTAGATAAGCTATATAAGTTAATATGGCGGAAGTTACTCGCCGTCAAACGTCTGCGAGAATTTGAAATTTTGAGAATAACGCGAAATTTTTTGGTTGCGTAGTAAAGTAGGTACCTACTTATATTTAAGCAATTTCAGCATATTTTGATAGATTCTAAAATGTGAAAATATTATTTTAGTTGAACTCATGAAATTGGGAAGAGAATATGCAATGAGATGGAATGGAATATACAGAATTTGGATATTTCCATTAGCAGCAGTTTGTATCTATAATCCAAATGACATTGAGGTATGGTATATATTTATACATTAACTTTCGAACGGGAAAACGCACTGTTTGTGGTGGTATTTTTTTTTTTTTCAGATAATATTATCAAGTATGAAATACAATGAAAAGAGTATGATCTATAATATAATGAAGCCGTGGCTACGAGATGGACTGCTACTTAGCAAAGGTACGTCCAGAGGCGTATTTAAGAATTTGGCGCCCCGGGCCATTAATATTTGCCGCCCCATACACTAGTATTTTTTTTATCCAATATATTCTATTCTTGGTGGCTATAAATTTGGGCCCGGTATTCCCGGAACGCACTTCGACCCAGTTGGAGCCCAGTTGGATATTGTGCATGCCCTAGCCCTTACTCTGTTGCTGGCGTATCGAAGAGCTCCCTCAGGTACGCAACGATCGCGCCAGCTTGGAGCTGTACATAATCATTTGGTGTAGGATAGGATACTCCCAGATGATGCAACCTACGTCTCGCAAGAGCGTCGCAGCCACACAATATGTGTCGCATTGACTCTTTTTCATCTTCGCAGAATCTGCAAATGTCACTAGTACTTAGCCTCATTCTGTGTAGATGCTCGTTGGTGCCAAAATGTCCCGTAAGTGCACCCATCAGGTGCCTTATTCGTGATCTGTTTAGGTTTAATAATTTGACCCCACAGTCCACCCTTCCGCTAGAGAACGCTTTGGAGTTGTTAAGGCCTGACGCTGCCCTCCATTCCTTCATGTGTTCGTTTTTAGCATGTGCATACAATGCTTGGTGATATGTTCCATACGGAATCCCCACAAATGGTTCGGGGCCAACCAAATGTCTCTGTGAGCCGGCCCTCGCTAATCCATCTGCCTTCTCATTGCCCTCGACGCCTTCATGTCCAGGTACCCAGATAAGGCTGACATTGTTGTGTCTTCCCATATTGTTCAAGCCTGTAACACCTTCTTTGACCAGTTTAGAAGCAACTCTGAAGGAATTCAGAGCCTTTATCCAATATAAGCCAGTGCTGGACCACAGTCCCACCTGATGGAAAGCGGTGACGCAGTCGAGGATGGTAAAGCACACTAGCTTATGAATAGCCTATTCACTCTAGTCTTGAAGACATCTACATTATAATCGGGCGGGATATCGGACTATTCCGGAATCGGGCTATTCCAGTCCTCAGCTGTCCCTATTATAAACGAAGAACTCCGGACTGAAAGCTCGTTTACCACATATGAGTGCGTGTGCGCTGTGCGTCTCGTCGTCCGATGATAGAAGGGTGATGGTGGGATCAATTCATTTAATTCCTGCGCACACTCTCCAACATGCAGCCTGTAGAATACCGAGAGGCTGGCTACTCTGCGCCTGTGCTCTAGGCTTTTTAGATTGGCCTCCATGAACCTAGTGTCACCAATTAGCCTTTTAGCACGCTTCTCCACCGAGTTCAAAGCTGCTAGATGGCATTTTGCAGCACCAGCCCATATGACTACAGTACTCCACACACCAGTGGCGGTCCGAGAGGGGGAGTCGTAGGGGTCATGACCCCCTAAAATCACAAACTCTTACACGTCAAATTGACAAACTTTATTTCTTACTTTAAAACGTTTAACCAATTTTATCCAAAATAGGTTACGCACTTGAAACACTCAGACGCAAGGTGGGAATCGAACCCACGATCTATTGGCTAGCGGCCAGGGCACTATACCAACGGGCCCGTCAACTATGACCACCCCACCCCCCAAAATCGTTGGCTGTGACCGCGCCTGCCACACACGACCTGACTTGCGTTTTATATACCTAACATAGAAGCAGTCCCAGTGTGAAGTACCGCCGGATCTTTACAAGGACACCAAGCTTCCTTGAGGCTACTTTGGCCTTGGACTCAACGAACAGCCCAAAGATTAGGTTTGAGGAAATATCAACCTCAAGAACTGAAAGCGGTTGGTGTATTCTAAGGATACATTCTGGAAAGTAGGAGCCAAGGTGAACGGACTCCTTTTAGCGGTGAACAGACACGCTTATGTTTTGGCTGCGCCGCCCTACCGTCTCTCTTTGGATATGTACAAAAACTACACGCACAACAACGTTGAAAGTGAAACATCCCGAATTCCCGACTAGTTCAAACAAATCAGTTTTAGTTTAAGTTAATCATGTAGGTTTTTTAATCCTTCAATCATTTAAAACCAAAAAGAAAGACGCACATAGCTAAGCGAGGTGCGGCTCGCGCCGCCCCTCTAAGCCTGCCGCCCCGGGCCATGGCCCCCTTGGCCCTAGGGTAAATACGCCCCTGGGTACGTCAACACACACACACACACACACACACACACACACACACACACACACACACACACACACACACATACACTATCCAGGATGAGTACTCTGAAAAAATAAGACTTTTACTGAATATATCGCGGTTTATTTTAGGTTTTACTTTCCCGACTTCGAAACGTGGCGACGTTTCGAACGCTTTGCAGCACCCATGGTCACGGGCAGACTGAGATGTTATCTCACATATTATATCTAATTGTTACAAAACAAACACTGTATAAAAAAAATTACAAGCCCGCTGAGTTTCTTGCCGGATGTTCTCAGTTGAGGCCGCGTTGTGTGTTGTGTGGTGGCTTTTAAAAAAAAATACCGTTCAAAATTTAAGCCTATTTGACCTAAATGAACGCTAGGTCGGCTAAGTAGCTAGTTATAGCTAATTAAATAATAGTATTTGAATTCTGCGGAGAACAGTAAAAGAAAACGGTCCATGTTTATATTATGATTAAATAATAACAGCTCAGTTAAAAAATAGGTCGTTATCTGCATGCCCGATGAAATCAAAGTAATGCAAATGTTGCAAAGTACTTGTCGCAAGAATAACATATTTTCTAACTACTAAAACATTGTATAGGTACGAAGTGGCAAGACCGCAGGAAAATTCTAACGCCAACATTTCATTTCAACATTCTCCGTCAATTCTGTGAAATTTTGGTGGATAACAGTCATCAATTGGTCGATAGTCTGAATGAAACGGCTGGCAAGCCAACTGATGTGGTGCCCGTGCTCTCAGAGTTTACACTCAGTTCCATTTGTGGTAAGTAACTTAATAACTAATAGCTTTGCTGCATTTCCAGCTGAAGACAACAATTGCTCAGCCATCAAGAGTCCAAAATAATATTGATTTAAAAAGTCCAGGCTTTTACTGTGTGACTAGTATTTTATGCAAGTAGTAATACAGGTAGCAATGCAAACCTCAGTGTCATTTTATATTCTGCCGTAAGGGAAAGACACTGTAGCTGGCGTAATACAGGGCTTCTATTCTATTCTATTCTATTGGTGGCTGTAAATTGGGCCCGGTTTCCACCGGAACGCACTTCGACCCAGTTGGATCCATTGTGCATGCCCTAGCCCTTACTCTGTTCCTGGCTTGTCGAAGAGTTCCCTCAGGTACGCAACGATTGCGCCAGCTTGGAGCTGTGCATAATCACCTGGTGTAGGATAAGCTACTCCCAGATGACTCAACCTACGTCTCGCAAGAGCGTCGCAGCCACACAAAATGTGTCGCATTGACTCTTTTCCACCTTTGCAAAATCTGCAAGTATCAGTAGTACTTAGCCTCATTCTGTGAAGGTGCTCATTGGTGCCAAAATGTCCCGTCAGTGCACCTATTAGGTGCCTTATCTGTGATCTGTTAAGTTTTAATAATTTAACCCCACAGTCCACCCTTGTGCTGGAGAAGGTCTTGGAGTGGTTTAGGCCTGTCGCTTCCCTCCATTCCTTTAAATGTTCATTCCTAGCATGCGCATATAATGCTTGGTGGTACGTTCCATACGGAATCCCCACAAATGGTTCAGGACCCACCAACTGTCTTTGTGAGCCGGCCCTTGCTAGTCTGTCTGCCTTCTCATTACCCTCGACACCTTCGTGTCCAGGTACCCAGATGAGGCTGACGTTGTTGTGTTTTCCCAGGTCATTCAAACCTGTAACACCTTCTTTAACCAGTTTTGAGTCAACCCGGAAGGAGTTTAGAGCCTTCAGAGCTGCCTGACTGTCACTGAGAATGTAAATGGTTTTACCTTTAACATTTCTCCTTTGCATTTCTTTAATGCTGGCAATTATTGCATAGGTCTCCGCTTGGAAAATCGATGCATAATGCCCCATGCTCTGACTGACCCTGCAGTCCTTGGAATGAATTCCTGCCAGTGGCGTGCACAGAAAGCAGCCAAAAATACCTTCGAGTTGTTTATGCTTTATGCTAATTGTTCGTGTTCCAGCACAAATATCCTTAAATATATCAACATTACCAACACATCGATTTACATTAAAAAAAATTACGTTAATTCATGTCCGAACTAAGATTTTTTAAAATTAAGATTGTTTAGAGAAATCCTAGGGTAGGCAAAGTATTTTTGTCAGTATGGAGCCGCTGAATGAACTTATTAATGTTTTGAAATGCAAATTAATATGTCTATAGTATTTGCTTGCTTATGGATATTTGAAATGGTATACTAATATACTTAAAATAGGTTAAACAAGCCGAATACATTTTTTTGCCTACCCTCTGTGCACGCCACTGAATTTCCTGCCCCAGTACCTGACTCCATTTTAGAGCCGTCAGTGTACCATATGAGGTGCGTTCCATCAACCGGTTTGAGCCCCCGCGTCCACTCATCCCTTGATGGTATGTGTACTCGATACCTCTTATTAAACATGAACACTGGATTTATCTTATCACAGGGCATGTCCATTAGATCATCCAGTTCTTTCACGGGATCCATTAAAGTGTGTTTTGTGCAGGGCTTGTTACGATTCCAAGCTCCTGCTTTTGCAAGTCTGTATAGAGACTTCCTTGCCTCTGTTTGGATATGAGTGTGTAGTGGAATTAGTTCCAGTATCCACTCAAGAGCCTGTGTAGGCGTTGTTTTGAAGGCACCCGTAATTGCCATGCAAACTACTCTTTGTACCTTCCTAAGCAAATCTTTGCAGATCTTTAGTTTAGACCTAGGCCACCATACGGCGCTGCCATATGTGAGAATAGGCCTCACCATTGTAGTGTATAACCAGTATATTACCTTTGGTTTGAGTCCCCAAGTTTTGCCATAGGCAGAACGGCACATATTGAAGACTCGTAAGGCCTTTTTAGTTATATTTTCAACATGACTATGCCACGTGAGTTTCCTATCGAGAGTTACCCCCAGATATTTAACTTCCGTAGCCCATTTCAATTTGGTACCGTACATTTCTAGTTCCCGAAGGCCCTCTAAATGTCTTTTCCTCGTGAACGGTACAATAACGGTTTTGCTGGGATTGATAGAAAGATTATTGTTTTTACACCATCTTTCCACCCTACCCAAAGCACCTTGCAGCAAGTCCACTACTACATTTGGAAATTTGCCATTTACTTGTATGACTATGTCATCTGCATAGCCTACCGCTTGCAGTGGTCCACTGTTTAGTTCTACTAACAACGAGTCCAGCACTAGACTCCACAGTAGTGGAGATAGTACTCCTCCTTGTGGACATCCCTTAGTTGCCTTTACGGTAACCTTATCACCTAATAAACTTGTTTCAATAACACGTTCCTGTAGCATAGTGTTTATCCATTTGACAATTGTCGCATCTATGCCATGATTTTGTGCTGAGGTTCTTATTGACGCGAAGGTCGTTCGATCGAACGCCCCTTCAATATCCAAAAACGCTCCAGCACAGATTTCTTTAGTCTCCAATGCATGTTCTGCTCGGTTGACTACATGTAATACAGGGCTTAAGAGACTTAATAACATGATGAGAGAAGATATCAGATGATGAGCTGCAGTGCAATGCAACTGTTCTTGGGCAGGCAACTGGCTTAACATTAGGTGAACGGCCTACTCATCTCTACAGTCTGATAAAATGGGATTCGTTAAATATTATAAAATAAATGTACCGAGGGTTCCATACCATCTTTGGACGTATTAAAGTAATTTTACTATTCATGTAACACCACAGGCAGCAAAAAAACCAAACCGCTAAACAAAGTTTGTTTGTCAAGGTTTTTTTAGGGTTACTAAAAAACTGTACAACGAAGAAAGATCATTTTATTTTTCCTGTAAAATATAGATAGACGTATATTACCCATAATTATTTCAGATTTTTCCTAACAAACTTCGGAGATAAGGATTTTTTTTTTTTTTTACATTTTTGATTATCACCCAAAAACCACGTGACATAAACCAAAATAACAATCTGTTCTGAGATGTGCAAATTAAGGTCTTTCATATGATACCCCACTCAGTATAGTAGTCTCACTATGAAATTTTGCTGACCCATTTCGACCCCCATTATAAAAGTAAAAGATAAAATTTCTTTTTTCATTTCCGATGAGGTCTGTCTAAAACTATTCTAAGTTTCAAATCGATAGCATCAGTGGTTTCTGAAATATATAGGTGTGACAGACAGACACTCAGACGAAGTCAGACAATAATGGTTCGTTTTTTACCTTTTAGGTATGGAACCCTAAAAACAATCTAATATGTATTAGTATCTCGTAACTATGACCATACAAATTTATTAACTTTCAGAAACTGCTATGGGTACTCAATTCCATGAAGGAATAACAGGATCGGGAAAGTCGTACAAGGAGTCTATTTATAAACTTGGAAATGTATTCATCCAGAGATTTGTAAAAACTTATCTACTTGTGGACTTTATTTTTAATTTAACTTTTTTGCATAAACAACAAAAAACTTACTTGGCAGTTGTCCACCGCTTTACGGAGAAAGTAATTGCAGACAGAAAGAAATATATTGATAAATATGGGATTAATATATCAGATGATATTGATGATGAGACCTATGTATATAAGAAAAAGAAAAAAACGGCTATGCTAGACTTGCTTATATCTGCCGAAAAAGAAGGACTCATAGATAAAGAAGGCGTACAAGAGGAGGTAGACACGTTCATGTTTGAAGTAAGTACTTAGCTTATGAAAAGAATTACGATATTTCCAATTACGGCTTTTAAAATAAAATAAAAATTGTAACTTCCTGGTAGAGGTTTACCTCGAATGTTGTTAGACATCGTTGGATTACCAAAGCGAAGTATTCATGCCATTGTGTGTTCTATTATTAGTTTTATTTTGTGTCAATCTTAAGTTTCAGTCGTAAGATTTCTAATGCTGCATTAATTTCAGGGACACGATACCACTGCATCCGGTTTGACTTTTTGCTTCATGTTGCTTGCAAATCATAAAAAAGTACAGGTAAGAGAATACTTGATCTTAATATAAAACGTAAATGAAAATTGCTTTCCACGAGCCGTCGATATAATATATGAGCGATCATTGTTTACTAGGAATACCATACCACCGACCCCAGCGCTCTAAAACTTTACATGTTACGTTTCTATCGCGACCAAATCTCGACATATTTTATAGGGGACACTCGATTCTTAATTACTGATTTTAAAACTGCTAATCAATTCACGATCGACGGATGGGCTCGAGCTAGGGTATACAAAAAAAGCAGTATACCTACAAGGTGAATTTTTCAAGTGGACGTGGATAGCCAAATCTTATTGAAAAAAACTTATTGGTAAGATGATGGAGCCAATAAATGTAGAACAACAGAATTTTGACTCGTTGTGTAGGTCTCGATGCGTAGTTGATAGACAAATGCTGATGGTGATAGCAGAGCAGAAAAGTAATTATAAGAGTTCGATCTGCGAAGTCGAGAGGTTTTAACATCGACAACACGTCACGGTCGTATAAAATCTTAGGTTCTTATTTCAATTGTTTAAAAGATTCATTTTTTTTTCTTACTTCTCTTACTTTGGCAAAGAGATAATAACATTTTCTAATTAAAACATACCTAATGTCGTGAAGCAGATTCACAACATCCACGCCCACTTGAAAAACTTACCAGTATATTCTCAATCGAAAAGCAGCACTTGTATTCCTTATCATATATACTTACTTGTATTATGTTTCGGAGTTCAAGATGACCTTTTTTGTGTTATAAAATTATCCAGGCCAAAATTGTAGCTGAGCTCCATGATATTTTCGGTGACTCAGACCGTCCTGTAAAAATGGAAGACTTAACTAAGATGAAGTACATCGAATGTTGCATTAAGGAATCCCTGCGTCTCTACCCTCCCGTACATTTCATCAGCCGCAATTTAAATGAAACGACTGTCTTAAGTGAGTATTATAAAAGTGTATACCTACATCAAATCATAGTTATAAGGTTCGATGAGTGCACCCTGGATAACCCTGGATCCCTACAATTGTTTTACGATTAAATACCGTTGTCATCAAGACATGAATAAAGTCGTAGTATATCGGGACGAAAAGAAGAAGGTCACAAATATTTTTTTACTTAACATTAAGAACTTCACCGCGGTCCCACCTGCAGACTTAGCACAATGTGCAAATGTTGACAGGTAAGAGTAATTATGACGTCACTATGACGTAATATTTCACATTTTTTGTATAGAAAATGACGTTTCGGTGTTGAAAACTACGTCATACTTACACCGACCTGCCAAGACTGCAAGTCCTGGTAGGCCTGCTGATGAGGTGTGTTATCAGTAGATGGAAGTGCACTATATATTAACAAGAGGAAACAAAGGACCCTGTGTCAGAGGTAGCGCTGTATCCCAGCAAAAGTGACGAAAGTGGTCCTTCGGTGGCCAGCTAGCATAGTAACTCCTCTAAAGCATATTAGGAACACAACACAAATTGAAGGTGACATTATTTAAGATCAATCTTCAGTATGGTAGATTCAGTGTTCGACATCGACGAATTCAGCACTTTTGTATCCCCATGTGTTACAAGTCATAGAGGTATTTAGACGTATTTATATTGTGAATCATAATCATAAATTGTTTATTATTTTAAGGTAACTACACAATACCTGCTGGTACCTTTTGTCACATAATGATTAACGATCTACATCGGCGTGAGGATCTGTATCCTAATCCAGAGCAGTTTGACCCTGATAGATTCTTGCCCGAAAACAGCGTGGGCCGACATCCCTACGCGTACATACCTTTCAGCGCTGGCCCAAGAAATTGTATAGGTAATTAAAATTATGATATAATTTGATAAACACATTGATAATTACAGTGATAGTGATATAGGAACGTTCGGTAAGCGATACTAAAAGATTAAGCCATTACTAAAATACGTAAAGAAGGGAATGTGATTATAAATGAAGAACTACAATTCTGGTTTGGTGAGTTCGGTGTACTCTCGCGGTCACAAACGGTGTACCACTTTTAGGACGACAATCGCTTGCACGTGCCGGCCCAAAATAAGTGCGGGCGGGGTGAGCGCACGTAACGTCGATCGTTCAAACGATTTTGATTGAAAACTGGTACACCGTTCGTGTCCGCGATATTACCTCTTGAACCACCGAACCCACCACCAATTGGGTAGCAGCCAGAGTGTCTAACCACTAGACCAACGCACCCAGATGTCGCGAGCATTGTACAGATAAGAACAACCGGCTTGATACCAAACCAGTGGTGGGATGAAATACTGCATACGACTGAACTGAAAATGCATACCATAAGGAGGCTATGAGCCTAATGACTATTCTAAATAAGATGCTGGTATTGTTAAGTAATGTTATCGTTATCCCTACAGGCCAGAAGTTCGCTATGATGGAGATGAAGGTGGCTGTTGCTCAAGTGATGCGACGTTTCGATCTCGCGCCGGATACAAGACAGGAAGATATACAATTTCAAGCTGATTTAGTCTTGAGAAATGACGGACCAGTGCGTGTTAACTTTATAAGGAGAGAATAATATTTTAAGTGAATTTTTCAAGTGTGCTTGGATGACTCAATCCAAAACTACGGAATAGCGAAAAATGCTAAAAGAAGTCACGGTCTAGTCATTTTAAAAATATTAATATTTCTAGCCAGATATCAAATCCATAGATTCAGATACAATACACGCCTGCATTATTACATTACCCGATAGCGTCGCTATCATAAATTCCGGGATCAAATTCTGGCAAGTAAGTATTCTGGCAATTAGGTGTATTTAATTTAAGTATATTTTTAAACAATGTTTCAGATTCATTCACTAATGTAATTCAAAATGCGAGTAGTGTTTACTCGCACTCTGGTAAGGATAATAACATTGTATTTATTAAAAATTAGCTCTCTCCTCTAGTTTGACATAATAATAATGTTATTACTTCACAGAATTTGATCCTTGTAATGATGGTGGTGATCAGGAATAAATAGATAATAGATTGTTTGCTAAAATAAATTGACGTCTTTTTGCTGGCGAACTTAGGCTTCTCAGAGGAGATATAAACTCCTCTAAGTTGGGCCTTTATTAGATTAAGAAGTTTTTTACAACTAAGCAAACATTTTTTGTAGGTACTTTTTTATAGGGCCAGCGCATTGTAATTTTAGCACGAATATCTTAAACGAAGTATTTTTCGCGTTCAGAAAAAAATCAAATTATTTGTTGCGACTTGTGCGAAAGTGAAAGATGTATTTACATTTTTTTTATTTATTTAAATAAAAAAATAATATAATAATATTTTCTAGTTAATTACATAGTGTTTCATCAATAAATAATGTCTCCTTATTTTGTGCCTCAAGCTCATATAATATATATTGTAGGTAATAATGTAATTAAATCGTCTGTTTTAAACAAGTTTTATACATAAATACAGAATATAAAACGACAAATATATTAAACAACTATTTAGTAGTTAGGTACTTATTTCAAATATGCAGACAGCAATAATAGTAGCAAATCATACATAAACCAGTATAAACCATCATCCATACATATTATATCGATGTCAACCATAGCCCAATCTAATTTGATTTTACGCTTATGATCCTGCCGCTCCCGCGCCGCCGCCGGAAGGATGTTGATTAGAGGCTGAATATGGTGCAGGAAGATGGTCACAGGAATTATGCTCCATTAACATAGACCTACTGAATTTCGACTCGTTGGTTAGATATCAACGAGTACTTAGTATACGAATGTCGATCAGGGTCTCATAATCGATCAGAAGTCATTATAACCGACTTCATTTAATTTACCCTGGTCGGAATATTAAATACTTTTTATTATAATCTGAGAAATACACAGGACAGTTTCCAAGTCAATTTAAAAAATGTATACCCTAAAAGCGATTCCAGAAGATGAAGGTATTACAGGAATTACAGGAGCAGGCGTTTACCATTCTAAACATCACTGTCTCAAATTTTATCCAAATCCAGCTAACAAGTGGTTTTCTTCTAGGAAACTCAGCGTCAGCGTTGCCAGGTTGTGAGGTACCTATCTCCTGATCTACTGATTTTAGTGCTGAATCTCCTGATTTTTAACCGGCTTCAAAAATGATGTTCTATATTCGACCCGTATGTATGTAATATTAATAATAAAAATAATTTTTACAAAAAAAAGAACCGCCTTCAAAATGCAACTAAAAAGCCTGAAATAATTTCTAAGAATTAGTGGTTTTTACATCTACATTGTTGGACTTGGACTACAACAATTATAAATACATATTACTATCAAAGACGGCGCCAAACTGGAAAACAGTTAGGTACTTACTGCCCTTGTAAGTATTTGCTAGACGTTAGGCGCCGACTTCGATAGTAATATGTATTTATAATATGTTGTAGTCCAAGTCCAACAATGTAGATGTAAAAACCACTAATTCTTAGAAATTATTTCAGGCCTTTTAGTTTCATTTTGAAGGCGGTTCTTTTTTTTGTAAAAAATATTTTTATTTTATTCTTTTTAGTGGTTCCCTTGGTGTATTATTAGGTTAACTTTTAACAACTTATATTTTATTCTGACAAACAGCCAGTTTAATATTTATTTTAAAAACACCCACTACATAACACAACTATGGACCATCACTAATGTAGATGTGACAATATCTTAATAAAACTAACCAATTGCCATAAACCGAAGATATCTAGGTGTTATAATCGTAGTTCTCGAGAACCATGGACTGCAAGCTCGGTGGGTCTACATTTATTTGTGCCGAGACCCGTGTCCACCTTCTTGCTCCATCGTCAGACCCTGATCACCATTTTTCTAGCAACTACTCATCGAGAGCTACCCAACGAGCCCAAACTCAGCGGATCTACGTTTATTGGTGCAGTGATCCCGTGATGACCTTCCTGCTCCATCATCAGACCCTGATCTCCATTTTTCTAGCAACTACTCGTCGAGACCTATCCAACGAGTCCAAATTCAGTAGGTCTACGTTTGTTGGTGCCGAGATACCGTGAAGACCTTCTTGCTCCATCATCAGACGCTGATCACCATTTTTCTAGCAACTACTCATCGAGAGCTACCCAACGAGCCCAAACTGGGCGGATCTACGTTTATTGGTGCACAGATCCCGTGACAACCTACCTGCTCCACCATCAGACCCTGATCTCAATTTTCCTAGCAACTACTCGTCGAGAACTATCCATCGAGTCCAAATTCGGTAGTTCTACGCTTAGTAGGCACGGCTAGGATAGGATGGATTGTTAATTTTATTACAGAGTTCCGGTGGCCATCTATGGCCTTCTTCATCAGATCCACTTCACCAAATGATACTTTCTGAATGAAAATGCTTGACTAGTTTCTAAAAATACCAAAAACGCTATATGTATGCCTATAATATTTAAGGAGTTCCCTCAGTTACTCATGGTTCCCATCATCAGAACTTGATTTTGAAAAAATGGGACCAATCTGGAAGCATATCCTTTCAATTAAAAAAAAAATTTTCCAAATCGGTTCGTAAACGACAGAGTTCTGAGGTAACAAACATAAAAAAAAAAAAAACATACAACCGAATTGATAACCTCCTCCTTTTTTTTGAAGTCGGTTAAAAATGCGTAATATTCACTTAGGTTAGTCTATATGAGCTTCTAAAAATGTACCAATTCTCATGAATGTATTCAAATACATGTATAAGTGCAGCAATAGGCTAGCTAGGGCAACGATAGGTAATAAATCTGATATTGGAAATAAAAGGCGAAACCTTTAATTTCCAAAAACAGATTTAATACCCTTGTTATGGATTAAAATTATGTTCGAATGGCACATATTTTTAGAAACCTGGACTCTGTTTAAAATAGAATTACAAAGTTTCAAAAGATCGGGTCTCAAAGTCGCAACATTTCAGATGTTGCCGTCTTCTACCTGCCGTCGCAGTGTTAAGTCAAATTAAATACCTATAATAAAAGCTCTGGGGCTTTACCATAAACTCTTATAACAGGGCTCTTATGTCAGTTCAACACGAAAAGAGACCTGATATAAAATAAATGAATAAATAAGACTGAATAAAAGACTGTGTACTTACCATGAGCGCACTAATTAACAGGCGACGCTATTACGTCCGTCACCCAAACAGGTGCGTGGTCACGAGACAATATTATTGTCACACTAATTAGTGCGCTCATGGTAGAAAGTAAGTTCGTGTTAAACTGCCCAGCTATAAGAGTTCTTGGTAAGGCCCCAGCCTAGGGCTTTTATTATAGGTATTTCATTTGACTTAAACATTCTTAATTTCTAAAGACTCAAATTGATGATTAGGAGAGCGATAATAAGCAAATTGCGTATATGTCTCATTGTTATTACTGTAGGTATAGTTTTTTTTTTTAATTGTCGATATACTTATCTAGATTTTTTTTGAAACTAGTCCTCTGCTTTACACCTGCTTCATCTTTCAAACTTGTTATTATTCCCCTTATTAAACCTTTTTTAGGTTTTCTTAGTGATGATTTTTTTTAAATTATGTAATCAGTCGGCGGTCGACACGTGATCTGCGGTTCGCGTGTTAGCCAAGCACCGGCCGTTGAGAGCTCTAATAATATTTTAGTGTCTTATTGATGTAAAAACTACATTTGTTTTTTAATATCATAAATTAACAATAGTAATCCTACTATATCATCAAAATAAAACCTTTTTAAAACAAAATTAAATTGCTAAACTTTAATTTATTGTTAAAGAATTGGATATTTTGATACAAATTGTGGCCTCGTCTATTATCCAAACTTGTCGGCACCGATTATTCATCGAATCGTTGAGTTTGTTAATGTTATCCTGTGGCAATCGCTTCCAATGAAATTTTAGCAAATTCGTTAACTATGTCGCCATCTTGGTGTTAATGGGAGCGTTATTTGCCGTCTGTGGCAGCGGTAAACTATCTCAGGAAATCCCTGAGCAGCAACCAGGCCGTGGAGCGAGTTCAACCACTCGGCAAGACCGATACATACGTAACTTACTGCAGGATGTAATAAACCGATGTTAACCGCCCAAGAGATAAGGTAAGGCTACAAAACTCCTTCGCAGTCGCTGGACGTCCGGGGTGTGGGCCAAGGACGTCCATTGAGTACGGCGGTGACTCCGAGGAGGACGGCGGCGGGGTTGCGACCCCCGTCCCCGTGAGCACCATGTCAGGTTTCCGGGGGCTACAATGCGCCCCCCAGCGGCGGGCTCAAAGGCAAGGCACTGAGTGCTTGTACCGTGCGAAATCGGCTGATTACGGCCTACGAACACGACGCCCAATCAGGTGGCCACGTCACGGATGTCGCGCTCGTCGAAATGAACGGTGTAGGAAACAAATAACATGGACCCAGCAATGGGATAAAAATTTATTTTATGATGAGTCTCGTTTCGGGTTTAGGCCTGCTACAAGAGTTAAGAGAGTGTGTGTGTGTGTGTAACAGTCCCGTGGTCGGATGGTTACGATAGCCCCTCTTGAACACAGTATTTCAGGTTCTAATCCGTAGGACTCAGGGTTCCTCTTTTAGTACTTTCAACAATATATAAAATGAATAAACGAATAATTATCGATCGACTCGGATCTAGTCGGATCAGGTCGGATCGAATTGGTTCGGATCGGATGGGATTGGATCGGATTAGGTCGGGATTAGCAGAATCGACTCGGATTGGGCAGCTTCGAGTTTGAGTCCGACCCAGTTGGACCGAATCTGGATCAATCGTTTTCACTTGGTGGTAGGTTCCTTTTGCAAGGAACGTCCAGGTAGGTACCATCGCAGTGTCAGATATTCTGCAGGGCCCTGTAGCTGGTGAAATTACAGGACACAAAGACTTAATATCTAATGTCTTAAGGGTCGTCAACGCGCTAGTGATTCTTCTAGTGTTGCTAGCGTCTATAGGCTGCGGTGACTGCTTACCATCAGGCGGGCCGCACGCTTGCTTGCCACCTTCGCAGTATAAAAAAATCGGTGTTGGATCGTTTTAAATTATATTTTTTAGTATATCGTGGAAATAACTGCCGGCGTACGAAGCCACAGTTAGGTATATAGGCCTACTTTTAATATTATAATAATTATTCGGTAGATTGTTGATCGCAGTCCGCTTTTAAGAACGTGTTCAGTTTGCTTGTTTAAGTCGACCTGATAAGACGGATTTAGAATGGCCGTATATTTAATATTCGCAAGTTTAACATGCATTGTTATACTTTTGTGTATTATACACGTACTATTTAATCACAATAAAACAGCCCAGATGTTGAAGAAGCTACCGGGACCTAGAGACGACTTTATCATTGGGAATGGCTTTGCATTTATATGTTCCGCAGGTAACAAACGCATTTACTAGTGACTGTTATACCTACTTGACATTAAAGTCCAATGTGATTTAAGTGTGCACATATTTTAAACTTTATCTCTATAATCGCCACCGCCAACAAGGCCGTTGTCAAACTAAGTTTAATACTATATGTATTTGTCACTAAAGCTAACAACAAATGGATGGATTTGAATGTTTTTTTAATTTAAAAAATCGTATAATTGAGTGGGTGTTTATGTTTGATAAAATTCAGACGTTTATTAAAAAAAATCATCTTAACGTAGCGGCGTTTAATTTAAAATTTATTTACTTCATAAAGTCACAAACATAGTTTTGTCCACCGGAATTATCGATTATTGTAACGATAAAAGTCAATAAATAAATTAACATGTCACATCTTTTACATGTCAACACTATCTGAAATAAAATATATTATATTATGGAGATACATATGTTCTGATATTAAATCAACGTTATCCGGACGAGTTCGAGGCCATAAGTTATCACAATACTTATCGTCTTGCCAAGATTAAAGTTCTGGTGCACATTCACCGGGCCAGTGAAGGCCCTTTGAAGGCCTAGGCAAGAAACCCATTCGATGGGCTCGTTTGGTAAAGTAAATCTGTACGTAGCAGTAGCCAATGGAAGATCGTTAGCTTTTGCCGATCGTGTAGACATTATTAATATAATATTGACAATATTATAATATATATTTATTTATAATATATTGGGCGGGCCAGTTGGTCTAGTGGTTAGACACCCTCCTTCGGAGTCGCTGGACGTTCGGGTTGAGGGCCCTTAGAACGTCCATTGAGTACGGCGGCGACTCTGAGGAGGACGGCGGCGGCGGGGTTGCGACCCCCGTCCCCGTGAGCACCGTGTCAGGATCCCGGGGGGCTACAATGCGGCGGCGGGCTCAAAGACAAGGCACTGAGGGGCCCCTGGTGCAGATCCCACTGGAGAGACCAGGGTCCCCTCTCATGTGCCGATGCGACAGCCGCAGGGGTTTTAGTGGTTAAGAATCCCACATACCCCGGTCGAGCCCCACAGCTCCCGGGGATCATTCGAAGATTTCCCCCGCGTCAAAAAAAAAGTGGTTAGACACCCTGGCTGCTGACCAATAGGTCGTGGGTTCGATTCCCACCAAGTGTCTGGGTGTTTTATCTACTTATATAAATGTGTATTTACAAAAATAAATTATTATTATTATAAAGTTAAGTCTCTTAAGTCCGGTAATTGACCAGCTACAGTGTCCTTTACACTGGATGTTACCTTTACAACAATTTAAAGAATCTGCTGCCTGGAAGCTGAATATCCGACACTGCACTGGTACCACTTAGGTACTTACCTGTCACTGTGGTAATTACCTGGACAGTCGGACGGTTTTTTAAGGGAACCTACCAGGATACCACCTAGTAAAAGTGTTTAAATAAGCGTTGAGCTTTCTTAAAATTTTAATTGAAATGTGCTAGGTAGGTACATTGAAAAAGATTAGTGTCTCGTAGGATGTGCCTCTCGTAGGATGTGCCTGGGGCAGAAACGATTCATATTTTTTTTCCTTTTCTTACTTACATATATGTGTTAGGTACCTACTATAAAAGACGCGAACGCATCTTGTAAATTATATTATTCTGTTTAGCCATTGACTTATGATATTATATATATGTATGGGCTAGAAGACTACCAAATATTTAAATCATGTTTTGTTATCTAGTGGAGCTGTGGAAACTCATTAGAAAATTCGCCAACTCATGGGATGGAATATACAGAGTTTGGATATTTCCTATTAAAGCTGTAGTGATATACAATCCAAAAGATATTGAGGTACGTAATTATTTTTAGGGTTCCATACCAAAAGGTGAAAAAGAACCCTTATGGTGAGACTTCGTCAGTCTATCTGTCTGTCTGTCCCACCTATACAACGTGTTACAAAATACCCCGTATAAATATAATTAATTATCAAAGCCAAAAATGTTGTCAACCCTAGTAACGTCCAGGGTGTGGGCCCCTAGGACGTCTATTGAGTACTGCTGCGACTCCGAGGAGGATGGCGGCGGGGTTGCGACCCCCGTCCCCGTGAGCACCGTGACTGGTTCCCGGCCCATTGTAGCCCACAATGGGCTCCACTGCAAGGCACTGAGGGGCCCCTGGTGCAGATTCCAGCGAAGAGACCTCATGTGCCGCGGGGGTTTTAGTGGGTAAGAATCCCACATACCCCCGGCGAGCCAGGCCCGGTTTGCTTTGCGGTCTACTTTGCGTATAATAATTTAGATTTGATTGATGATATATCTTTTAACACACGACATTACGTCTTAAGGTGAAACTGATTTTTATGTGCTGTGGATATTTTTATGTACGATTTCATATTTATACAATAGTAGGATATTTCAGACATCGGTCATAAAGGGATTTTTACTCGACTGCTCCAGAGGGAGGGTTATGTTTTTCTAGCGTACAAACACAATGTATATTCTCTTAGAACTACCTCTAGGCTGAGCGGCTTAACTTATAATAAGTCGTTAGATTGCTCTTGGTTGTGGAAAGGACATGGTTGTATAATAATAATATTTTGGGAACATTCATTCACACGGTCATCTGATTCCTAACTAAGCAGAGCCTGTACTATGATAACCAGACAACTGATACAACTACTTTGTTTATTTTGTAAATACTTGCTTATTTAGATCAATAATACCCAGACACAAGGTGGGAATCGAACCCACGACCGGTTCGGAGTGTCCCACCACGGATTTTCAAACTATTACATTTGTGAATGTAACACGAGCAAGATTTACTATTCCGTGGAGCAAGATCCAGGTTTTGGAAGCTTCATCGTGGGACCTGTGCTAGCGCCTAATTGCGCATAGCAGGTGGCATACTACATAAGTACTGTATAAGTGGGTTTCTAATTCAACTATTTGTAGCAATTCTTAAGTCTATACATTTTAATGCATTGTTTACGTTGCGTAGTAACTATACGTGTAACCAGTCTGCCTCTCTACCTAGGATATAGGTAACCAAACGGGTAGACAGACACTAGGAAATTTGATTTTAGTATTACTTTGATATTAAACTACATATTTCATTGTAAGTAGAATTTGGAACCAAAATCCTGGTAGAGACGACTTACATGGTTGGTGTCATTATGTTATCACCAATATTACGTACTTTTGCTTGTCCTATCGACGCTGAAAGAGTTTCATCATCTGCTGAACTAAAAAGCCTCCCCGTTAAAGAGAGGGGCTTCTATAATCCCCACGCTTGGCAGGCGTCTTGGGGATTGCAGTATAGCTGCTAGATAATCCAATAGAAAGACGCTGCTGCCCGCCTTCTTGTTGTCCCTTAGTCACCTCTTAAGAACAATCAACGGGAGGAGATGGGTGGGAGCACCCACCCATCTCCTCGTGGGGTATCCGGGTAAGAATAGCAATTCTTACCAAGATACCCCACGGGTAAAACGAGTAGAAAGAGTTTACAGCACAAATACGTATACAACTTGTTACAAAATACCCCGTAAACAAGTATAAATTTAAAAATTTTAAAAATCCCCCGACTTAGGTAAACGAACTCTTAAACTGACTTTCCTGTGCTATTATCAGACCTTGATCAGTATCTGTCTAACTACCTACTCGTCAGGATTTAACCATAGATTTATAATTCGGTGGGTCCTACATTTAATGGAGTCGAGTTCTTGTTGCCATCTTCCTGCTTGCTCCCTTCACCAGACTCTAACCAACATTTTTCTACCTACTACTTGCAGTAACCTATCCAACGAATCCAAATTCGATGGGTCTACGTTTATTAGTGCAGAGATCCCGTGACCACCTTTCTGCTCCATCATAGACCCTGATCACCATTTTTCTATCAACTACTCGTCAAGATCTATTCAACGAGCCCAAACTCGATGGGTCTACGTTTATTGGGGCCGAGATCCTGTTATCTCCTTCTTGCTGATCATCATCAGACCCTGGTGAAGGTTACCATTTTATTTAGTATCATCGGATTTACATATGTTCTAAATTTCAGATCTTTCGGACTAATAGAAGTAATGAAAAATGTCTATTGTATACAAAATATCCCTACCTCAACTCGGAAAAGAGCTGATGGTCTTCAAACGGCTGGACCGATTTTCATGAAACATAGCTAAGAACCATCTCGCTTTTCAATTTAAAAAAAAACCGCATTCAAATTCGTTCACTGGTTGGACCACTACGATGCCACAGACAGACAGACTTCCGGACATAAGCGTCAAACTTATAACTCCCCTCGTTTTTGGTCGGGTTTAAAAATATAATTAATTATCAAAGTCAAATATTTTGACAACTCTAGTAAGGTTAGGTCTTTTAAAATATTTGCCGTTCCGCGAACCAGGTTGAAATGTAGGTACATTTTGCGTAGTTTACTTTTGAAATAGCGTTTGCACATCAGTGAAAACAACAATGTTTTTTTTTTACGGGGTTCTTTGTAGCACGTTGTATACATACAAACAAATGACGCGACGCCGGATGCACCGCACGCACGGCACGCAACGGATTTTAGTTTGCTTTCTATGATTTTGACGGCCCGCATCGGAAAATGCCGGCGCGGATAATGGGCGCAGCGCTATGTAAAATCATAGAAAGCAAACTAAAATCCGTTGCGTGCCGTGCGTGCGGTGCGTCCGGCGTCGGCCAATGGACGCGCACCATTACTGCCGGTCCCAATATCCTATCTATCTCTTACTATAAGTTAAAATAGGTAACTATTTTAACTTTCGATAGCTATCGATAGCTTTATGACATATTTTCGTTTCAATAAACAAAGATAGAAATATCTGTCCTTGCTATTGATCTAGCTTCGAGACCTTGAAGCTTACTAGAGACAAGAAAATGAATGTCAAGTGTCATATTGTTACTTATTATCTAACTGAGATTGCTATCGGCGGTAGAGTATTGGGACCGGCCGTTAGGCGTAATAGGTATTTAGATAAAATTATAGTAAACAATTTAAAATTATGCACACAAAAGCCGACTGCGAACAAACAAAATGGGCTTAAATTACATTCATCAGCAGACGAAACGTCCACTGCTGAAAAAAGGCCTCCCCTTAGAAGGGAGGGATTTCCATAATCCCCACGCTTGGCAGGTGGCTTGGGGATCGCGGTATAGGAGGTGGATACTCCAATAAAAAGACGCTGCTGCCCGTCTTCTTGATTTCCCTTAGTCGCCTTTTACAGACACCCAACGGGAGGAGATGGGTGTGTGCTATTCTTACCCGGACACCACACGAGTGACTTACATTATACATACTTACATAAAACGTATACCTTTGTAGGTAGGTATATATATTTCAACTCGTCTCGTTATGACCTTTCATTTGATACTCATATTGATGTTCTTGGTAGTAAAAATTATGATTATTATAAAACGGTATTTTATGAATAACGTAGGAATTTTATAATTATGGATATTACCAGTCGGCGCAAGCAAATTAATACCTGACTGTATAGAAGGTCGTGTTCGTCGTTTGTTTGTATGTATACAACGTGTTACAAAGTACCCCGTAAAAAATAAATTAAAAAATATTGTTGTTGTCACTGAATTTCAGTAAAATTAAAAAGTAAACTACGCAGAATGTACCTACATTTCTACCTGATTTGCGGAACGTTAAATATTTTAAAAGACCTAACCTTACTAGAGTTGACAAAATATTTGACTTTGATAGTTAATTATATTTTTAACCCCCTACCAAAAACGAGGGGAGTTATAAGTTTGACGCCTATGTCCGGAAGTCTGTCTGTCTGTCTGTCTGTGGCATCGTAGCGGTCCAACCAGTGAACGACTTTGAATGCGGTTTTTTTATTTGAAAGCTAGTTTAAGCGAGATGGTTCTTAGCTATGTTTCATGAAAATCTGTCCAGCCGTTTGAAGACCATCAGCTCTTTTCCGAGTTGAGGTAGGGATATTTTGTATACAATAGACATTTTTTATTACTTCTATTAGTCTGAAAGATCTGAAATTAGAACATGTAAATCCGATGATACTAAATAAAATGGTAACCTTCACCAGGGTCTGATGATGATCAGCAAGAAGGAGATAACAGGATCTCGGCCCCCAATAAACGTAGACCCATCGAGTTTGGGCTCGTTGAATAGATCTCGACGAGTAGTTGATAGAAAAATGGTGATCAGGGTCTATGATGGAGCAGAAAGGTGGTCACGGGATCTCTGCACTAATATAAGTAGATCCATCGAATTTGGATTCGTTGGATAGGTTGCTGCAAGTAGTAGGTAGAAAAATGTTGGTCAGAGTCTGGTGAAGGGAGCAAGCAGGAAGATGGCAACAGGAACTCGGCTCCATTAAATGTAGGACCCACCGATTTATAAATCTATGGTTAAATCTTGACGAGAAGGTAGTTAGACAGATACTGATCAGGGTCTGATAATAGCACAGGAAAGTCAGTTTAAGAGTTCGTTTACCTATGTCGGGGGATTTTTAAAAATTTTAAATTTATACTTGTTTACGGGGTATTTTTTTTTTTTTTTATCACTTATAAGCTAGTGCTTGACTGCAGTCCCACCTGATGGAAAGCGGCGACGCAATCGAGGATGGCAAAACACACTAGCTTATTAAAAGCCTATTCACTCTAGTCTTAAAGACACCCACATTAAAATCGGGCGGGAAAATCGACGCAGGCAAACTGTTCCAGTCCTTAGCTGTCCTTATTATAAATGAAGAAGCAAACCGCTTAGTCCGGACTGAAGGCACTTTCACCACATAAGGATGTGTACGTGCCGTGCTTCTCGTCGTCCGATGATGAAAGGGACATGGTGGAATCAAGTCATGCAATTCCTGTGCACACTCTCCAAAATGCATCCTGTAGAATACCGAGAGGCTGGCTACTCTGCGCCTGTGCTCTAGGCTTTGTAAATTGGCCGCTACTAACTCTGCGTCACCAATAAGCCTCTTAGCACGCCTCTCCACTGAGTCCAAAGCTGCAAGATGACATTTAGCAGCACCAGCCCATATGTGACTACAGTACTCCACACACGACCGGACTTGTGCTTTATATAGCATCAAAAGTTGCCCCGGTGTGAAGTACCGGCGGACCTTTGAAAGGACACCTAGCTTCCTTGCAGCTACCTTGTAACAAGTTGTATACGTATTTGTGCTGTAAACTCTTTCTACTCGTTTTACCCGTGGGCTATCTTGGTAAGAATTGCTATTCTTACCCGGATATCCCACGAGGAGATGGGTGGGTGCTCCCACCCATCTCCTCCCGTTGGTTGTTCTTAAGAGGTGACTAAAGGACAACAAGAAGGCGGGCAGCAGCGTCTTTCTATTGGATTATCTAGCAGCTATACTGCAATCCCCAAGACGCCTGCCAAGCGTGGGGATTATAGAAGCCCCTCTCATTAAGGGGGAGGCCTTTTAGTTCAGCAGATGATGAAACTCTTCGCGTCGATAGGACAAGCAAAAATACGCAATATTGGTGACAAAATAATGATACCAACCATGTAAGTCGTCTCTACCAGGATTTTGGTTCCAAATTCTACTTACAATGAAATATGTAGTTTAATATCAAAGTAATACTAAAATCAAATTTCCTAGTGTCTGTCTACCCGTTTGGTTACCTATATCCTAGGTAGAGAGGCAGACTGGTTACACGTATAGTTACTACGCAACGTAAACAATGCATTAAAATGTGTAGACTTAAGAATTGGAATGAATGGTCCCAAAATATTATTATTATAGAGCCATGTCCTTTCCACAACTAAGAGCAATCCAACGACTTATCATAAGTTAAGCCGCTCAGCCTAGAGGTAGTTCTAAGAGAATATACATTGTGTTTGTACGCTAGAAAAACATAACCCTCCCTTTGGAGCAGTCGAGTAAAAATCCCTTTATGACCGATGTCTGAAATATCCTACTATTGTATATTATATGAAATCGTACATAAGAATATCCACAGCACATAAAAATCAGTTGATAAAATATTCTTATTAGCCTCACTTTTGTTTAGTTGCTCATAACTCTACTCTCAAAATGGTTTGTTTTGAATGTTTAGTGGTTTGAATGTTTAGTGGTTGTATCATTTTCATCTTCTTCATGCATAAAACTGTGTGGCCCGACATTGTATAAAACTGGGCCCGTTTCCTTTCAATGGAATGCTATCTTCACTACCTCCGGATGTAACCACGTCAGTCCAATGCTGGTCATAGGCCTCCCAAGATCTGCGGTTCTCCTCATACTGTTCAGCCAACCGCTCTGCGAATATCGTCGCTCCACATAGGGGGTCCTACACTACGTTTCCCGATTCGCAGTCTCCACTCCAGAACCAGCATAGAGGTGATGGTACAGGCCCAGACCGCGTAACGCCACGGTAATATCACCGTGGTTATACCAACATCGCATGCATCTTCATGAAATGGAATAAAATTAAATGGGGTAGCCTCAGGGTCGCATATAGTAGAGACGTAATAAAACTGACTTGAATGTATTCGCATTATTTCTTTGTTAAGTGCTACTACTTTTAAATGTCTACTTACAGGCAATTATGTCAAACATGCAATACGCGGATAAAAGTCAGCTATATACTTTACTGAAGCCCTGGCTTGGTGATGGATTACTTGTCAGCAATGGTAACGTACCCTAGTAGCTATATATACTTACTAGCGACCCGCCCCGGCTTCGCACGGGTGTAATTCGAATCTCTGGGCTTGTGATTTGTTAATTGTATTTATAATTTTATTAGAAACTGCGGACGTGTACCGGTGCACAATTTGGGTGGATTAAGGACAGGAACAGGACACCATTTATTTAAAACCAATTTATGGAAGCAATACGGGCTTCCTTGTTCGGTTTCATCGTTAAGACGTAAACGGGGGTCAACCGAGGAATTCTTACCCACTAAAACCCCCGCGGCTATCACGTCGGCACATTAGAGGGCGGACCTGGGCTATCTGTCTGGATCTGCACCAGCTGATACCACTCAGTGCCTTGACTTTGAACCCGCCGCCGGAGAGGCACATTATAGTTCCCCGGGAACCTGTCATGGTGCTCACGGTTACAGGGGTCATGGGGGAAGCCTTTAATGGGATTTACGGGACCCTGTTGGTGGTGGTGGGTATGTAGGATTCTTATACACTAAACCCCCAACGGCCGTGTAATCAGCACATAAGAACCCCTTCTTGGGCTATCCGGTGGGATCTGCACCATGATACCCTCTGTGGCTTGCCTGTGACCCCGCCACCGCGGGGCACAATAAAGCCACCCGGGAACCTGTTACCGTGCTCACGGTTACAGAGGTCACGGGGGAAGCCTTCAATAGGTCCCCGGGACGCTGTTGGCGGTCAACCGAGTTATGTAGGATTCTTATACACTAAACCCCAACGGCCGTTAAATCAGTACATAAGAAGGAGACCTGGGCTATCCGGTGGGATCTGCACCAATATCCCTCAGTGGCTTGCCTTTGAGCCCGCCACCGGGGGGCACAATAAAGCCACCCGGGAATCTATCATCGTGCTCAAAGATACGGGGATCGCGGGGGAAACCTCCAATAGGCCCCCAGGATCCTCCGGGCGATCCACTGCGGTATGTGTCCATCACGGCTGTCCACACAAAAGAGAGGGGCTGCACCGTGAACCCCTCAGTGCAAGGCAAGGGCATTTGAAGCCGCTGCCGGGGGCGCATTATAGCCCCTCGGGAATCTGTCACCGTTGTCACAGTTAAGGGGTGGCGGGGGAAACATCCAATATGCCCCCGGGATCCCGTGGGGAAGTCAACCTGGGTATTTGGAATTCTTACCCACTAAAACTCCCGTGGCTGTCACATCGGCACATGAGAGAGAAACCTGGGTTCTCGGGTGGGATCTGCACCAGGTGTCCCTCAGTGCCTAGCCTTTGAGTCCGCCGCCGGGGGGCAAGCATATTATATCCCAGATTTAAATTATATTATACGGAATGAATGATATATAGAATGAACTTCTATAATACTCGATTGTTTATTTTATTTTATTTAGATAAAACTTTGATAAAACTTCTAAATTTAGATAAAACTTTTAAATAAATTCAGTTAATATAAAAACCTTCAGTGAAAAATTAAAAAAATAATAAAATGATCAAAAATAAAAAGTTTAAAAGTACACAAAAAAATCCTAAAGAGATTTGAACCCGGACCCTGCTGCTTTTAGAAGACGCTTCCGTAACCTCCAGACCACGGCTACTCTCATTATATTATTCCAATTACTTGATCATATTCTTGTTATATGTCTGCTCAGTCCCTAATGCATATAGTGTGATATTTTACCTTATGTATTAAAGTTATCCGTGTACACTATCTAATTTACGTACTAAGCAAATCTAAGTGAGAATATTTGTACCGCCATCGGTTGAGCAATAATACTGCTTTTTAACCCTGTTAAGGGATAAATTAAAAAAAAATCCCCTCAGTGGCTTACCTTTGAAGCCGCCACCAGGGAAGCACGAAAAAAAAAAAAAAACCTGTCATCGTGCTCAGTTGGGGAGTTATGTAAGTTATGGGGATCACGGGGGAGATCTCCAATAGGCTCCCAGGATCCTGCGGGCGGTCGAGCGCGGTATGTGGGATTCTTACCCTGTAAACCCCCCACTGGTGTCCGCACAAAATCGGGGGGGGGGCTGCACCGGGTACCCCTCAGTGCAAGGCAAGGGCCTTAGAAGCCGCTGCCGGGGGCGCATTAAAGCCCCCCGGGAATCTGTCACCATTGTCACAGTTAAAGGGGTGGCGGGGGGCACGTTTAATATGTCCCCGGGATCCTGTGGGATTCTTACCCACTAAAACTCCCGTGGCTGTCACATCAGCACATGAGAGGGGTTTTCCGGTGGGATCTGCATCAGCTGTCCCTCAGTGCATTGTCTTTGAGTCCGCCGCCGGGGGCGGGATATATTATATCCCGGATATTTACCTACCTTATAATATAAAATATGGAATTAATTAAATTCTCTAGTAGGTACTTCATTGTTAACTATGTATCTCTTTAGGCTTAGTGAACGTAAGCTATGTAAGTTTATTTACTTAGATAAAACTTAAAACCTTCAATGAAAAATTATCTAACCGATGGTGAAAACCGCTGCGTGGTTTGGAGGTGCTATCGGATATAGACAGACTCGGATAGCGACTTTGTTTCACACTATGTAAAGATACTTTGACGTTGATAGGGGACAACACCAGCCAACCTGTAGAAAAAACCCTGACAGACAGACAATAATTCCAATAAAGTTTTGGCTTTTATATCATACGTACAATACATACATATTGTATTCCTACCGAAACAGACATTTTGGAAATATAATATATATTTTCATTATTTTATTTTTATTTTATTATATTTGGGAAACAAACAAATGATACCACTTATTACTAATATGTACCTATAAGATCCATTAGTACTAATATAAATTAAGTTTCCACTAATAAATCATAACATTAGAGAGGAGCTAACCACGTATATGCATGATTTATTTTAAATTTTTAAAAAGTATTAAAAATATATTAGAGATAAAATGTGCTGGAGTTAATATGAGTTAAATATTTAAAACATCGAATCTTAATATAAATAAAAAAATCAAAAACAAAGTTTAAAAATACAAAATGAAAATCCGTACACAGGTAGCGAACCCGGACAATCCGTGCTTAGAGGACGCTTCCGTAACCACTTGGCCAAGGACCTTTTGTTTAATGTTTCGAAATATCTTATCTTATTTGTACCGCCATTGGTTGAGTAATAATACTCCTTTTTTTACCCTGTTAAGGGATAAATTAAAAAAAAACATGAAATACAAATTCAATTAATTTTCTTAACGAAAAAAACGTGCAAAATTTCAAGTCAATAGGACCAAGGAATCGCGTTCTCCCATACAAACTTTGCCCCCCTTTTTCACCCCCTTAGAGGTTGAATTTCGCAAAATGCCGTCTTAGTGAGCACCTACGTCCTAAAAGGAACCCCCATGCAAAGTTTGAGACTCCTACCACTTGTAGTTTCTGAGATTTCGTGATGAGTGGGTTTTTGTCTACTCTTTTATATAATAAGATAATAAAACTGTAACAGGTCCAATTCTGTACATTGAAGATATTTTGAAAATTATATTTGGAGGGCATTCTATAACCGATACTGAGGCCGAAAATGTATTTTTTTTTAATTTTTGTCTGTCTGTCTGTTTGTCTGTCTGTCTGTATCACGGCTGCGCATCACGCCGAAACTACTGAATGGATTCAAATGAAACTTGGCATGATTTGAGATCTTACTACGAGGTAGGACATAGGATACTTTTTATCCCGTAATCTAGCACGGTTCTTTTGGGAGAGGGGATTAAACTCAAAATGGGAACTTGGTTGTACGCTTGGTCCGATTTTATCAATTTTTCTTCATTATTATAATAAATATTAGTAAGGGAACACTCATAGAGAGTTGTTATCAAGGTTATGTAATCGATTGGGTTAAGCAACGTTAGGTAAGGTCATTAAATAGATGGGTGACCGTTTAACGCCATTTGAACTAAACGGGTCCGTGCTTCGGAGAGCAAGTAAAAAGTGGGTCCCAGTTTTTAACCGACTATAAAAAAGGAGGTTATGTATTCGATGCGAATGTCTGTTATTAAAAGTTTAGTTAACGTAAAAATAGCGCATGCGGAACAGCGTGGGTCAGCTAGTCTTACATAAATTCTCGTCATTTACTTGGTCTCAAAAAAGCTTTATTACATAACGTGTGGGTACAGGGCACTGTATTATTATTGTAAATAAAAAAAGTAAAAAACAGAAATATATAATAGTACAGAGAAGTAATTTCGTGGCGTGGTGGACTATGACCGAAGACCCTTCAACTTGAGGGAAGGCCTGTGGCCTTAACAGTGGGACAAAACCAAGGGCTGTTAAAAAACCTTTCTATCATAGAGATAACTACAAATCAGTAGGTATCTATAGGTATGTATTAAGTATATGAAATATAGTAATATATGTAATGTGAACCGGTAGATAATAAGTCTCATGCATAATATCCTTAAAGCAATCCGGTTTGGTCGTAATTAAAAAATATGTTGTTGTAACTGTAGGTAAGTAGGTGCACTTGCTTATAAACAACAGAGAAATCACTAAAAACAGTAGAGCAACTGTAATAAATTAACTAAAGTAAATTATTTCGACTTTCGGAGCCCTTAATGTGAGATAATCGTTATTTTACGATTACGATTTACTCACTGACAGTGTATCAAGTAATTCGAGTGTCAATATAATCCAATTTATAAAAAAAAACATTAATAGAATATGAACTGAGCTGAACTCAATATAAGCCAGTGCTTGACTGCAGTTCCGACTGAGAGCCCTATTATGTCGAGTAAAGGAAGGAGTCTGACCCAGAGACAGCGGACAGAGTCAGGCAAATCAGTCAAATAAGGTAAATGTGAGCTACTGTGGTTCGGTCAGGCTCGCCATCGAAAAGTCTTTGCTTGTGGCGGCTTCGTGTGGCGGGTCACCCCCTTCCCTCTAATATGGTTGAGGGGAGTGATGGCTGCTGCTCGAGTCAACTCGTGCGCGGGTGCTGCTTGGGGGGACTGGTCCGACTTCTATCCATTTGGCCTTTTAGTTTGTCGTAATTTATTGTTTTCTTCTTTTCTCCCTTGCTTTATGTTTCGAACGGCAGGACACAATATCGCTAATGTCGATTCATTTGTAACAAAACAATGTTTAAAAAAAAAAGTGAAAAAATGACAAGCCCGCTGAGTTTCTTGCCGGATCTTCTCAGTTGAGGCCGCGTTGTGATCCGGTGGTAGCTTCTAAAAAATGACGATTCAAAAGTGCTAGCGTTAAGCCTATTTGAAATAAAGATTTTTGAGTTTGAGTTTGAAATATTTAATTACACTTTTGTATTTTTAGGCACTAAATGGCAAATGCGCAGAAAATTGCTGACACCTGCCTTTCATTTTAAGATTCTACGCCAGTTTTATGAAGTCTTAACAGAAAACTGTGATCGACTAGTGGAAAAACTCAGAGAAACTGCTGGGCAGCCCGTAGATATCACACCAGTAATATCAGAATTTACTCTTAATTCTATTTGCGGTAAGTGGTGGTATCGCTAAAGTAACTGAAATTTCAAACATACGGCATGTATACATAATATACATGTGTATTTAGTACATACATAATTTAATTAAATCGTTTAATGCAAATATTAAAGGCTAAAATTATCACTGTGGTAACCAATTCTGTCGGAAGCTACCACATTCAGTCTGTATAACTGCAACTGTTCGATAATTACAGCCAGTCGGACAGATGGGATTTTTTTATTCCTACTTAACTGTCCGATGATCGAACTACTAATCCTTACAAATTAATTAGAAAACCTTAAAATACTAAAATCAGAACCCAATCTCGAAACTAATGTAAATTGACTTGACGTTTCAGAAACTGCCATGGGAACTAGACTAAGTGGAGAAAATGATTCTGCGGGGAAAATTTATAAAGAAACAATATATCGTCTGGGATACTTGTTTAATGAAAGACTTATAAGGGTATATCTGTATCCAGATTTTATATTCAATTTATCGTCGTTGGGAAGAGAACATAATAAACTATTAAAGATAGCTCACGCTTTTACGAGAAATATTATACGAGAAAGAAAGGAATATATAGGTAATAATGGTGTTGACAACAGCTGTGTAGAGGAAATGAGTAATGACGATTACGTGTACATGAGAAAGAGAAAAATGGCAATGTTGGACTTGCTCATAATTGCCGAGAAAGAGGGATTAATTGATGAAGTTGGCATTGAGGAAGAAGTCGACACTTTCATGTTTGAAGTAAGTAATTGTTTCTTTTTATTCAGAGTGGAATTGTTAAGTGTCATCAGGCATATAAACTACTCGATTAAAATGTCATCAACAACTTTTTTTAAAGAATCAGAATTATATCCAAAATTTTGGGATAAAATCATCCATACATTTAGTACCTAAGAGACTATCCTGCCTATGTTAAACGATATACATTTCTTATTTTGTAATGTCTCATAATTGACGAAAATAATCGCTTGTTGACACCTTACGATTCAATCCTGTGAACCCCATAACAATATTTTATATTACTATTATTATAAGCGGTAACAGCTCAGTGGGCGAGCGCTTGCCTTGGAAACAAGGTGCGCAGATTCGAGCCCCGGCTCACACCTCTGATTTCTTTAATTAGTCATGTACGAGACGTCTTTGTGCGATTGTTACAAGATTTCGGTGAAAGAAAACATCGTGAGGAAACCTGCATGTTTGAGGAAGCCTCACTAGCTTTCGATTAAACGTGTCGAAGTCCGCCAACCCGCACTTGGCCAGCATGATGGACTACGGCCTAAGCCCCCTCATCTTGAGGGCAGGCCCGTGCCCAATAGTGGGACATAAAAAAGGGCTGGTATTATTATATTATTTGTTACATTTAATTTGAACACATATTATGTACATCAATAAGGTTGATATTTATTTAGTGCTCCTGTTTGATCAGTTTTGAAGTTATCAGATCAATACAAGGTCAGGTGAACTAATCTACTATGACATCAATTTCAGGGTCATGATACAACTGCGTCCGGTCTAACGTTTTTCTTCATGGTGCTTGCAAATCATAAAGATATACAGGTAAAACCAGGATAATAAAATTAAAACGCTCAGTACGGTATTCTCGGTTTACCAAACGAAAATACCGTTATAAATATTGAAGAAATGATGTTTTAACTAAGAAAAATCCTGTTCATTTTTGTAGAGTAAAATTGTAGCAGAGTTGCAAGAAATATTGAAAGATCCAAAGCAACCTATAACAATGGACGATTTACCGAAAATGCGGTATTTGGACCGCTGCATCAAGGAATCACTTCGTTTGTACCCCCCAGTTCATTTCATTAGTCGTAGTCTACACGAGCTTACAATTTTAAGTGAGTACTTGGCTTATCAATAGGTGGTTTGATGCGAGCTAAAACCTTGTTAATATCTCTGGTTCATTATTTTAGGTAACCACAAAATACCGGCTGGAACATTGTGTCATATATCTATTTACGACCTTCACCACCGAGCGGATCTATACCCCAACCCGGAGCAGTTTGACCCCGACAGGTTTTTGCCAGAGAATTGCGTGGGGCGACACCCCTACTCATACATACCCTTCAGTGCTGGCCAGAGGAATTGTATAGGTATTTTTTGTAAAAATTTAATTCTATTCATCTACGACTTTTTACCACGAATAAAGTGCAACTATTTTGTTTTCGTTTGCAAGTGAAAGTCAAAATACCTATCTATGTTAATGCATGCATAGGACCTGGGGCTCTTAGGTAATTTTTTTTTTACAGTTGCCACCTAGATTATGCAAGGTTACCTAATGTTTTCTTTACTTATATAGATCGTAGTTCGAACCAATAACAAGCATGAATAAAAAATAAAATACCCTGACTCCAGACAATGAGCTTCTAAAATGTAATTTATGATTCAGTGACGATCTTCCTTCCTGCTCCTTAGGATATATCGGGATAAATTTGAGACAACTCAGTCCTCCCGTGGTGCGGCGGAAAACCGCTTGCTTTTCAAACCCGAGGTTGCAGGTTCATCCCTTGGGGAGCAACGACTTTGTGTTACTTTTTCTTTACTGGTCAGGACAATTAGGTGATCGGCCTGTTGTCGGAAAAGTAAGATGATCCATGCGTCGGATGGGCATGTAAAAATCGGTCCTGCACCTGAGCTCTACCTGGTCGTGTCGGTCTTCCGTACGATCGGATTGTGAGAGTAAAGGAAGAGAGAGTGCACCTGCGTCTGTGCAAGCACATGTGTACAATAAGCGTTTCGTACTATAAAGTAAAATTGTTATTATATGTAAAGAAAATCCTTTTATTGGCTGTAGGTATTTACAAGTATTATAGTCTACAAGTTGTACTTTTTATTTTAAGAGCTGTGGATTTTTGTTTGAATAAATAAAATAAAATAAATAATATCGGCTGCGTAGTTGACTAATCGTGTAAAAAATCATTTTTTTTTAACCCTAAGGCCTCGTTTACGGAGGCGCGGGGCATCACGCGTCGCTATGGGCGGCGCGGCCCGCAGTGAGTTAAAACATATGGCGTTGTAGGAGTGAGGCCTCATTTACGGAGACGCGGGGCGTCGCGCGTCGCGTGTGGCGGCGCGGCCCGCACTAAATTCAAATGTAGGGCGTTGTATGAGTGTGTTTACGGAGAAGCGATTTTACACGCGTTTGCTTGAAATGGAGCGTGTTTTACGGCGGCGCCCGCGGATGGCATCGCCGCGTCTCACGCGGCGTTCATCGCGGCGGCGCACGCAGCGGTGATTCTCGATGAAGCGATGCCTGTGGCGGAACCTTCTGCCAGTCTATTTGGTAATCATGCAACACAGACGTAGTCACCATCGCAATGGAGTATGATATGATCGATTTTTTTTTTAGAAGAAAATTGTATGTTAAAAAGTGAGTTGCACCGCCGTTGCACGCGGCGGTGCCCGCCGCGGGCGCAGCGGCGGGCACCGCCACTCTTCCCGCCCCGCGTCTCTATAAACAGCATCATATATTGCTATAAGTTTATGTTTACGCGTGCGATGATACGCGCCGCTTCACGCGCCGCCGCTACGTAAACAACAAAAACGTCCAACGCACCGCGAGACGCCACGCCACACGCGACGCGCGACGCCCCGCGTTTCCGTAAATGAGGCCTGAGAGACTGATGCGAGACGCCACGCCACACGCGACGCGCGACGCTCCGCGCCTCCGTAAACAAGGCCTCAGCCGCCGTGGCCGGTTACGGCTAGCAGAAATATTATTATTGGTTGCCTCCCTCAGCCTATGTGCTTGGGACACTTAACTTTGTGATATCTGCTGCAAAGCATTAGTATTGTCATAAAAATAATGTAAATCTATTTGTCCACATTATGTAGTAGTTGTTGTTTCTATTTTATAATGCAACCTTGTAAGATTACAATTTGATATTTCAGGTCAACGGTTTGCCATGATGGAGATGAAGGTGACCGTTGCAAAGGTGTTGCAGCAGTTCGAGCTGTTACCGGTCACACGACCTGAAGATATTGAGCTTAAGAGCGATATTGTGTTAAGAAACAATGGTCCAATCATTATTAAATTTGCTAAAAGATTACTGTAATCTATACTACTGTAATATACTCTATACTAATATTATAAAGAGGTAGGCTCTGCATTGATGAGTCAGTCACGCGTTTTCGCGTTCGCGACTCATCAATGCAAAGCCGAAACTACCGAAGCTAAGACTACAGAACTTGGAGAGAAGGTTTATTTTATGGCGTAGGGAATAAGAAAGATTTTTTGGTGAATTTCCAACTCTAAGGGTGTAAAATTGGGGTTGAAAATTTGTATGGGATGGGTGTAAAAACATTGTCTTTTGACTTTAAATTTTATATAAGTATTAAATTTTATACTTATACTCTTCTTTAACAAAAATAATGAAACACGTGTTTATCGTTTAAACAGCATTTATCGTACTTCGTCAGTTAAGATTGTAAAATAGGGGATGAAAGTTTGCTAGATAAAAATAATTGTAAATTTTGTTTGACTATTTTCTTATGTATAAACATATATAATACGTTTATTGACCTGAAATTTAACACGCATACTCATAAATAAAAATAATAAGACACGTAATTCTGTGTTTATGAAAATTCATAACATAAGGGTGTAAAGTAAAATTTTTTTTCATTGTATGGAGTATTTTTTTTAAAGATTCAATGATAGATAAAAAATAAATACACATACTGTTTCAGCACCTTCAACAGAGTTAAGGGATGAAATTTGTGTTTTCTGATAGGATACCAGCTGAAACTAGAGAATATAAATGAATAGATAAAGTTGTAGACACAGAAGACACAGTACACTTTGAAACCACCAACAGTTTTTGTATTCCCTCAATCAGTCAGGACTTCCACCTCATAGCCTCAAATAAAAGTTGGATTTTCAAATATTTTGATGTGTAATTTTTTATCCCCCTAACATGTGCAATGGGCTCAGAGAAAGTACCAAAGGAGATAGTATCGCGTCGATTCCCCGAACAAATTTTTCGTGGCACTTTTGCGGGGTGCGGGAGGGGAAGTAAACACACACAGATACACTTTCACGCATACCGACACTATAGTAAACTCGCAACACATTCGAAAGTATACGCACACAAATAAAGAATGACCTGAACATATGAACAAAAATTTGGCAGAGGGGGTTAGCGCATCATGCTCTCTCCAGTGGTATCTCCTCTAAGGCAATGGGACAAGATTGAAGGTTAAACTATATAAATAATAATAATATTCTGGGAGAATCCGCACACACTCATCTGATCCCAAACTAGGCAGTACCAATACTATAAAAACCAGATAACTGATACTAATACTTCTGTTTTTTTGATTACTTACTACAATAGATAAATAACACCCAGACACTTGGTGGGAATCAAACTCACGGCCCATCGGGTAGCGGCTTAGGTGTCTAACCACTAGACTAAAGGCCTGTCGCGATTCCCTGTCCTGTTGAAATCCCTACAGATTTAGCTTTCTAATTTAGAGTCACCAATTTCCGGTGAAAATTCTAATGTTACTAGAGTCTGTCTAGTCAAAGTTGAGAGTGAAAAAGGGCGTCAAATTCAAAAAAATTAGGTAGTGCAACCCTGTTTAAACTAGGAATAATCATACTTGATACTTTAATAAATTTGTTATACTTTAGAAGCCGAAGATCTCTATTGTGTCGATGAAGGCCACGTTTTAATGCGTAAAAGTCTCAAATAACTTGGCCTCCACCCCTACGGAGACCGGGGATTTTTTGAAGGTTTCCTCCCCGACAAAAAAAAGGTCCCTATGAAAGGGACCCTCCAGGTAGGTACCAATGCAGGGTCAGGCAATCTGCCACCAAGCAGCAATGTTTTAACATTGTTTTGTTCCGGCTTGAAGGGTTTTATAGCTGGTATAATCCTCCTTCTGCGGTAGTCTGGCAAAAATTACCACCTCAAAAGACTTAATAACCCGTGTCTCGGGTGATGAGCGGCAGTTTTATAAATAAAACACTAACTGAGAAGCAATAAAGTGTGTCTATAGGCACGTTCAGGCAAACGTGTAACTTGTTTCCTCATTAAGTCGATTAAAATAAAATAAATAAGATAAATAAAGGTCAAATATTATTTTTTAAATACTGGATTGCATCGTATACTTAATGCTTATCATTATTCTATGCATTAGAATAGGATAAAAACAGAATAGAACAAGTTTTTTTCTATATTTGTTTAATTTATTGATCGTCATATTACAGGATTACTGGATTGTTATTAACGAGACACCGTTTTATCATAATATTTTCTTTTATTCTTGTCTTCGCAGTTTCATAAAACTCCTTTTTCATTTACCATAGAGAACTTATACTAACGCCTGGAACAAAATATGAAATGGTATTTTATTATAATTCATTTGTATGCCAACAGATCATAACCTTACTTGTAATATCTGAGATTCCATCAACAGACACTTATACAACACTTTACATTATCCCAACAGACATACATAATAACAAAATAGTACTAGAAAGCGTAATAAAATAAAAATGCTATAATCGTTCTGTAAGCTGTAACAACTCAGTGGGCGATCACTTGCCTTGGAAACAAAGTGCGCAGGTTCGAACCCCGGCTCGCACCTGTGATTTATTTAATTAACATGTGCGAATCGTCTTTGTGCGATTGTTACTAGCTTTCGGTGAAGGAAAACATTGTGATGTAACCTGCAGTCTGAGAAAGCCTAACTAGCTTTCGAAAGACGTGTGAAGTCCGCACTTGGCCTATGAACTAAGCCCTTTCAACTTGAAGGGAGGCCCGTGCCCAGCAGTGGGACACAAACAAGGGCTGGTATTATTATTAATTGTTCTGAATTTTTCTCAAATGTATGTACCCAACTATCAAGCCAATAAGGAATTAGAGAAACATTTTAATTATGACAAGATATTCCGCTGTATACACCTGAGGGTCGGTTGACCCTTCGTTATTTATCTGCTCCAATAAGTAAGACGTATGAGGTTCCAAACATTTATTATCCTGTAAAACACTGAAGGCACTGGTCCTTTGCATTTAGGACAAGTGATTCCACGATCACTAATTATATGTACATTGACTATATGTCTGTAAGCAGCACGACCGTTCTTTACTAGATTTATAACATGAATGTGTTAAATATATACAAGGAATATTTTCACTGTTGACACGACTAAATAATCACAAAGAATGTGTCAAATACTATTCAGACAGCACGTTCTAAACTGAGCTGTTCACTATTCAAAACACATAGAAAATACAACAAGTGGCAAAGAGGTTCTAGTCGCCACATCACCCCCCCACGCAGAGAGGAAACCCCCCCCAAACATGGTGCAGGAGCCTGAAATTAAATTATAAATCAAGAATATCTCTGAACCTAACTTTACGACCGGACCGAGTGACAATGGGGGCAGGAGGGGAAAAGGAAGCTGGCGGAGCAAGCTCAACGAACGGATGATCCGAATCGTTGCTCGACGGAACACTAGCTGGACCGTCCAACATTGATCCTCGCGAGGCTGGCAACTCGTGATGCCCTATCTCTAAATCAGCCTCAATAAAAACAGGCTTAACGCGATCGATGCTAACTGTAACTTCACGCCCCTTAACATCTAAGGTTAAGGTTTTGTCCTTACGCCTAATTACCCTGTATGGACCGGAGTACGGTGGTTGAAGTGAACGCCTAACGGTATCGTCCCGTAGCCAGACGTGAGACGCTGATGCTAACTCTTTGAAAACGAAAATTGCTGGACGTGCATGATTCGAAGCTTCGACTGGACGCATTGCTTCCATTCGCTTCTTAAGATCTGATACAAAATCATTGATCGAATCAGGGCTACCCGAGGCATCGGCGGGAACAAGGAACTCTCCTGGCAAACGTAACGATTCGCCATACACGAGCTCGGCTGAAGAAGATTTGATATCCTCTTTAAAAGCCGATCTCATACCAAGGAGAACAAATGGCAGTGCCTTCGACCACGTTTCAGCATGGCACATTAATGCCGCCTTAAGCTGGCGGTGCAACCGCTCGACCATGCCGTTTGCGCATGGGTGGTAGCTGGTGGTACGAATCCTCTTGGTCGCGCAAACACACATAAGGCGCTGAAAGAGGCATGATTCGAATTGGCGTCCCTGATCCGATGTTAAAATACTGGGAACGCCGAAGCGAGACACCCAGCCGTTCACGAAGGTGTCTGCGACTTCTTCGGCAGTAATGGATGACATCGGCCAAGCTTCCGGCCACCGCGTGAACCTGTCAATCGCGGTGAGGCAGTAATTATGACCGTTAGAGTGAGGAAGCGGGCCGACGATGTCGATGTGGACATGTTTGAACCTGTCCGACGGACTGCTGAAGTTACTCAGCGGTGACTTAACGTGTCTTGTCACTTTGCAACGCTGGCAATCTAAACATGAACGAGTCCATCTGTTACAATCTGCGTTGATACCAGGCCAAACGTATCTCTCAGCCACCATGCGTGCAGAAGCCTGCGCACCAGGATGGCTAAGGTTATGGCACTTGTTAAATACTGCTTTACGAAATGGTGGCGTTAGGTATGGACGAGCTTTACCAGTCGACATGTCGCAAGTGATGCTTACATTAGTGCCGGGAATTAATACATCCTCCAGCTTAAGCGAAGAACTCGCGCGAGCGTGTGCTAATTCTTCATCAGAACGCTGTGAAGTAGCAAGTGCGGCGTAGTCTGCTTCCAAGGAAATACCCTCGATACGAGACAATGTATCCGCTACAACGTTATCGACGCCCTTGATGTGGACAATGTCTGTGGTAAATTGGCTGATAAAAGATAATTGATTCAGCTGTGCAGGCGGGAGCTTTTCTCTTCGCTGGGCGAACGCGTAAATCAACGGCTTATGATCCGTAAAAATTGTTGCGTGCTGCGCTTCGAGAATATGCCTAAAATGCTGAACGCTCTCATAAACGCCGAGGAGCTCTCTGTAGTAAGCTGGCCATAATGTTTGTTTAGTGTTCAACTTTTTGCTGAAGTAAGCGATTGGCTGCCAATCATCTGCTTCGGTACGACGCTGTTGCAGGCAAGAGCCTACGTGAGTGCTCGATGCGTCAGTGAAGAGACCGAGTGAGGCGCTGCAGTCTGGATGCGCCAGGATCTTTGCAGATGTTAAACTTTTCTTGCACTCTTCGAAACACGCCAAAAGCTCCGCAGTCCAAACGAAAGGCTTTGCACCTTTACCCTGGATAGCAGCTACTGCGTCAATTAACGGTGCTTGAAATTTGGCGGCAGCTGGAATGAATCGCCGATAAAAATTGGCCATGCCAAGGAATCTACGCATTCCTTCAACAGTCTTGGGGGGAGGGAAATCCACTAATGCTTGGATTCTGTCGACGGGGGGTCTAGCACCTGCCTCATCGATGTGATACCCCAAAAAGGTTACCTCCTTAGCCCCAAAAACGCTCTTAGCAGTATTGATAACGACTCCATACTCATGCAACCTTCTGAAAAGAATCTCCAGGTGCTGAGCATGCAGGGAGCTGGAATTTGAGTACACCAGGATATCGTCCACGTAGGCATAACAGAAATCAAGGCCACGCACGACTTCGTCGATAAAACGTTGAAATGTTTGACCTGCGTTTCTAAGTCCAAAACTCATGTATGGAAATTCGAACAACCCGAATGGTGTGATTATTGCGGTTTTGCAAATATCGGTAGGATTTACCGGAATTTGTTGGTATGCCTTAACTAAGTCAATTTTGCTATAAATGGTGCTTCCAGCAAGGTTCTGGCAAACGTCACCTATGTGCCGAACCGGATATCTGTCCGGAACAGTGCGTGCATTCAAGGTGCGATAATCGCCGCACGGTCGCCACGTTGAATCTTTCTTTTCCACCAGGTGTAAAGCTGAAGACCAAGGACTAGAAGATGGCCTGGCTGTCCCAGCCTTGACCATGTCCTCAAACTCTTTCTGTGCAGCGCGAAGCTTCAATGGAGCCAGACGACGTGGCCGCGATGATACCGGAGGGCCATCAGTTGTCTTAATATAATGTACCGTTGAATGTTTGGGCTCCTGAAGTACACCAGGGGGGCGCGTGATACTCGGGAATTTCTGAAGGATCGCCGAGAAAGGCGATTCGGGGATGGAAATAATTTTAATGCTGGACTGGCTAACGTCTTGGAGTTCCGCGAAAGATGACAAACCTGTCGTCCCGTCGCGAAGCTTCCCATGAGTGCAGTCAGGGAGTAGGTTATACTGCGACAAAAAGTCTGATCCTATTATTCCAGTTTCTACATCCGCAATTATAAAATTCCAAGATAAACTGCGCCTAAGACCTAAGTTTAAGCAAAGCGTGACTAAACCGTAAGTTTGAATTTTAGATCCGTTTGCTGCCACTAAATCGTACGGCTGCGGCTGGCTTTTCAGCTTGCTAACACTACTAACTGGTACGCAGCTTACGTCTGAACCAGTATCCACCAGAAATTTCCTGTTGGTATACCGGTCAGTTACGAAAAGACGGCGACTCGTGGCTGAGCGTTGGGCAGTCGCCAAAACCGGACGCTCTATATGTTTTCCGACGACTGGTTGCAGCCACCAGCCGCTGAAGGTGGAGGGCCAGACCATTTGCACGGTTGGACGCACTTCCTAGCTTTCGTTCCGAATCGGTCATGGTAATAGCATAGCTCGCTATTGCGCGAGCGTGATCGGTTCCTAAATCTACCTAAGCTACGTTCTCGCGAGCGGCCCCGTTGGTCAAAACCTCGGTTGGCTAAAGAAGCCACTACGCGAGTAAGTTCCTCTATTTTGTGGTTCAGCTCTGCAATCCGCGTATCGTTGGTGGAGGTAGATGGTAGCGAGGTTGACGCACAAGCCATGTGTTGAGATGGCTGAGCATTGATTTCCATCAGCTGGTCAGCCAACTCGCTAAGTTCAGGCAAGTCCTGAAGACGCTGCGCCGTGAGCACGGTTTGAAGATATCTGGGTAGTCTGCTCATCCAGATGGTCTTCAAAACATCCTCGGGGAATGTAGTACCTGCTAGGGACCTAAGATACCGCAAGAAAGACGATGGCTTGCGGTCGCCGATCTGCTCCTTCTCTAGAAGACACCTAATTTTCTCCTCATGGGAGATCGAAAACCTGCGTGTGATAGCGTCTCGCAAGGTGTTATAGGGATCCTTTGCTGGGGGAGACAGGATAATATCCTCAACCTCTCTCGAACAGTTCGTGTCTAAATGGGCCACTGCGTAATGGAACTTCGTTATTTGGTTCACCAACCCGTTAATGCTAAATTGCGCCTCCAGGCTCGCGAACCATAACGCTGGACGGTCTTTGCAGAAAGGCGGGGTGCGGATGGACACACGGTTACGACTACCTTTTCGCCTGCTGCCTCTCCATAGTCACTTTCGCTCTCAGCCATGTGGATGGTGGTGCGTAAGGCGCGGAACCCTAAATTTAATCAAAGAATTTTCCCTACGTGGGTTGCTGCTGTAACGACCATGACCTTTACAAAATTTATTTAAATATTTTATTTGTTGTTTTAAAATAAAAACCTTCAAATGTTTCACTAAATGTCATTGCGAAACAAAAAAACGATCGCCGAAAATTCGCAGGCAGGAACCACGACGAGCACGGCGAACACGGCGAAAAACGAGCTGATTGCTCGTAGAATTCCACTATGTCGCTCCACGACGAATGTTTTCGTTATTTATTTTTCAATATTTAGACAAAATAAAATTCCGTTGTATGATGGCCGACGTAAATTCCGATAAATAAAACGAACACCGTTTCTTTTCTAATTTTTCATCTTTTATTGATAGGTACTGTGTTGGTTACCTTGTTATCCTTTTCTTGTCTAAGTGCTTAACGTCTTACGTGTAATCCTCTAGTTTCGGTGTCACCAAATGAGGGTCGGTTGACCCTTCGTTATTTATCTGCTCCAATAAGTAAGACGTATGAGGTTCCAAACATTTATTATCCTGTAAAACACTGAAGGCACTGGTCCTTTGCATTTAGGACAAGTGATTCCACGATCACTAATTATATGTACATTGACTATATGTCTGTAAGCAGCACGACCGTTCTTTACTAGATTTATAACATGAATGTGTTAAATATATACAAGGAATATTTTCACTGTTGACACGACTAAATAATCACAAAGAATGTGTCAAATACTATTCAGACAGCACGTTCTAAACTGAGCTGTTCACTATTCAAAACACATAGAAAATACAACAAGTGGCAAAGAGGTTCTAGTCGCCACACACCACTTAGTTCCACATTAATAACACTAATATTCTTATAATACAACAATATCATACAAATCCTCAACAATTTATTAGTAAGTATCAAGACTAACCTGCAATTTCCGATGTCGATATAGGCAATTTTACCTTTTCATGAAATACAGCATCGGATTCCCTTTTCTTTTGATGGTATTTAATTATCATGTCGTATAACATTTTTCTGACACTACTTTTAGTAGTTTAAGGTAATATTTAATTTAAAATACGCAGTAATATTCACAACACAATTCACTTTAGAGGTTATGTAAACAACAATTGACATTTGTCGCAATGTTGTCAGTTTCTAAAACCGTAAAACTAGTAGTGTCAACAAAAACTAGACAGACTCTATTAACTAATTTCAAAGTCATAATTTCAAGATCCCCTTGGAGCCCGTTGGCTCAAATCGGAATCAAAAAAAAACGCGCAATAAAATGTACGCTGGGGCCCGTTGGCTCGTATTTGCATCAACGGGCGTTAACGGAATATAAACTGTGATGTAAAAAATTTAAGTTAGTTATTGCATGGCAACTGTATTTCAAACAGTTCTTTAGTACATTATCTGTAGAATAGAAGCTTCATTCATTCGTTGAGTGAATTGTTTATGTCATAAATTCAGTCTGTAACGTGACGCTCGCGCGGGTCGGGCGTGTTGTTGTGATGGTGACGTGCGGTGATTTATGTTATTGTGTTGTGAATTTATGTGTATTTAATGGGTAAGTGTTAGTAAATAATTAGTTTATATCTATTTTTACAGCTGTTTAGATGTTAGGTACCGCGAATTCTATCATATAAACATCTTTTTTGAGATCGGAAAAAAGGGTGTAACCTCTCGTGGTTTAGACTATGGCGTTGCGAATATATACGTATATTTCATATAAATTGGCTTTAAATCAATGTATATACATCATAAATACATCATAATTACATATTGAATCGATAATAACGACATTATATAGAAAAAAAGTAATAATAACCCATAAAAAAATCGTTACAAATTGTACTCCCGTGACGTCACCACTCCCGTGAATCACGCGAGGACATAAAATTGTTGATTTTTACAGATTTTTATTCGAAACTAGTATAATTAGGAGTTTTAGTGCATAGTTTAGTTCTTTCTTAGTGTGGGGGTTGATATTCCACCCTCAAAATCAAACCCAGAAAAAGAAAAATCGACCTTGACCAAAACCCATCTAAAAACCCATCTATTTTTGACTTTCCCTTTGAAAAACTATATTTATATCTCACAAAAACGTATATATGTGTCATCTATTGAATAGTTAATACATTTCTCATCAAAACTACATTTACAGAATGCAAATCGGTTGAGTGGTTAGGTTTTTATAACGCTCGTAATGACAAGTGGGCTCGCCCGGACCAAAAAAACCGAAAAATAAACATACATAGGCGGTGCAAAAATGTATGTACTTAATTTTTGGCGGGCAACAAGGGGTTAAACCTTATAATATGTTGCGAATTTATATACGACAATATTTTTCCCATGGACTGTTACTTACCTACATGTTTGGTCTCTTTAGAGCAGAACATGCTAAATACATATTGATGAGCCCTATTAGGAACAAATAAAAAATACTGGTCAAGTGCGAGTTGGACTCGCGCACCGAGGGTTCCATACCATCTTTGGACGTATTAAAGTAATTTTACTATTCATGTAACACCTCAGATAGCAAAAAAACAAACCGCAATACTAAGTTGGTTTGTCGAGGATTTTTTAGGATTAATAAAAAACTATACTACTTAGAAAGATGTTTTTATTTTTCCTGTAAAATATAGATAGACATGTACCTATTACCCATAATTATTTCAGATCTTTCCCCCCAAAAACTTCGGAGATAAGGGGGGAAAGGTATTTTATTTGACATTTTTGATTATCAACCAAAATTTGCGTGACATAAACCAAAATAAAAAATTGTTTTAAAAGTTATGCAAATTAAGCCCTTTCATACGATATATTAATATAGTTGTCTCACTTTGAAATTTTAAAGCCCCACTTCGACTAGTGATGTGAACCGGTTTTAGGAAACCCGATAAAAAACCGGTTTTTGTAGAAACCGGTTAATATCGTTTTTTTATTAAAAGAACCGATTACCTTTTTTTCGTTTTTGTATTGCGCGACGCGTGTGCGCCAGTCAGAGCAAGGCCGGGCGATTTCAATGATTATTGGTCGATCTGGCCGAGAGCGACGGCGCGGCGTCGGAAAAGTCTGAGCTGATACGTACATAAATTTAAAAATAACTATATTATTATAAATACACTAAATAAAAATATTAAAATAAATCTATCTGGAGAGGAAATGTCTTTTTTTAAATTATTTTTTTAAGACTAATTTACAACTTCAACGCGAAGGTGGGCACACGGAATGGCGATGAGTTGAAAGTGGGGTCATATGGGTACGGGCAGCGGAACCAAAGGGGCCAGCGGCTGGTCGACTTCATGGAGAAGGAGGGACTCTTTGCGATGAACTCCTTCTTCAAGAAGCGACCATCCAGGAAGTGGACGTGGATAAGCCCCGATGGTTCAACCAAAAATGAGATCGACTTCATCATGACGACCAACAAGCATATATTCGATGATGTCTCCGTGATCGGCAGGGTGAAAACCGGTAGCGATCACCGCATTGTTAGAGGCACATTGAATATCAATGTCAAGCTTGAGAGGTCCCGTCTGATGAAGTCCACGCTCCGTCCGGGAACCACCCAAATCCAAAACCCCGAAGACTTTCAACTCGAACTACACAATCGCTTCCAGTGCCTAGCCGAATGCGAAACTGCGGACGAGTTAAACAATGGGTTGGTGCAAACTGTCCATGCAGTGGGGTCCAAGTTCTTTAAGACCCCACGCCGTAATAAGCCTCAGAAGCTCTCCAATCAAACCATTAAGTTAATGGAAACCCGAACTGAGATGAGACTGCAATCTTCAGCTGATATGTCGGAATATGCTGAACTCAATAGACGAATCTCGAAATCCATGCGACACGACTTGCGTTCCTATAATACAGCATGTATTAAGGACGCAATTGAGCGGAACCAAGGCTCTAAAGTGTTTGCAAAGAATTCGTCTATTGGGCAAAGCCAAGTGACCAAGCTGAAGATCGACGACGGTAGTGTCATCTCATCAAAGTCGGAGATATTGAGAGAGCTCGAGAGGTTTTACGGACAGTTATACACCTCGACACGAAAACCCATTGCCCGAACAGCTCAGGACACCAGAGCCCAACTAACCCGACACTACACTGAGGACATCCCAGACATCAGCTTGTACGAGATTAGAATGGCTCTCAAACAGCTTAAGAACAACAAGGCGCCGGGTGAAGACGGAATCACAACAGAACTTCTGAGAGCGGGTGGAAAACCGGTACTTTTAGTCCTCCAGAAGTTATTTAATTCCGTCTTACTCGAGGGTACTACGCCAGAAGCATGGCACAGGAGTGTGGTGGTTCTCTTCTTCAAAAAAGGTGATAACACTTTATTGAAGAATTATAGACCCATCTCACTCCTGAGCCATGTATACAAGCTGTTTTCGAGAGTCATTACGAACCGTCTCGAACGCAGGTTTGATGACTTCCAGCCTCCCGAACAAGCCGGGTTCCGAAAAGGCTTTAGCACCGTAGACCACATACATACGCTCCGCCAGATTATACAGAAGACCGAGGAGTATAATCGGCCATTATGTCTAGCGTTTGTGGACTACGAAAAAGCCTTCGATTCAATCGAGACCTGGGCGGTATTGCAGTCCCTCCAGCGGTGCCACATTGACTATAGGTACATCGAAGTGTTGAAGTGTTTGTACAGCAACGCCACCATGTCGATCCGACTACAGGAAGAGAGCACGAAACCAATCCCATTGCAGCGAGGTGTGAGACAGGGAGACGTTATTTCTCCGAAACTGTTCTCAAACGCATTGGAGGACGTTTTCAAGCTCTTGGACTGGTACGGATTCGGCATCAACATCAATGGCGAATACATCACTCACCTTCGTTTTGCCGACGATATAGTCATTATGGCAGAGTCGCTGGAGGACCTCAATACGATGCTCAGCGACCTCAGTAGCGTTTCCCAACAGGTGGGTCTTAAAATGAACATGGACAAGACGAAGATCATGTCTAATGTCCATGTTGCACCCGTACCGGTAGTTGTTGGGAACGATACACTCGAAGTTGTTGACCACTACGTATACCTAGGACAAACTGTCCAGTTAGGTCGGTCCAACTTTGACAAAGAGGTCGCCCGAAGAATCCAACTCGGATGGGCAGCGTTCGGGAAACTACGCGATATCTTCTCGTCCAAAATACCGCAGTGCCTGAAGACGAAGGTTTTTAACCAGTGTGTGTTGCCAGTGATGACATATGGTACTGAGACGTGGTCTCTAACGGCTGGCCTTTTAGAAAAGTTCAGAGTCACACAACGAGCCATGGAGAGAGCTATGCTCGGAGTTTCTTTGCGCGACAGAATCCGAAATGTGGAGATTCGCCGAAGAACTAAGGTCACTGACATAGCTCTCAGAATCTGCAAGTTGAAGTGGCAATGGGCAGGCCACATCGCTCGAAGAACCGATAACCGTTGGGGAAGAAAGGTTCTCGAGTGGCGACCACGAACCGGAAGACGCAGCGTTGGCAGGCCTCCCACTAGGTGGACAGACGACATTGTGCGCGTCGCAGGTAACCGGTGGATGCAAATAGCCAATTGTCGTTCATTGTGGCGTTCTAAGGGGGAGGCCTATGTTCAGCAGTGGACGTCTTCCGGCTGATGATGATGATGATGATGAATTTACAACTAGCACACAAGGAATGTGGAAGAGAATTCTATAGCCGCACTGCTTGCATGGTAAAAAAAACGTTATAATGACTAGAATAATGAGGAGGAACTTCAAAAAGAAGAGATGCAGTGGAACGTCAACGCTTGTCACAAGATTCAAGCAACGAATAACGCTCACGATGATAAAGAGGAGAATTAAGATTGTTAAGTATACAATTTAGAAAAAAAAATGCGAGTCCAGTCGGATTGGCAGCTATTCTAGTTGAGTCCGAAATTCCATGATGATATAATGGAACCAGATTATATCCGTAGCCAAAGATAAAACGAATACACAAATATTGCAATCGTTCCTCATTTGGATCTAGAAAACATACATCTGCATAATCGAAAAGAGGTAAAGATTAAGCTAAAAAGATTTTTGACTTACGCGGAAGAAATTTTTGAAGGCGTTTGTGAGACTGATATATAATAATAACCCTGCAACATGAGATTCCCAAGAAAGATTAGAATCAAACAGAACTTCAAGAATTAACTTTATTCGAGTATGCAATTGGTACGGAATCGAAAACTAAACTAGAGAGTGAGTTAATGACAATCGGTTTCATCATGTATCTGCCACCAAATATGATATCCTGAGAATTAGTAGGGTCCACTAACAAGCCAAACGATTTTGCCCACCTACTTAAGCTATCTAAATCATTATTAAGCGTATATATCGCTTCTCCAAGATAATCTATCAATATTGGCATGACGATAAAGCTACATATGATCTGCATAGAGATGATAGTTAGAAAACCCTCGTGATGATATTGATGAAAACGGAAAAGAGGAGAAAGTACGCCACCCAGTGGAACAACCGCCTCAAGCCCACAGATGATGTCTCCTGAAAGCGGACAGATTGGGAGCGCCCACGAAGATATGAATACTATCAAATCACTTGATAGGTGAGCGATAGCTTGGACAAGTATTGGTCAAGGTAACAACAATTTTAACTGAATACTATGATGATATAATTCCTAAACCCCTCAGTAGCCGATCTCAAAGAGAAAGGAGAACATGAAGACAAAGATAGCTGAGAGAGACAATTTAAAGTGGACAACTGAACATGATCATGAGTAACAAGTGACTTCGAAAAATGTGCATTAATGAAAAATGTGCATCAAGATCTAAACATGGAGCATCAATAGAAAATACCACGAGATGTCAAGAACTGTCCGTGCTTTCCTCTTGAACCCCCTAGCTGAACCCCCTAGGGGTACCAACGCCACTCGCAATTCCTCTTGAACCCCCTACCAGGGGGTTCAAGAATAATTGCAAATTTTATATTCCTCTTGAACCCCCTGAGTCAAAACTGAAATATTATGTATAATAAAAAGAAAATTGGACTGTTCAACCAACAAATGAATACGGATTTTGAAAGTATCAGGAATGCATATTACACAAGAAAGAGGCAATGTTACAATCTAAGGGCCGGTCCATACTACGGAAAATAAACTGTGCTTTTTAACACGCTTTTATTAGCTTGACCAGTACGTACCTATGTATGAATGTATGTAAGATGGTAATGGAATCTTGCGATTCAATTTGGTTGACAGCGACTTGATGTGGTGTGGCATTTATGATAGATTTTGTTGTTCCATGCACTGGGTGAGGATGTCGTTTACCGTAAATATTTAAACCAGAAGTACTTACCTAATAGGGCAACAGAGTGCACAAGAAGGCTTCCCCTCTTTTGTGATATCCAGCAGTGTGTTAGCCATTAGGATTGCATTAGGCTTTACTTACCTCTCGTATGACAACTAGCGTCTGTGTGTGATAACTGCTTAGATTCAATATTTACCAAAAGTACCAGGGTAGCATAGGACATAAGATGGTGTCATTATAGTCATAAATAATTTACACTAATCTGGACTTAGTGATGAGTCGTCAACGCATTTACCATCGACCAAACGAGACCGTTTATCGTCCACGATAAACTAGTTTATAAAACAGTCTAAAGTTAGACTTATATAATACACCGTTGACGAATAATACGCCCAACATACAGTGGTCGTGGAACCTCTAGGGGGTTCAAGAGGAATTGCGAGTGGTGTTGGTACCCCTAGGGGGTTCAAGAGGAATTGCGAGTGGCGTTGGTACCCCTAGGGGGTTCAGATAGGGGGTTCAAGAGGAAAGCACGGAACTGTCACGTCTGCACAGTATTAAGGTTCAATACATTTTTAGGCTCTGTTTTACCAAGTTCAGTAGCGGCCAGAAGTATTTAGAGGTATAGTGAAATGCTTGATTTAGGTTTAATTATACTTTTATATTCACTACGGAATACCCGTTGGTATGTCCGGGTAAGAATAGCACCCTCCCGTCTTCTCCCGTTGGGTGTCCGTAAGAGGTGACTAAGGGAAAATAAAAAGACGGGCAGCGGCTTTCTATTGGATTACCTACCACCTATACTGCGACCCCAAGACGCCTGCCAAGCGTGGGTATTACGGCAACCCCTTTTTTGTAAGGGAGAACCCTTTGTGCAGCAGTGGACGTCTATCGGCTGCTGATGATGATTCATAACGGGATCCCAAGCCCGTGGTGACACCCAGCCGGTACGAGCCTTCATAGAAATAACGATGATTTTTAATTCACTAGCCCCACGAATTATCCTTGATTGGAATCGGTGTTATTTTGTGAGGATTTGTGGTTTGTCAAATACAAAACAAATGCAGATGCGATTCTGAACATGGTTATACACCGTAGACTTCATATTATATCGTCGTCGATGTTTAACGTCAGATATATGACATTATGTTCTTTTACGCACGTTAACAATAAACATTAAAATTAAAATAAACTAACAAGCCAACCGAGCAGAACATTCCAATCTCTCAAAATGGGAACGACAAATTGGTGGCGATTTTCTTTCTAGGTTAAAACGTCGCGTACCGAAGACACAATTTCATACTAAAAATATTCAGGGACTCGTTCCTGTACAATTTGGCAGTCCAACATGTGGTATATTTATAAACGTCAGAGTGTACGAGAATGGCTCAGTGCGTGCGCGGAAGTAGCGTCCAAACAGTGATATTCGCGCGATTTTCGCATCAGTTCGCGGCGCACCCGGCGGCGCAAGCGCAACCCTCATCGTTATCTCTTACTGTTATGAGACACTTGTCCAGCTGTGGGCTCGGAGACTTCGTGATGGAATGTGACAATGGTTTTGAGGTGAAATATTTTTGACGTCTGTTTAGTTTTATTTTTCCATGCGTAGAGATAATTATGTAAGTATCACTTTAGTGGCTTTCCCTTAATAATTGAGTAGGTATATCTATTACTCAATTATCATAATCATCATGCTCATAAGATACTAACATGTGATATCATTTCCATTGCATATAAATGCCAAATAATTAAAAAATATCGTTCTGCCTACTGCAGTAGGTTTATTGAATTTATATAGTTTATTTAGCACTATGAGGAATGGAAAAACATAGTATTGATTTTTTGATAGAGTACACAAAATAGTAAGCAACATTAAAAAATATATATATCAAAAGGAGTGTGAAAATCTAAAAAAAAAATACAAAAATAAAAATCATCTGAAATAAATAACCAAAAAAATAAACTTCACTGTTGCTTTATCGGCGATGTACCTATGCAGATAAGGAGAATTAAAAATGTGTATATAAATGTAGTTTCGTAGCGTGTCATCGTAATAAGTCGTCGTTTCAGGAAACATGAAAAAAGTGTCACTTTTGTTATTTTATATTGTTTTAATTTGCCAAACTACTAAAGTGAATACGTATTATTACCCTCGTATAGGAAACCAATGAAATGCCAGACGAGTAAATAAATAAACCGAAAACCTTTAAGTGTTTGACTAGAAACTGTAAAATTCAGTACACAGGCCAAGCCATCTAATTTTATAAAGGTACCTCATCATCAGCAGCCGAAACGTCCACAGCTGAACAAAGGCCTCTCCCATAGTAGGGAGGGGTTGCCATAATCCCCACGCTGGGCAGGCGGCTTGGGGCTATAAAGGTGCGCGTCCATTGGCACGCACCGGACGCATCGCACGCACGGCACGCAACGGATTTTAGTTTGCTTTCTATGATTTTACATAGCGTATGCGTCCATTATCCGCGCTGGCATTTTCCGATGCGGGCCGACAAAATCATAGAAATCAAACTAAAATCCGTTGCGTGCCGTGCGTGCGATGCGTCCGGCGCGTGCCAATGGACGCGCACCTTTAAGGTACCTACATCAGTACAAATAAGCATTTTCAAAACAAACTAGAAAAAGTAAAGTTAGTAGAAAAGGCGACCTTAAATACTGAAATAAGATTCAACTCGGTGAATTTTTGAAAAAACTCGTTTATGTCATAGGTACTGTTAGATTACTGCACCATCAGCAGCCGATAGACGTTAACTACTGAACAAAGTCCTCCCCTCACTATTTCCATGGAACAAAGAACAATGGACTTACTGGGAATCATCCCCTTAGAAGGGCGGGGTTACCAAAGTCCCCACGCTCGGCAGACATCTTAGGGATCGCAGGTATAGGTGGTAGGTAATCCAATAGAAAGACGCTGCTGCCCATCTTCTTGTTTTCCCTTACGGACACCCAACGGGAGGAGATGGGAGGCTGCTATTCTTAACCGGACACTCCACAGGGAAATAAGTGCATATAATACAATCGTTTTTTTATAGTGCTCACTTACAATAATATAGGTATACAGATCACTGTGCAAAATTCCATGCTTCCATCCAGCTAGACCCACCGGTGAATTTACTAAGGTAGCTCTCACCCACCGGTCGATGTCTGTCGATCAATGTTAAGATTTTTATTATGATAAGAAAGATATCAGTAGGACCCTATAAAAAACTAAATAAAAAGTATCTATCATATATTCTTTCCTACTGCACTTTTCTAAACACGAATGACCCAGTGGCGTAGCTTGCCTTAGGGCGCCCTGTATAACAAAAAATGTTGGGAGGCCCAAATGAAAGGTAAACTCTAAGGCCTCTGTAGCCGAGTACGTCGTATACGGCGGTGGCTACACCCCTGCGAATGACCATCACCCTAACAATGTAGATTATTGTCACTTAACCCAAATAAATGTAGGTATCAGTTTTTAAATTCATACATTTTTTAAATAAAGATTCTATACTTACAACAGCTGGTACGCGCTATTTTTACGGTTTTAGATGCCCGCATAGGCTTATTATTATTATGTGAATATTACACATTTTTTATTAGATAAATAGGTAGGTAAGTACTCGTCTTATACATAACCTCCATTTTTGAAGTCGGTTAAAAACTATCATTTTCTTGCCCTCTGAAGCACGGAGACGCTGAGAATGGAATTAAATGGTCACCCATCTATGTGTGATGACTTTGCGTTATGTTGCTTAACCTTAACCTATCAGTATGAAAAATAGATATTGGCCGATTCTACCCGATATGCACACAAAATTTCATACAAATCGGTTCAGCCGTTTCGGAAGAGTTTGTTAACAAAAACCGCGACACGAGAATTTTATACTTATATTAGAAAAATATAAGTAGTAGCGTAGTCTTCTTGGCGGATCGGAAAACAGCTTGTATTGCAAACCAGAGGTCGCTAGTTTAAACACGCGGAGGTCAAAATCTTCGTCTAGTTTTCCTCATAGGTTAGGACAATACAGGCCGATAACGTGATTGTTTGAAAAGTAAGATGATGCAAACTTCGGTTGGGCACGTAGTCTGTCCCATCGGATTGTAAGAGTAACGCAAGAGAGACTTCACTTGTGTCTAATCAAGCACTTGTGCACTTAATACCTCCCAGGTAGATAGCAGATCTTGTGAACGATCGGCCAGGAACATTTGATGGACCTTCCGTAGCCGGATTTTGAGGGAGATCGTGGAATCAGACGTAAATTTAACGGTACATATCCCGAACTCTGAACTATACGTAATCATATTCTGTGCCGTTAACTGTAAGTTATTTTATTCGTGAACATTTAATGTAATATTACAATTATTTATAAATAGTAGTGCAACGGTTTATTAAGACAGGTAGAGCAAAGTCTAATAAATTACCGAGCCTTATAGAAAATAGCGGTCAACTCTATATTTCATTGGTTTATACCGTGGGTACCTATGATCTCCACGCTTTGATGCCCAGTGCGCTTTAACTTATACGAATATTCATTTTTCTTCATACTGAAGCGGAAACTTCATTTATACAGGTTGTCCCAGAAATGGGGTATGAAGCCGGTAATGACGCAATGTGTAACCCACTAGCAATCAATTCGTGAAATGAAATTATGAAAAAAGACAACAGTCTTGGTTCAGTGAACTCGATATTTTGTTCGTTGTTTAACCGAAAATAGATGAATTTCTTATTAATCAAGGCAGGCACGCAATCAATAAATAACAGTGGCTCATTCGGAATAGACATGATGACACAGGATTGCATAGAAACAGTTTTAAGACGATTTGTATAATTTTTTTTCCGTAATTCAAAAATTTTTTTTTGCTGTTTTTGACATTTTTTTCGGGATCTTTACTATCAATACTATACATAATTTTTGGCTTGATATACCCATTCCGGGACACCCAGTATAACTTGTAACGATACACTATGAAACACCAATTGCTAGAGTCAATAACGAGCAAATCGGCCTGATAACAATCGCATTTCATATTAAACAATCTCAATGACTGTAACGTTTTATGAAATTAGGCGTGATTCACATATTAAATGATTTAAATTTCCCGTAACGACGTCACTTGTGGGGCAAACATTGAAAGTAAACAGATAAGCGAGACACAGGTGAGTTGCGCGGGGAGCTCTCAGTTGGCGCTTGCGCGTTGGAGACGAGAGCTAATACGCCAGCGCGAGTCGCCAGTCACTAGAGCCAACTCGAGCCACTGCCGGCCGGCTCTTTATCACCACATAGGTCCCTAAGCTCGTCGCCATGAACAGCCGTCAGCTGCGCCGATTGGCGACCGCCTCGCGGCCTGTCGTCACACCTCTGCTATGCAACTGCTTCCGAGATTATAGCCAAGTGAGACCCGTCTATGTTATAGACAAACAAGATGTGAGTGTCTTCACTGTTTCATGCCTCCATTGGGACCTCATTCATTTTCTGTATATTCTGTTGCTTTCAGGAAGACTACAATTTTTATGCTACATGGCCATCGATCTATTATTTTGTAGTAGGTGTATTAAATGTGTCGCCACATTTGTCTCAATAAATGGTAGCAAAAATTAGGTCACAATGCAAAGTACGCGTGTGTTCCTGTTTTGAACTCTTAATTCAAATAATTGTATGCAGAAGTTTTGAACCTTATTTCATAGTATTTAAGTTTCATGTTTTGTGTGTAAACCCGCTTTTATGTTTTGGATTAGGTATCTTTTTACCTGGTAGAAATATTAGATTGAACATAACTCTTTTACATTTCCAGAAATGGCGGAACTCTGCACCGCACTTCTACGCTGTACAGGCCGTGGACATGAGGTATGCATACTATTTTGTATTTATGCTGGATGCTCTATTAGAAATAAATTGTTGTTAATAACCCCACATCAAGTTCTATTGATCTTTAATAAACGGCCGGCGTCGATGCCGGTGCCGGTCCAATTCACCCCTGACATTTAAACACGTGCAGTAACAGTCATAGTAAATGTGTTCAATGTCATTTTAAGATAGCTGAACCAATATTACATAAAGTCCACAAAAATTTGTATCAGCAACGTAATTTGCAACTGATATCACGATATGGACGACCAATCAATACGTAATTGTATTGAACGTTTGTATCGATAATAGCAACGAGACCTAACAGTTGCAACGCCCCTTAGCAACAATTTGATTACTGTCAAAAACATAAATTTACCAGACCCTTCTAGGAGTCGCGTTTCATTTAGTCCAGAACTAGTAAATTGTTTTAACTCAATCTAAGCTATTGTTTTACTACGAAACCTAGGAGGTAGTGATGCAGCAGTAATTGGAAACTTATTACAAACATTAACAATAGGACTTTGTGTCAAAGGTATCTCTGACCAGGCGGGAAAATTGTCGAGCTGGTATACCTCAGCTGACTCCTTATTAAGCACTATTAGCTCAGGAATACAACACCACTACTTCTGCAATAGGACTTATCTCTTAAGACTCCCGTGAAAATATTAACTACGTTTTGTTATGTGACCTACTTCTCCAGTAGGACTTCAGTATCTCTCTTTAAGACTCCTGTAAAAACCTAACTGTGTTTGGTTCAGCTACAGTCACTAAATAACTTGACGTTTTCATTTATTTTCGGTCAAGTTCAAGTATCACTGATAACATTATCTCACGAACACCTGCTTTGTTCCCGTTACATGGTGCAGACAGTACTCGTTCGTGCATAACATCGACCCTATATCGTGAGTACAGGGCACAGCCCGCAGTGAAGCTTTGCATGCTTCCATTTGTGGTCACTTCCTTCATTGGCATTTAACCAGCTATACTTATACATATTTCCCGGATCATTTACAATCTGGAAATATTCATTATTATTTCAATGCGGTTTCGTGTCGGTTTCTGGATTAATTTCTAAATTACTGTCGAAAATTGTGTTTGTTTCGGATTTTTCCTTCTAATGTTACCAAATCCAGCGAAGTCTCTGTAATACTACATGAAGAAGATCTCTTAAGTTCAGTAACTTGTACCCCTTTCAATTACGTAACTAACGAGGCTAATTGTCAAACAATCATATGGTATTAAAAAATGAGAAGTTATTGAAAAATACGAGGTGGATAAAACACCAGCTCTCTGTCACTGCTACAAAAGCAGTTCCACGATGAACCTAGGTTTAAACTCAGGTCTAAGCAACGATTTCCTGAGCGGTGTGGTAGCCTAGATACCGCTAGTAACATTATCGGTCAACAACAGATCTAAATAATTCTCAGAAAAATAAATAATTCAGATAGCGACCCTAGCCCTAGCCTCTTCCTTCGCCTGCTTATTGTCGTTGTGTTCCCATGCATTGCCGTTGTTTGCAAGCACTTATTAGGTAGAAGTAGATACGTGGGAGATTTTAAAAAGCACGTGATTCCTATATTTAAAATCCGTTCATTTTACACATATTACCTACATGTTTTTTTACATTTCCTTGAAACATGTTTTGATGTTTTTTTTTTGTTTGTTTGGGATATTTGTTTTTTTTTTGTAAATTGTAATTACTGTTTTATATGTAGAACTGTAGAGGTTAGTAATTCACTACTTTTGCATGATGTTTTATTTTCTCTGCAATTTCACGCGATTTAACATCAAAACATACTTTCGTCAAAAATATTTACAATCTGGTTGTACCTACTTTTGAGGATTTATTTGCCCAGTTCTCTTGATAGTTCCCTTGTGCAAGAGACCGTTAAGTAGGTACCAACACCCGTCATATTCAGCCGTAAAGCAGCAATGAGTAAGCATTGCTGTTTTGCGACGTAATGGGTACTGTAGCTGGTGAAATTATCGGCTTCAAGAGACTTAGCATTGTCTTTAGGAGCAGTGCAATGCATCTGTCCATGGGTAGGTACTTAGGCATATAGCTTACCATCGCATCGGGCGAATGGCCTGACAGTCTCGTCACCAGTGGCATGATAAAAAAATGTAAAAATAGCATCAGGTGATCGTAAACACGACACACAACGATGCTTGTAGTGCGTCGCAGACACACCCGCCCGTTACATAAATGTCACGCTTAAGGCTGATTTAGACGTCGTGACGAAGGTGTTGGCGGGGCCGTGGCGGTACACATTACACTAACAACTTTATTTGCCGAACGTTATCGTTTTGCATTTACAGTGTGACGCAAATCACCTGCGTAGGTGGGTACTTTCATAGCCTTTGTTACGTAGTAGCATGATATTCCTATAGCAATGTCGTAGTACCCTATGCCTACAAACAGTACAATTGGGTAATCGTCTATATTGGTTTGTAGTGTATGTCTTGTTTGTAGACAGATTTATTTTGTTAGTCACACTTTTCCTACTTGAAGTATTAAACACATTTTAATTTACAGGGTACGTGAAGGAACTCACAAAAATGCAGACGATGTGCTTTTTGATATGTTTAAAAATGAAGACACGGGTCTTCTTCCTGTGGGAAAGTTTTTAGCCGTAAGTTAATTACATTAATTATCTATACCAAAGGCCCTACCATCGCCTCTATTAGCAATATACTCGACACGAGGTACAGACGTTAATATACGTACATAGTTTAAAGTTTTGTCATAACAAGGAAATAAGGTGAAAATAATATTGCTATAAAAGATAATGGAACAGGCCCAGATATTAGTACAGATACGCATTATATTAAGTATTCATTGGATTTTATCTATTTTCCAGGCCTTAAGAACAACAGGAATAAGAAAAAACGACTATCGAGTGAAAGAAGTCATGCATAACTTATACAAGGTTCACAAAGACTCTAACTTCGAAGGAGGGTCGCCAGAGACTTTGAAGCTAGACCGAAAAACTTTCAAAGAAGTTATTGCACCCAATATAGTTTTGATAACAAGAGCGTTCCGTAGTCAATTTGTTGTTCCAGATTTTCAGGATTTCATTAAAGATATAGAAGAAATGTATTGGGCTGCTAAAAGCAACAGTGATGGTAAAGTCGCAAGCTACATCCCACAACTCGCTAGAGCTAGTCCTGAGAGTTGGGCTGTAAGCGTTTGCACTATTGATGGGCAAAGATTTTCTATAGGTAAGTTTCTTAACATAAACTTATTCGCTCCCTAATGATGCAGTTTTCAAATAACTCTTCTGTGTTTCAGGCGATGTGGCAGTCCCATTCACTATGCAATCTTGCAGCAAACCGCTAACATACGCGATGGCATTAGAAACTCTGGGTCCCGACGTGGTACACAAATACGTTGGCACGGAGCCTAGCGGCCGCAACTTCAATGAACTCGTTCTAGACCATAATAGTACGTATACCTACACAACACCTGACAACGTGCGATGTTCTAATTTGTTTTAAACATGACTAACCACACGCGCTTTAACATGATAAATCAACAATAACAACTGCCCACGCTTTGCAATAATATTTGCTACTGCTTTAATGACTTACGGGTTTTATTGCCAGGATTGTTATGAGTTTTTTGATTCAGTGATCACATAATAAGTCATGTAATCAATTATCCCGTGATCATGGCGCTTGCAACAGATCCTAAGCATCGTAAATTCATCAATAAACCTGGAACACGTAAGTCAACATAGTATTCTAAATATCAATGCCATCAATGCTTTTATCTACAGTGAAACCGCATAATCCGATGATCAACGCTGGAGCAATTTTAGTTTGCTCATTACTGAAAACCTTGGATAAACCGGAGATGACACTCGCCGAGAAGTTTGACTATGTTATGTCATTCTTCAGTCGGCTCGCTGGCAATGAAGTTCTGGGTTTCAACAATGCAGTATTTTTGTCTGAGCGAGAAGCGGCGGACCGAAATTACGCACTCGGATTTTATATGAGGGAGCATAAATGTTATCCCGAGAAAACGAATTTTCGTGAATTGATGGACTTCTACTTTCAGGTAGGTACCTACTATTCGTTTTTTCAGAAAAGTATCACTTGATGAAAATAAAAAAAGTTTTTGCTAGCTATCCGTGTAGTAGTAATGGGAATAGTTTTTCCAACTACTTAGAACTAATGTAACCTAATAATAACCCAAAACATTTCCCGTAAACGTGGTGCCACGTTGATCATAAATTTTGTTATGGTTTTCTATATTGGTACCTAGCATAGAAATAGGGCTAGTAAATATGCACTCTCCTGTTTCAGTGTTGTTCAATGGAAGCGAATTGCGATATCATGGCAACTACAGCCGCGACCTTAGCGAATGGGGGCATTTGTCCCATTACTGATGAGAAAGTTCTGCGACCGGATTCAGTGCGCAACGTTCTCTCTCTGATGCATAGCTGCGGGATGTACGACTACTCTGGACAATTCGCATTTAAAGTTGGCCTTCCGGCTAAGTCGGGAGTTTCCGGTGCTATGCTAATAGTAGTTCCCAATGTCATGGGAATTTGCACTTGGTCACCGCCTCTTGACCCGCTCGGTAACAGCTGCAGAGGATTACAATTTTGTGAGGTAGGCAGAATAGCTATGCATACATTTTGTTTTGCATCTAGCACAGATCATAGAGTGTTGTTGTTTACCTACGTATATCTACTACTGTAATTTATTTGCCATATTATATGAGTACCTACACTTCGTGTTCTCTGCCTACTCAAGAGACTTGACAAGATGACGATGACGACAAGATGATAACTAAGTTAGTTTGGGTAGATAGTTGACGAATGAAAATGTGCTAAGCCCTGAAGAATCACCAGTGCGCTTCACTTGCGAGACCCGAAGGTGAAACTGAGGACTTATGGGGTTTTTTGTGGGTAGGAAGCCTGTAACTAACTTTTTCGAATTATAAATAAGCTAACCTTTCGGTCCTACCTGATAGTGGTACTCACTTATGTTTTAATCAGTGTTTAACTTCTTCTAGGAGCTGATAAAGCGATTTAATTTCCATAAATACGACAATATACGCTACGCAAGTCACAAGAAAGACCCTCGTCGATATAAGTTCGAGTCCACTGGGCTCAACATTGTGAATCTCTTATTCTCGGCTGCAAGTGGCGACCTCAGTGCGCTAAGGAGGTGAGTAACCTGACTGAACCAAGTATAATTATATTAATGTTCTGCATGCTGTTGATAATATCGTTATTGTTTAACAGTAAACAAACCGATCCATCTCTACTTCCCGTACCGGTGAAATCTTCGACATGAGTTCCTATTAACAAGTACCAACGCAGTTAAACCGTCATTCTACATGCTTTGGTTTTCAGCATAGATTTTAGTTAACATATCCAAGCAAGCCATAATATTTATTTGTATGCTTAGCTTAACGAGTAACGAATCGATCCAGCTGCATTCACATATGAGCGGCGTATTTCAATTTATTTTTTTGTAGGGATCGTCCCCCGGTTATCATAATAAGACTACGCACATTTTTACAGGCACCATCTCTCCGGTATGGACATGACACTATCGGATTATGATGGACGTACTGCACTGCATCTAGCGGCCGCTGAAGGGCATCTCTCTTGCGTAGATTTCCTCCTAGCCCAGTGCGGGGTCCCTCACGACCCGCGCGACCGTTGGGGCAGCCGACCCCTCAACGAAGCGGAAACCTTCGGCCACGCATCAGTAGTTCAGTATCTACAAGAATGGGAGCGCACGCATCCACATACTGACAAACCAGCTGATGCAATTGCCTCATGTGTTGATGAGATACTCGAAGTTAAGCCCGATGCTGACGATGCTGTCAAAGACCCGAGCATACAAGAAATCGTTACCAGGAATGGCGATAAAAAGCAATAGAATCCTAATGGCCGGTTCATATGGAAAAGCAAACGGTCTCTTGATGATGGGGGTACGACTTAGCGTTATGCTCAAAGCTTGTACTGTTTAAAATATTATCAAAAGAAATGCTTGTTTTAATATGAATTATTCATATTCGACTCGCCATTTAAAGAAAATTAACGAGTACTTATAATGAATTTGCATTTTACGAATAATGTATCCTGTGAATATTTATTGTTGTAGATGTTCACTTATTTGTAGGAATGAAAATTATCTTTACATACAAATATATTATGAAATTATTATGTATTATTTACATCTAATAGTACAGGAAGATTCCTGGGAGAATATTTAATGTAGGCAAAGATAAGTTCTGGAGGTTTTTGGAGTTTTTTCCAATTGTTTTAAGATAGGTACACAAGTATTGCAATTGTAAGCAATGCAAGTTATGGAGGAGTAGCTAATTAATTATTACACTGTATGCTAAACTCGAAAGTGTGATAAAAATGACTTAAAAACTAAGGCAACATCCTTGGAAATGGAGAGCTGAGAAAAACCAACAGGTCAAGAGAAGATGCTTACAGTAATCAAATTAAGTAGTTACAATATATTGTTTATACCTAAGTTAAATATTTACACTTCTACCATTTTAATATTTACTCAGCATTATATCAAAGTTATTGAATGTTTATCAATAGTGTATGTAGCAGCTGATTTTAGACACATTCATAAGTGTAATCAATTCATATAACTCATGAAACATCATAAAAATAATAACCCCTTTATGCATCTGATTCCTGACCAATCAAATCATTTATACAAACAATAAAACAATGCTTAACATTCCATAGAAATATCAATAAACATTATTTAATGTCATTATTTGACTGAAATCAAATAATGAAAACTAAGTAGATTTCATTTTTTTAATAATAAAAGGAATGTAACAATTTTAACAGTTAGCAAATTGCATCACAATATCTAATGAAATAATAATAATATTGGTGCAGCTTGACAGTTTAAATTAGGGACTTGTATTCAGACAATAAATAGGTTCTATTCCATGTCATTATTGATGTTGTCTAAATGTATGTCAATTAAATAAATTGTTGAATGAAAAATACCAATGTCTGTTATTTCTACTTTTTAATGTAACCTAGTGCTTGACTGCATAACTGCATGATGCTGACTAATAACAGAGGAATTGCTACCAGATCCCCAAGCCGCCTGCCAAGCATTATGGTAACCCCTCCCTTCTAAGGGGGAGGCCTTTGTTCAGCAGTGGACATATATCGGATGATGATGATGATGACTTTAATGAGTACCTAAGTATTATATTTATCATCTGAAGTTCATACTGGTTACTATTAAATAAAACTTTTTCAATCTGTGTCTAAAATAAAACCACCACTACTTCTAAATTACTATATTTTATAACTAATTATTTAAATAATTGTTTTATTTATCACTCACTGTAGCCCTAAGTGGAGTGGAAACTATTCCAAGTAACTTGCAATCAGCTTCTAGTAGTGTGAGATCAGTACTTGAGCCTAGAAACCGTGATGACAGCTCCAGGTCTTTGATTTGTATCCTCACTCTCGTACCCCTGACATACTCATCGCCGCGGACTTGTGGCCGGGTGCATACGCAGTGGAACTTCCAGCCAAAGTCAATATACAAGTCATCTTGGACTGTGTGGAATATTTTCCCAATGACTACCTTGCCGGCAGGATCTCCTAACTGAAAAAGAAAATGTAAAATTGCTGTATTTAAATATATCTTTATCAGCAGCTAGTAGGCCTCTCCCTTAGAAGGGAAGGGTTGCCATAATCCCCACACTTGGCAGGAGTCTTAGGGATTGCAGTGTAGGTGCCCTTATTCGACTAAACCATCCAATAAAAAGACGCTGCTGCCACTCTTATTGTTTCCCTTAGTTGCCTCTTACGGACAGCAACCAACCAGAAATTTAAGGATGTAATTATAAGAAAACCTAATGTGTCATATCATAAAATATCATATATCGCAGATGATGCCTTGTAAATTGAGAGGAAATTAATGTCAAAATAATATGACAAATAGAAGATAGAAATAAATAATATCCCAGAACAATTCACTCATTCATCATGGTTATATGATTTCAAACTAGGCAGGCATGAAATATGATCTGGGGACTGCCGCATTATACTCATTACTCATAATAGTTCTCAAACTTTTTACACACATTTACAAACATAGCAAATACTCTTAATAAAAAATATTAATATGTAGACCAGACCCGAAATTTGGAATCTTCGCTACTGACCAATGGACACTATATCGTCATAAATACCGCTTTTTAAAAAATCATGGCACTTACATCCATAAGTTTTGAGTTACGCAGTAGTGACGCAAATGTAAAATTCTGTGGATCATCCTGAGTGTCTGCTATTTGCGTTTGTTTCTCATATGCTTTTGCGAAGCCGCTAACTTTGCCCTGTGAGGCTTCCAAAACATTGTCTTGGGCTGGTTTATTGTGGTCCACAGTAGTGCAAAAAGTTTTTAAGTTCTTCACCAAATTCGAGACTCTTCCGTTCTGTAAAATCTTTGTAGCGAGCATGGTACAACTGAAAATTTGTATATGATTTCGAGTAATATGAGATATTTTACAAAACTACGATTAAGAGTAATTATCATAGAAGAATCTAAGATAACCTAAAAAATAAATACATAATAACCACAGCTGACTTGAGCTGACGTCCGTATGACACTGACATGACAGGCCGTCGAGTCGACACTGCCTAGAAACCGATATTTGTATGGAATTATGAACGTACTTATTAGAAATAACGTAGACAGAATATAATTCTTTTCTTCCTCTAAGAGAAATAAGGTAGGCAATTATAAAGTTGCCAAATTAAAATGACTGCTAATACGTATTGCCTTCAACTATATGAACTTTTGAAAATTTGATTCTGGTTTGAATTTTGGCGGCTAATAAGTTATTATATTATTTACATTTATTTTAGCCTTAATGGGCGTTGTGTTAATATTATGGGTGGTAAATCGTTAAGAAAATGTGAAATATGTGGTGTTAGGCGAGTCACAAAAAGGTTTTCTGAGATATTTTTGGCCAGATTTCCACATGACCCGGCAAGGTAAAATTTTATGATAAATTAATATAAAAATGTAAATATTTCTTGTGGTGTAGCAGTTACATTACTTTTGAGTCCTATTTAGTAGTCGATCGCAAGTATTGTAATGGAATTATGAATTTATTCATAAAACTTAGTTGTTGAACAAAATAAATAGTGATGTACATATTATATACTGATAAGTCCATAAATATCGATATTTTTGCCTGACTAGCCAGAAGGAGGGCTATATTTTTCGAGTGTGTGTATGTATGTTTTTATTTGTAGTTTTTTTTGTGCTTTTACAATATTATGCTTTTTTCTTCAGATGGGTGAAGTTAATTGGAAATGAAGACTTGTTGTATTTATCCATACAAAGATATGGCACAACGTGTTATCAGGATTAAGAATAACTAATACTTACAGCCATCGATATACTATACCAACTAGATTAGCTGTCACGAACAAAATGACATCGAAAATGTGGTCGCGGTTACATATACTTACACAACTATACACGTACACGCAAAACAATAATATGTTCATATAAAAAGATAACTTACTTACTATAAAATAAGGTTCAATAATAATTGCAGACAATTGAGCGACAGCCGTCTCCGTTGCTCTTATTTTCGTGACCACTTTTCGGGTCGTGACAGCAAATCTAGTTGGTATAGTATATCGATGCTTACAGCATATAAATAAACATAATTATCTAGTATGACGTCTCCATTGTGAAACGAATTTTGAGATTAATGATCGTAAAGCATTCAAAAATCATAAATATTTTTAAAAATTGCTTAATTTCATTTTGAAAACATAGTTATTGTACATAGGTAACTTTGCGTGAATTAAACATAACAATAAACACACCCGTATATTGTGTTCTTTCATTTTCATTGATATCGATAGACAAACCATACTAAGGGGTGGCAAGCCCTAGTGGTATACAAACTTTAAAAAAAAATGGCAGGTTGGCCAACTGGTAGCCTTAACCTAAACTTAACAAACATAAAATTTAATATTTTATGTTTTTAAAGTACGTTCATGATTCGATTCAGGGGCTTGTATGGGAGTGCCGACTCTTAAACGTAGTGTTAAATCCTCTTTGGACATTGACTGACAAAGAGAGATAGACATTAAACATGACACTTGACAGCGGTGTGTAATGCTCCACGATTCCTAAAACTTATAGTAATACCTCAGAGTAATTAGAATGGAGCTAGTATCGCGTCGATTCCCAGAACAAATTTTTCGTGGCACTTTTGCGGGGTGCGGGAGGCGAAGTAAACACAAACAGATACAATTTTACGCATACCCACACTTTAATAAACTCTCAACACATTCAAAAAGTTACGCACACAAATAAAAAATGACCTGCGGGGCTATTACGTATCTCGTTTGACAACTAAAGTGATGATCACCAAAGCTAAGTGGCTATCAAATAACTGTCAAATGATGCATTCGGTATTGCCTAACTTGAGTGACCAACTGAAATGACGTCATGAGCACCGATTCTCGGTGATCACTCGGTGATGATCACCGTAGACAATATTTGACAGATGTTTCTGTATCGATAACCTATAATTGGTATTATGTAAGTAAAGTGTACATCAAACTGATGGTCACCCAAGTTGCGATGACCATCGTGAAAGCAACTAATAAGAAGCAGTGTTTTATACTGCTGAAGGTGATCGTCACTATTAGCCGGCTATTTGAAACGTTGACTAGAAGCATTATCAACGTACGTAAAAATGTGACAACTATTTTCGCAGGATTATAACTTTTTTTGTGACCTAAAGAAAGTATTTGGTTGGATTGTATCCTTGGGGGCTATGGTGGGGGCGCTGTGAAGTTGAGATTTAGATGAATCGTTGAAGATTTTTTTTCGTGCCGCGTGAGTAACTACTACTCTCGCGGTACGAACGGTGTACCACCTTTAGGATGATAAATGCTTGCACGAGCTGGCCCAAAATGCATGCGGGCGGGGTAACGACGGTCAAACCATTTTTATTGTAAACTGTTACAGCATTCTTGTCCGCGATAATACATTGAGCTATAATGTACTGAAGTAGGTACCTACATGCTTATTTTTGATTAATTTCGGATGCTGCCTTTCTTTTGTCACTGACTTATAATTTAGCGGCAAATGGCATGAAAAGATGTAAAACACCTCGAATTTCTTGAAAACTTTATTTTAATTTAGTGAGTTTTGTTTTTTTCATAGATTTAGGATTTTTCACAATATCTTTGGGTTTTGTTTTATTAAACTTTTGTTGTCTATGCTCCCAATATCCACTAGGCGAAACTACCTGCAAATTAAAAAGTACCACTAAATGTTCTTTGTATAATGGTTCGGGGGGATATTCAACTTGGTCGCATAATGTCGATAAAAAAGTAGAGATGGCTAAAAGACAAGTGATGAGCATCGTAGTACACCGTAGGTTGATATCCACCGAAAGCCATACGTAATACCAATGTTATCACACTTTCGGTTGACATCAAAGTTCGGTGGACAACTGAAGCTTGATAGTCACTTGGGTGGCTAAAGATACGCAATAACCCTGCTGACCATATGACCAAAATTTGGCAGAGGGGTTAGCGCATCATGATCTCTCCAGTGGTATCTCTCCTCTAAGAGTAATGTGAGTAATACCCTTGGCCCTTGGAGGAAGGACTTGGAAGCTTCTTAATATCCTTAGAAAATTAAAATGCTTTCTTTTCTTGCGTGAATGAGAAAAAAAGTGACCAGCGGGGCTATTACGTATCTCGTTTGACAACTAAAGTGATGATCACCAAAGCTAAGTGGCTATCAAATAACTGTCAAATGATGCATTCGGTATTGCCTAACTTGAGTGACCAACTGAAATGACGTCATGAGCACCGATTCTCGGTGATGATCACCGTAGACAATATTTGACAGATGTTTCTGTATCGATAACCTATAATTGGTATTATGTAAGTAAAGTGTACATCAAACTGATGGTCACCCAAGTTGCGATGACCATCGTGAAAGCAACTAATAAGAAGCAGTGTTTTATACTGTTGAAGGTGATCGTCACTATAAGCCGGCTATTTGAAACGTTGACTAGAAGCATTATCAACGTAGGTAAAAATGTGACAACTATTTTCGCAGGATTATAACTTTTTTTTTGACCTAAAGAAAGTATTTGGTTGGAGTGTATCCTTGGGGGCTATGGTGGGGGCGCTGTGAAGTTGAGATTTAGATGAATCGTTGAAGATTTTTTTTCGTGCCGCGAGAGTACCTACTACTCTCGCGGTACGAACGGTGTACCACCTTTATGATGATAAATGCTTGCACGAGCTGGCCCAAAATGCATGCGGGCGGGGTAAGCGCACGTCAAACCATTTTTATTGTAAACTGGTACAGCATTCTTGTCCGCAATAATACATTGAGCTATAATGTACTGAAGTAGGTACATAGTTATTTTTGATTAATTTCGGATGCTGCCTTTCTCTTGTCACTGACTTATAATTTAGCGGCAAATGGCATGAAAAGATGTAAAACACCTCGAATTTCTTGAAAACTTTATTTTATTTTAGTATTTGTTTTTTTCATAGAATTAGGATTTTTCACAATATCTTTGGGTTTTTTTTATTAAACTTTTGTTGTCTATGCTCCCAATATCCACTAGGCGAAAATACCTGCAAATTAAAAAGTACCACTAAATGTTCTTTGTATAATGGTTCGGGGGGATATTCAACTTGGTCGCATAATGTCGATAAAAAAGTAGAGATGGCTAAAAGACAAGTGATGAGCACCGTAGTACACCGTAGGTTGATGTCCACCGCAAGCCATACGTAATACCAATGTTATCACACTTTCGGTTGACATCAAATTTCGGTGAACAACTGAAGCTTGATAGTCACTTGGGTGGCTAAAGATACGCAATAACCCTGCTGCTCTCTAGGGATTTCTTCTCAGAATTTCTTCCTTTAAGGTAACTTTAAGGCTTTTTGACGGATTTAATCTGTGATAAAGTAATTTCATCTGTGGTCTCAAATGACAGACACCACCTAAAAAACAAACTGTCAGTCAGTGAATTTAACGTCAAAAAAATATACACCACGACACGGTTTTGGTTTTTGATAATGTTGAGCGATTGTCTCAAACGATATTGGATAACTTAAAATTTTTATAATGACTGAAGATCAAGATGCAAAAGACTCACAGTCGGATTCGGGGAGTAAGACATTTGTTAATAAGAACAAAGACAAGAAAACCAAAACACAACGGCCTCTAACCAAAGTAACTATTTTTCATTTCATTCAAATGCATTACCAGCTTCTGTTGGAAATTTTATAGGACGAGCTCTTGTTTGTTGCAGATAATACTAAGGCGTTTGCCGCCAACCATGACTGAGGAGGCTTTCTTGGAACAAGTATCGCCTATACCCGAACATGACCATTTCTACTTTGCGAGGCCAGATCCTTCGCTGGGAAACAACGTGTATTCAAGGGCTTACATTAATTTCATCAATATTGACGATATTTACTTGTTTAGAGATAAGTTTGATGGATATGTGTTCCTGGATGAAAAAGGTAAACAATCTGCTTTTATTGATGTAGGTATATTTTTATCATTATATTATTGATAATATTCATCATGCTCTATTACGTTTTGTATAATCCAGTGTGTGGGGTATGTGTAACCTACCTCGTAATGTTTCGAATTTCTCATAGTCACAGTGAATATGTGTTTCAATGGGGCTAATGTGGAAAGTTTCCTTTTAGATATTATGGTTTTATCAAAGACTTTCTCTACTGTAGCAGCTTGCTTGTAGAATGGCCTACTTACATTATACATTCCAGAGAGGCTAGACAAGATACAATCGCTTTATAGCAATTCTGTTTATTTATTGGCTAATGCTGTCAATTCCCTATAATTTTACATGTTTCTGTGTCCTATGACATTCTCATACATTGTTCTACTTTCTATTCATGAAAAAGTTTTTATAATACACATTTATATAATAAACATGAAATAGATATATATTTTTTATAATTAATTTTCCCTCCATGCCTGATGGCTCGTATTTTAACAATAGCATGATCATGTGGCCCATCGCTGAGGGATTACATGTTATATATTAATATTATTTGCATATTTTTGTATTATGTTATGTATTCATTCTTCTTTTTTATGTTTTTGTAAAGCCCCATCTACCAAGGTTTTTATTGGAAGATATTGTTTTGATTGATAAGATCCGTTGTATAATGTATGTTACAACTAACCGAAACATACAACAAATGGTTTATGACTTTTTACTGATATTGTTATAATGTACACTATCAATAATTTATCTATCTATAAAAAATATTTAATTTTACAGGTGTAGAATATGTTGGCATTGTGGAATATGCACCATTCCAGAGAATACCCAAAAAAAAGAAAAAGAAAGATCCTAAATGTGGCACCATTGAGAGTGACCCAATCTACCAGGAATTTATTGAGATCCTAAATAAAGATCCAGAGACGGACAACCAACCTAAGCTTGAATATTCATACCCTGTTAATGATGGTAGGTTAACCATGTTTGTCATTTCATATTTTCAGAGTTCCTATTTTACAAATTACAATTATTGGTTGTTACATGTGGATCAAACTATACTTTATGAGTTAAAGAGATTATGAGTTCTGTGTATTTAGTTCATAGAAATTACAGTAATGATTACTACTTTTTCAGAATACATTGTTACCACTTGATGTGCATGTCAGTGATTAGTGAGTCAGCACAGTTTTGCAACTTTCACATAACTTATAACATTGACATACACAAACTTGCAAATACTTTGAAACAAGTTTGTCTCCTGATTCTCTTATTATTATTGAGATTTCTGTGATTGACCAATACAGTTCTTATCCATTATAGTCGTGTGTAGTTCACGAATGAATCCTTTAATTGGACTACTTCAGTTGGTTTACTTCCTTCGTTCTCTAGTTCAGTTACAATTCATCTACTTCATAGTTCAGTTGTTTAGTCCACCGGGCGCGAACAATCCGATCCGAAACATGAACGATACTCAGTGCGGATAGATAATTCTGTCTCGCTCTGTTGTCGGTACTGAAGTGTTTTTTTTCTATTTCACTCAAACTTTGACTCGGCTATGTAATACAATCGTTCGAGAACGATATTAGGCGTGGCTTCTTACTTTAGCTGTACATTGCTTGTTATTTAGAAAAGCTGATATTGAACTACCAAGCAAAATGGCAATGTACAGTTTATAAACACATTTGCACGAGCTTGAATATAAAATGTAGCAATCATAAAAGCGCATTGTTTTCATTCGTAAGTATCTGAGTAGTTATGCAAACTATAAAGTTTTTAGAGTATTTTGAGCTTTATGACATGACTAGCTGACCCGTGCAGCTCCGCCCGCGCTTTTATTACATTTTGCTCCCCTTTTCTCCCTCCTCCCTAGATTTATCTCTCTCCATCTCTCTCTCTCTTTTATAAAAAAAATCTAATTATATGCACTTTCTCTCCTCTCTCTTTCCCCCTCCCGCTTCGGTTTCCATCACACTCCCCTTTTTCCTCTCCCTGTTGTCCCCTCTCTGAACCCTCTCCCCCTCTCTCTTCTACGAACTTGCTCCTTCTCACTCCCCCCTTACTCCACCTAACTCCCCCGATCCGTCCCCCTCCTCAAATCCCCTCTCCCTCTTTCTTCTCTCTTGCACCCTCCTCTCGTTCTATATATCCTCGTCAATCATGGTATCACCGGCATTAAATATACTTTATGAGCTATTCTCAGACCTCCCCGATATGCACTCAACATTTCATACATATTGGTTCACCCATCTATTTAATGACCTTTTCTTATGTTGCTTAACCTTAACCTAGTGGCATGAAATATACTTTACGGCCTATTCTCAGACCTCCCCGATATGCACACATAATTTCATACATACCGGTTCACCCATCTATTTAATGACCTTGCCTTATGTAGCTTAACCTTAACCTAGCGGTATGAAATATACTGTATGACCTATTCTCAGACCTACCCAATATGCACACTTTCATACAAATCGGTTCACCCATCTATTTAATGACCTTACCTAACGTTGCTTAACCTTAACCTACCGGGATAAAAAGTATCCTATGTCCGTTTACTGGTTCTAAGCTACCTCCCCACCAATTTTCAGCCGAATCGGTTAGGCCGTTCTTGAGTTATAAATAGTGTAACTAACACGACTTTCTTTGATAAAATATATAGATTAAAGTTCTATAGTTATTGTATGTTCAATTTCACCGATAGATGGCGCTGTTCATAATGTAAATCACGCTAACATCGTAAATTACTGTCTAATGATATTCGATAATGAAAGCTCTAAGTCTTTTGGGAGCGCTGTTCATTGTGTGTAATTGTAGTTGTACATTTTATTGTGTTAGATCATTTCGAGTCATTTTATTTTAGGTCTTTTACCTAAGTAAAATTTAGCAATTTCGTATTCTCAATTTCTACCTACACCTATACAAATGTAGCCTTGGTGGTGCAGCGGACCTAACCGCTGGCTTTTAAATGAAATGAAATGGTATTTTTCCCTTGCCTATTTCTTTCCTATTCTAGTTTGGACTCACTCGGGATTTACAGATTTTAACTTTTCAAAGATATAATGTCATATTGCTATCAGCAAAGTACTTAGAACAATACATAAATCTAATGAAAATGTCCTGGGTGTACCGGACCGGCTTAATCCTTACAAAAATTGACTCTTCGCCACTGCCATATCTTATGCAAACTAAATGTCTGCTCAGTCCCTATTGTATATAGCGTAATAATACATATCTTAATGATTAACTGATCAGTCTATAATTACCCTATTCACATACAAAGGAAATTACGTGGTAATATGTGCACTTAATGTTTATATGTGTATATGTGCACTGCTTAGCCCCTATGAAACATAGCTTGATGTTTTATATACCAATTTATACCTTGACTTCTACACAACATATCAGTGAAAGTCCTATCAAAATCCATCCACGGGTTTTCAAATGATACCTGGACAAACAGAACGACAGACAGACAGACAGACAATAATTCCAAAAAAAATTGTTTTGGCCTCTATGTCGATAGTATAGTATCCCCACATAGAAATTTTGGAAAAATATTCAATGTACAGAAAAAGTACTCTGTGAGTTTTATTATAGTATAGATGTTACGAGAGTATGGGACACTTTAGTATTATTGTTACAGTTTACTGTTGATCTGAAATAAGTTGTGTGCATTGAGATATAATGTACCAATTGTGCGGGATTACGTTTCCAAATGGCTCCGTTATTTAACTTTACAAAAACAGAAAATTAACGGAAGGTATATACTCATGTCTCAACTTATGCGATAAGCTGGTTAAAAAGTGTACTGATAATTAATATATCAACCATTTCAATATCTCTCATTGAACTAAGAACGAAAACCGAGCAACAGACTAAATCATTTCTGTTGAGCTACTGGACTAGACTGAACTATTGAACTAAAAGATAGATATATTTCACAGTAGTGAAAAGATATGTATATATCTTTTCATTCAAGTGACACATTCTGCGCAAGGCTAATCCATTACATAATGAAGTATGTATAAAAATAATTTGTGGCCAGGATGGATTTCTATCTGTTAATTATTTAGATAAGGCATTGATATAAGTTTTTCCTATAATTTAAAAATAGAAGAATAATAGTAAGAAAGTATTATTTGAAAATGTTTTGTGATTCTTTTATTAATGTATTTTAATATGCAGTCAGTCAGAATCGGACTCTGAATATACATAGTTTATGACTGTCAGATAAACTATATTCAGATGAGTTTAAATAACTATGAGTTATGATGAGTTATAATTATATCATTTTTAGGGTTCCATACCTAAAAGGTAAAAAAGGAACCCTTATGGTCTGACTTCGTCAGTCTGTCTGTCTGTCTGTCACACCTATATATTTCAGGATCCACTGATGCTATCGATTTGAAACTTGGAATAGTTTTAGATCTTACTTACCCAACCTCATCGCAAATAAAAAAAAAACTATTTCTTTTACTTTTTTTATAATGGGGGTCGAAATAGGTCATCAAAATTTTAAAGTGAGACTACTATATCGAGTGGGGTATCATATGAAAGGGCTTCATTTGCACATCCCAAAACAGATTTTTATTTTGGTTTATGTGACGTAGTTTTTGGCTGATAACCAAAAATGTCAAAAAAATAACGCCCCCCCACCTCCCTTATCTCCGAAGTTTGTGGAGGGAAAAATCTGAAATAATTATGGATAATGCATGTCTATCTATATTTTACAGGAAAAATAAAATGATCTATCTAAGTAATACAGTTTTTTAGTAATCCTAAAAAAACCTCGTCAAACAAACTTTTTTTTTTTTTTAATAATATCTTGGGACAATCCACACACGGTCATCCGATCCCAAACTAGGCAGAGCCTGTACTATGGAAACCAGACAACTGATAATAATACTTATATACTTTTTTTTGTAAATACATACATCAAAAGTGTCTAGGGATCAACATATATTTTTGCAATAACTTTTCTCCTGATTGATATTAATTAAAATTTTCTTTAAGGATTCATCAAATAAAGTGTTTTCGTTTGTCACAGTAACGATAAACCAAGTCACCTTTGCATTAATAAAGAAATTTGCCATTTTCCTAATAAAGGGATTTTTGACATTTGAACCACTAACACAAAAGTTCGAAAAAAAGACTGAAATAACAGTTTTCTTTAAAATTTTATTGGGTAACTTAAACAATTAATAATCCGTGTTTCTACCGCGAACACTAACAACACAAGAACATCGGTTTGGCATACTCAAAATGAGTTCATCCAAATCACGCTGTGGAATGGCCGCCCATGTTCGTTGCAACAACAAAAAAAGGTCTTCTTGCGACTGGATACCCTCCATATTCGGCAGAGCTCTTCTCTGTAGCATATCCCATGCATGCTCAATCGGGTTCAAGTCTGGCGACTGAGCAGGCCAGGGCAGGACATTGATGTTAGCTGCGGCGAGAGTCTGTCTTACAACTCTTGCGGTGTGCGGTCGTGCATTATCATGCATTAACTGAAATAAGGGACCGATTTGCACTTGTAGAGGAACGATGACGTCTGATACAATCGTCTCAGCATAAATTTGAGCGTTGAGGTTGCCTCTGATCCAAATCAACTCAGTTCTTCCGCCGATCCAAATACCCGCCCATACCATGATGGTTCCACCACTATAAGGATGGACTTCCTGGCAGGATTTTAATCGCTGTTGGCGTCCAGGGGTTCTCCAGTGTCGTATACGTCTTGTATCCGGTCTCATACCAAAACGAGACTCATCAGAAAAGCACACGAAACGCCATTGTTCTTCTGCCCAATTTCTGTGTTCAAGAGCCCATTGATATCGAATCCTACGATTGTGCATTGCTATAGGTGGTACCCGTAGCGGTCTTCGGGAATGAAGGTTCACTTCATGCAAGCGGTTTCTGACTGTTTGGTCGCTAATTAAGTTCCCTGAAGAGTGATGAAGCCTCACGGCTAACATCATGGCAGTTATTGTTGGAGCTCTTCGAGTTAAGATTTGAATATATCGGTCTTGTCTCCGTGTGGTGCAGCGATACCGTCCTCCATGGCGCTCAGCCACGGTACCAGTGCTTCGGTAACGTGTCCAAAGTCGACTGATAACACTCTGACTTGTATTCAGAGCTAAAGCCACAGTACGTTGCCGGGAACCAGCTTCTATCATTCCCACGGCTCTGAGCATTTCTTCCCTGCTTAAATGACGTCGCCGCTCCATAATAACGTTGGTTTTAATCAGTAGTAGGGAAACAGTAGCACTAATAATGTCTTCAATGCGTTGTATGTTTTTATAGGGAAAATATTGACAGCTGATTTTCATCTTTTACTCGAATTTGATTCACAGTTCCTGATTCAAATTATGAAATGCACCAAAAAGGATCCATATAAATTTATAAAATCATAAATTTATTACAAAGCCACATCTCAATCTCAAGAAATCCGCTTAAAAATGCTTGATCCCTAGACACTTTTAATGTGTGTAGATAAACAACACCCAGACACTTGGCGGGAATCGAACCCACGACCCATCGGTTAGCAGGCAGGGTGTCTGACCACTAGACCAACGGGCCCGTCTTAGTTCTGCAGTTTGTTTTTTTTTGCTTTCTGAGGTGTTACATGAATAGTAAAATTACTTTAATACGTCCAAAGATGGTATGGAACCCTCGGTGCGCGAGTCCGACTCGCACTTGACCGGTATTTATTTTTTAATAATTTCCAGGCAATGACAAGAAGGTACAATCAACCCCTTTGCTTGAGTATCTTGCTGCCAGAAAATTAGATAAGCGAGGAAGAGATGAGAGGCGCCGGCGGGAGAATGATAAAAGGAAAATGAGAATTGAAAGGAAAACCAAAGATGTTTCCATAAAGGTAAACCATGTGAAAACGTAAAAGTTAATAATACCATTCATTACACAAATATTATAAATGCAGAAGATATGATACTCCACCACACAACGTAAGAATTAGTTAATACATAAGATTTAACAGTAAACAAGTTGTAGGTTCATTGTGCAAGGTGTAGTATCAGATATTATGATGCGTGCGTGAACACACCAATGTGAAAACATTGCCGTATTCTTGTGTTATGGGCACTATATCGGGTGAAATTACTACACTTTATAACTAATAGTCGATCTAATTCGTTTTTATAAATTGGAACTGCACATATACAACGTCTTACAAAATACCCCGTAAAAAATATACTTAATTAATTAAGTCAAAAATTTTGTCAACCCTAGTAAGGTCAGGTCTTTTAAAATTTTTGTCGCTCCGCGAATTAGGTAGAAATGTAGGTACATTCTGTGTAGTTAACTTTTTAATTTTACTGAAATTGGGTTTGCACATCATTGAAAATAATATTTTTTTATTCATTTTATTACGGGGTATTTTACAACACGTTAAATAATATAATACCAGCCCTGGATTGTGTCCCACTGCTGGGCACGGGCCTACCCTCGAGATGAGGGGGCTTGGGCCGTAGTCCACCACGCTGGCCAAGTGCGGGTTAGCGGACTTCACACGTCATTCGAAAGCTATTTAGGTTTTCTCAGACATGCAGGTTTCCTCACGATGTTTTCCTTCACCGAAAGCTAGTAACAATCGCACAAAGACGATTCGCACATGATTAATTAAAGAAATCAGAGGTGCAAGCCGGGGTTCGAACCTGCGCACCTTGTTTCCAAGGCAAGCGCTCGCCCACTGAGCTGTTACCGCATTTTTGTAACACGTTGTATAATGCTAAATATACAACATGAATTTTGGTATTATAGAAATTAGATTTGAATAATATTATCTGTTCTTAGAAGCCTGGTGATATATCAGAAGATGAAAATGGTAATGACAACTGTGATCACAAATATAATCACCAAGGTTTTTGGTTTGGTGAACAAAGGATCTATCATAAGAGCAAAACCAAATGTAATACAGTTAAATCTGAATTGAAAAGTTCACATGGCTCTGATGAATTTATAAGTACTGATTCAGACTGGGACAGTCACTTCCCTGCTCTGTCAGCTAAAACTCATAACACATTCACCTTGACCTCTCCTAAAATTAGTGACAGCAAAAAGGAATCACAAGAAGGAAGTCAGAAAAGTGGTGGTGATACATGTTTCAAGGTTCCTAGAAACCATTATTCTAAGTTCAAATCGACTTGTAATTATTGTAGTCCACTATCATTATACATTTTAAAATTAGATAGCGACCATTGCCACCTAAAATGTAGCCCATAAATATATATATTCGTAATAAATAGCCGATTAAAAATACTAATTTATATTGCATCATTTAGTTTCTAAACTTGTACTTACATGTTATTGTGAATTCATCAAAATTGTGACTAGAATAGCAATTTTACGTTTTTTAATGTTTCTTTTTATCACTTTCTCTTTTATCATTACTAGGAGGAAGATAATGGAGATGGGGAAGTTAAGAAAATTAAGTCCAGAGAATGGGAGAAAGAGAAGACTTCAGAATCAAAAGATGACCACATCAAATTAGATAGTAAAGATGGATCTGTTTTTGAATCTAAATCTTATAGAGATCAACGCAAAATCGGGAGCAACCCTTTGCCTGACAAGAAGAAAAGGCTTGATGCTGATAAAAAAGAAAATTCAGGAAAGGATGATGAGCAAGGAGAAGAATCTGATAAAGGCTTTAAAAAGGATAAGCGCGACAAATTTAAAGAATCTCCGCGTGAGCAGAAGAGTAAAAAGTATAGTGATACTAGGAAAGAGAGAATCAAGCAGACTGAATTTAAATCTGAAAAGCAAGCAGTAATAAGCAAAATGATGTCTACAGACAACAAAGTGAAGTCTATTAATCATGATGACATTAAACCATTCACTCAGCTGCCTCAAGTAAAAACTGACGACCTGTCGAAATTGATAGAGGACATGGATAAGAAAGTAAAACTTGAGGAATCCAATAAAGATGCAAAAATACTGGAATCAAATAATGAGGCACCATTCCCCAAAACTGCTTCAATCTATTCATCGAAAGCAAGAAGAAACAGTCTAGAGTCCGGTGAAATTCCAGTTAAAGATGAGTCTGCTCTGAAAAGGCAGAAGTCGCTTGATGACAGGGGTAAATCTACAGACAGAGAAGGTTCTGAGGAACATGAAAAGAGCGAAAGTGCTGATCGTCGAACTGAAAGAAGAATTAGGAATAAGGTAAGAATATCAACTTTACTTTGTAACACATACGCATATTATTTATTCCTCTGTTATTTCATTATTGCAGTTATTGTACATATATCTGGAACGCGGGAACTTATTATACTTTGATCATGTCTTTATTAATTCTTTGTTATAATCCGACACCTGTGCAATCATACACTAATCGAACTTAAATATTAATGTCATTCATGTGTGTGTGTGTGTGTGTTTTCATGTTTTAATAATATTATCTTCGGAAGATAATTTTCTCCAAAGATTTGGTTCATTATTAATTTTATTACCCTTCACAATGGGAAAATGCCTAATTTCACTCTGAATTAGGCAGTGAGTGCCCAGTTGTTACCTGCTATTCGTCGACATTTTATCCACCGCGTTTGAGCACCATCTACTTGTTTTCTTACCTCTTTCTCTTTACAATGTATTGTTTTATTTTTGTTCAATGTTATCCTCCTCATATCTTCATTTCTATATTCATTTGTGTCAGTTGCTTATAGTAAAACTGTCTATTTTTTGGTTACTCAACCTTTTTTTTTCTTTGTTGATATTATCCTCTGCATCATCACACGGTAAGCTGGTTGAATATTTCATTAACATTATGTCTGTCTTATCATGTTGTATTAATTTAAGTTTTAAATACATGTTAACAACTTAGTAAATAACAACCAGTATTTTCTTCTGATAGTAAGTGACACGGCAGCCCATAAATAACAGCTATCCTATTACCTCTTAAGCGTTTTGATCCCGCTAATTTCACCAACTAGTCTACTAGCTGACGCTCAATTTTATCTAACTGAACCATCGATATACTATAAACAAGAGAAGCAGTCACGAACAAAATGACTTCGAAAATGTGGTCGCGTTTACGTATACTTACTCAACTATACATTTGACTTAAAACAAAAATATATTCATTTAAAAGGACATCTTAACCACTATAATAAAATAAGGTTCAAAACAATTGCAGACAATTTGGCACTTACACAGTTTTGGAGCTGAGAGATGTGTGCTTCCATTGTGTGTGTACTGACTTACCAACTTATCCGTGCTGGTGGCAAAAATGAGAACGAACTGTTTTATTATGGTAATGACGTGTAGTTTGACAGTTTCGTATAGACAGTGGCGACACTCCTATCGGTAATATTAATTTTGTCAGCCTGTGGCATGGCAGTTGCGAACTACTCGCGGAGAAAATATCAAATAAATAATTGTAGTTTCGTATTATAACGATATCTTACTTATATTTATTATTTAAACTAGTAGTAATAAGAATACTAAACGAAAAAAAGTTTATCATCTGCAATTTTAGTATTACGATAAGTATTTGGACAGTTTTTAAACGCGCAATAAGGCATTTCGATACGTCCTTACGCTAGCTGTGGTCGGCTCGTACTAATTTGAAATAGCGACACAACTGTCTCCCTGGCGCTATTTTCGTAACCACTTTTCGGGCCGTGACAGCTAATCTAGTTGGTATAGTATATCGATGACCTGAACGCCCTTTTGCACAAAAGATAGTTACCCTGTGAAACTAAATTCACATACAGTTTCATTTTGAACACAAAATTGAGCTAAAGGAAACCCACTCGAGCCTTGATCCTTGTTCTATATTTAGTTGCATATCTCAACAATTTAGTTTTTACTTCCTAGGATCGTCCAAGCCTTGTCATTTATCAGCCGGGCATGGGTAAGTTCAGCAAGCAACGGCTCGCTAAAGAGAAGGAGACTCAACCACAAACTAAATCGGTCAACGATAGTGAAAAGAAAGACACCTGAAATAACTGTCGCATTTCCCTAAACTTGGACAACATTCAACGGAATTACCCTGAAGCTGGCATTCAATACATGCCCCGGCAGACACAGTAGAAGGGGACGTTTGGGCATGCCAACTGAAGGAAACCACTGCTCGCGTTTACTCAGCTGTTGTTTATTTTTATTGATTTGTTTAGTTTAAATACATTGCAATTGAGTTGAGATGTTCTAACATTACAAAAAAATCGACGTAGCATTTAATGCATCGTATTTTTAGCTTGTGACGATTTAATTCAGTTTGTTAATTTCATTTAAATATAATTCATTTTTGAAATGGGACATGTGGTTTTATTACGAAAAGAAAACTTACCTACGCATATGTATCAAAACACTTTTTATTATCTATCACAGTGATTTTAGGCTTAGAGTCTAATAATATTTTAGTTATAACATTAACGATTCAATTATGTTACAAACCAATTGTTACAAAGCGAATTAATCATTATTAAACATCTTTGGCAAGAAAAATTACACACGTAATATGTAAGTATATTAAAAAATAACTAAAATTAGGCACATGCACTCAAAAGTTTTCCATTATAAAGTTTACAACAAAGTCCCAACGTACCTAAATGCGAAATAATAGTAGTGTATTGTGTAATAAAGTATTGTATACTTGCAAGCACTGTTAACAAAACCCACAGACTAAACGAATAACAAATTATAAAAGCATAAAAAGCCCGACTGCGAACAAATAAAATAGACTCAAATTTCATTAAGTATACATATTTCAACTCGTCTCGTCAAGGGCTCCCACACATAACTGCGAATTCGCATCGCATCGCAAATATCTGCGAGAAACAAATGAATTTTCGATAGGTACAAAAATTCATTTGTTTCTCGCAGATATTTGCGATGTGATGCGAATTCGCAGTTATGTCTGGGAGCTCTAAGACCTTTCATTTGATATTCATATTGATGTTTTTGAAAGTTAAAAAAAATACAAAATGGCGACTGTCCCATATAAACTTTTTTGAAATAATATAAATAGTCCATGTCACTCCCGCAACTGAGACAAATCTAAAGACATATGAGTCAAAATCGATCAAGCCATTTAGGCTATAGGCCATGGCAAAGAAATAGACATACTTGCTTAAACCACAGCTTAAACTGAGTGTAAGGGACATCGTACCGAAAACCGATACCAGTACATGATTCTGAACGTTCTAGTGTTGAAATATTTCATCTTCTTTTTCATGAGTTTCCAAAAAAAATGCCGCTCTTTTATATAAAATTAATACAACATCAGTATTGGTCTAATAATAAAGCCTAATTTCAATTTAAAAACAATAAATTACTTATTTGTGCAAAATTAGCAGTGTAATTTAAAAAATAAATATTATTCCGCACGCATTTATTACATGCTCGAAAATTAACAAGTTAGTCATTTGTCATTTTCTATATAAATGGTTTCTGTAATGTTGTAACGGACATTATTTGAAATCTTATATTAACGTTTTCCGTACGTCCCTTACACCCTGTATACATACTCTCGAAGAACATTACCCTCCTTCTGGGGCAGTCGGGCAAAAATAGACGGGGCTATAACTCAGAGAAAGTACCAAGGCTATAACAAAGAATATTGACGCTCATTTTTGGCGAGCTCTCTAGTCACATTTCTACTTCGTAGAACCTCACCTACCTATTTGCGTATCAGGGTGCTTTATAGACGAAAACATTTACATTACTAACCACAACTGAATAAACAATACACCCAAAACAGCACAGCGGTAATACTAGTCAGCCTTTAGAAGCATTTATATCGATCAATTTTCTTACACATTCATTAACAAGTATCAAAGTCATAGTAATTAGTAGACATTACAGAGAAAACTTTGTTTCTATGAATCACATATTAACACGTAAACGAACCAATGTGATTTAATGAATATTATAACCCTAACATTCATACATATCAAACGGCATTGAGATTTTTTAACGAACCAACATTAACCCCCTACAGTCCTTTCTTGTATTGCAGTATCTTTTCGTTTATTATGTATTACGATTGAAATCGATAGCCTGCAATGCTAAATTATTCATTTTGAGGCCCACATTCTCATTACAAGTCATTGTAAATTACAATCTTGACGATATCTCGACATTTTTGATTTCTTATCAACTCACAATTTATACAAAATTCATGTTCATTCATTACGTATGTAGATATCACACTACAATAGTGTAGCAATGAATACAACAATAGCGTCACCAGATACAATAAAAAAATTAACACTTAACGCTACAAATAGGACACTTCATTCTCATTGAGGAGGATAGCCGTCGCGTTCTTGTCGGGGTCATGCGCGGGTGTCGACTGTTTAATTTTTTCCGCCGTGGTCTTGGTCTGGGCCACGTTGTGCCTGTGCATCACGTACAACAGCAAAATGAAGCCGATGAGGAAACCCGCCAACCCACCGCCTATAGTCAACCAGGTGCGCCTCGAGGTCTTGATGCTTTGAACCTGAAAATTAAAACAACAGTAGTAGCTTTGATTTACTCTGACAATCCGATGAGGTGGAACACTGACACAACCATCCCGACGATGCACAAAATCGTTGATTCGGGCAGGATTTGAATCCACGACCTCCGGGTTGCAAAGCAAGCAATTTCCCGTTGTGCATCGATGCAACTAAAACCAGAGTTAGCCTGCATTGAACCTTGTTTAAAATACAGCATGATGCCGTTAAACGGGCAAAACTTTATAGATAAGTACCTAATTATCTGGACCGATAATATTAAAAAAAAACTTTCATAGATTATTTTAAATTGTATGTATTTGTAATACATACCTGTAAATAATCAGCTTTACATAAATGGTACGTAATATTATGCGTCGTATTATCTTCTACTGGACAGTTTTGAAACTCTGCAACAACAAAAAATATCTTAAACATTGCTTATGTAGGTTAAATATTGCTTATCCTAGATATAGAGACCCTGGATAGTCGTAGTAGGTACGACGTTCTTAGCTTACATAATTTTTGTTATACATTTAACACCATCGTCTCCAGCGGGAACGATTGAAAACAAGGATAATGTATGAGAGTATCGTTTTGGTTTACCATCAAAACTCAGACTAAAGGCTGGTAAACCATTTGGATGAATATATGAGATTAATAGAGTTGCCTGTGCACTGAAAGTTCTAAAAATCTTAAATTTACGATTTCAGACTAATGAATCTGTTATAGATTGGAAATTAAATATATACATAAGTATATACATATTCATTGACATTCTTTATGTTTAATGTAAATGTATTTTTGGATAAATAAATAAATAAATCTGAATCTGAATGTCTCTTAAATCAAACTTGCTAATTTTTCTAGCCTATTTCTAAAGCTATGCCGTGGGATGCCGGCTAAGAATTTGCATCCCCCCCCTCTTCCCGTGGGTTTCGTAAGAGGCGATTGAGGGAAAGCCAGAAGACGGGCAGCAGCGTCTTCTGTATAACATATCCATCTCTTCAAAACTGCGATCCCCAAGACGCCTGCCAAGCGTGGGGATTATGGCAAACCCCCCCCCCCCACAATGATTGACAATAATTATTTACGGCCCCCAGTCCCCGGCAGCTCCTCTATTCCCCGCCTTGGTAGCGGGCGGGGTAACGGTCGAGCAGGGGGTGCGAAGAATCTCCGGCAGATGCCCCGCTACCACCCCCACCGAACTTTGGCCCTGGCAACACATAATGTCCGGACACTTAGGACTGACGAGAAGATTATCGAGCTGGAGGAAGAATTGAGCAAGTTACGTTGGGATATCTTGGGATTATCTGAAATCCGACGAGAGGGATAGGATACGATAACCCTTGATTCCGGAAACTTGCTCTTCTTCCGGGAAGGAGATCGAAAATCTCAGGGTGGTGTTGGGTTTCTCGTCCGTAAGTCTCTCATTAACAACGTTGTAAAGGTCGATAGTGTGTCGAGCAGGGTAGCGTACCTTATACTCAGAATAACCAGTCGGTATTCGTTGAAGGTTATACAGGTTTACGCGCCGACCTCGGCACACCCTGACGATGAAGTAGAGGCTATGTATGAGGAGATAGCAGAAGCCATACATACCTCCAAAACACACTTCACCGTTGTTATGGGGGACTTCAACGCGAAGGTGGGCTCACGGAATGGCGATGAGTTGAGAGTGGGGTCATATGGGTACGGGCAGCGGAACCAAAGGGGCCAGCGGCTGGTCGACTTCATGGAGAAGGAGGGACTCTTTGCGATGAACTCCTTCTTTAAGAAGCGACCATCCAGGAAGTGGACGTGGATAAGCCCCGATGGTTCAACCAAAAATGAGATTGACTTCATTATGACGACCAAGATGCATATATTCGATGATGTCTCCGTGATCGGCAGGGTGAAAACCGGTAGCGATCACCGCATTGTTAGAGGCACATTGAATATCAACGTCAAGCTTGAGAGGTCCAGTCTGATGAAGTCCACGCTCCGTCCGGGAACCGCCCAAATCCGAAACCCCGAAGACTTAACTCGAACTGCATAATCGCTTCCAGTGCCTCGCCGAATGCGAAACTGCGGACGAGATAAATAATGGGTTGGTGCAAACTGTCCACGCAGTGGGGTCCAAGTTCTTTAAGACCCCACGCCGTACAAAACCTCAAAAGCTCTCCAATACAACCATTAAGCTAATGGAAAACCGGACTGAGATGAGACTGCAATCTTCAGCTGATATGTCGGGTTATGCCAAACTCAATAGACGAATCTCGAAATCCGTGCGACACGACTTGCGTTCCTATAATACAGCATGTATTAAGGACGCAATTGAGCGGAACCAAGGCTCTAAAGTGTTCGCAAAGAATTCGTCTATTGGGCGTAGCCAAATGACAAAGCTGAAGATCGATGACGGCAGTGTCATCTCATCAAAACCGGAGATATTGAGAGAGCTTGAGAGATTTTACGGACAGTTATACACCTCAACACGGGATCCCATTGCCAGAACAGCTCAGGACACCAGAGCCAAACTAACCCGACATTACACTGAAGACATCCCAGACATCAGCATGTACGAGATTAGAATGGCTCTCAAACAGCTTAAGAACAACAAAGCGCCGGGTGAAGACGGAATCACAACAGAACTTCTGAGAGCGAGTGGAAAACCGGTACTTTTAGTTCTCCAGAAGTTATTTAATTCCGTCTTACTCGAGGGTACTACGCCAGAAGCATGGCACAGGAGTGTGGTGGTTCTTTTCTTCAAAAAAGGCGATAACACTTTATTGAAGAATTATAGACCCATCTCACTCCTGAGCCATGTATACAAGCTGTTTTCGAGAGTCATTACGAACCGTCTCGAACGCAGGTTTGATGACTTCCAGCCTCCCGAACAAGCCGGGTTTCGAAAAGGCTTTAGCACCGTAGACCACATACATACGCTCCGCCAGATTATACAGAAGACCGAGGAGTATAATCGGCCATTATGTCTAGCGTTTGTGGACTACGAAAAAGCCTTCGATTCAATCGAGACCTGGGCGGTATTGCAGTCCCTCCAGCGGTGCCACATTGACTATAGGTACATCGAAGTGTTGAAGTGTTTGTACAGCAACGCCACCATGTCGATCCGACTACAGGACGAGAGCACGAAACCAATCCCATTGCAGCGAGGTGTGAGACAGGGAGACGTTATTTCTCCGAAACTGTTCTCAAATGCATTGGAGGACGTTTTCAAGCTCTTGGACTGGTACGGATTCGGCATCAACATCAATGGAGAATACATCACTCACCTTCGTTTTGCCGATGATATAGTCATTATGGCAGAGTCGCTGGAGGACCTCAATACGATGCTCAGCGACCTCAGTAGCGTTTCCTAACAGGTGGGTCTTAAAATGAACATGGACAAGACGAAGATCATGTCTAATGTCCATGTTGCACCCGTACCAGTAGTTGTTGGGAACGATACACTCGAAGTTGTTGACCACTACGTATACCTAGGACAAACTATCCAGTTAGGTCGGTCCAACTTCGACAAAGAGGTCGCCCGAAGAATCCAACTCGGATGGGCAGCGTTCGGGAAACTACGCGATATCTTCTCGTCCGAAATACCGCAGTGCCTGAAGACGAAGGTTTTTAACCAGTGTGTGTTGCCAGTGATGACATATGGTACTGAGACGTGGTCTCTAACGGCTGGCCTTTTAGAGAAGTTCAGAGTCACACAACGAGCCATGGAGAGAGCTATGCTCGGAGTTTCTTTGCGCGACAGAATCCGAAATGTGGAGATTCGCCGAAGAACCCAGGTCACCGACATAGCTCTCAGAATCTGCAAGTTGAAGTGGCAATGGGCGGGCCACATCGCTCGAAGAACCGATAACCGTTGGGGAAGAAAGGTTCTCGAGTGGCGACCACGAACCGGAAGACGCAGCGTAGGCAGGCCTCCCACTAGGTGGACAGACGACATTGTGCGCGTCGCAGGTAACCGGTGGATGCAAATAGCCAATTGTCGTTCATTGTGGCGTTCTAAGGGGGAGGCCTATGTTCAGCAGTGGACGTCTTCCGGCTGATGATGATGATGATGATGATTTCTAAAGCAGTTTTCCTTTATCTAACGACGACGATATATTTTTTTATAACAATAAATCTCCAACTTAAGCACTCAAATCTCGTACTGTATCTATTTAGTGCAATAAGTTATTTAGGACTTACCTCTAGTATTTAGTTTACTGTAGTCTTCCAATTGGAAAGAGACTCGTTTCCCTTGGAACCACAGAATAGTAGATCTAATACCGCAAAGTTTAATGTTTTCGATAGAATCGGTAAGATCTACTTGCGACAGGCTACACATCGATGAAAAATGTTCAGTTTTCAGAGACAACAGTGGATTGTGTGAAATATTGTAATACACCAACTGCGGTAGGGTTCCCCAATCAGGCAATTGTTTTATTTTACAATCCGATATATCCAGAAGCTCTAAGGGAGCTCTTATAGGTCGCGATATCGTCAGATCATAATCATTCTTATGGAATATAGGATTCCCTTTCAGGTATAATTTCCTTAGGGACGGTAACTGGAAAATTGAATTGGATAGTTCGAGTATGACGTTGTTTGAGAGATCTAGTGTTTCCAAGGATGTGAGAGAATCGAACGCGTCGTCGTCTATGAGATAAATGTGGTTGTCGGCTAAGTACAGAAACTTTATGCTCGAGTAACTGTACAACGTTTCCGAGTGGAGTTCTTGCAGTTTATTGTCGCTGAAATCCAGGATCTGCAACAAAAAGGATTTGTTGTATTTATAGGATCCTAAAAACCAGCAGGTAGGTATGCGCAAATGAAACTGTAATAGAAACAGTAGAGCCCAAAGTACGCAGCACCAAGACCCGTGCCAATCGTGGGGCTTTATGCCCTACGGTTATTTTTAGGGTTCCATACCTAAAACGAACTCTTATGGTCAGTGGCGTAGCTTGCCTTGGATGGGCCCTCTGTAAAGAAAAATGGGGGGGGGGGGGGGTAATGAAGGTAGGTACAGCCTAAGGGTTGTGAAATCGTAGATTTTATGAATTTTTGCTTTCACGTTCGGGGCCTCTGTAGCCCCGGGGCCCCGTATCATTGTACGGCTATACGGCGGTAGCTACGCCCCTGCTTATGGTACGAGTTCGTCTATCTGTCTGTCTTATCTATATACTAGCTGACCCGTGCAGCTCCGCCCGCGCTTTTATTACATTTTGCTCCCGTTTTCTCCCTCCTCCCTAGATTTATCTCTCTCCATATCTCTCTCTCTTATAAAAAAAATCTAATTATATGCTCTTTCTCTCCACTCTCTTTCCCCCTCCCGCTTCGGTTTCCGTCACACTCCCCCTCTTCCTACCCTGTTATCCCCTCTCTGAACCCTCTCCCCCTCTCTCTTCTACGAACTGGCTCCTTCTCACTCCCCCTTTACTCCACCTAACTCTCACGATCCCTCACCCCATCGCCCCCTTCTCGAATCCCCTCTCCCTCTTTCTCCTCTCGTGCACCCTCCTCTCGTTCTATATATCCTCGTCAATCATGGTATCAGCGGCATTAAATATACTTTATGACCTATTCTCAGACCTCCCCGATATGCACACATAATTTCATACATATCGGTTCACCCATCTATTTAATGACCTTGCCTTATGTAGCTTAACCTTAACCTAGCGGTATGAAATATACTGTATGACCTATTCTCAGACCTACCCGATATGCACACTTTCATACAAATCGGTTCACCCATCTATTTAATCACCTTACCTAACGTTGCTTAACCTTAACCTACCGGGATAAAAAGTATCCTATGTCCGTTTACTGGTTCTAAGCTACCTCCCAACCAATTTTCAGCCGAATCGGTTAGGCCGTTCTTGAGTTATAAATAGTGTAACTAACACGACTTTCTTTGATATAATATATAGATTAAAGTTCTATAGTTATTGTATGTTCAATTTCACCGATAGATGGCGCTGTTCGTAATGTAAATCACGCTAACATCGTAAATTACTGTCTAATGATATTCGATAATGAAAGTTTTAAGTTTTCCGCATCTTTTATTGTTGCGACTGTAATACATACTTAATCTAGTTTGGATCCGCTCGGGATTTACAGATTTTAACTTTTCAAAGATATAATGTCATATTGCTATCAGCAAAGTACTTAGAACAATACAGAAATCTAATGAAAATGTCCTGGGTGTACCGGACCGGCTTACCCCTTACAAAAATTGACCCTTCGCCAATGCCATATCTTATGCAAACTAAATGTCTGCTCAGTCCCTATTGTATATAGCGTAATAATACATATCTTAATGATTAACTGATCAGTCTATAATTACCCTATTCACATACAAAGGAAATTACGTGGTAATATGTGCAAGTAATGTTTCACTGCTTAGCCCCTATGAAACATAGCGTGATGTTTTGTATACCAACTTACACCTTGACTTCTACACAACACATCAGTGAAAGTCCTATCAAAATCCATCCTCGGGTTTTCAAATGATACCTGGACGAAGAGAACGACAGACAGACAGACAATAATTCCAAAAAAAATTGTTTTGGCCTCTATGTCGATAGTACAGTAAGTACCCCCACATAGAAATTTTGGAAAAATATTCAATGTACAGAAAAAGTGCTCTTTGAGTTTTATTATAGTACTAGCTGACCGACGCAGCTCCGCCTTCGCTATTTTTACGTTAAACAAAACTTTTAATAACAGACATTCGCATCGAATACATAACCTCTTTTTTTATAATCGGTTAAAAACGGGGACCCACTTTTTACTTGCTCTCCGAAGCACAGACCCGTTTAGTTCAAATGGCGTTAAACGGTCATCCATCTATTTAATGACCTTACCAAACGTTGCTTAACCCGATCGATTACAAAACCTTGATAATAACTCTCTATGAGTGTTCCCTTACTAATATTTATTATATTATAAAGAAAAATTGATAAAATCGGACCAAGCGTATAACCAAGTACCCATTTTGACTTAAATCCCCTCTCCCAAAAGAACCGTGCTAGATTACGGGATAAAAAGTATCCTATGTCCTACCTTGTAGTAAGATCTCAAATCATGCCAAGTTTCATTTGAATTCCATTCCGTATCCATCCATTCAGTAGTTTCGGCGTGATGCTCAGCCGTGATACAGACAGACAGACAGACAAAAATTAAAAAAAATACATTTTCCGCCTCAGTATCGGTTATGGAATGCCCTCCAAATATAATTTTCAAAATAACTTCAATGTACAGAATTGGACCTGTTACAGTTTTATTATAAGTATAGATAGATAGATATAGATTTCAGCAACCACTGATGCTATCGCTTTGAAACATGGAATGGTTTTAGATCTTAGGTAGGTACTTACTTACCCAACCTCATCGCAAATGAAACAAAAATCGTTTCTTTATATTTTCTTTTCAATGGGGGTCGAAAAGGGTCATCAAAATTTCAAGGTGAGACTACTACACAGGTAGGGTTGTACCCTATTCGATATAGATATTTCAAAACCGATTTTTAATTTAGTTTATGTCTGGTAGAATTTGGCTTATAGTCAAAAAATTAAAAAAATAATCGTCGTAGGGAAATATCGGAATTAATTAGAAAATCTAAGTTTATTTTACAGGATAAATAAAATGATGTTTCTAAGTAATAGGTACTTAGGTACAGTTTTTTTAATAATCCTAAAAAACCTCGACAAACAAATATTTTTCTTTTAATCTGAGATATTAGACGAATATTATAGTAAAATATCTTCAATAGGTTCAAAGATATTCAGGGACCGTCCGCCGCGTCGATGCGCGAGTCCGACTAGCCGGGTTTGTATTAAATATAAGTTTTTTTTTTTTGTAGGAGGTGTACTGTTGGCTGCAGATAGCCATGACAGCTTCACCGGATAACAGTATATATGTATATCCGTACTTCTTTATTAGAATCTGTTGTTAGTTCCTGCAACATGCATATTCTCCCTCTTGGTGCAACTCATCACTTTCCTAACTCTACTCCCTCACTTCTTGACTTGGCAATTGTATCTTCCTCTCAGCATGTTGCTAAGCACGGCCAATGTGCGGCCGAAGAGTTTTCCTATCATGATCTGATATTCCTGTCATATAAGATTCGTCCTCCTAAAGCAAAGCCTAAAATAATCCTTCAGCGCAATTTTAGTGGTATGGATTATGACGCATTTCTTAGTGATGCTCGCGCCATTGATTGGTCCCCGGTTATTGAGGCAGATTCGGTTAACGATCAGGTGGAAATTTTTAACTCAATCTTAATGCAATTATATGACAGGCATGCACCTTTGCGATCCATTAAACTGAAGCACCTTCCTGCTCCTTGGCTTACTGATGACATTAAGTTACTGATGCGTAAGAAAGCCAGTGCCAAACATAAATTTAAATGCCGTCCCAATGATCTTACCAGAGAAAAATATGTTAGATGTCGCAATCGCTGCAATACGGTGTGTAGGAACGCATTACGCCACCATGTTCATGAATCTGTAGATAAAAATGATCCAGCTAAAGTCTGGAAATTTCTTAGGTCTATTGGAATTGGTAAAGGACGTCAGGATACCGTTCCCACTAATTTAGATATAAATTCTCTCAATCTCCATTTCTCTTCTTCTTCGTCTATTGATGGGGCAATTAAAGCCAACACTCTTAATTACATCTCAGCCTTACCAATTCCGGACCATTCTCCTTTTGTTTTCAGTCGTCTAACCGCTAGTGACATCAAGAAGAGCATACTTTCAATCACGTCAAACGCAGTTGGTAATGATGGTATCAGTCGCAATATGCTTGTGCCGCTTCTTGAAATTATCCTTCCTGTTCTTTGTGATATTCTGAATAATTCTGTTGATAGTGGCATTTTTCCTTTAGCTTGGAAGGATGCTCAAATTATTCCTCTTCCTAAAAAATCAAGTCCTAAATTATTTTCCGAATTTCGACCTACTTATATCTATTCTTCCTTTTCTTTCTAAAGTTCTTGAACGCCTTGTCTATGACCAGATTAGTAAATTCCTTTATTGTCACAATCTTTTAAACCCTTTACAATCAGGTTTCCGCCCGGGCCATAGCACGACTACTACACTCGTCAAGGTCACTGATGATATACGTCATTCCATGGACAATGGCAAACTTACTGTACTTATATTGCTGGATTTCAGTAATGCATTCAATACGGTTGATTTTGACATTCTCTTGGCCTTACTTCGCTCAATGAATGTATCTCCTGCGGTTGTCGATTGGTTTTACAGTTATCTTTATGGGCGCAGGCAGCGGGTTCGCCTGGATGAGGATTTCTCTTCTTGGTGTGATACGACTGCTGGCGTCCCTCAAGGTGGTGTCCTTTCTCCACTTCTTTTCGCAATTTTTATAAACTCTGTCTCGCAAAATCTATCTTCTTCGTACCACCTATATGCAGACGATCTACAAATTTATTCTAGTGCTTCATTGGATGAACTACCAGAGTGTATTAGGGTAGTTAATAATGATCTTTTCCTTATAACCGAGTGGAGCAAAAAATTTGGCTTAAAAGTTAATCCTGCAAAATCTAAGGCGATGATAGTGGGTAGTTCGCGATTGATTTCAAGGGTAAACTGGAGAACGATTCCTAGTGTCAATTTAGATGGGGAATTAATACCTTTTAGTGAATCGTGTAAAAATTTAGGAATCTTAATTGATCGCACCTTGAGTTGGGTTCCTCAACTCCAAGTTACTAGTCAGAAGTTGTTTGCTGCTGCAGCCTCGTTAAAAAGACTCCGTAACTTTCTTCCCACTGCCACTAAGATTGTTCTAGCTCAATCCCTATTACTTCCAATTCTTGATTATGCTGACATCTGCTATTTAGATCTTACAGAGGACCAGCTTAATAAACTTGAGCGTCTTCAAAATTTTTGTATACGATTTATATTTGGTTTGCGCAAATATGATCATGTTTCTCAATTTCGTTCTAAGCTCAAGTGGCTTCCTATTCGTCTTCGTCGGAATACGCACATCCTGTCTCTTCTTTATAATATATTATTTAATCCTTTTTCTCCGCGTTACCTAAAGGAACGTTTTGTTTTTCTCGGCAATGATTCCCACTGTTTGAGGTCATCAGAAAATCTCACTCTTATGTTCCCTTCTCATAATAGTTCGTTTTACGATAAGTCATTCACAGTAGAAGCTGTTCGTCTGTGGAATGCCTTACCGGTCACTGTTAGACATGCACCATCTCTGCCTATCTTTAAAGATCGTTTGAAAGCATTTTATTTGTCCCTATGAATTTTATATTGATATTAGCCGGCTGCATTTAAGTATTTATTTATTATTGTTGGTTATTTATATTTGTTTCTATCAAATATAATATTTATGTGTTATACTAATATTTATATATATATTATTTTGCTGTTACGTATTTTATTGTTTATAGTTATGTATTTTTTTTTTCTCTTTTATAATTGGTTTGTATAAACAACCCCGCCTTGCAGTTCATAGTTCCTCTCCATCCAAAGGTTGCCTGGTAGAGATCACTTTTAGTGATAAGGCCGCCCATTGTTTCATTCTATTTTACTGTTTTTTTTTTTCTTGTATTTTTGTGTTTTTTTATAATGGTGGAACAATAAAGAATTATCTATCTATCTATCTATATGTAGTGTATGTGTATGTAGTGTATGTGTGTATGTTGTATTCTCACCTCAATTCCTCCCTTCAGTTTGGGAATATTGCTGAGTCGGAGGCCCGCGCAATGGGCCCCATACATGTCGTATGCGTATTCGTAGGTGCACCTCTGAGGCTGCGACGCCAGCGCCTCGATCTCTGTCATCGCCTCGCCCCATGAGGGCGTAACGCATAGCAACGTTATGGCGAGTAAAAAGTCTTCTAATCTGAAATCAACACATAAAGATTATTTAGATCACTAAAGTGCGCAAAACAGACTCGCCTACTACTCGAATTTTATGCCTACTCTATTTTCACCAGACTGCCAAGGAAGGGTTATTTTCTAGAATATTATCTACACAAAATTCCTCATTCCGATGCGCTCGTATCATTCCATCAAGTTGTTAGTATGAGGTCTACGTCCAAACAGTGTATGTCTTTGTATTTATGTAGATATACCTACTTAGGTCACAGGTTCATCTTGTGGAACGAGGGGCGTATCGAGTCTGACTTACTATTTCTTCTTATTTGAGGTTATCACCTTCCTGACCCTCGTCGATTATATTATTGCATTTTAAACATAACGGCTGTATGCACATTCGTTCGGGACCCGTTTTTATTTACATTAATTAATAATAATACCAAAGAATACTAATGATAGGCATTTTCCTTTGGTCCGCGGTGCTCAGCTTTTAAATATTTAGGTACTTATTTTTAGTACAATTTGGTGACAAGGCGTCTATTATGTATAGATAGAGCGATACCTACGCTTGCTGACCAAATCATATCAGATTCTGTGGGAGAGAGGAGAATAACCTCCTGAGCCAAGTTATTTCTACAGCCCTATACACAAAAATCTTTGCGCAGTGTTCTATTCTGTTGTTGGTGGCTATTAATTAATTGAGTTCAGTAGCCACAGGTACACACCATTTGGATCCATTGTGCTTCTTAGCCCTGATTCTGTTGCTGACGTGTCGAAAGTTACCTTAGGTAAGTACGCCACGATTGTGCTAGGCTGGATATAATCAGCTGGCGTCGGATAGACTACTCCTAAAACTTTAGGTACCTACATACATTTTCACACCGTTCTATGTGGTAGAATATCTTACACTGAAGAGATATCTACACAACGGTCTAGCACAAGGCATGTATCACTAATATAGATAAGAACATAACTGTGACACCTTGACTGATGCAATGGGCCCGATTAGTTTATTCGACGTATGATTACAAAAACTACAGGTAGGTACCTACTTGGCATATCTTGTTCACAGCACAGAGTGATAAAGCATAGATGGGTCGATCAACTTTTAATAATTAAAGCGGACAATTATTGTCCGTTCTATTCTTTTGCTTGCCCCAAATAAGAATAGTCGTGTTTTGAAAATATTTACTTATCTACTTTTTATCTACAAAAAACGACTTTTGCGGATATTTAATGCTCCGCGTAGTTCTAACCCCGCGATGGGTACAGAACTCAAGATGAAGTTACATTACGTACCTAATATGACGTTACACTAAAAAAGACTATTACTGAATTCGTGCGTTCAATCAAACAGTGCTACGGATTCCTTTGGCAGCCACGTATATTTAATAACAACACAGGTCCGTACATAAAAAGTTATAAAGCTAACTCGTAAAAGAAAATATTATTATTTATCCAAGGGACACATTTTTCTCTCGGCTGATTGGAAATATTGTTCGATCAAAAGTCTACATGATACAAACGTGCTCTGTTCGATATTAAACCACTTTATGACATATATTAATGAGCAAAATATAATCATTAATTAAAAAATACTAAGTAAATATCACAATCGGGAGAATTAAAAGTTGATGGAGCCAGATATGGGCTTTGATAAGTAGCGGCATTCATTACAGTACCTATACTTACCTACTTTTCGTATACATACATAAACGCATAGGTAGATTTAACTCCATAGGATATATTTAGAAGCAATTATAATATTTACACTCATGATAGGGCTGGTTCACAAGTAGGTAAGTTGCTCAGCGAACTATGGAAATCGCTATACCCGCTATAGGTTTGAATTCGAAACAGTGGCAGTGGGCTGGCCATATTTGCCACTAAAAAGATAACTGCAGCAAAAGAGTTCTTGAGTATTATAGAGACCGCGAATACTTTTATATATTTTTCTAACTCCTATATACTTTTCTAATTAAATTTGTTGCGGGTTCCAAGATAATTTAGCGTTTCCCCGGGATCCTGTAGATCCAGTTGCAAGCAGGAACTGGATGAAGGAAAGCGGAACATTGAGGCAAATGGCGTGCAATTGGAGAGACGACTGGGTATGTTGCCTAATGATGATAAATGATTATTATATGATCAATTTTTTAATGAAAAATGAAAATTTGCATTTGGCAGTGAAGAGCAGTGACATTTTTGGATGAAATAAATCTTTATAGGTAGGTACGTAATACTTCATCCATGGTAATACTAATGATTAATGTTTTATTTATTTTATGTGGGTATAAAATAAATTCCTCTTCTGCTGTATGTTTCTTAGCTTACTTGGATGTTATAAAGTGTGCAATGAATTTAGATACGGTTTTCTGCTGTTTTTTTAATCATATAAACCTGAAAACACAATGGATACATACATTAATGGATATACATTCGGTAATTGGGTTGACAAATATTTAAATGCTAGGCGATCGAACTTTTTTTTTTTTTTGAAGCGGGGGAAATCTTCGAAAGATCCCCGGGAGCTGTGGGGCTCAACCGGGGTATGTGGGATTCTTACCCACTAAAACCCCCGCGGCTGTCGCATCGGCACATGAGAGGGGGAACCCCAGGGCTCTCCGGTGGGATCTGCACCAGGGGCCCCTCAGTGCCTTGCCTTTGAACCGCCGCCGGGGGGCGCATTGTAGCCCCCCGGGAACCTGTCACGGTGCTCACGGGGACGGGGGTCGCAACCCCGCCGCCGTCCTCCTCGGAGTCGCCGCCGTACTCAATGGACGCTCAAAGGGCCCACACCCCGAGCGTCCAGCGACTCCGAAGGTAGGCGATCGACCTGGCTTAAGCTGGGTGGATCGCTAATTAGTTTTAGATTTTTACATTTTCAATAATTCGATCGCTTTCCAATGCCTACCTATACCCTAGGTACCCATGATTGCGGAATGACTGGAAGAAGGTTCTAACTTCTATATTTCTTGTTTTAATTAACATGAATATCAAAAAAAAAACTTTACGTAGATAATTATCAGTCTGCACCTGGCCTATACAATTATTATCAACGTGAATGTGCCTAAGTGATTAAGTTGAGCGCAAATAGTGTTTGCAATTAAGGTCTCGTGTCACGACAAAGATTCGAGTTTCTAGGTCTTTGAACTGGAAACATGAGTGTTCTACTCACAATGATTGCTACATTGTCTAGTCATCTTTCGTACAAACTAATATTTTCAGCGTTAGTTTAAGAAAAAACAGCAGGCAGTAGGTTTTTTAGTTGTCAGCATTTTGGCACTGAGAATTTTCGGAGGGAAATTACCCAAGCAGCATCACTTACACCACTGAGCCACCAGGCAATAGATAATAGTCTTTAAAAAGTAGGTACTTGCCTATTAAAGACAAATAAGCTGTGAGTACCTAATTAGAGTAAGGTCTTGTAGGAAAGAACTATACGAGATCGCTACTGTCTATGCGAATCCTTAATCTTAACTAACAGTTCCGATAGAATATTTTAGTTCCGTTTTTGGCCACTAATACCGATGCAAATAAGTCGGTTGGTCCAACGATCAAACCCAGTGTAGTCGTTATGGAACCTATGATGGTAGAGCTGTAGAGCCACCGACCTCTCAAGACACTAGGTATGTAGAAACTGATGCCAAAATAGAACTTTGTGTTAGATTCGGAGATAAATAAAAATCTCAGGTCTACTTTGAAAAGTACTAGAGCCGTTAGTCATACGACGTAATTTGTAAATTCGTTGTTATCATTTTCTGATAGGCCATCGTCTATTGGCACACCTATTAACACGATACCATTATGCATTACTCAGTTTAATGACGCGTATTACAATTACAGAATTCGAATGACGAACACGGAAATATGATTCCTGAAAAAAAGCATATTTGCGTTGTCCTATGGCGCACCCGTAATTTGCCACAGTCACATGGTGACATTGTAAAACGACTCAGTTCTTTTAACTGTAATGTCAGCATAGATAATGAGAATAATGGAAGCAAAATAATATGAAATTAGAAGGTTAATGTAATGCAGCGCAGTAGATTAATGAATGGCATCCTTGTAGTATGAAAAACATCCCATTAAATGTTGCCAGATTCGTATGTTAGCTAACGAAATAGAGAAATGGTAACTGACCGCACCGTACCGTATCCGTGGGGTGTCGGGTTAGAATTGCATACCCCATATCCTCCCACACTTGGCAGGCGCCTTGGGAATCGTAGTATAGGTGGTATCCAATAGAAAGACGCTTCTGCCCGTCCTCCTGCCCTTCCTTAGTCGCCTCTTATACGGACACCCAACGGGATGAGATGGAAGGGTGCTATTCTTACCCGAACACCTCACGGGTAGGCTAATTTAGGTATAGGCATCGGAAATTACTCTGAAATTGTGACTATTTTTAAAATATATTTGTTTTAGTTTGTATTCAATAATATACATGTGCCTTCTAAACTTTGTTTACCTAAAAATGTCTTAAGAAGAGTGAAAAGCTCCAAGACTACCTGTACCTGGCTCCAATCTTTAACATATTTAAAATTATAATTTCCATCGAATACGCTAGCAACATTGTATCATACACGGCTCGCCTCATGTCAGCCTACACTCATCATGATGCTTTTGTTCGTCAAATTGCTAACTGCTACCCACCTATTACGATAGGCAAATAAAAAATATCTCACAACATTCCCGTAATGTCCATCCATACGTCAGAGTTAATTTTATAGCATTTACAATTCATCGACAGTTTCGAAGGTGCAGATTACTAGCATGCAATCTACTGCAGGTCTTGATTTATCATTTTAAGATAATTTTATCTTCATTTTCTCTCCTTCCTAACTTTTCTTAAACGCCCAAATTAGGAGTTTCCATAGAATCAACAATTTAATTTTCTAATTAATTGCTCACCGTATTTTAACTCGAAGCATATTCTTCGAATTAAAATACTCGGCTTGATGGGGTGAATTTAGTAACAAAATCTAATCAATCCTTATTACGTACAACTTTGGCTATCATAAGTGTTATATTGATCAAGATTTAGCAAGTCTTACAAAACCAAAATATAATGTGGAAAGATCTTTCTCTACATTTTTGTAAATAACTGCGTGTTTCTGATAACAATGTTACCTACACTTTACTAAGATACATTTACTTGACCTAGTCGTATTTTTTTTTTAATAATTAACGAATTTTACTTATTATTAATCATTATTAATACAATATGATGTGGCACCGATAACGAAGAGTGGTGCAAGTGTTTACAAACATGACCCAAATTTTAATCTAACATGTAATTGACCATGCCCTAGATACTCCCATGGAGATGTTCGTCAACCAGCGGTAGTACCTAATCATGATTGTGTTTTGTCTTTAGAGATAGTAAGATAAGTATTAAGTAGGTATATAGATAGTTGTAATTTGAAGTCGTTCATGATTGTTTATCAATTTTATCATGTCGTCGTCCGAGGTAATACGTTTACGTACGTACCAATCAGATTTCACAACCCTACAATTTTACTTTCGTGGCGTATCGGGAAGACACTCTTTTTACAAACCGGAGGTCATGGATTCGAATTCTATGGAAAGCAAAAACTTCGTGTCCATTACTGATTCGGAAAAATTCAGGCCGATAGCCACATTGGATGTACAGCAACGCGAATCACGATGGGTTGGTTAGGCTTGTAAAAGTCGGTCCTGCGCCTGTTCACTCCCCAGTATTACATTGGTTACCTAGTAATAGCGTATCTTATACTGGGTGATTAGATTGTTCGTAATCAAAGCTCTATGTTGGGGCAATGGCAACCTACCTTCAGGAACTCATCGTGGCGTCAGCAACGGAATAAAAGCCTAGGGATATTTTTCAATTGAATAACGGGACAAACAAGATGTTCGCCTGATGGTAAAAAACACCTTACTATTCCGATAGTAATTAAGATTTTCTCTGTTGCGATTGATGCTTCTGATAGCTTAAACGTCCTCTCTTCATGTTAATTCTGTAATATTCTTGTTTGTAGAAACTACATTTATGACTTATCTAAGCTTATTCTCAGAATATTAACTTATCATCAATTATTTCAAAGAACAACTCCTTAGGGTCTCTGTCAACCGGCTTAATTGTGCAGAGGTCAAATTAATTGTTTTCAATTGCTGAACTCTGTATAGATCTCGAGCAGAAAAGTTCGCAGAATGTTACGACAAGTGATGTCGTTGTTGGCATGAATAATATCTGTTTATTGTAATAATTTCCTAGAAGTTTATTCTACTTTCTTATCAGTCGAAGTGTTTACTTACGTACTAATGTATGTTTGGTGTTAATCGGAATATTTTCCTTCATTTGTTCTCCTTTTGAGTAGGTAGGTACCTAGCAGGCTAGCATTGATCACTGAAATATTATTTTCTATTACCTAAGTAAGTATATTTTTCCAACCATGAATGGTTGTTCAAAATTAAAAATTTACGATGCACATATTACTTATGAATGTATAATATGCATATTGAAATGGCATTGGGCAGGCCATATCGCTCGAAGAACCGATAGGTAACCGATGGGGAAGAAAGGTTCTCGAGTGGACGCAGCGTAGGCAGACCTCCCGCTAGGTGGACAGACGAAATTATGCGCCTCGTGGATGCAAATAGCCAATTGTCGTTCACTGTGGCGTTTGAAAGGGGAGGCCTAAGTTCAGCACTGGACGTCTTCCGGCTGGTGATGATGACTTGTAAATAATAATATCGAAGCATAATCCACACACAGTCATCTGATCTCAGACTAGGCAAAGCCTGTACTATGGTAACTTTTAAATACATACCTACCTACGTAAATATTATCCAGACACAAGGCAAACAGACAGACATGCCCATGCGCACAAATATTTGTCTTGGATGGGAATCGAACCCACACCCTATAAGTAGAAAAAAAAAACTTTGTGAAGTCGGTAGTTCTTTTCCTAGCCTAGTTGTGTATAATCTTTAGAAAGAGCTTGGATAATTTCGATCGATTCGTTGTGTGCGATCAGTATTGTACAACGGAAGCAATTGCTTGGGACACTCCTGCGCAGCATGCGCGACGGCCCCAATTGTCTGATTGATCTTTATGATGTGCCCACGCCCCTGGGTGCGCTATTCGAGAAAAGGATTGATTTAGATTGCCATTGAAATGTATGCATAACTGTATATAACAAGACTAGATTTCAGTGGCTTGCAAACAAGCCCAGTGTTAATCAGACAAAACCATTAGGTATTTTGTATGTATGTAAGTATGTTTGTTTGGAAATTTCTTTGTAACAATAAAGTTAGTTGGACCTATATTTAAGAAATCATGGCATCTCGCTTCAACTGTCACGAGGTAGGTAATTAATTCTGCCTCTACACATTTTATACATTTTGAGGGATTTGAGATATCTGTGGTTTACAACTGGGGCCCGATTTTTCAAACATACTGTAATAAGTCATCTAATGATTACCTTGGTGGTTTTCTACGTTTTCAAAAGTGTGGCTCTCGATCGAGATCCTGGGTTCAATTTTCAGATCAGACATAGGTACCAGTACCATTTATAGAGTTTTTCTATACGAACATTCTTATCAACAACTTCTAGTTTGGTGATATAACTAATGAATGGCAACAAGACCCTCCCCCCCCCCTCCACCCTATTACATGAGACCTCACAAGTTGGTTATAGAAATATTCTTCTTTATATTCTTCCGACCCCTTCGGGAAAATGGTAATATTATTGCTTATTATCAGATATTTTACTACAATACTTACCAGGCAACAGATAGTAACAGTATTTTCTTTTCATTAGATATCATTAAGGCTCATCGCACACCGGGCTCTACCAATTAAATTAATACCTTACGAGTATAATCTATAGGTAAGTACTATATTTATTCGAATTGTGTTTGGAACATAGTACCTAACTAATAACGTATGCAGTAGGTATTCCCTTAGACAGTTAATTTCATACCTACTAAGTATTATTCATAAAGAAATCATGAATATTTCACAATAGAGCATTATCAGTTGGATAGATTAGTTAATTAATGTGATTAAGTAGTTGATAATTATTTAATTTTTTTTAATGAACTTGAAGAATCTGAAGTATTTTACGTATTTAATAGCTTTTCGTGTATAAAACGTATCTGTTGATTTTATGTAACTTTTGCACTCACAGTTATTAAGGTTTTGTAGACTTCTGCACTAAAATATGATTAGGCCTTGGGTATAAAATAACTTGTACGTATTTACTAGCAATGACCAAACTAGACCTACGAGTATGTACCTTTATGATCTAAGGACCAAAGGTGTATCACAGAACGATAGAACAACAACCTGTAGCTGCATCCTGAATCCATCTACCCCTACCTGTATATGTAAGCTAATATTGCACATTAAAATCCTAAGATCTATCATATCTATAATCGTTGGTAAGTACCTACCGAAGACGTAATGAAACTTTCCAAAGATAAACCAAGATATCACCATAGCAAATTGGAAAGAAAAAATACCTGCACATGTTGTGTATCCGATGTTTAACAAAGGAACATCGCTCCAAATTATTCTTCAATCACACACATCACCCCACAAAAACCGTATTAACAGTGTCCAGTCCTATGCACACTCCCGCAGAGCTGCAATCAGCGACGGAAGACATTCGTTGAACCGATTAAATTAATGCACGAATGTACGGTGGATCAGATCTCGAGGGCCACCGAGGTGCTCCTTCCTCGACGGCTGGTAGACTGATACTGATGACGCTAATCTTTTATCAGCTCGTCCTTCTGCGGCCGAGCACCTATCTAATGCAGCTACAGCTCTGAGACAATAGCGTTGCGACGATTCGGCCCAGATTGTATTTCAGTGCGTGATTGCTGGTATCTAAATGCTGCGATTGGTTCGTCGATTATGTTTGCTCTTTGCACTAATGGTTCCTGTGTTTGTCGAACTAATTATTTGTGTTATTAATGTACAAGCAAAAGTGATAAGTTGAAGTATTGTTATTTAATGGAATAAGTAATAAATAGACAAATAGTGTGAAGAATTGGTAAAAGTAATTAGGTAATTAATAACATAGGAAATATAACACGAATAATACGTCTGGCCTTTTGTATGTATTATGCACGGTTAACTGAAGAGCCCATTGGCGTAGTGGTTAGACATGCTGGCTGCTGGTTTGATACCTGTTACAAATAATCCGTGTGCATAAACACGTCTCTTCTTCTTGTGACTCGGTTTTTGCCCATATATGTACAGTTTTAAAAGGATACCTTAGAAAAAGTAAGTAATTTTATATCCCGGGTAATCCCAGTAGGTATTATTCAGAAATACCACCCACAGTTTACCCACAGTTTATACCTACCTACGTTTATATTCTTTGTATATTTAATACCCGTGGAGTGCCTGGTTAGAATTGCATCCCCCATCTCCTCTCGTTGGGAGTCGTAAGAGGCGACTAACCGAGAACAGGAAGACGGGCAGCAACGTCTTTCTTTTGGATTTATCTTCCACCTATACTTACTGCGATCCCCAAGCCGCCTGCCAAGTGTGGGGATTATGGCAACCCCTCCCTTCTAAGGGGGAGGCCTTTGTTCAGCAATGGACGTCTATCGGCTGCTAATGATGATGATGATATTTAGTGGGTTTTTCTGATGTTAATATTTTACCCGTAAACCCTACATAAATTGCGCTTATAGTAGTTGGACACTACTGACGATATATTCGAGAACAGACGACTTCTTTAAGTGCCTTCAATTGGATAATAGTCATGAGTCATCAAAGTAAATAGCTATCAAGAGATGTCTCTTGATCTTGTAGATATTCGCACACTGTCCGACATAGCAGATAGTTAATTATAAAATAACACATAAATAAAATATTATAGTTGTTGTAGGTACCTACCAATTAGCTACCCTAATTCATTTTTTTGTAGGTCCAGTGGCGCATCGAGATACAGCTTGCTTTGCAGACCGGACCACGCAGGTTCAAATCCTACGGATACAATGTACCTACCTACTTTGTTTAGTCGTTTCTTATTGCTAGGGCAATTAAGACCGATCACCGAATTAAGAGGATCCATGCCGCGCCTGATTTCTCCCGGTTGTGTTGGTCTTTAGTTCCATAGAATTGTAAAAGTAAAGGAAAACAGTGCAGTTGCGTCTGCGCAAGCACTTGTGCACTACACTTGTTACTATACTTGACAGATGGCTGTGGTCGCATCGGTCATTTATTATTTTTATTAGGTTTACAGTAAATTTACATCAGTTTGTGTGATAATCATCATCATCACCAGCCGGAAGACGGCCACTGCTGAACATAGGCCTCCCTCTTCGAACGCCACAATGAATGACAATTGGCTATTCGAATCCACCGGCTACCTGCGACGCGCAAAATGTCGTCTGTCCACCTAGTAGGAGGCCTAAACCGCGACTTCCAGTTCGGGGTCGCCACTCGAGAATCTTTTTTCCCCAACGGTTATCGGTACTCCGAGTGATGTGGCCTGCCCATTGCCATAAATATATTCTAAGAGCATTTCTAAGAGCTATGTCGATGCACTTGGTTCTTTCGAATCTCCTGGCGCAAAGTAACTCTGTGCATAGCTCTCTCCATAGCACGTTGTGTGACGTTGAGATTCTCTAAAAGGCCAGCAGTTAGTAATCACGTCTCAGTACCATTATATTAGTTCGTCTAAAACAGTATTGCTCAGAGTGGGCGATAACGTCCACCTGTGAGTGCTACCTGTAGGCCTTCATATGGGTGGTGTTAGAAGGCCTAAAGAAACATGTGGGGCGGTAAGCTGGGAAAAAGGCAATGTCAGATTTGAAAAAAGTAAAAAGTATTTTTTTCTATTAACTAAACCAAATTAATAAAAATACAACCATCACTTATGTTAGGTACATAATTTAGATAATGACCATAGTAATGACAACGGTGGCTTCCACTATTGCACACATTGCAATATATTTATTTAGCAATACCTACCTCAGTGGTAGGTAATAATAACAGTAGATACTCTCGCGGTCTTTTTTTTTTTTTTGGGAATGATAGACGCTGCTGGCCGCAGATGGCCATTGCAGCTTCACTGGACAATAGCCTTTACGGCAGAAGTAGCGACGAGCTCAAGGGCACCTCAGGGAGGCACGGCCTCGGCTTGGGCTGTCGCTTAAGAGAGGGCTGAGTTTACCACCGGTTCACAACGCGCCCCCACTGAGAAGAACCGGCAAGAAACTCAGTGGGGTGATGCACGTCGTTGAGGTCGCATACGTACGACCCTTCGGCCTCGCCGGCGAGACCGGTGTCTGATAGCTAGTGTAGCATACGGTTGTCGGGGAGGGTTCGGCGCATCCCGGTCCAATAGGACCGTCATGGGGTCAGGAGGGTCGAGCAATACGTGCCATGGTCTGCGGCGCGAGTCAGAAGGACTAGGGGCGTAATCGGCGGCGGCGCGGATTAAACTGTTCGCGTGACGGGACGCGGATTCAAAGTAGCATTTCGACGCTTCTTTGAGGAACTTACGAAGGGGATCTAACTTGAAATCGGAATGCAGATCTACGTTCCGCATGTACCACGGGGCACCGACGGCACGTCGGAGGAAGCGATTCTGGATAACCTGGAGGCTATCGATATGGGTGCGGGCGGCGTGCGCGAAAACTACACTCGCGTAAGTCATGATAGGGCGAATGCAAGCTTTGTTTATTGTCAACTTATTTCTAAGCGACATTTTACTCCGCTTGCAGAGAAGGGGATACAGGCGACCTAATACGAAAGCCGCTCGATTGCGGACGGACCTAATGTGCGGGCCGAAAGTCATGGCGGAGTCCAAGGTGACTCCGAGGTACTTAACCTTCCTAGTCCAGGGGATAGGGCGATTGAATAGGGATATTGGGGCCAGTCGTCTGTTGGGCCGAAGGCTGCGCGCGGAGAACATATTGGCGGATCCCCGGGAGAAGACCACCGCGGCACTCTTCTCCGGGTTCACCTCTATGCGCCACGTACGGAACCATACTCTCGCGGTCACGAACTGTGTACTACTTAAAAGAGGATAGGAAGATAGGAGGAGGAGCCGGCCCGAAATACGTGCGGGCGGGATAAGCGCACGTAATGTTGTTCCGTTTTGATTGAAAACTGGTACACCGTTCGTGTCCGCGATAGTAACTACCTTTATTATACCCAAAATATACTTCCTATAAGTATGTATCTACCACATCCTTCATGTACCATAAACTTAGAGGAGATAACCATAAATATATCCAAGACATGTACATTTTTTTTTTTGGCTGAAAAGTTATGATACCAGAGAATAAAAAAATATAGTTTGACATTGACATTTGACAGTTTTGATTTGACTAGACGTTTGCGGCTTTTTGGTTTCGACGGCACTTTGGTGTAAACAAATTAATTTATAAATTAAATAAATGTCGTTCTAGTAATATTTTTGTAATAATTATGAATGCTACCAGTTTATATGTCTCCACTTGTCGATTGATAATATTGGCTGACGCAACGGACAAATCTTCATGGACGGATCTGTTTCGTTTGGTTCCTTATTTACGACAATCTTTATCTTGCACTGTTTGTGGGAATTTGTTAAAAGAACCTTACACGCCGACGAGTTCCAGCTGCCAACATCATGTCTGTAAAAAATGCAAAGGCGGAAGAAAGAAGCTGAAACCTTCCTGTGGCTGGTGCAAAGATTACGAAAACTATGCTGAAAATTTACAGTTACGTATCCTTCTTCAGTGTTATAAAAAATTGTGTGAATATTTTATGGGTACAGATGTATATAAAACATTATTGGACGAAGATGAGATAGCGGCGGGCGTAAACGGCGGGACAGTCGCTAGTTCGGGCTTAATAGATCTGATACAAGAAGGTGCGGGGTTCACAGATGATTACAAAAGCACGGCTGGCCTCTCCAAGTCCGCGTATAGTATTTTACCATGCGTATACACTAATTCTGCTGGCACACAAACACATGCCGCGTCATCGAATAACTCAGAAGGGAGAGGTTTGAAAGATTCGCCAAACACTAGATCAACATCAAATGGATCCCCATTATATTCTGTAATGTATGCTGGGTCTGGAAATAAAATTACCATTAAAAGGAAAGCTGTCGATGAAACGGATTCACCACAGCATGAATCTTCTAGTAGAGATAGTAAAGTGGGTATTATTATTTTACTACTATGTTTTTAAAATTATTTAACGTGTATATATTTCTTAAAACTTGATCATTCCTTGCAGTCAAATCAACTGGGATTTAAGAAACCTTCAAACAGGTCTCGTAGTTCAGCTAGCAGTAAGCGCAAAGGATGCCGTTGTGGCAATGCAACAGCCACACCTGGAAAGTTGACATGCTGCGGACAGAGATGTCCTTGTTACGTGGAAAGTAAACCCTGCACTGAATGTAAATGTAAAGGCTGTAGGAATCCTCACAGACCTGACGGGATGAAGGTAAACTCTCGATTTATATTTTTATTAACATTTACCAAAACATGCGGAAATGCAACTTTAATGAAAAATATTTTTATATTAAAATTTTAATTAATCACTTAAATCATTAGCTGTACTCTTAAAATAGCTGTACTGTAGTTGCATTACAGTTAAAATAAACTGCACAGTTCATGACAGAAGCTCAAACTATTTATTTGACATTTTACAATCATAATAATTATCAAGTACCCACAATCAATACATAATATACCTCCCCTTTATAATCTTGAAGTATCTTAACAATTTGGTACTCCTATTATGTCTGGCCATAACTCAGGAGGTGGTATCTCAATCGGTGGTTCAGGAGAAGAAGAGTTAGATCTTGAGTCGGTTCTCCTCTCTACAAGTGCAGGTCTAGCTGGTGTATGGGCCAGTGCCCGAGCCACAATCTGATCGGCATGACGACGATGTAGCTCACCATCCTCCGTCCTCACCATATAAGAGCTAGGGCCTTCTACCACTTCTATGGTTGCTCTCGTCCACTTTTCCCCTGGGCCATAGTTACGTATTAAAACACTTTGGTCAACAGTGAACCTTCTAGCCGGTTGACTTTGTGCCGCTGTCTCTAACTGTATGTCCTGTCGACTTGGTGTGTTATCAGGATGTAATCTAGACACTGCCGTCCTATACCGGCGTCCATTTAGCATTTCAGCTGGAGTTTTATTAGTACTACTGTTTGGTACAGTTCGCAAAGAATACAAAACCTTTGGAAGCTTCTCACTCCATGGTAACTGATTGAGAGACATTTTCTTTACCTTATTTTTGAATGTCTGTATAGCACGTTCAATCTGTCCATTGGTGGATGGATGATAGGGCGGCGAAAATAGATGTTTTATGTGATTATTCTTCAAAAATACATTAAATTCATTAGAACTGAATGCCCGTCCATTGTCAGACACTATTGTATCCGGCAAGCCTTGTGCTGCAAAAATTTTCCTGCATGCCGCTATCACAGCTTCACTTGACATTGAGGATACAATTTCCGCTTCAAACCACTTACTGTAGCTGTCTATTAATACCATAAAAGTTTTTCCCTGAAATGGCCCGGCAAAATCCACGTGAACCCGACTCCACGGTTTCTCTGTAATAATCCAGGCCTGTGGGTCTTTCGGTGGGTTATTTCTAACAGCTTGACATGACTCACAACTTCCCACAGTGTTTTCAATTTGGCTGTCCATACCTGGCCACCACACATATCCTCTTGCGTATGCCTTTGTTTGGACTATTCCAGCATGCGGGGCATGCAATAGTCTCAATATCTCCTGCTGTAAACAAGCAGGAATAATGACTCTGTTGCACCATAATAAACATCCGTTATTATGTGAAAGAGCCTCTCGACGGGTCCAATATGGCTGCAATGTGACTTCTGTAACCTTGTTCGGCCAACCATGCAGGACATGAAATAAAACTTTTCTCAACACTGGATCTTTGTCAGTCTCCGTAGCAATTTTGCATGCATCTAGGTTCCAACCATCAGGTTGTTCCTCTAATAACAACACGTCTCTTAGCGGTTTCACTGCTACTTCTGATGTCTCTGGTTCTGTCCACCGACTAAGAGCATCCGCATTTCCTATCAACTTCCCCGGTCTGTACCTAATAGCATAACTGTAACAAGATAGCTTTAGAGACCAGCGTAACATTCGCGGGGAGATTTGGTCAGGTATCGGTTTATTCGGATTAAAGAGACCAACCAAGGGCTTGTGGTCCGTAATAATGCAAAATTCTCGACCCACCAAAAAATCGTGGAATTTCCGTAACCCAAACATTATAGCTAAGGCCTCTTTATCAATTTGGCCGTATCTTCTCTCGTGAGGCTGTAATGTTCTCGAAGCCATCATAACCGGTTTTTCATAACCATCGTCCATGACGTGGGCTAACACTGCTCCGAGTCCATACTCGGAAGAATCACAAATAAGTACGAGTTTTCGCTCTAGGTCATACCCCACCAATGTCATATCAGATGATAACAGTTCTTTCGCTTGTTCGAACGCAGCTTGTTCCCTTTCTCCCCACGACCACGGTTTCTTAGTTTCTAACAGACGGTACAGGGGCTCTAACACCGTAGACTTGTCTGGTATAAACTTCTCGTAAAAATTATACAGTCCAAGAAAAGCGCGTAACGTTTGCTTATTCGTTGGTGCTGGTTTCTCTTTTATTTCTTTGACTTTAATCGGGGACGGGTGCAATCCTTCTGAGTCAATCATGTGTCCTAAGAAGTTTATACAATTGGAGGCAAACACACATTTTTCAATTTTTAATCGTAGACCCAATTCATTAAGTTTATGTAGAACTGCCTGGAGTCTCCTGTTGTGTTCTTCTGTGGTTTTCCCTGTTATAGCAATATCATCTAACAGGCAAGCCACTCCTTCCATGCCTGCGAGTGCTGAGGACATCACTCTTTGGAAAATTCCTGGAGCCGCATTCACACCGAATGCCAGTCTATTCATTTTCATGAGTCCGAGGGGTGTATTTAATGTCAGAATCCTCGCCGTGTCTTGATCCACCTTAAGTTGTAAATATGCTTCCTTTAAATCTAATTTACTAAATATTCGACCTCCGCTGAGTTTAACAAAACTTTCTACCGCTGCTGGCAAAGGATATGTATCAACGTCTATTGCCGTGTTCACAGTTGATCGGTAATCCCCACAAATCCTGAGAGAACCATCATCTTTCTTCACTATTCTTAGAGGTGTTGCCCATTCAGAGTAGCTGATAGGGGTCAGAATTCCAGATTTAACCATTCGAGTCAATTCCTCCTCAACCTGTTTCTTAATGGGAAATGGTACGGTCCGGGCCTTCAAGAAACATGGTTTAGCATCCGGGCGCACATTTAAAGATACTGCAGGGCCCTTGTATTCTCCCAGAGTCTCTTTAAACAAATCAGGAAATTTTCTTACTAAATCTTTTGTGACGTCAGTATTAGTCCAACAAATACCTAATATTTCTAAGTCCAGCGCCTTAAACCAATTGCGCCCTAGGAGGCTTGGCCCTTTACCGGAAACCACAATCAATTCACACTGTGCTTCTTTATTCCCCAATATGACTCGTACGAGTACCACCCCTAAAACTGACAGCGGCTCACGTGAATATGTAACCAATTTTACATTCGTTGGTCGCAAGGGTGGGGGTGTTGTCCACAGTGTCCGGTAAGTGGCTTCTGAAATTATTGACCTGGAAGCACCGGAATCAATCTCCATTGATGCTGGGGCACCATTTATTGTGACTTCAGCTTTGATAGGTGGAGCGTAACCTTCAGAACACGTGTAGATCCCCATCATATCTTCTTTACTGTCTTCCTGTGGCTGATCTATAACATGATACTGTTTCTTCAACTTTCTATCACAAGCAGAAGCGATGTGCCCAAAGCGCTTACAATAAAAGCATCTCGCTTTTGTAAAAGGACAACGCTCGTTTTCTCTGTGACGCCGCGCACAATGTCGACATTCAGGACCACCCACTTTACCTATCTCCATAGGTTCAGATATATCTAAATGAGTTTGCTTCATATCTGGCTTAGCTTCGGGGTACATATCTTGCAAAATTGCCTGATGATTAAGACAAAGTTGCACCGCTGATTCATACGTCAGTTGTTTTGCTCGTAACAGCTCCCGACGCAAGCGTTCATCGCGTACGCCTAGGACGAGCCGATCCCGCAGCTGACGTTTTAAATCCGCAAAGTTACACTTTGCACCCAACAACCCTATAGCCGCCACGAATTCTTGCACGCTTTCATTATCAGTTTGTTTACGTATGTGAAATTTCCCGGCTTGAAGTATTTCGTTCACTTCCGGTTCGTAAAATTGGTCTAACACCGCAAGAATGCCTTTAAACGAAACCTCCGTTGGTCGTTTAGGCACTAACAATGACACCACCAGCGAATAAGTTTCTTTTCCACATTGTGATAGGAAGATGGAACGACCTTTTTCAAGGTTATCACTGTGCACGCCGGCTACATCTAATGCACACAACAATCGTTCCTTATATTCACACCATTTATCAGTCTTGGGGTTAAACTGTCCAGGAAATACTACATTTGCCATATTATACGCCATTTTCACACTGATAACGCGAATTTTCCGCAGTCGCCAATAAAATAAACTGCACAGTTCATGACAGAAGCTCAAACTATTTATTTGACATTTTACAATCATAATAATTATCAAGTACCCACAATCAATACATAATAACAGTCATTTACATTTCACACCAGCACCTATAGCAGAATCTATTGGAAGTATGTGCGATGTAAGAAAGAAAGAAATTCTTTACAACATAGTACAGCATATTTTTTACAATTTAAAGATAGCCATTCGGGAGAGATTTTAATTTGTTGTTAATTATTATAAGTTAATTTCCATCTTAATGATATAGTAATGTTTCATAGTACAGGAATAAGTGGCGGTGCTTTGAGTGGCTCAGGAGAGATTGGAAAAGAATTTTGTACAGGGCTGTGTCTACAAAAAAGTTTTATAGAAAGATCATGGATTATCTGTTTTTTCCTTTCACTAGAATGGTGAAAGTTATGCTGATGTTGGAAGATTAAAAATAGTCCTACTTAATCCATTAAATTATTTTTGTTATCATAAAAATCATTTACTCATTCATAATTGACCTTTCAATGAAACTTTTTTTTAGATTATATTTCATTAAAATGTAATTTTTTATTTAAATTTCAATCTGCAGTATTTGCATAAATAAAGTATGTGACCTATAATTTTCTAGGTGAGACCACACATACCACAGTTTGAAACTCTGCAGTTGACACTTGGACATGCTACAAATCCAGATAGTTCACCATCATGTTCGGGCTCTATGGACAGTCTTGACACTGATACACTAACAATGGAAGCCATGGAGGAATCGCTCAATTACACATCAGATCTTAAGTCAGCTAATATCAAAGGTGAGCTAACAATTCAATTTTTGTTCTGCTATTGGATATTGCCTTTTACCCGGGTAAGAATAGCACCCACCCATCTCCTCCCGTTGGGTGTCCGTAAGAGGCGACTAAGGGAAAAGAAGACTGGATTACCTACCATCTATACTGCAATCCCCATGACGCCTGTCAAGCGTGGGGATTATGGCAACACCTCCTTTCTAAAGTCCCCCTTAGAAGGGAGGTGTCGGGGAGGGAGGCCTTTGTTCAACAGTGGACGACTTTCGGCTGATGATGAGGATATTGCTTTTTGTACGGGCTGAGACGGAACCCGTACAGTCTTTGGTTGATAGTGAGTGATTAAAAGATAGTTTGGGAGTCAGTAATTTAATGATAGAAAATTGATAGCTTAAATTGATAGATGATAAATGATAGAGTAAGCGCGACCGATCGTCCGTGGCTTTAATTACGTACTAAGGTATATTGTTTAATACAGAGAATTTGCATCCAGCGTAAACTGCTGACGATATCAAATGTACGGCTCGGCCCGTACACTTTTTAAATATTTGTTATACAAGATAGTATATCTTGTTATTTGAATAATAAATAGAATATTGTATCTATGTATGATAAATATTTTGTATACAGAGCGTTAATTAACCCCTGTCAGATTCGTAATGCATTGCTAGTACAGATCAGGAAAAATATTTATGAGATATTCAATTACAGAGTTTTATACATATAATTGTATTGTGATACCAAATAATATCAGTGTGTGTGATTGGACAGGGTTTTTTTTACATTTAGGGTGTATGATGATATCAGAGGGCAAGTAAAAAACTAATGTCTTTACAAGCAATGTAATATACTCGTAAATATACATATCAAAATTCATTTAATGTGATTTAAAGTAACAGGTTGTTTCAAATAAGTTATTTGAAATAAGTTCTTATAATAATAAATAATAATAATGTCCTGCTGGCCGATACGACCACAGCGGCCAATCTTTCACAAGATCAACCATGTACGCAGGAGATATTATAGTGCACAAGTGTTTGCGTAGACACAAGTGCACTCTCTCTTCCTTTATACCTCACATAATCCGATGGGACGGGAGACCGACACGACCGGGGAGAGGTTAGGCGCAGGACCGACTTTTTACATGCCCATCCGACGCATGGATCATCTTACTTTACAGACAATCAGGTGATTGGCCTGCATTGTCATAGCCAGTAAGGAACAACTACACAAGTTGCCCCCCGCAGGATTCGAACCCGCGACCTCCGGTTTACAAAGCAAGCGGTTTCCCACTGCGCCGCGGAGGCTACGAGTTCTTATATCTAGTAATTATATATTAAAAGAAAGAAAAAAATATAAAATTTTAACAGTGGTTTCTTCTCTTTAAATTAATATGTTTTCTTACTAATAACTAATAATTTTAAATTGTATAAAAGACAATATAGTGAGACGCAGCATGCTATGATGACAGTTATGACGCATGTCTTTTCTCTCCGTTGTTCTTTCGTAGAAGTTGACAGCAACTTCAACTACTCTGCGAAGTAGCGTAAACAAAAGAAGAGCAATGGAACGAGACAGGCGTCATATCGTGCTGCAGACATAGAACAATGTAGCAAGTGACTCATACATTTGTCTGGGCATCGCAGTGTACACGAGTCAATTACAAGAAGTGTCCCCGTCGCTGCCGGCCACGATCATGATGGACGAGGAGCTAGCGGGGTCGGGGGACGAGGATCTGAGCTCTCCACACGAGTACTTGACGGCGTCTCCGCGCGATCTGCTGGAGCCCGACGCGTCACCCTCCCCGCCCGACGCCACTAGTGACGTCGACGTCGACCTATGACGTCCACCGTCGCTCGCCGCCGCCGACTAGGCCCGCCTGCGCCTCCGTATCACCATTGCCGCGTGTACTTTGGGAGGGATCCTACGCTACTAAAGCAAATTGTCGTATATACAAAAGTATTTTTTTTTACTCTACAATTCTTAGACCTCCGCGGAATCCGCGGACCTTCTTAGTTCTCGCTGTGGCGTGCTAGTCATGTGTGCGTCCACCTGGTGTTAAATTTAAGTTTGTTGTATGCAAACGTTCCTCTGTGTATATGTTTTGTAGTAAGAAAATTCTGTATCGATAATTATTATTATAAATAATTAATTTATTGGGTCCATCGAAAGAGTAAATAGGTATTAAGTGTATAGTTTTAGCGATAACTTAACGCGGTACTTAAAATATATCCAAAGCGTATCGTTATTTATTTTGATAATATGGTAGGGAATTAATATCTACTCTTCAAAATGTGTTTTTAGTATTTAGTTTACTAAGTCCTCGGTTATTATTGATGTATATATTATAATAAGAAATAGCGTGTTAGCATTTAAAATGTTAGTGTTTAATTAGTAAGATATATTTTACTAGTTTTATATTCACTGTAGCAATTATGATTTTTCGTCTTCTTTTATATAGTATGTTAAGTAAAGCTGACAGAAATTATACTCAGATGTAAACAAATAATAATTTGGGAACCGAATAACGATATAAACTGAAGATAAAAACAGTTTGATCAAAGAAAAAAAAAGAATGTCGAAAAATGCTTTAATAAATACTGATTAAAGAGTAGATTATAAAACTTTGTATAGACGTCTATGGAGAGCTCTAGAATGGGTAGTACTATGTAATTTGTAGTTTTTTTAGTAGGTACAGCATGCACAACCTTTTGAGTCCCCCACTATTTCTGAAGGAACAAGATCCATCATTGATTCCCGGCGCGGATCTTAACATAGCGTATGGCTTTAAAATGTTATTAGATCACATTTTTTTTATACAACCAAGGTGGCAAGCAAGCATGCGACCCGCCTGATGGTAATCAGTCACCGCAGCCTATAGACGTTAGCAACACCAGAAGAATCACTAGCGCGTTGCCGACCCTTAAGACATTACATATTAGGTCTTTTGTGTCCAGTAATTTCACCAGCTACAGTGCCCTTCATACCGGAACACAGCAATGTTCACGCACTGCTACTTGGCGGTAGAATACCTGACACTGCGGTGGTACCGACCTGGACGGTTCCATGCACAAGGAACCTACCACCTAGTAAACATCAAAATTAAATCACATAATCCCAAAATATTTTAAGAACTGCCAATTATTTGTAATTTTAGATTGCCATTCCATTATAATCAACATTAACTTTATTTTATGGGTGTCCCGGAAAAGGTAGGTACGTCATAAAGAAGTGTACCTAGTTATAGTGTATTAATTAAAACGATGACAAAAATGGAGTTACCTACTTACTCCATTTTTGTCATCGTCCTAATAGACACACTTAAGATTTTGTATAACAAAAAAATGTGTTTGGAAGTGATCAATAATTCAATCAAGTTATCTTCAGCGCCTGCCCTTATTTAGACGCGTTTTTTTCAATCCTTGCGAGTAAGTACGTACGCTTGTTTTGAGAAATTATTATGATCTAAGTTAAATAATGGCCAAAATTTTGAACTTATTAAAATGACATAATGTTTTCTGATATTTACGCGAATACTACACATTGAAATGAAACTAATTTTACGGATTATATCGTGGTAATAAAAATCAAAAATAAACCGCAATATAATCCGTAAAATTCATCGATATAATATATAAACTAGATAAACATTCACGAACAAAATGACATCTAAAATGTGGTCGCGGAGGTTGCAACTTATGTGCTGGTGGCGGAAACGTGAACTAATTCTAATGATAATGACTTGTAGTTTGACAGTTTCATATAGACAGTAGCGACACTCCTATAGGCAAAAATAAATTTGTTAGGATGTGGCTTGTAATGAAATAGCGACACAAGGGCGCTATTTCTCGCTACCACTTTTTGAACCGTGACACCAAATCTAGTTTATATATTATATCGATGGTAAAATTAGTTTTATTAAAATGACGTTAATTTTAATAAATTAGAAACTAGTAACTTTTTAATTTTTTTCAGAAATTGGTTGATTGATTGTATGTCACACTATGTCCTATTATCGGCTTGATACCCGTTTTCTCCTTTTCTAGGATACCTGGCATAGTTAAGGACACATACTATTTTGTGTGTGGTTAAAGATGAACGCTGCCAATGACTGTAGACTGTAGTACGTCTGTAGTTGTAAAATCGCCCATCTGGCATTAATTAATGTACATAAAATAATAATATATGAAGATAATTAAACTAAATAATATGCCAATCAAGGTTCTAATTAAGTAGAAATCTTATATAAGCTTCGCACTATTTGTCGACGCGTTAAATTACGACTACAAAGTTAACTGTGATATTTCTGTCACCAATTTAAGGCCCTACATTCCCCGTGACACCAAAGATAATAATTTGTTATAACGTAGGTACTACTAAAGTATTAATATAATTAAGAAATTGTTTTTCAATATTATATACCTACTTATAAATAAACTAGCTAACTAATAAGCCGGGGCGGGCGCCCCGGCTTCGCACAGGTGTGTGTATATATTTCTTCTTCTTTTGTTCCGTATATAAGTAGGTATCTGACTGGTGGTGAAATCCGCTCACAGACAAGTTTATGTTAAGTAGTCTGTGAAACCGCTTAACTAACTGTTGCGTGGTTTAAGAGGAGTTAGCGGATATACTGGCAGCAGGCAAACAGCCACATAAAGCGACTTTGTTTTATACTATGTAAAGAAGAACAGAAATTAATAATAGGAAGTATCTTGACAGATCGGTGTATGTGTGACGTAATTCTCAAGGTAGAAATGTCATTTCCTGTACAAAAATAACTGTACTATGTGCAAAATTACGTCATATTGACGTCATACTAACGCCGATCTGTCAAATAGTGCTCGCCATGCTAAGCCGGCATTATCGGTGGTGACACGACCACGAGGAATATAAAAGATAATATTGTGTGTATGTTGTGACACCATTAATACTGCCTGACGGTGTCAAGGGGAATGGGAAGTATTAATCAACCTATATCGTGTAGAAATTTGAAATATTAATCTAAACGACGATGCTTAGAATAAACAGCACTGAAGTACAAACATATTAGTTCTACTGACTGTATTAATGTAATTATATGTTTATATCAATATCTTGTATTTCGCAAAAGAAATGAAATAATAAAAAAATATTTTTTGTTAATTCCAAGCTTTTATTTCTCAATCAAAAACTTATATTTCTGCCACTACGTTTCGTGACTTATTCGTTTTGCATATTCATCATCTTATGTGGATCGTCAGTAAAAGAATTCCATACTCTATCGAATTCTGTCTTCAGACTTGCGAGCACAGTAGTATCGGACGTGAGCAGGGTTGCGTCTCTGTTGCAATTAACTCTGTTGATATCATAGTCAAGGCAACCCATCACGGCCACGGCATCGTCGAACCCTTCCGAAGCATCGATTAGTATGAATTCGTGTCGTAACCTCACGGCTGGATTGATGATCTTCACCTCTATTCCGCTTTGCGCTAACAACTGTAGATTATGGAAGTCCTCACTACTGTGTATAGTGATCCTTATTTTCACTTTGTTATGTAGCTGCGCTTTTATGAAGCACTTTGCTGTGGTGTCGCTGACGAGACTCGGAATGCAGACATCTATAGTCCGACTCGCATGAAGTATTATGTAGTAGATGCACAAAAGATTATCCAAACCTATTTGCTTCATAGAGACCTCGTCTTCAGCTCCGTAGAACAAAATTTCGTTAATAGTTGCGTCAGATTGTCTTTTGCTACTTTTAAAAATGTTGAATTCTAACATCTTATAAGCTAAATCGATTATAAATGATCCACTTGAATACAAAATCGCTTTCCAATTTCTAATTTGGTTATTCATTACATAAACTTCTATTTATGAATTTGGATTGCAGGATAATATGTATTAAACTTCTAAGATGTGTTGATTATATTCACAACTGCAATGATATTAGAATCAAATATTCAATTACCCTCATTCTATAAACAAAGTAATATAAACTTTATTTAAATAGAGACGGTACCTACCAAAGAGAATTGAGTGGTTCATTGACAGAACAGTTGACTGCTGCTTTTGACATTTTCTTTTTATAATATTTTAATTAATGTTTTTTAAGAGAAGCATATAATCAAAAGGATATTGTAGCCACTATCACATAATTATTAGTGTACATTCCTCACTTTCCCATGCTGATATGAATGGAATGATGTCTAATTTGAGGGTTCGAAAGTCAACGGCAGGGGATGGCGGGGGCCGGGGTCGCACCTCAGCCCCTACTGTATCGGGCGTCACCATCTCGAATCCACCTCGTCCCAGAGAACAGAGTCGGCGGAGTAGAAGCAAAAATAATATACCAAAGAGCGTGCGTTATGATTTGGAGAATGCATTAGTTGGCGTAAGTAAGCTCCCTCTAATATTGTTAGAGCAAACTGTACTAACAATATTAAGTAGTGAAATATTTTATTGTTTCGTTCACCTTCGGTATAACAAACGGCTTTAATACCCCTACTATTGAGTTTATGCTAACGGATCGTGTAATAACAGTTGCTTGCATTGTTCACTACGCAAGTGTCCATTTATGTACCTATTGACGCAGTCTCAATATTCTGCCATTATGCAGCAACACAAATATTGTCTTTCAACGACGACACTCGCTTTGCTGCTTGAGATTAAAATAGACATTAGTTTTCAAAGCAGGCTTAGCACGATGTGCTAATCTTGACATATAAGTGTGAGTGTGCAAAACTACAAGGACCACTATAATATATAGAAATAGCCGCGTCTCCACCGCCCGCACGAGTTCGCGCGGCGGGCTCTCGATCAAATGTGCGGTCGATGTGGACGTGCCTCGGGGTTGTTCGGGCGCACGTTGCGTTGTCTCTGCTGTGCGTGGCTCGACCGACCTCACATTTGACTCGCTAGGCTGCCACGCGAGCCCGTGCGGCCGTTGGAGATGCGGCTATTGACGATTCAGTATTGAAATCTACGTCATACTCCACACCGATCTGTCAAGACTACAAATGGTGTTAGGTCTGAAGGTAATAGTGGTAATTGTACACAGCTTTGCGACGTATGGTTCGAGGAGATAAAGCCCCATCTGGTCCGCAATAATATAAAACTTCACGTGCACGAGAGCGGCGCCGGTGCTGCCAGCGGCGACCACGAGGCTGGCGACGCGGGCTGCTCACACCTCCACCCAGGTGCTGCTTCCGATGTACGAGCCTTCATACAGCTCCGACATCTGTTTGCTTTTCAATACCGTAAATTGGAGCTAAATCACGTAGAACCGAGAAGTATTTTTTATCATTTTCAGTTGTTATGCATGCTTTGAAGGATGGCCCTCTCATAGTCGTTTCGTGTGATATTACACTCCAAACCAAATAAGCTTGAACGCGATTACAACTTTATTATGCAGTCATAAAACACCCTCGCTGTATATTTGACCGTTAACGCGGCAGAAAAAAAGGTTGGTAATAAGTAGGTACAAAGTTCTTTTTGCTGACGCGCCTAGTTGACAATGTATGCGTTATGTAGTTATTGAGCCGCAAACGAACTTGTAATCGCTTCCAAGGTTAGTTGGGATGGAGTACGGGTTAGGTCATAATCCACCACGCCGGCCCGGTTTGGGTTGGTGGATCAGTCACACCGTTCGAAAAACTGGGACACGCCTGAGTTTTCTTATGAATGTTTAATCTTTTCATTAATAATACCCTCCGGGCCGGGAGATATTATAGTGCAAGTGCTTGCGTAGACAAAAGAGCACGCTCTCTTCCTTTACCTCTCCGAACCCGATGGGACAGAAGACCGACACGGCCGGAGAGAGGTCAGGCGCAGGACCGACTTTTTTCATGCCCATCCGACGATTGGATCATGTTTCTTTATAGACAATCAGGTGATGAATATTACAGACAGTCAAGTAAAACTAGGCTACCGACTTACCGGGCTCAAACGACATAATAACCAATTTCTTAGTTGACGAGTGGCAGTGCCGTGAAACTGTCGATAGGCAAGCGTATCCCTATGTCCTACTTAAGTTGTTTAAAGAGTATTAATTTAGGACTTTACCCTACCCGTGGGGCGTCCGGGTAAGAATAGCACCCTCCCGTCTCCCGTTGGGTAATTGTAAGAGGCGACTAAGGGAAAATAAGAAGACAGGCAACAACCTACCACCTATACCTATTGCGATCCCCAAGATGTTTGCCTGTCTTAGCTTGGGGTTATGGCAACTCCTCCTTAATAAGGGGGAGGCCTTTAAGGCGGGAGCAGTGGTCGTCTTTTAGCAGCTGATGATGATGAATTACTTTAAATGGCCGTGCGAAGCCGAGGTGACCTAGTTAGTAGCTAATAAAATTCGCCAGGCAATATTGTAATTTGAGGTTAGGTGTTCCCATTGGTACTATACAGAATCCTCGGCGTCGGAATGTGACTTATGCCGACTACTGTTCAACGCAGCGAACAGCATCGAGAGTGCTGTCTCACAAGCATCGAACGCCTTCCTGCTGCCGCCTGCTCTCTCGCCAATCGATGGAAACCCAGGTTTTTTTATTATTTTGAAGGTGTATACCCACCAGTACCCGCTTCGGAACAGATTCTTCAGTACCCGAATACATTACCACACACAGTTATATCATCATATTCGCGTCTGTTGTACCTAATAGAGATCCAGCTAGCCTTGTGAGATATCTCTCTAGTCTCTATCCGTCTTGTTACGTAAAACAGTTTAAGCACTGTGTCGAAACTAGATTTAGACTCGGGTTTGAGGAACGATTTAATATATTCACACAACTGCGATCGAATAAAAAAGGAGGAGGGATTATTATTTATATCAAAAGCTATTTAAAGTTTACACCTTTACACCATAAAAGTTACACATTCGAAAGTCTATTAGGCATTTTAAAAATAGGAAATGATCAAAATATAGTTATATGTGCTATTTATAGGCCACCATCAACCAATAAAACTTTGTTTGTTCAGGAACTACGTAAGTGCATTTCTGATATTGAACCAACACATAACTTGCTTCTTGTAGGCGACGTTAACATAGATCTTAAAACTATATCATCATACAAAGACTCTTATGTGGAAACACTGAGTGAGTATGGCCTAATATGTGGTATCACAGATTACACTAGAATCGAAAAAAAACTTAATATTGTAACAAAGACATGCATCGATCATATTTTTGCCCGCTTCCCTACATTAGATCTGTACTCGGCAGCGATCGATCTGGTACTGGCCGACCATCGAGCTATTATGTTTACATGCATAACCGAAGACGTATCCAACCTTATACAGGCGGAGTCAAAACAAATAATTAATTACAATATTTTTTACGATGAATTAAACAAAGTTAAATGGAATTTAACTAATACCATGAATAATCCTAATCAGATTTACAAATATATTTTTAATTCATTTAATGACGCTCTTAGAGTTGCAAGTGCAAACCGTACATTACATAAACAAAGAAAACCCTTTCGAGTACCTTGGTTAGATGGTAATATTACCCGATTGTGTGACAAACGAGACCAACTTTTTAGTCTCTGGAGAAAAAGTTCGAATGACCCTCAATTACGACTCGAATATAACAAAACTCGTAACAAATTAAACAAAATTTTAGAACATCGTAGAAATTCATATTACTCAAACCTTATTGAAAGTAACTTTAACAACACTAAAAAGTTGTGGGGTATCTTAAATCAAATGTTAGGTCGTACTACAGCATCAATTGATCGAGCAATAATGAAAGCCTTTGATTTACAAAAGTCAACAGCTAAGAATACTGCTGATAACTTTGCAACTGTGTTCGATAATTCGGTTAAAAATATAATTCCGGCTTGTAATATTAAATTGCTCAATTCAAATTCAAAATCTAATCCAATACAGTCTAGCATATTTTTTAAGAAAGCAACAAGTGATAACATATACAAAATTATAAATAATCTTAACTCTAATAAGGCTCCTGGACCTGATCACATAAAGATATCTGACATTAAATTAGTCGGTAAAGATATTGCGGTAGCACTTGCAAACCTTATTAATAGCAGTATTAAACAAGGTTTGTATCCCAATGAGTTAAAAACGGGGTGTATTCGTCCCGTGTTTAAAAAGGGTAAACGTGATGATTATTCTAATTATCGTCCCATTACACTCCTTTCATCCATAGACAAGATAGTGGAGAAGTATATTTGTGAGCAAATCCACAACTTTTATGAGAACAATAATGTGATTTACCACAACCAATTTGGTTTTCAAAAAGGGAAGGGCACCTCAGATCTTCTTTCTAAGTTCACAGATCAAGTTAATGAATTTCTAAATGAAAAATACAATGTGCTAGTTCTCTTCATCGACTTTTCCCGTGCTTTTGATACCCTTGATCATGGTAAACTTATTAATAGCCTCGACGATAGCGGCATACGTGGACCACTCTTGAATTGGTGTAAGAATTATCTTCTGAATCGTAAGTCTAGCGTAAAAATACAAAATGCTCACAGTCGTACCATAACAGTCAGCCAGGGAACGGCACAGGGTTCTGTGTTGGGACCGTTACACTTTTTGTCGTATGTAAACAGTATGAGTAACTATATCAATCATTGTACCTGTTATCAATTCGCAGACGATACTTGCTTAGTTATTGGAAAAAAGAATTTGCAAGAAGCATGTGCATTATTACAGTCTGATTTTAATAATCTAATTAAGTGGTGTCATGATTCTGGCTTAGCTTTAAACTCAAACAAAACAAAATTATTGCACATTAAGTCACCCTATTTAAAACAGTCTAATATGACTAATATAACTGCTCATGACCACAACTGTCTTCATACGTCCTCTACCAGAGTTTGTAACTGCCCCACCATTGAACTTGTAGATTCCTATAGATACCTTGGCGTTATTATTGATAGCAAATTTAATTGGGCCAGTCATATCGAGGGTGTGTGTAATAAATTAAGGCAGTTCTTGGCTAATATTGTAATTTTGAAAGATCTTATTCCTTTTAAAGTTAAATTAATGTTGTTCAATTCTTTAGCCGAGTCATATGTTCAATACGGTATCAGTAGCTACGGTCGCACATACAATACATATTTAGATAGCATATATAAACTTCAATTAAGAATATTAAAAAAAATTGTCTCAAATAGAGTTAAATTGCAATTTCAGGATAACGAAATAGGGCTCTTTAAACATTGCAAAATTCTGCCAGTTCATAGTCAATTTAAATATAATCTGCTCAAGGAAAACTTTTTTAACTTACATTACCAAAAAAAAATAGAACATCCTATATTTACGAGAGCCGTGGCTCGTGAATGTTTGCGTACAACGCCAGCAAACAACACCTACGGCGAGCGAACTACGCGGTACCTTGTACCTCGTTTTTTAAATAAGCTACCCTCTTCTATAAAATACAATATTACGCATAACAATATTAAAGCAAAATTGAAATCTTATTTTCTTGATCAATAGATACCGCACATATGCTCTTACGTAGTTCCGTTGCTTGTGATCTTTCTTTTGTTATTTTTTACTTAACACTTGCAATATTATTATATAGATTTTATTATAATTTAAGTACTTAATTATATTCATATTTAATGACGTATTAACGTGCACTACTAAGCTTGGTGTAGATTTTTTCTTGGCATAACTGACAAACCTCAGTGGTTTAATTTAGTGCCAATTATGTTTTACCTATGGAAACTGTTTTTTGTATTTTGATAAATAAATTAAAAAAAAAAAAAAAAAATCCTGAGTCTAAATCCTAGGTTCGTTGTATTTTTCGTAATAAGACGGTATCAGACCAGCAATGACATGAGTAAAAACATTTTGCACTTGTAAACCTTAATCGGACTAAATCAATTTGTCTTGAGTTAATACTCAAGACAAATTGATTTAGTCCGCACTCTGAAGCCTCATTTTGATTGTTCAGTTTCTGTTACTACTCATAGTTACCAGCCAGCTTAGTGCAATGGATACCATAATATTGTACGTTACGTAAATGATCCTACACGTACGTAACATAGTTTAATCGTCCATAGAGGTGTCCATTATATCCATGGGCGTACGCAGGGGGGGGGGCATGGGGGGGCCGTCGCCCCCCCTGGACTTGGCCTTCATCGACTAAGCTGACATGATTTTGTTTAATTATACATATGTTTGTTAGAAATTAAGTAAATTAGTTTTTAATTACAAATCATCATGTTTGTGAATTAGAAATTAAAAATTCCGCCTGGTCTTGGTCCGTGTAAGCCATGTTTGTGAGGACTATGGACGATTTTTAACGGATGTTATCTTAAACCTTAAATTTGCAGAGGTTTCACTAAATTACTTTTTAATGCTTTTTGCTTTATAAGGAACTGAAACAAAAGGAATTTGTTCTCAATTCGGATGTAGTTTTTTTAGTTTTATTAGGTACTTCAGAACCAGAACTGAGTTATTTAACTTAACCGATTTGAAAAATTCTTGTTTTATTTGAAAGTAGATACTTCTGGATCCATGAATCCATGAGGTTGCGGGAACACCTCTAATATTAAAGGTATACAGGGTGTCCCAGAAATGGGGTATCAAGGCGGTAATGACGCAATGTCAACAGATTCAGCTCAATTTTTTTTCAAAATATCGTTATTAATCCGAAAATTAATGAATTTCTTATTAAACAGGGCAGGCACGCAATCAATAAAAAACAGTGGCTCCATGGGAGTAGGCACGATGACCCAGGGTTACTTAGAAACAGATAAGTACACACATCAAAAGTGTCTAGGGATCAACATATATTTTTGCAATAACTTTTCTCCTGATTGATATTAATTAAAATTTTCTTTAAGGATTCATCAAATAAAGTGTTTTCGTTTGTCACAGTAACGATAAACCAAGTCACCTTTGCATTAATAAAGAAATTTGCCATTTTCCTAATAAAGGGATTTTTGACATTTGAACCACTAACACAAAAGTTCGAAAAAAAGACTGAAATAACAGTTTTCTTTAAAATTTTATTGGGTAACTTAAACAATTAATAATCCGTGTTTCTACCGCGAACACTAACAACACAAGAACATCGGTTTGGCATACTCAAAATGAGTTCATCCAAATCACGCTGTGGAATGGCCGCCCATGTTCGTTGCAACAACAAAAAAAGGTCTTCTTGCGACTGGATACCCTCCATATTCGGCAGAGCTCTTCTCTGTAGCATATCCCATGCATGCTCAATCGGGTTCAAGTCTGGCGACTGAGCAGGCCAGGGCAGGACATTGATGTTAGCTGCGGCGAGAGTCTGTCTTACAACTCTTGCGGTGTGCGGTCGTGCATTATCATGCATTAACTGAAATAAGGGACCGATTTGCACTTGTAGAGGAACGATGACGTCTGATACAATCGTCTCAGCATAAATTTGAGCGTTGAGGTTGCCTCTGATCCAAATCAACTCAGTTCTTCCGCCGATCCAAATACCCGCCCATACCATGATGGTTCCACCACTATAAGGATGGACTTCCTGGCAGGATTTTAATCGCTGTTGGCGTCCAGGGGTTCTCCAGTGTCGTATACGTCTTGTATCCGGTCTCATACCAAAACGAGACTCATCAGAAAAGCACACGAAACGCCATTGTTCTTCTGCCCAATTTCTGTGTTCAAGAGCCCATTGATATCGAATCCTACGATTGTGCATTGCTATAGGTGGTACCCGTAGCGGTCTTCGGGAATGAAGGTTCACTTCATGCAAGCGGTTTCTGACTGTTTGGTCGCTAATTAAGTTCCCTGAAGAGTGATGAAGCCTCACGGCTAACATCATGGCAGTTATTGTTGGAGCTCTTCGAGTTAAGATTTGAATATATCGGTCTTGTCTCCGTGTGGTGCAGCGATACCGTCCTCCATGGCGCTCAGCCACGGTACCAGTGCTTCGGTAACGTGTCCAAAGTCGACTGATAACACTCTGACTTGTATTCAGAGCTAAAGCCACAGTACGTTGCCGGGAACCAGCTTCTATCATTCCCACGGCTCTGAGCATTTCTTCCCTGCTTAAATGACGTCGCCGCTCCATAATAACGTTGGTTTTAATCAGTAGTAGGGAAACAGTAGCACTAATAATGTCTTCAATGCGTTGTATGTTTTTATAGGGAAAATATTGACAGCTGATTTTCATCTTTTACTCGAATTTGATTCACAGTTCCTGATTCAAATTATGAAATGCACCAAAAAGGATCCATATAAATTTATAAAATCATAAATTTATTACAAAGCCACATCTCAATCTCAAGAAATCCGCTTAAAAATGCTTGATCCCTAGACACTTTTGATGTGTGTATAAGACGATATAAATATTTTTTAATGTTATTAAAAATATCAATTTTTGCCGTATTGCTATATTTTTCCGAGTCTTTACTATCAATACTTTTTGGCTTGATATCCACTTTCTGAGACACCCAGCGTATTTATTGATTTTGGTATTATCAACAACATACACTGAAAAAGGGTCGGTTAGAAAATCTTCCATATCTTCAAAAGTACTGGACCTAGCTTTATAAAATAAAGACTAAAAAAATATTTTAATGTGCTTAAATGAAAAAAAAATCAAGCTTTTTATTTTTAATAAATGTAAAATAAATAAAAATGCGTACTTTTTTCAGTATTTTCGTAAATGTAGATTGGTTACAGATGTGCTGTTTACACGCATTTTAGTACTTTTGTTGCCTCCGCAAGCTCGCAATACTGCTGTTATGCGATTGGTATACTTTCTACTAGATTTTTATGGCGATGTTGCGGAATATATGCCATTCCTCTATTTGAGCTTCTTTCACTTCACGTAGCGTGATTGGAGGCGGATTCCACAGACGTGCACGTCGTCCCAGTTCGACCCATGCATGCTCAATGGAGTTTAAGTCGGGGCTGCGTGCTGGCCACTCCATATGTGTGACTTCTTGAAAATAAGCAAACACTATCTGAGCTGTATGCGGGCGGGCATTATCTTGCATAAAAACGGCATTCTCACCCATGTCCACTGAAAATGGACCAACGTCATTCAGAACCCCAGTGACATATCATTCTGCAGTTAAAGTTCGGTTTTCTATCACCACTAGCTCAGTGCAGCTTTCGTGAGAAATCCCAGCCCACACGTAAACAGAGCCTCCGCCGTCTAGTACTTTTTCTTCTATACAGGCTTGGATATAGCGCTTTCCCGGTCTTCTGCACACTCTTTCTATTCCGTCGTGCTTGTATAAACAAAATCTAGACTCCTCTGAAAACAAATCTTGAGAGAGTCCAATTCTCGTGTTCTCTATCGTAACTGAACCTTGAGTTTCTGTGGTCTTTCTAGTTTTGGGCCATTTGCAGGTATTAATGGCTTTAAATTTGCTTCAGCCAAATGCCGCCTTACTGTATCCGTACTCAGATTGTTTCCTCCAGTACGTAAATGCTAAATGATGATTCTTTACTTCAACAGCCGTAAGAAAGAGATTTCTCAAAATCGTTGACACCATATAACGATCCTCCCGCGCTGGCGTGCACCATGTTCGGCCTGTTTCTTGTCTTCATAGATAGGATCCGGTTTCATAGAAACGCTGGAGTACTCGCTGAACTGTAGATAGAGTCACACTAACAGTTGTCGCTGTTTTTCGCTGACTGTGCCCTTTTTCATGCATTGTCAGGATCCTAGTACATTCTTTAGGAGTTAACGACATGATGACTTCAGAATAATAAAATTTATAAGGTAGAGACATCATATTCATAACTTTTTTATAGAAAAGCTAAAAGAAACGCAATACAATGATTTGAATTTAATGGAACAAAATTCAAAAATTACCATTATTTTACATTTTCAGATTTTTTTATACAATGATCAAAAATAAATAAAAAAGGTTCTTATATTATTTTATGTACCATTAAATGTTCTTTAATTTAGTCTTTATTTCATAAAGCTAGGTCTAGTACTTTTGAAGATATGGATGATTTTCTAACCGACCCTTTTTCTTTGCGGTTCAGTGTATTAAGCATTTGCGGCAAAATCCTTTTAATTATTTTTTAATTAACCGACACAAAGCTCTGGGGCCAGAATAGGCTGACTAGCAACTGTCAAAATTGTCCCATGAGAATTGTGTATTTTCTAGCATGATCCTATCCAAAACGAAAAAAATGGGTTTAGTGATCGTTAAAATTACCTAATTACCTACCCATTGTAAAAAAAAAACACGTGGGAAAGAGATATTTTACGGCGGTAAGAAGTAGCCTATGTTGATCCTAAGGTCACAATCTAGAAAAGGTATAACTTTCAAGTCTTTAGCATTTGTACTTTTTGAGTTTGAAAGGGACAACTAGACAAAAATTGTTTAAATTTAGGTTTAGGTATCTTACCTAAACCTAATAAAAAACCTAAAGATAAAGGAAACACGCGAAAAACAATATATACTTACCTAAAACTTTTAAAATCATAATCAGATACTTTCTGCCGCAACTACATTTAGACACTCGGAGCCAAATAATACTTAACACGCTGATTTTGATCAGATATATCAATAATCTCGTAATTAATAATCAAATATAATCGTGACCGGGACGCTCTGAGACTCGAAAAAATAGATTACAAAAAATAGACTTAATTTGAATTAAAGTTAATGGACGTTTGTGAGTGTGGCAGTTTAATTGTATAGATTAGTGCTTTGATGGATTTGACCACCAGCAAGAAATTCTTACTGTGCCCCCCCCCCTAGACCAAAAGCTGCGTACGCCCATGATTATATCCTTATTAATTTATCAGTATATTTATAATTATGGTGGATGAATGAAGTAAAATCAAATTATCCAGATATCTGCCAAGCAGTTCCATTCAAATCCAGTCAATACTTACACCATCATAAGTTATCCGTCCGATATATATAACAGTGACTGTTACAAAACTGACAGCATGTTGTCTAATGGACGGACACCTAACTGGTCAGTTACTCAAAAGATTAACCATTTTCCAGAGTCGTCGTTATAACTTTGAAAAACAATTACCCAAACGTCCAAGCATTTACAGAAGAAAACAGACATCTAAAACTCAATCAGCGCAACTACGGCGAAAAGCCTCCCGTCTCCAAACTGACAGTGGACAATTGCCGTCCTCCCATCTTCAGAATAACAGTGGACGATCACCGAAACCAGATCTTTGTAACGCCGCCAGGAGCAATCCCTATCAGAAACCATGCCTTCCAGTGCTTTGCGACGACTGCTGCGTATGAACTATTTTTATTATATTTATTTGCGCTATCTATTTCAAATCCATTGTGGTATAAAGTACTAGGTACGTACATCAAACAAGCTTTGTAGTCCCGGCGTACAAACTCGTTAACCTCTGTGATGACATTTGACAACTTGCCTTGGAAAACATGGTTCGAACCCCGGCTCGGACCACTGACTTACCATGTGCGAATCGTCTTTGTGCGATTGCTTTCGTTGAAGGAAAACATCGTGAGAAAACCTGCAGGTCTTATTAAGTCTAACTTTCAAATGACGTGTGAAGTTTGCCAACCCGTACTTGACCAGCGTGGTGGACAATAGCCTAATCCCCTCCATCTTGAGGGGAGGCCCGTGCCCGTGGAACAAAATTAAGGGCTGTTAAAAATTGGAATTTAGCTATTTGTATTGTGTGCTTTATTAAAAATTGGAATTTAGCTAAAAATTGGAATTTAGCTATTTGTATTGTGTGCTTTATTATACGATGTAAATACGTACGAATATTATTTTAAGCATTAACCATATTTTTCCGAATCTAGCTGCAGTTCAACATGTCACGCCTAAATATAGAGTCCAAGACAACCCAAACTGACTTGCGGCTTACACACAATTTTACAAGCGTGGGCTGTCAAACGGAACCATCAGGTCGACGAGGTCCCAAAAAGAAAACTTTAAAAATAAAGCCTCAGAGACCGACATCTCCCCAACAACTGAAGTGTTCTATTAAAAAAGGAGAGGAGTTCCATGAGTGTGCTGCTAAGGCCAGATTATGTAGTCGTAATCGCACGTATACAGACTTGAATTCACATGGATTTCTGATTCCATCATTTTTTGAATCATCGAACCTAGATTTGACTCGAAACCCAATTAGACTTGAACCAGTGAAAATAACAAAACGAAGGTGCGCACAAATACTACTAAAAGATATTACGCCTACAGATGGGAATAAATGTAATCGAACTCCTGCCACTACTACATTATTTCCCTCGAGACAACTTGTAGTTGACACAGAGCCTACATTATTTCAGGATGTAAGTCGTTTACAATACCTGAAGTGGTTGTAAGTCAGCTTCCCATCCTTGATCGAACATTGTGTGTGTGACATATATGTATGTCTGTTGGTCTTGTGTATAAGTGATAATTAATAGACTCTGCTTAGTTTGGGATCCAAACACATTATTAAGTGAGAATTTTGTTGATCCGTAATAGGATCAGCAAAATTCATAACCCTAGTGCAAAATTAGTTCATATCGATTTTATTGTCTGACTATAGTGTTGATCCTATCAGCAATAGGTATTAGGGCTCCCGCACATAACTGCCAATTCGCATCGCATTTTCAATACATAAATTCATTTGTTTCTCGCAGATATTTGCGATGCGATGCGAATTCGCAGTTATGTGTGGGAGCCCTTAGTCAGTAAAAATAATATCGTTGGACAGTAGTCGGTACAATTATGCCACTACAGTAACAAGTTGATAATGTGTTTTTGTACATAAGTACCTACTTCGTTAGACTATATCCTCCTTGAACTTTGTGTAGGGTTATTTTGTTCATTATGTACAAGGAGTCAGTTACACAGATACACTGTTTGTAATGATTGTTGAATTTCATGAAAGAATGAACGAATTGAATGAAATCAGAACTCTTAATGTAGAGCTTTCTGCCATCATCCTTACCTTAGGTTTTCATGCGCATTTTTAAACACCTACTTACTACATATTAATTTGTATCGTACCAACTGATGCTTTATATTTTCAGGATTTAATTAATATAATTAGTAAAAATCACGAAAAGAGACTGCAAATGTTGTATAAAAGTCCAATCACGGGCGAGATTCCATCGATTATGAACTTACTACCCTCGCCCACTAGTCGCGGCAAGACTGTTACTGGCGATATCCACAAACCACCTTGGAAATAAATCACAACAGAAAATTGAAAGTAACCAAAATAAATTGAAATCAAGCTAGAATTTCGCTAGGAAGAAATCATACCACTCTCTACTTTGTTTATTTATGGTATTTATTATTTGTGGTATGTGTTAAGTTGTAGATTATCGTTTATAATAATATGGATTAAATAGTAAAAAGTGTGATATTATGTTGGTTTTTAGTCATCTTATTAATACCAAAACGCAGTAGGAAAATATGCTAAGTAACATACAGATTTTTAAATAATTATCAACTTTCACTTGGATCTTGGATTTACCATTATGCTATGTCAGCAGATACTTTTTTTTTCGAATAAGAGCCGATAATCGAACTGCTAGTCAGACTACTTAGAATAAACGGAATTATTAGGACTTCAACACCTAGAGGCGACCTTACATGTCAAATTTGTCGTTTCGTTCGAAAGTTTTGTACTTAGTCGGTTTTTATTTTATACATAGTTATATTAGTTTTAAATTTCGATGGGGTGTATTGGGGCGATAAAAGAAAAATAGTACGTCACACGACACTTCTGATTGGTATGTTTAATCATTAACTTACAATAGATCCTTACTTACGACTCTTTACAAAATTACAACAGACGTATAGACTACAAGGCAGTTACAGGGTGTTTTTCACACAAATAAAATAATTTACAAAAAACAGTCGTACATGTACATCACGCTCTTTACATAACTAAATAAATAACTCACACAGTCACCGGGCTTCGATCGCGACCGCGACAGCGACGCATTCGCCGCCCGACCGGGGTCGAAGCACGCACGCTCTTTGGATCCGAGAAAAGTTTGAACGTCCTTACGTCACATTCGCACCGCTCGTATTCGCTAGTTTGTATGTTTCACGTAATCTGTCTCGAAGTAGGCGGCAGAGCCGTGCGCGCCCTTCCTGTCGAGCGCGCGCACGCGCACAAACAGGAACGCCGCGACCAGGGACGCCACTACGAGTACTAGCAACAACATCACAAGCCCCGCCACAAACGACGGCACCGACATGCAGATGGTCTCCGGGTCGCTCGCCGGAGACTGTATCACCACGGTTTCGTTGGCCGCGGCATTATTCAATGCGAAGTTGACGTCTCCTGGCGCCACTACCTGGATCGTGCGACTGGTGTTTACGTCAGTCATCTCCTGAGCGTCGCGTTTGTAAATGCGTGACGTTCCGGATGTTTCTCTTCGCCGTCTCACACCCACCAATCGCTCCGGTAAGTCCTCGACCGATCGAGGGCGACCGCCGAGAGTCGCGAGATTGACGTGGCCATCGTCTTTCCTCTTCACCGTATTGTATACTCCACGGCGACCTGGGGGCGGTGGAGGAGGTAGGTTTACTTCATCGTCGTCTCTCGGTGGAGCGGGTGATGAGGGACTAGGTGCGTTTGGTGTCGACGAAACTTGCGCCTGCGGTGGAGGTACAGCATCGTCGCGTTTTTCTGAGAAAGCTCCTACCGCGTCCGCAGGGTGTCGCGGATCCGGGAACGCAGGTGGTACTCCGTACTCCGCGTGAGGCGCAGGCGGTGGAGGGCCGTATTCACCATGAGGAGAGATTGGCACGCCGTATTCTCCCGCACCAATTGTATTGCCCCCTAATAACGGCACACCATAGTCACCACCGAGTCCGCACTTAGGTTCAGGGCAATTATATCTGCACACTTGAATTACACATTGGAAGTGAACGTTCATTGAGTCAGGGAATTTAAACGCTTGGAAGTAGGCAAACGATACGACAGAAGCTGAAGGTCCGAAATTCTTAATCTTCTGGAACTTGCTCATAATTTTTGGCCTCACTACACATCCGTATTGATCGACGAGTTGTATAGGCGCACGTTTCCCGTCATGTGCTACGCAATTTCTGACCAGCATATCGAATTTGTTTTCGTCATCTTTTATAGCGAGCACCATCGTCATTGTTTGACCAATTTTTACAATTCCAGATACTTCAGAAGCCCACGGTCCTTTTCCGACTTGAATTTGCATCCAGCACTGCAAATTGTCTCCGAGAAAGTTCGCCGTAACAGCGTGCAACATATCCACTTGGAACGGTCTAAATGTGACTGCTTTCTCGTAGAAATCGTACCATGTGCACCGTAGTTTTCTGGCCTGATCCCAAACTTCTTGAACGTAGGGATCGTACTGAACAATGATCGTGTTTTCAACGTAAGAACCGCTGGGAGTAGGGCTTCCATACGGTGCAACGTTATGATTGCCGGAACTCGACATACCGCAGCTGTTTAGGAAAATTTCGAAAGTAGCGCTCAAATGACCAGTACCCGGCTTAAGATGCATACAGTGAGAATCACTGTAGAAGCCTTTGGAGAATATCATGCCGTAAAATGGGCGGTCGAATTCTATATTCACCCGCATATGCGTTTTCTCACATTGAACTTGTAAGTGTTTTATTTTTGGGCTGTCAGGGGTTGCCAAAGGCCAGGCTTCGTCTGTATGTGAGGACTGCAAAGGTGCACCGTAGGCGCCACCACCGCCACCTGCTCGATGTTCTAACGGCAACGAGGCGGAGTCCACCGGAGGCTCGCATGTTGCTTCCTGGAAAGAGATTAGTACATATCAATTTATTGTAATCATATTATCACGAACGCGAATGGATGTATTTTCGAGCAATAAAATAGATTGCATATTTGGTATATTAACTTCAGATTGGTACATTCCTACGGTTCGTCTCACTCTACATATTTCGCGTTACGCGACGCGTGCGCGTGCGGCGATCGCCCTCGCTTCCATCCCGCGAGCGTTCTTTCCGACTTTCTACACTGACGGATAGCTGGCGCGAGCAATTATAATATTAATCAGCACAATCATACCGCCTAGATGAGTTACGCGAGCGCTTTCACGATACATTTCGCAGATTACCGCTTTTAAAATAAAATGGTCATAAAATATGATTTAATATATTTTCGCACACTATAGAAGTGTTCTGACTTTGGTTCTGTCTTCAAATGTTTTGTTGAATTTTCTATGTATAGCAATATACTAATACTAGTTATAGTATTGTAACACTCGTCACATGATGTATCTTCCTACAAAGAGACTCACCAACCTAGTATTTGCGGTGCGTTTCTCACTGACGTTAAACTTGATTGCACTGGACTGGGACATCATAAACTGATAAATATGGGAGTGAGAGTCACGCAACAGGTACGATATGTCGGGAGGATAGTGTACCTACTCGTATGTATGTAATAGCGAGTGCAGGTTGACTTCGCAGCGGCCGGTGCGTACCGCTCGCGTTTTCTAAACCGGTTAGAAATTACCCACTGATCGAGATTGTCAGTTGCGGAAGAAAACACATCCATATACAAGCGAAACTTAGACAAGCCGTGCTTTCTGTGGGACATGGGAATTAAAAAATATTTCCTTTCGTTTTTCTTTCACTTCGCTAAGCTTAGGCAACGGATATACGTATTTTAGGCACGGTCATGATGGCTCCTGTGCAAATTGATTATTGACCTTTTCTATGATCGTCAACATTAAATCTCAACATCTCAACCACCACCTTTTTGGCTGATTATAGTTTGAAACTGATTAACTGGGCAATAAAAGCAACTTTGTCTCGTTAGAAATACTGTTGTTAAATAAAATACACCGGTACTCGTAGATAGCGTATGTATCTAACAAACATTAGATGGTAGACAGCTTCTGCAACGACCGATCGTTCGGGTAGTTCAGTGCTCTACTAGAATTATTCTCTTTGTTTCGCAGATTCTTTTAATCTGCTTTTAAACGTTGGTGAAATCATCGGATATGGAAGCCATTAAGTATATAAATAACCAGTCAAGTGCGAGTCGAACGCGCGCACGGAGGGGTCCATATCTTCTTTGGACCTATTAATATTATTTTACTTTTCGTCTAACAGCTCAGATAGCAAAAAAACCAAACCGCAATAGTAAGTTTGTATGTCGAGGTTTGTTTAGGATTACTAAAAACTATACTACTTCTCATTTTATTTTTCCTTTAAAATATAAATAGATAGACATGTATTAACCATAATTATTTCTGATTTTTCCCTCCACAAACTTCGGAGATAACGGTAATATTTTTTTTGACATTTTTGACTATCTAACTAGGTGGCATAAACCAAAATAAAAATCTACGCAATGAAGCCCTTTCATATGATATCCCACTCGATATAGTAGTCTCACTTTACTTTAAAATCTTAAAGACCCACGACCTCCAATAAAAAAAAGTAAAATAATTTTGTCATTTGCGATGAGGTCGGGCAAGTAACATCTAAAACAGTGGTTCCCGAAATATATAGATGTGACAGACAGACAGACGAAGTCTTACCATAAGGGTTCCTTTTTACCTTTTAGTTATGGAACCCTAAAAAATACGTGACAGTACTTTAGTCATTTATGAGAAATTTATACAAACTACGGGCGTGCATACGTAAAAACTTAAGTCCGAAGTAGAGCATAATATAAACACTATAAAATAGGTAGATGTATGAACACAGGAGTGATGGTTGACCGGTAGCCAGCCTTCATACATTTATCTATACTTATAATAAAACTGTAACAGGTCCAATTCTGTACATTGAAGATATTTTGAAAATTATATTTGGAGGGCATTCTATAACCGATACTGAGGCCGAAAATGTAATTTATTTAATTTTTGTCTGTCTGTCTGTCTGTCTGTCTGTCTGTCTGTATCACGGCTGAGCATCACGCCTAAACTACTGAATGGATTCAAATGAAACTTGGCATGATTTGAGATCTTACTACGAGGTAGGACATAGGATACTTTTTATCCCGTAATCTAGGACGGTTCTTTTGGGAGAGGGGATTAAAGTCAAAATGGGTACTTGGTTATACGCTTGGTCAGATTGTATCAATTTTTCTTTATAATATAATAAATATTAGTAAGTAGTAAGGGAACACTCATAGAGAGTTGTTATCAAGGTTTTGTAATCGATCGGGTTAAGCAACGTTAGGTAAGGTCATTAAATAGATGGGTGACCGTTTAACGCCATTTGAACTAAACGGGTCCGTGCTTCGGAAAGCAAGTAAAAAGTGAGTCCCAGTTTTTAACCGACTATAAAAAATGAGGTTATGTATTCGATGCGAATGTCTGTTATTCAAAGTTTAGTTAGCGTGAAAATTGCGCAGGTGGAGCTGCGTGGGTCAGCTAGTTGTAAATAAAAACATTTTGGCTTTAAGGCCTTCTAAATGGTTAGAGCCCTTCTAAATGACGCGACAGGTGCCTGCAGCATGCGCCGGCGAGCACCGATGCGGTGTACGTGAAAGTTACGTTCACTGCTTAGAAGTACGCTACAATATTATTTTCGGTATTTTTTTTCTTAAACCTAAAGTATAATTATATAAATCCGTTTGTTTGATCAACGTCCATGATCTGATCAGTTTATAGATTGCTCTTTCCCGAGAGCCAGACAAGATACAATCGCTTCATAGCGATTCTATCGCTTCGTTCGCTAACTGTGTGAATTCACTATAATTTGTTCATTACATGATTTTTTTATGACATGTCATTCTCATATATTTTTATACCTTCTATTCACCTTGACGCTTGTAGAATGTTATATTGTCTAGAAGGCCTGACCGCGTCCATTTAAGAATCCGTGATTAATTTGATTTAATTGCAGTGTCCGTCTACTAACCTTTTTCTTGAAAACGCTGAGAGCCTTTCTTAGCAGGTGCCACCTTAGTATAATAACGTGTATGTACAACGCTGATGAAAGTTGTTTAAATGGGCAAGAAATGAGCCGAACCGGATTTTTTTTGTGCTCTGTTTGACTTTTTAAATCATAATAGGGTCGTCGAGTTTGTTTATATTTTTGTTTTTTTTTTATTTGCATAACTTAATTACAATTCGAGTAACGTATTCCTAAGACGTGTCTAGCCAAGTAAATTTTGTTTGTCAATTCAACAAATTTAAATAGTAGGCATAGAAGTAGTAAAATTATTTTCAAAATAATGTTAGGCTTCTGAACGCAACAAACTCGTATATAATATATTCAGTTTTTCTTAACAAGATCAAAATCATAGCAACAAATGTATAAACACAGAAGTGATGGCGGATTGTGTTTAATATGACAGAATCAACCCTATTACCAATCGCCTTTTGCAGGTCAGCCACCCTCTGTGTTCTTACATTTGTTGCTATAGGTCTACCAGAATCTCATGGCATAAAAAAATGTGATTTTAATATGGCAATGTGAATTGTCACCTGTCAAATCAAAGTACGTGATTTGTCAACCGCTGCTAACATTTTGCGATATCTTCAAGACAATTAGTTTCTTTTTGTGAAAATGTCGAAAAAGACACTTCGATCTCAAGCGAGAAATATTGTTTTCAATGTGTATCGTAAAATAAGGGAAGAAGAAGGCGTAAATCAAACTCAAACGTTGATTTTAAAGCGCGTCGCAGACTTGACCGGTAAGTTGGGCTGAGTTGTTAAGATACTTTTGGTTTATTTTATATTTTTCTTACATAATTGTAGCTTCTTTATAGGGGTTTCCAGTACTACTATACGGCGAATCGTAAGTGAGGGCACATCAAATGATGGTGTATTTTCCACGCCTGGTAAGAAGAGGAGAGGGGGGAAGAAGAAAATCAACAAGGAAATTCCAACAGTAATTAAACTGTTACAAATTCTTCGACAAGATATTGATTTCAACGGAGGGAGAGAATCTTTGAGGTAAGAAAAATATTAAGTAATAACCCCTCTAACTGTCACTCGATGATGATGATGATGATGAATGACTAAGCTACCTTTTGAGTAATATGATATATTTTACTATTTTTTTACAGACTTATCCTTAAGGAGATCGGTTTTGAATATGTTAAATGCCAATCAAAAAGGACCATTTTGATGGAGATAGATGACATAAAACTACAAAGATTCAAGTTTTTGAAGCGTATAAAGGAAAACCGCGAAGCTGAAGAGCATAATAAATTGGATGTGATTTATTTAGACAAGACTTACATTCACGGTTCATGTTCTGTGAACAAGTGCTGGCAAAGCAAATATATTGCAGGTCCATCTAAAAGTATTTCACTTGAAGCGAGGTGGATCATTGTTAACGCTGGTGGAGAAAATGGCTTTGTACCAAATTGTTCTCTGGTGTACAGGTCAAAAAGTGTATCTGCTGACTATCACCACGATATGAATAAGGAGAATTTTACAAAATGGGTGACAGAGAAGCTAATTCCAAATCTGACAAGGCCTTCACTAATTATTATGGATAATGCTAGTTATCATTCCGTAAGGATGAACAAACCGCCCACACAAGGTAATCGTATCCCTGATATAAAAGAATGGCTTCGTGCAAACGATGTACATTATGATGATCTTTGGCGTAAATGTCAACTTCTTGAAGAAAACATGTCTGCGCCCAGGTATGAGATAGATGAAGTATTAAAATCGCACGGTCACGAAGTTTTAAGACTCCCACCTTATCATTGCACTTTGAATCCTATAGAAATGATTTGGGGTATGATGAAGCAAAAAGTTGCTGATAAAAATGTAAATAGGCCTGCAAGTGACATTAAATTATTAACAGAAGAAGCTTTCTCACAAATTGGTGCAGAGGAATGGCGAAAATGTTATGAACATGTAAAGAAAGTTGAAAATGATTTTATCAAGCAAGATAGAATAATTGAAATGCTGGAAGAGCGTTTTATAGTAAATACCTCTTTATCTTCATCATCTGATGAAGAACAAGAAATGCAAGTGGAGTTCTTGGAATCGTTTTCTAGTTCTGAATGAAGTGTGAAGTTATTCTTATGATTTAAATGATATATAATAAATTAGCACATAAAGTAATATAAAATTAATTTATTTTTCCTATGTTAAGAACCCGATGTATAACAACAGTTTTCAAGACATACCTAATATACTTCATGTTCATTAATACTAAAGAGAAATAATAATCAAACAGTATCAAGAGCGTTTAATCCAATTTCCCTAGTATTGCACACAACAAATTCTTATTTCCCCATTTGCCATGAGATTCTGGTAGACCTATACGATTTCGATCTTGTAAAGAAAACTTACTAAAACGATATTTACATGGTGGTAGCTTGTGCAAGGGACTGTCCAGGTGGTACCACCGCAGTCAGTCAGTCACCGCATCAGATATTCAGCCGCCAAGCATCAATATGCAAACATTGCTGTGTGGGGTGGCGTGAAGGGACACAAGAAACTTAATAACTAATGTCTCACGTGACGAGCGGTAGTAGAGTGCTACTATTTATAGCCAGGCGTAACGCTTACCATCAGACGAACCTCTTACTTGTTTCGTCACTAGCTTAAATAAAAATATATGTAATTGACTACATTTCAGTTTCTTGTATAATTGAACTTATTGCACCCCAGTTAGTATTAGTGTTCAATAGTAGTGTCACAAGTGGTGTGTTTCCTGACCTCATGAAACAGAGCAAAGTAATACCTTTGTTCAAGTCTGGTAGTTCCACTGAGCCTACAAATTTCAGGCCAATATCAGTGTTACTGACTTTGAGTAAAATTTTTGAAAGTTTTTAAAAAAATCAAATGTTAGAACATTTTAATAAAAACCATTTGTTTCACAATAAACAATTCGGTTTTACAAAAAATCGCTCTACAACAGATGCGGGAGTCAAGTTGTTGAAAAATATTTATGAAGCCTGGGAGGAATCATACAATGCCCTTCGTGTACTCTGTGATTTATCTAAGGCCTTTGATTGCGTACAATATGATACGCTAGCCAGGAAACTACACCACTATGGTATAAGGAATAGAGCTCTCAACCTTCTGACTTCATATCTGAGTAACAGAATTCAGAAGGTTGATATCAATGGAAAAAGATCTGCTGAATCTGAGGTCACTTTAGGTGTTCCACATGGTTCAATACTAGGCCCTTTCCTATTTATTATTAATATATATTAATGACTTACCCTACTTTGTAGGGGACAATCATAACATTGTATTGTTCGCAGATTATACATCTTTGTTGTTTAAAACTAAACGTAAATTACAGGACTATGACCATGTGAACAATGCGCTTTCTAGGGTGGTCTATTGGTTCGACGTTAATAATTTAAAACTTATGAAACTAAAACAAATGTATTAAGTTTACCACACCTAATGCTAGACAGGTGATAACCAATATTGAAATTAATGGAGTGGTATTGGACCCAGTGAACTCTACGACATTCTTGGGCATTACTATAGACGCAAAGTTACAATGGGGCCCACACATTGAGAAACTGTCGGGTAGGCTTAGTTCAGCGGCTTATGCAGTTAAGTTAGATTTTTCACCGATGTCGAAACCGCTAGAATTGTATATTTTAGTTATTTCCACAGTGTTATGTCTTATGGCATATTGCTGTGGGGATCTTCTGCAGACCTTAACACTATTTTTATTCTGCAGAAAAGGGCTGTGAGAGCTATTTACAATCTGGCTCCTACGGATTACTAAGACAAAAATTTAAAGAAATAAACATTCTAACGGTTATATCACATTACATTTATGAAAACTTGATTTATGTAAAAAAGAACATAAGTGCTTTTGCAAAGGTTAGTGATCGACATAATATAAATACTCGGAACAAACACAATCTTGCTGTACACTCCACGCGTCTCCACAGAATTAGCAATTCCTTTATGGGCCAAGGTATACGTTTTTATAATAAACTGCCCCAGGATATACGAGATCTACCAATAAACAAATTTAAAACTACCATTAAGAGCCATTTGTCTAAAAAAGGCTATTATAAAATCTCGGATTACCTGGAGGATAAAGCTGCGTGGGCTTGAACTGCTGTACTCTAACAAGCTTATAGTTTAAGATATATATATATTGTAATATTGGTTTTTTATTATATAATTGAAAAAAGACAAGCCCGCTGAGTTTCTTGCCGGATCTTCTCAGTGGAGGCCGCGTTACGATCCGGTGGTAGTTGTAAAAAATGACAATAAATGTAAGAGCCCCCGTGAGGCCTATGCATAATAAAGAATTTTGAGTTTGAGTTTATTTCTTGAAGTAGCTTCCTTCAATACCACTTTACTAAGTTGAAGGTACCTTGTGTAAAGGACCGTTCAAATAGATACCACCAGTGTCAGATAAAATACCTAAAAGGATGTTGATGAAGTTAAGAGTAAGTTTGAAAACTAGGCGACTCAAAGGTTTTATCACGTTTGTAATGCGACTACATTATGGATGAGTTTAAAAAAAAATCTTAATATACGCATAATAAAAGCCGCCTAATCATTAATAAAGAAAACTTACTCTAATTTAAAATTAAAATTTTATAACATTTAATGGCCAACAAAAACCTAAATTTGCAAGTTTTTTCAAGCTTTCTACTATTGAGCCAATAAATATATCCATTGATTTGAATGATTTTTGCATATCTATCACTCTGCCAGTGAAGATGGCTTACCCTTAGCATGTATTAATTAAAAAAGTAAGGCAAAATGTTAATTGTCAGCTTTGATCACGCTTCATCAGATAGTACACGCCACACTTCGGACACACTTCCCACGTACCGACCTACTACAAATTATAACAGAAACAATGTGGTACATAGAAAGACCTACCACATGAAACTCAAACGTTAAGGTACAGGTGCCATTTTATTAATATTATATTAGGTTTGTCCTGTTAGACAACGATTAACATTTTAGTTTTCGCGGAGGTTTGGGGTGTTGGTCAACCGTGGTAAATGCCTTTAAAACGTAAAAATAGCGCAGGCGGAGCTGCGTGGGTCAGCTAGTAAATAAATATAAAGGTTAATTTAAAAAATGTAAATGCAACCGCATTGAAATGCAATTATAGTAAAGAAGAAGTAAGCGTACGAACAGAACAAGATGCTAAGTAAATGATTACAAAATGAACGAAAATAATGAAATATTATTTAAATCTAATTAATTTAACTCTGGTGGTACCACGGAGTTGTCCGTAGCACCACCAGTAGTACCACCAGTGGTACCACGGACATTTTTTTCCACGGACAACAATTGTATAACGCGACTTTATTTTATTATATTAAAGACTAGCTGACCCACGCAGCTCCGCCTGCGCTATTTTTACGTTAACTAAACTTTTAATAACAGACATTCGCATCGAATACATAACCTCCTTTTTTATAGTCGGTTAAAAACTGGGACCCACTTTTTACTTGCTCTCCAAAGCACGGACCCGTTTAGTTCAAATGGCGTTAAACGGAAACCCATCTATTTAATGACCTTACCTAACGTTGCTTAACCCGATCGATTACAAAACCTTGATAACAACAACACTCTATGAGTGTTCTCTTACTAATATTTACTATATTATAAAGAAAAGTTGATAAAATCTGACCAAGCGTATAACCAAGTACCCATTTTGACTTTAATCCCCTCTCCCAAAAGAACCGTGCTAGATTACGGGATAAAAAGTATCCTATGTCCTACCTCGTAGTAAGATCTCAAATCATGCCGAGTTTCATTTGAATCCATTCAGTAGTTTCGGCGTGATGTTCAGCCGTGATACAGACAGACAGACAGACAGACAGACAGACAAAAATTAAAAAAATTACATTTTCGGCCTCAGTATCGGTTATAGAATACCCTCCAAATATAATTTTCAAAATATCTTCAATGTACAGAATTGGACCTGTTACAGTTTTATTATAAGTATAGATAAAAATATATTATAATCATGATTAGTCCACAGCTGGACAAAAGCCTCTTCCTTAGAAAGGTGGGGTTTCCGTAATCCCCTCGTTAAAAAGATATACTTACATATACAAATCTGGTATTTTTTTCGGTACAAAGTAACTTATTTTACCAAAACGAATATACACCACGCGGTTGATCTTTACCTACGAACTTGAAGGGCAACAAATCTTCGCGGCCACTTTCCCTTTATAATACACAGAGAAAGTATGTGTAAATACCTAGTAGACTCAATACTCTGTGCAGGAAATTAAAATGTACTTAAGAACGGTCTCACGGTAGCAGACATAAATCATATTTCAATAACGCTTTGGATGTCAGAAAGTGCCGTTATGTAAATTAATTGCAGATTACAAAATATAAATCGAAACAAAAAAGATATACTTACTTAATAACCTACCGAAGTATATTTTAATTATTTAATTTATATCACTTACTGCCGCGCAGCTCCGCCCATGTAATTTTCTAATTTTCTACGCAACTTCCTTAAGTATTTTTTCCCTAAGAACCTTCTGACAATAAAGAGAAATTGGTCCAGCCGTTCACGGGTGAAGCCGTGACCAAAGAAAATAGGGAAGTATTTTTATATCACTAATAATGCTTCGGTGACGTCACATGTTAATTATATGTACGTATATTGTATTTTTTTTATAAGCTATCCAACTGTGATGACCTCATTACACAATAAAGGGCGGATGCACATGCGGGAAGTGAAGTCAACGGACAAAGACGACTGCTGGCCAAGGGTGCCAAAAATGTGTAGCCATGCATACAAGTAGGCGCGAGGGGAACGTAGGGTAAACTAAATACTTAAAATAATATAATAATAATATTCTGGGACAATCCACACACGCGAATGAATGAATGTTTAGAGTGCTCGTACGGAAATTGTCTGTACATACAGTACGTAACACAACGAAATTCAAACCAGCTAATTGGTAGGTGGTATAATATAATGGTACACTTTTTATCACCATTCATGCTAACCCTCAGAGTAATTAGAATGGAGCTAGTATCGCGTCGATTCCCTGAACAAATTTTTCGTGGCACTTTTGCGGGGTGCGGGAGGCGAAGTAAACACATACAGATACATTTTCACGCATACCCACACTATAATAAACTCGCAACACATTCAAAAAGATACGCACACAAATAAAGAATGACCTGAACATATGAACAAAAATTTGGCAGAGGGGTTAGCGCTTCATGCTCTCTTCAGTGCTAACCACTTTATTTTTAATTTGAATTTGAATACAGGGTATTATAACTTGTAGTTTTTAATGACAATTGTTGAGATTTCTCTGTGGATATAATAGTATATTATGATACAAGTGAGCTAAGTTGCTCATTATACACGAGGCTGTGGGTTCCTAATTCAGCCGAGTGGGCGTAATTCAGCAGAGCTCACGAGTTTCATAAGACGTTTTTCAACACATTTGCGAGGGAAAAACAAAATAACTTGCCACACAGTGACAAATACGATAAAAACAAAATATGAAAATTATGTACGGGAAATTGGGCGCGCGTTTTTTTTTTTCACGCGCCCTGTTCAAGGTGGGTGAAAATACAGCCTACTTCAAAATTATAATTTTAAGTCATCATAAACAGACAAAAAACGTGCACTGGTGAACTAGGCCTCCCCCATAGAAGGGAGGGGTTGCCATAATCCCCACGCTTGGCGGCTTGGGGATCGCAGTATAGATGTAGGTAATCCAATAGAAAGACGCTGCTGCCCGTCTTCTTGTTTTCCCTTAGTCGCCTCTTACAGACACCCAAGAAGATGGGTGGGTGCTATTCTTACCCCGACACCCCACGGGAAATTTCATTCAAACTTTCCCTACAACAAAAGGTTGAATGAAATTTCTGACTTCCGTTCCGGAGTATAGGGCACTGTAGCTAGTTAGATTGCTGGGTTCAAGGGACTTAGTTGAGTGGTAATGCAGTGCAGATGTCTATAACCAAGCGAGTTGCTCAGATGAACCACTTACTTATCTTATCACTAAGTTCAATGAAAAACGGATCTATGCAGGTGCGGTCACAGCCAACGATTTTGGGGGGGTCATAGTTGACGGGCCTGTTGGTCTAGTGCCCTGGCCGCTAGCCAATAGATCATGGTTTTGATTCCCACCTTGCGACTGAGTGTTTCAAGTGCGTAACCTATTTTGGATAAAATTGTTTAGTCGTTTTAAAGCACGAATGTCAATTTGACGTGAATGAGTTTGAGATTTTGGGGGTCATGACCCCTACGACCTCCCCTCTCGGACTGCCACTGGATCTATGCGCGCGAACCTCCTGCTTAAATTAAAACTTGTCGAATATTCAATAACCACTATGTTTGCCTTTATTGAAACAAAAACATGCCGACTCTAGCATTTGCATAAAAAATATTGGTTGCGCTTGACACGAAAATAGTCCACAGATTCCAGTGTTTAGCACCCATTGTGGGCTTGACAGATCGATTTGCACGGTAATGGAGAATAATAAGACATTGTGAACTGTCTAAAATCCAACCGGTAAACGAAAGTGATCACCAGTTTACACTTTCTTTGACCAATTGCTTTCTAACATGAATTAGCGGGACCGACTCGTCGTTCGACAAGTACGATTGCGAGTGTGTGATTTATCTGTGATATGCTCGTAACTATAAATGGAGACGTAACTAGCTTGAGGACAGTTTCTAAATGAGAATTACAAAGCGACGCACTGGTTTTGTAGAGAGTAGTAGAGTCGGTACATCATTATCATCATTAGCAGCTGATAGACGTCCACTGGTGAACAAAGACCCCCCCCCCCCCTTAGCAAGGAGGGGTTACCCTGATCCACACGCCTGGCAGGCGGCTTGCGGATCGCAGTGTTGGTGGAAAAGAAAGACGCTGCTACCCGTCTTCCTGTTCTCGCTTAGTCGCCTCTTACGACACTCGAGAGGAGATGGGGGATGCAATTCTAACCTGGCACTCCACGTGATGTCGGGTGCATACGTAGAAAGTAATATTTCTATGTAGTGGGGTACCTTGATGGGCCTATAAGTGCAATGGTTAGATATCCTGGCTACTGCCTCAATAACAATAATATCTTGGGACAATCCACACACGGTCATCCGATCCCAAACTAGGCAGAGCCTGTACTATGGAAACCAGACAACTGATACTAATACTTATATACTTTTTTTTTGTAAATACATACTTAAATAGATAAACAACACCCAGACACTTGGCGGGAATCGAACCCACGACCCATCGGTTAGCAGGCAGGCAGTCTGACCACTAGACCAACGGGCCCGTCAATGGTAGCTTAGTTAAGTTTCTCCAGGGTGGGTTCGATGCCTACATAGAATTAATTGAATGAATAAACATGTTTGTTGGTATGGTGTTTGGGTGTAATTTATTTGAATGTATATATTTAAAAGTATTACATGCAAAACTCTGCTTAATTCGGGATAAGTTGGTTTGAGAATTGTTCTAGAATATTGTTATTTTATGCCCGCACGCAGCAGAACTATTCTTAGTTTGCCAATAGCAAAAAAACGCGTCAAATTGAGAGCCTATTGGCGCCGTCCCATTTTAGTAATTGTGGCTAGTTGATAGCACAGTTTATTACGTTATAATTCTAGAAAATGTTCTTAAAAGATGCATGTTTTTCAGATTTACCTAGTCTGAAACCGATCTGATCGACATTACAATCAAGTATGTACATACATACATATTTTACTTCAAGCTACACTATATTTTAAAGGGTTAATACCAAATGCCTAATGTGATCAATGTGTTTCAAATATTTTTCTTCGTTTATTCCCACTTTACCTAAAGCGAATGTAAAAACGTTTCATTCTAAACAGATCGTTACCTAACAAAAGCTTTTTAGTCATCATTATAAGTACCTACTTGTGACAAGTTACTGAGTTACGAAATGTTATTCATGATAATATTTATAATTGGAGTCTGGACAGGTTATAAACTGCTTAACTTTCTTTTCACCCCTCATTACATATTCAAGTGTCTAATGGCCCGACAGCTGTATTATGCTGTAATTATTTATTATACGTAACAATTTCTTTATTAAGATTAATGAAAGACCCGACAACGTAATGTGGTTTTAGAGAAAGATGTACAAACAAAAATAAAATCTGTTGCATAAGTGTTGCGTTAATTGAGTACAAAGTTGCGAAACTGTATCGGAAGTGAAAGTGATTTTTGAAACTTTAGTGATTCGACACTACATGTTAGTAGGCTTTATTATACACAAGATATGTTTGGCTTTCCAGGATATTTGATTTCTTTATTCAAGTTAGTGATATATATTACCCTGCTTTCTTTACAAGATCAAAATTGGGACAGTAAATGTATGAACACAGGAGTGATGGCTGACCGTTCGGTGACCAGCCATTGACAATTGGTAGGGTTGAATATGTTCAACCCTATCAACACTCGTTAGTGTGGCAGCCATCATCAGTAGTCGAAACGTCCACTGCTGAACAAAGACACCCCCCCCCCCCCGCCTTAGAAGAGAGGGGTTGCCGTAATCCCCACGCTTGGCAGGCGGCTTGGGGATCACAGTATAGGTGGTAGGTAATCCAATAAAAAGACGCTGCTGCCCGTCTTCTTGTTTTCCCTTAGTCGCCTTTTATGGACACCCAACGGGAGGAGCTCTAAAGAGCGAGATGTCTCAGGTAACCCTGAGACTTAGTTATTAAGTCTCGGTCTCGTCCGGTAATTTTAACAGATACATTTTATATTGTTGCTTGGCAACAGAATATTTGTCGCCGCGGTGATACTTACACGGACGGTCCTTTGCGCAAAGGACCTACTGTTGTAGTTATATTGAGTTTTAAATTTAATTTAAATTTCTGCAGGTTGCAATCGCATCCGCAGTACGTACCTATTCAAAGAATTTGATAACTTTGTCAATTTGTAATCAATGACATCGAGTATTTCTATCCATCAGTGATACATTCAATATACGTATGCTGATACGCAGTTAGTTTCCAATGGTCTACTGTTTTGTGGATGTGCTAACGGAATCATTAACCTACTTGCCAAGAACGCGAGCGGAAAAAGCTGAATAATGTAGGAACTAGCGTTGCTAGACGCTACGAAAAGTGCATAAATGGCGTGATAAAAAATATATAAAAAACTATCTTTAGCCAAAAACCTTGGACTTACTTACTTTACGTAGGCATAGTTCTTCTTTCACTTGCGAGTCATATTTAATTGCATTGTTGATTAGGTATATCAATTTGAGCCTCCAAAAATCTACTAATAACGGTATATTTTACCGAACCCGAGTCAGCAGGTTCGACACTAATCGATTAAAATACATATTGTCATACTAAAATTGTCATTGGCAAAGGGGCTTAGGCCATAATCCACCACACTGGCCAAGTGCGGGTTGGCTTAGAAAGTATATTGTCACTCTTAGTAATATTGGGAGTGCCTACTAATGAATACACATGTTTGTAGAATAGCATCAAATTATAATAGGCTGTGTCCAAACATAGGACAACAGTAACCGTGTGAGGCAGTCACGCTGTGAATTGAACGCGAACATTCTAATATACCCACATTCGTTGCGTGAACTAGCGTTTACTTTGATCTTAGACGTGTTCGTGGCCGCGAACTAGTCACTTACACTATGTCTGGAAAACTTTTTAAAGCATGCACTGGCAGACGGTATGCTCAACGCATCATGAAGCATCAGTTATTTTGATGCAAGAAAGTTGCAGATGTCTTTTTTTGATGTGCTTCAAGAAAAGGTAAACGAAACGTAACGTACGTAGACTTTAACAGTTAAATCATTCTAGTATACAACATGTATGTATTGACGTAGGTATATAGAAAATAGAGATCTTTTTTTAAACCATTATATATATATAATATTATTATTTAATTGATTATTAATGGTCCATGCATTGCTTGGTATAATTAGAATTGTAACTCCGCGCTAACTCTACTTCTGACTCTTTTCTGGATTACGTCAAGATGTCCTAGAGTCGAACAACATGTGCATAAATTGAGAGATTTAAAAGTGAATTTTAAATGTCTATAGATAAAGGGAGCATTAATTAAATAAAAACACTATTTTGTGTCGGTCCAAAGTGACAGTACAGTTACTCGTTCGTAGTAAACATTACGAGTACATACTAGGTAATCAAATAAAAAATTCATACATTTCCTCAATAACATTAAAAGTTAACTCCAACCGATGTCAGGAGCGATCAGCCTAGGTAATAACATAGTAGACTGTTATCTGCTCTGTTATATTGGTGCTAGACTGTTCGAGGCAACGGTACCGGCCTGACCGAGTGAGACTCATGTTGGATGATTGGTAGCATCAGTCAAGATTAATGGTGTGCCTTAATTAAATAATGACTCTGCTTGATGTTCAGTGAGCGAACTTCTATAAACGAAACTGTTTTATTTTAGAAACTATATTTTATTGGTGTTAATTTTATCGATACTTGTATCCAATTGATAATCGATGAATAAGTTTAGAAAAAAATATTCAGATTCTCAAATTAATATTTTGTACCAAATAGCTTGCTTCGTCCAGTGAGTAAGTATGTTGTAGAAGTCTTAAGCACTAACTCTGGCTTTAAAATCCACTAGCTCACAGATCTGTATCGACCTTAGATTATTATTTTTAATGTCGACATTTTTTACCTAATACATCTTATTTCATAACCTAGTAATAACCGTCTGTGCCTTATTGAAATATTCTCTCTAAACTTTTCTGGTAATCTATTTCTCATTATTCATTTATTACACAAACTTCCTTATTAAATTCAATATTAATTTTTCAGACTATATAAACAATAGGCTAAAATAATGAGTAACTAAATAAATTCTTTTATTTGGTGTATGCAGGGAAACTCAATGAGCAAATAATGCTATGTCCCACAGGTCGGCCTTATTTTTACGATAATTATACGATATTATAATTTTACAGACGCAGTTTTTAATGATATTTAAAAAAAAATTAAACTTGTATCACCGAATGGGAATATAATATAACGTTAATAGGTATAAAAAAATATAACAAACCTGTAACAGGAGCACGACCGCCAACAGCAGCAGCCTGATCCTCTTCATGGTCACAGTTCAGTCAGTCAGCGCCCTGCAACCAATGGAACACGTTCAGAGCACTAGCCGTGGGCCGGGCCAGCGGCGCTGGGCGTCAGAGCTACTGCGGCGGCGCGGGCGCAGCCATAGCGACCACTATGTTCACCGGACTGACAGACTGCGCGCTTTACTCTCCCCTCTACGTACGCCCCTACCCTACGCGCGGTAGTTTCACTGTCGGAGATTTGAAACCTAAGGACCTTACTTGGCTAATCTTGTAGAATAACTACGACAACTTCCGAGACCTACGAGTGTTGTAACTCTAGTTCATATGTGACCTATGCTAATAGTTATTTTTTAAGCAATAAAATCTGTAAACCAAAGCGATGCTAGTACTTAATATTCTATAATTGATTTTATCGTTCAGGTCGCTTTAATAAAAAAAAAAACTTTGTAAAATTTTTTGAGCGAGGTACCAATTTCTGAGATAAGGTATTTACAAGTAATAGCGTTTGTAGTATATTGTGATTGTAGTAATATAAATAATTTTAGCAAATCACACGCGAATGACTTCTCGCTTTCAAACGACTAATAACCACGTTTGACTGGCATATTGATGAGAACATTTGAAATATTTAAAGCTCATTAGCGCTCGTCATTCGCTGCCAAATAATTATAATGTAAGTAGCAGCTTACAAAACTTAACGTCCGCTACTCGTAAACAGTACGACAAGTGGGCGAGACACCCCGCTCGCGGCGTGTGGGGCTGACCCAGTGACCGAGTGTAGCCCGCGGCGGCGCCGGACGGAACTGCATCGGCTGCATCTTTCACTGAGCGTGCGCGCGCGCCGATCCCGTTACGTCGCGAGGTAACCACGCGCGGCCTTCACCTTATTACTACAAGGTCACATTTGTATATACGTTTCAATGTTTCTTTACGGAGTAGCCTCCGTGGCGCAGTGCGAATCCGATTGCTTTGCAAACCGGAGGTCTCGGGTTAGAATTCCTCGGGGAGTTACAACTTTGTGAAGTTGTTCTATACACATTAGAGCGCTGATCATTGTCTGGGTATTCCAATGGATTGTGAGAGTAAAGGAAGAGAGTGTCCACCTGTGTCCATTCAAACATTATAGTAGGTACACAAGGTACTATAATATCTCCCGCGTAAAAGATCTTGTACAAATATAAATTTAATAAAAGCATAAAATGCCCGACTGCGAACAAACAAAATGGTCCTAAATTATTACATTAAACATACATAATACGTATACATATTTATATACATATATTTCAACTCGTATCGTACCTTTCATTTGATACCCATACTGATGTTTATCAAACGAAAAAAAAATACAAAATGGCGGCTGGCGGCTGCCATATTAACTTTATTGGAAAAATATATAGCCTCTTTCACTCACAACTAAGTCTAACGACATATCATAAGTCACTGTCCATTAAGCCGTTTAGGCTGTAGGCCGTGCCAAAGAAATAGACATGTATACATACATACTCTAGAAAAACAAAACCCTCCGCCTGGGACATTCGGGCATAAAGAACCAAGGTCCTACTGGATATGAGGGCATTGTTTAGTTGAGTACAGCACTATCGATAACGCACCGTTGAATAAAAATTAAGGACAAAATGTCTATAGGCCGTTTTAGGAATACATTAGTAGAAATTATTTATGGCCTACGAGAAAATGAGGCCAACTAAGTAATAAATTTAACGCAACATTTACAGTCAATATAACGTTTTTAACAATAATTATAGCTAGGGAACATATTTTTAAGATTGACGTAAGTAAGCCTACTTCATTAGGAAAGTTAAACGCCTTGGAGTCGAATGTTAATCCACGTCAGACATTCAGCAGGGATGTCCCTGTTTTTTATGCAGTTACGCAAACTGTCTTGCCGGATCTTTTCAGTGGAGGCAACGTGATGATTCGGTGATGTAAAAGAATGATGTCATCGGGGTATGAGCTAAATGATATTTTAAATTTTGTTATTTCTTCCGTACCTGTAAGCACGCAATACTTACTGGGAAATCATAATGCAAGAAAAGTTTATATTCCATTCTTTGCGTTTCTTTTTTTTTTCATTTATACAATTTAAGCAGGCGATAAGCCTGATGTCAGTAAGATATGGGCTCACTAAGTAGTTTGATCAGCTACAGAGTATTACACACACCGGACCCTAGCATTTACACACTACTGCTTTGCGGCAGAATACTTGATACTGCGGGGTCTATCTATCTGGATGGTCTATTGCACAAGGGGGCACATGGTAAATTGGCTGATATTGTTCCCTTGCATAACAGTTTCAATTGTCATCTGGGATAATTTATGTAATAAGTACACATTAAGTGTCCAGGTTGCCATTATTAGTGGTGTTTTAGTTTTAAAAGTGATTTGTGATTGTAGTTTTTTGTTATAACTTTATGCATTTACATTACATTTTTTCTCAATATGCGGTTTATACGCGGTGATGTAGCCGTTGATGGAGACCCACTAGATAAAGAACACATGTGATTTCTTTGTTTCTTTCTTACTAGCAGCAAAAGAGAATGATCCCTTAGCTACCAGCATTGCAGTTCCTCATACTCCACTGGTAAGAAATTTAGTAGGTACGTGTATTCCAACCACGTGGTTCTACCAATGCAGGCCGGTGCGTTTGCGCACTTGACGATTTCACTCCAGCTAGACACTCGATTGCTCGCCGGTTAGAAAGCACAGAAAGTCTCATCTGTCGATCAGAGAGTATTGCATGAACACAGTTAACTGCGATATTATATTTTACACGGAAACACTGAAATACATGAGACACGGAATTTCATATTTGATGTGATACGATTAGCAGCGTTTAATTTGCAGTTACATACCACTGGAACTCGATTAGGTGCCTTTTTATAATCATAAAATACGCATGGAGTTACTTTTGTTTTGTAATTAGATATGCTATCAAAAATTGAGTGAATTATTGAATACACTTTATTGTTCACCAAATAAAGAACATCCATGTTCCGTTTATTTCCAAAATTTAATCGTTGAATTCTATTCGAAATATTTTAATTGAGCAATTAACAGTAGCTCGGAGAAAATATTCTAATATGTCAAATCATGCAAAGCGTTGTAAAATTTCTCTAGATGGTGTGTCGATTCTTTGAATTTAAGTAAACCGCCTTATGTAGGTATCTAAGAGCGATTATGTGTAGATTTTAATGCAATATATATACTCGTACTAAGCTAATTAACTCATAAAACTCATTAAAAACTCTGAGTCTGATAAGTTTCAATTGATGAGATCGGTATTGAGGTAATTTTACATTAACGGACTCTGAGTGAATATTTATCATCATATTATAAAATAATGTCGCTATTTGACTCTCTCTGTTGGCTTATGTCTTCTAAATAGTATAATGCGTTTTAATGTGTTTTCACCTTTATTTAGACAATTTCTTTCAGAATATATTTTACTAAGTAAATATATAGGGTCACTAGTTTAAAAAAAACTATACACATTTTGCTGGAGACAAAGTTCTATCAACACAACTAAAGATTGTTAATATCAGGTGCAAAAATAGATAAGGATTTCAGATTCTACAATAAATCTACTAAATAAAAAGTCAATTGATACATATTTTTCACAAAGTTGCTGCACCGGCTTGCCTGTATGTAGGCTAGATAGCTAGCTCGTAAGAAAGCGGCCCTCGGGCATTTTCTATTTTCTGTAATCTGCGGCGATATTATAATAATAGACGTTGTAGTAGGTGCTGGGAGCACCCAATTAAGCACATCTGACCGTAATCGAGGACTGTTAGCTTTCCCGGAATAATATTAGCGGCCACTTTCATAGCAATTTTCAGAATAAACTAAATCTCTTTTTTTTAATTAACCTAGCGACTAGACAAGCAAAGTGTCCGCTTGCTGGCAAGCGTCACGCCTGCGTCGTAGATCACTGCAACTATGCTGTCACCCGAGACTTTAGTTATTCAGTTTCTTAAGCCCAGTTATTGCACCAACTCAGTGCACTTCACACCGGAGCTCAGCAATGTACACTATACCAGTTTTCAATCAAAATCGTTTGAAAAACGCCGCGACACACGTTCCGTGCGCTTATCCGGCCCGGGCGCCCGCACGTATTTTGGGCCGGCTCGTGCAAGAGCTATCATCCCAAAAGTGATCAACTATCCGTGACCGCGACCGTACATTGCCACTTAGTGGCAGATTATCTGCCATTACGGTGGTATGGTACCCACCTAGACGGCCCCTTGCAGAACCCTACCACCTAGCCAGTGTCAAATGGGACTGCTAAAATATTTTTGGTATTATAAAATCTGCATGTAAATCTGCATGATGTTAAAATTGGAATAGGATAAAATTAGTTTGTGCCCCAGTAAAATGGTGTTTCATAAAGCCAATAATTAGTGTATATTTATGTAAAACCGCTGGTCGACATTACAGACTTCAAAGTTAGCCATTTCTTTGCTTAGTAAGTAGCTTAGGCTATCCAGTAGAGAAATTCTGTTAGCAACTTAGGCGCTATGCTACATGGTTACAATTTTTTAAACCTATTGTAAAGATTTGAGCATTTATTATTTTAGTTTATTCAAATAAACTATTCATTTGAAGTAAAATAAAAAAGAAACTTACATAAGGCAATCTTAATATATTATAGAATACATAAAAATTTATAATGATTCTGACTATAAAACTGAATATTAATTATGTTGAATTGAATAGGTACCCAATACATATTATTATTGGTTTAACAAACTGTGCTAATTGAAAAAAAAATAACTACTAGGACGCAGAAAAAGGTACTGCGTTGAACTCTATTCCTCGCATTACTGTATGAACCACGTAGTGCCTCTGTTTACTCTCTGGAAATTCAAATATGTACTATTGTATAGCAGATACTTAATCCAAAAACAATATTTTTATAGACATATGAGTAGTCACCATCAAGGCACGTACAATACATTTTCTATAAATGATTAAAAAATTATTATAATTCATAATTACATCGGAAACAGTAATGTCCAGATTGCACAGTTTTTGTAAGTAAAGTAAATCTAAATTGCGTTTATTATTTACCAGAAGATTTTATACTAATACGATGGTAATGATCATTACATCGACCGATTTTTTTATTTTGATAAAAACTTTGTAGCTGTAACAGCTCAGTGGCGAGGGCTTGCCTTGGAAACAAGGTGCGCAGGTTCGAACCCCGGCTCGCACTCTGATTTAGTTAATGAATCATGTGTGAATCGTCTTTGTGCGATTGCTAGCTTTCAGTGAAGGAAAACATCGTGAGGAAACCTTCATGTCTGAGAAAGCCTAACTAGCTTTCGAATGACGTGTGAAGTCCGCCAACCCGCACTTGGCCAGCGTGGTGGACTATGGCCTAAGCCCCTTCATCTTGAGGGGCGGCCCATGCCCAGCAGTGGGACATAAACAAAGGCTGGTATTATTATTATTTATTATTAAAAACTTTCCGCCCACTGGCGACTTGACATTTGCGTTAAATTAATTTAAAAGTTCTATAAAAAAAACTGCCCTGAGATGAAATACTGACATTACACGTATGAAGCTTAACATATCTGCTGCATAATTATGTGGAAGGTTTTTTCCGCTCTCTGAAAATTGTTCTATTTATGTGCATTTGACTAAAGAGACATGTACTGAAAATATGACGTATCAACGTAGGTGTACCCTTCCTTGATTAGCGACTATATTTTAAAAGTTTTTACGATTAAGAAAATTTATTCTAAAGAAAAGTTTAATAAAGTATTTTTTCTTAAATAAAATGAATCGAATTTATCAAGGTTAAACGATGCAATAAAATGTGACATACTAAGCTAATAGCTGTATTTAGTTAATATGTCACAGATGGAGTCATATGCCAATAATAGTCTCCCGTTCGCTTGTCTTTTGTTTTAACTATTTAATTACCGAATATTATGAAAATACTACAAACTACTAATACAGTAGTTGTGAATATGAAAATCACGTAATTAGTCGTCGACGCTAACATAAAAAAAACCTTACAATTAATTTTACCGGTTTGCATATTACAAATGTATAAAAAAAATGTTCATAACGAACTGATTTCACATGAGATGATCAACTAAAAGCAACGTGAGTCGCAACTTTACGCAAAACTTTCATTTTCCACCTATCACTGATCTGTAAGTCAATGTATTTGTACTTATGGACAAAACGGCAGGCAACACAGCGTTTTCATGGTTACTGTATTTATCTTCTGAAAAACAGCTAATAGCGTAATTAAACAGTATTTAGCTGTGAAGGAAAACCTATAACTTGCAACGTATTTAAAGAGTTTTGTTATTGCTATTGTTTGTCACCATTATACGAGATACAACCAAGTGGACCAACTTTTTCATAAATATCTCGATGTCAAAAACATTTCATGCTCAGGTGTAAGTGATTATATACTCATTGCAGGTGTATTCAACAACGCCAAAGGTGAATCCTTGTGAATTCGGATATATTCGGATATTGGTGGCACAATATGACGACCAAAAAAATGTTGATTTAAAGGTCTCGCATTGAAGAATTTTTAAACAACAACGAAAAACTATAAATTTATGCTAAAAAAGTATATATTACATTTAAACAACATGTCAATATAACATTATGCTTTTACTTAAAATATAAAAAAAAAACAACAAATAAAAAAAAACTTTTATTAAAATAAAAAAATGTTAGTAACAGCCTGTATAGGGGTCAAGCTGTGTGGTTGGTACTGATGGAAAAAAATGTAGGTACAATGCGAACGCCGCCGCCGCCGCGCCGCCGGCTGCGGTTGTGCGTTGACATTACGTACAAAAACTACCCTCAATATTGGAATAATGTGCATGATATGTTTTGATTTGTTTTAATTTATTAATTTATTACTCAAATGAGGAATGTGCGACGCTCGGACAAACCCTTGGTGGTTTATGAGCGCCAAGATCATGATTGTGTAAATTAAATATTTAATAAATAAATGAAATGAAATGAATGAACGAGTGTGGGTACTACAAAGTCCCGGTGGATCTTTTTTTGGAGGCGTTTTGCATCGAGTATTTATTTTTTCAAAGTTGTCACACCTTTTAACAGAATTGTGTCATTATTGACTATGATGAAAAAAGCAATAAGATCTTCTGAGACTGACTGTCCAGGGTGCGCTAGGGATAAGTACATATACATATATTTATTTATTTATTTATTTTACTTTATTAGGGAAAATAAACGGCATCACATAAGAGTTTAACTTAATGATTATCGTTAACAATATTGGTTAATGTCCACGACATTTTCCACAAATTACTGACTAACTTTATTTGATTAGGACGTGAATGATGAACAAAAGTTGGTATAAGATACATTTTACGGATTCGGATTACTAATAAATGTATACAATACTAATATAATGTAAATGTAGATATACAAATTACGGAGTGCACAAAATTAGCCTCCTCAAATCCGATGTGCCGAACGACGAATTATTTCATTGCGGCATGAAAAATTTTGCCAGAGGCAATACATATATATATATATACATACAATATTATACACATACAATATTGTACACATATATTATATATAGTATATACGTATATTATATATTCGTCATGCAGCTCTTTTCACGCACCACTTTTCTTTTTCTTTTAGTTTCGAGAGAAATATGTGTTGTATAATAAGTTGTAGAGTCTGAAAGCTGAATGGTGTGCTGTGCGCGTGCGCTCCCGTGAAAGCTGCCGAGTCACGTAAAGCAATTACTCCAAGAGATCCTTATCTTTATATCTTTCTTTCTATACCTCTCCATTGTCTAGCTCAGCAATTTGTATCTTTGAATCAAAAAACATTAACATAAAATACGAATTGTATTGTATTACATTATTTTTCGTATTTTCCCGGACATAGTTTGTACCTTTGTAAAAGTATTAAAAAAATGTATTTACGTATAATATAAATATAAATTTAAGTCCATGGACTAAATCGGAGCTACTGGACGTTAGGGTGTGGGCCCTAGACGCCCATCGAGTACGAGGTGGCTAATCCAAGGAGGATGGGGGCGGGGTTGCGGCCCTTATCCCCATTTTAGTATATTATATCTCAATGCTTGTCCCCGTGAGTACCGTGACAGGTTCCCGGGGCTATAATTCTAGCTAGATCAAAAGAATGCCTTGCTTTGGCTTCTTGAGAGGCTCCTACCAGATCCCACCGGAGAACCCAGGATGTGACAGCCTCAGTGGTTTTAGTAGGTAGTCTTACATACTCCAGTTGAAATTGGGTCCCGGAGACCTTTTGAAGATTCCTCCGTAAAAACAAAAAAATATGTGTAGTTCTCAATTCGTATTTAGTAAATGTATTTTGATTTACTACTTTTATGCATTAAGAATTTATCTATTGCAATTTGTAATACACGCAAAGAGAACAAGCCATATGCTACAACTGTAAGAGAAATCTGATCTTTTATACCAACTGTGATTATTCTTCTTCTGTTTACACATTCATTTGAGTTACATTATTTATAAACATATGCACATGAGTGGCAGTACAATCACTAACTTTACATTAGCTCCGTCACTTTCGGCTCTGATTAACGGCTCGTGGGCTCGGCTGTTGTGACTTTTAATTGGATAGTAACGAGCTGAAAGTTTTTTTAATTAATGAATGGGAATCGCTCAGTAGATTAACTTTTCTTCTCCATTATTATTTCGGCGTACACTATGTTTAGAAAGTGAGCGTATGAACACACAGATTCGTTTGCTATTGTTGAGATGCGGTTTAAGAATTAACAAGTAAGCATGCATTCCCGAACTGCAACTTTTTTCTCGAGCGTCGAAATAAAACACGTTAAATAATCAACTTCTGTTGAAGCATCTCCAAGAATAGGCATGATTGGACAACCAACGCGCATACATATCTCCGATGAGACTAGGATTAATTGCTATTGAATTGTTTTACTAGCTTTCGTTTCGAATGAAAAACTTTGCTAGTCACTTTTATTGTTATGTTTTACGATTATTGCGATTTTCACTTGCAGGGTCAACGACCATGTGCGAACCATGTATGAAAACTTGCCATTGCAACTTTCTTTAACAATAATTGATAGTTTTTGCTACGTTGCATATTTACTGAATAAGAGTCAAAATCGGATAAACAATTAAAAAATCTAAAATTCCTCGCTTGGTGTTTCTAATCACGTAGCAACCGCACTCGCGTTATACATTGCAACGCTACGCTGTTGATAAAACACAAAAATTTGATTCCAAAAGTAATTTAACTCATAAATGCAGTTTCTATTATATGAACATTTTTCGAGTATCAAATATTTGTAATTGTTAAATGTTAACGTTAGGCTACATTATAATAAAATTAATTAAGAGCCTCATTAATAATGAAAAAAAGTCCAACTTTTCACAATTCTTTACAGAGATTAGTCACAACTCTTTGTTTTATTAACGCATTGCAATAAATGAAGAAAGCACGAGAATCTAGATCTATATACATAGATAAGACTTTCATAAATTATAGATTAGCTTAATCAGATCGGAAAGGAAATAATAACGTTTAATTTTTAATATACGTACAAGTCTCCATACAATTACTACAAAATACCTATTAACTTTAGTCAGACCTCCCTAACAGATAATAAAAGCGTGTTAAAAATAAAAAAATCTCGTAAATACAGAACACGTGTATCGGCAAAATTAAAAGCCTCATTCTTATTGTAATGATTGATGGCTGCGTAACTGAACACTTGTGTGGTGAACACATATTGCAATGACGTATTGATTAGGTGATTCGCCAAAGAGCGCGGGCTCAAGGTTACGCCACGGAAACACTTTCACCCGCGCCCGCAGTTCGTTGCTCTCCGAATTCTGCGACTCCTTACTCTCGGTGTCAATGGCGACCCGCTCCGGCTTCCACCTTGGACCCTCCCCGAACAAACAAACAAAACTCCACTTAATAGTTATGGTAATAGCACCGAGTTCCGAGCGCGACTTTAAGATACTATCCGCTGGCGTTTACGTTCAATGCCCATGTTAATGATACCGAGAAACGTAACGTGGCCCACTTTCTCTTTTAAACAGATGCCGTCTCTTTCTCCGTTGCACACCACGAACGTCTAAGAGTGAGACGGTGGTATTTAAGATGTTGCGCTGAGGAAGCTGGGCTCGCTTTCTTCGCCGCACTTGGCATTGGAGGTGCACAAAATCCGGTAACTTTCGTTGGCGACGCGATTGTGGGGATTCTGTGGGCCGCATTAGTGTCGGCCGGGCCGGTCGTTACAATTAGCCGGTCTCGCATTGTTACGTAACTTTTATTTTATCAGTTTGGTAACAGAAAGTGTTCATTGACCTTTGGCTGGGAAGGTTTACGTTTAAAGTTTACGTATCTTGTTACGTCCATCTATAATCTAAGTTAAATAATAATAAATAATTATCAGTATTATTTAAGTATGTTTTAGTTAGTTCTAGCTATCAGTATCTGTAATAGCAAATACATACTTTTTATAACCGTCTTGTAGTTTATGCAAATAAGGCAGTTTTCTCAGAAAACCGGGTCAATTTCTTCGAGATGCGGAATCTGCAAATGAATTCCGTCAACATTCTACAAAGAATTTATTATCGAGGTTGCAATGTTTACAAACACTCCCTGTATTTTTAAACGTTTTAACCTCAATATGATGTTACTTTGGGGTGCACGGAAAGAGTTTTGTGCGAATGACGATATAATATATTTTCGCCTAAATAATTAATTTCTCCAGCTACACTTTTCTGCACATTGGAAACGGATCTGTATCCGGGATTGTGTTAAACACATTACCGGTGCAATGGTTGTACGTTGCAGCCTGTCGCTGAATATATTGTAATACAAGGTGATACCTAACTGGATGGTTTCTTACACATGGGACCAAGCAATTTGCATATTATGTCACATGAGACCTTGTTTTTTTTTTGTCAGGGAAACCTTCAAAAGGCATCCGGTCGGTGGAGTTACGTGGTATTTCCCACCTAAATCTCCCCGGTGGCCTTTATCGACACAATGGAAGGATTCCGGGTACTCCGTTTTGACGCTCACTATAATATGTATAGAGCACATCCCGGGGGAAATTGCACTTGTGACCTACAACTTAGCCACCTAGAAGTTTTAACAAATATGTAAATATTATGCATTATCTATACTTTTATAAACTTCAGATTTAGATTAGTGACGTAGTTTGGACGATTAACTGACGGTGGCAAAATATTAAAATAATTCTCAATATTTCTATAACCAAGAAGGCCAATTATAGACACATCGAAATAACTCAGTATCTATTTATTTAGTTATGTAGGCAACGCGCTAGTGATACTTCTGGTGTTGCTAGCGTCTATAGGCTGCGGTGGCTGCTTACCATCAGGCGGGCCGTACGCTTGCTTGTCACCTTGAAAGTATAAAAAAAAAAAATATATGTATTTAAATATCTATACATATAAAATTACTTGTCCTGACTGACTGACTGATTCATCAACGCACAGGCCAAACCGCTGGACCTAGAAAGCTGAAATTTGGACAGTAGGTTCTTCTTATGACTTACGTCATAGCATCCACTAAGAAAGGATTTTTTGAAAATTCGACTCCTAAAGGGGTTAAATGGGGTATTTTCTTTTGTATGAAACTTTTTATTGTATGGTTCGATTGACTTGAAATTTCTTGAAAAGACTCTCTAAATAAAATAAATCAATACCTACGTGTTTCGCGAATTTTTAAAAACAACTATTTGGGGTGTGTTAGGGGTTGATAAACTCTGTAAAAAAAAATACGAACGGACAAAGCTTCAAACTCCGAGCTTACGCCTTAAATCCTTTACAATGTGCTTATTTACATCATATTTCAATTGTATTCGATTTCTGTCACTAATGTGAAAATAATGAGAAAATAATATAAAATATGTAGACATAATGTATGACGGCGTCACAACTTATGTAATTGTAATATCTAATGTCAAGTTCCTCAACGCGATTTGTTAACTGGGAAAAACATTCGTCACTCAAATGACTGGTTAAGGTTTGAGGTGATTCCAAATATGTTCATATTAGAAAATATGTATTAAATATTTAAAGAAAAATATAATAAAAAGGGAAATATTAGGGAACAGGAAAATAAATAATGCGATAGACATTATCTAAAGCTTTCCGCTAGTTCGAGTAAATGCGTTATTAATGGTTTTATTGTATTTTATTCATTTAAGCCATGTTGCCGGCTCAGCAATAATTTTTATATTTTAATAATCTCTCAGTATTTCTTTTTTCTATATCTAGCAAAATTACATGTATCTTAATATCTAACACAATCACAAATAAACCTGCACACTTCATCAAATTTCCAATAATTCATATAGAGTTATCTTTTTTGATTCAACACATTTGCGATTATGAATTCTATAAGTAAGTCAGTGTAACTTACGAGTACATACATATATTTAATGAGACATAAAAACGAAGTATAGTAGTAACATAAAGGGCCGTACGGGATGTGCTTGACAGATAGGTAGTACGTAATGAGTTCTTCTAGTTAAAACTGCATTTAGGCATTGTATCGAATAATAAGCCGTTTGCCAGCTCAATCTGTCTTCTAACATCAAATACCTACTCTGTTAAGAAATTACGTGCGTGGCTATGAATAGCGCTGTCTTTAATGATTATACTGTCGTATAACCGGAACATCCGTCCGGTGAAAAGTGTTGCGCTCTTCAACTTTTCCCCACATCTGATACGCACTATCGTGTAACATGGATACGTACATTCTAGGTGAAATCGATTTATTCACAGTGCCGAAGTAAAATCATTACTGCAATACAAATAGGAAACTAAAATGGACTCTTCTCTCAAGAAAATCCTTTTTAGATCTTGAAAATGAGTAAATAAAAGTATTGATGTGTAACATGTTACATGCATGTAGGTGACAGGATTAACCAGTATGAGTTGTACACGAGATTTCAGTTATGACTAGCTGTCCCGCGCAGCTTCGCCCGCGCTCTTTTTAGATGCACGCATAGGCTTATTATGTGAATATTACACATTTTAATAGTATTAGATACATAGGTACTCGTCGTATACATAACCTACTTTTTTGAAGTCGGTTAAAAAACGGGGCATATCTTTTACTTGCCCTCTGAAGCATGCTCAGAATGGAATTAAATGGTCACCCATCTATGTATGTAATGACTTTGCCTTATGTTGCTTAACCTAGTTATAAAATGTATCCTATGTCCGTCTCCTGGTTCTAAGATACCTCCCCACCAATTTTCAGCCAAATCGGTTAAGCAGTTTTATAAATAGTGTAACTAACACGACTTTCTTTTATATATATAGATTACTTAGCACAACCTTATCTCAGCTACACATTCTTTACGCCATTTCTATTTAATTTAGGACACACCGATATAATCTTATTATAATATAAGCATGACCAATCCAAGCGTCTATTATACATTAGATGTCCCACAGTTCGTAGAACCTCGTCAAACATGACAAGTTGCACCATAACACACTATTCTACTCACTCAGTAAAGTCAAGAAAATGAATTTGCTAACTTAAGTGTACTACTGTGTCTTTGGTTGTCTGGAAGAAATCGCTATTAGCGATAAGACCGCCATTTGTACCTAATTTAATTAATTTTCTAAGTTTTCTGTATGTTTTACTTTGGTGTGAAAATAAAGACTATTCTATTCTATTCTATCATCAAAAAGTAAATAAAACAGCGATTTATTATAATGCTAGAAACAAAAAACCCAAAGAATCCCAGCATTGACTAATTATGAGTTATCATTTAAATCTAAGGGTCACACGCAACCCGCACAAAGCAAAAATGTACGGTATGTAAACCAGCTAACTTAACTTATCAAATAAATAAATCGGTTGCTAATAACCCGGTTAACAAGTATTACGATCCGGCAGCGCGTCTTATCAAGTAGCCCTTTTAACTATGCTAATACATGTGTACGATAACTCCCAGCAATTTCGATGCATCGTGGAAATTCAACGCAATCACGTTTCTAGTTTGCGATTATTGGTCGCGTAGTTATCAATCAGGTTTTGAAGAACTAAATTAAGAACGAAGTTGCATATGATTGACTTAAATTGTAGAGCTTTATCATAAGGTTCAAAGCCGTGCGATAGTTCAATTCATTCCTTTGCTTGTTTTAAATAACTCTGGTCCAGCTTAAAATATTATAATATTTTTTTATTGCATCTATTATAGTGGTGTGAAATTTTCTCTTGTTCTCTCGTTTTTCTTTAAATTTATCATCATTAAGAAGTGAATGCAGGTTTATGGTTTTTTGACCCCAGAGTTGGAACGTCAGTGTAAAAAAAATGATTTATGTGGTCAATAATGATGTCACGAACTTGAAGAGAAAGTTGGTCCACAATGGCAGGCCAAGGACGAGGGCGTCGCTCCCTATCGTTGCGTAACTGCGTGAGATAATTTATCGAGCCGGGCGGCGGCGTCCGCGCAGACCTTACGAAATATACGTACAATGCGGATGCCACTTGAAGGACAATGACTCCGATTCGCTTTCTGACCTATCAGTGTTCAAGGCTGTTGCTTTCACTCGAGGTTCTATAGCATGGGAAGAAGTGATGGATAGCTTCATGATTATATTGTAACTACATATTTTTAACAACCCATATAGGAATTTCAATGCACGCGATGACGGTGGATTTCTATAAAGATAATATTTTTTAATGGACAGAGCCTCGAGGCTATGTTTACATGTTTCGTGTGAAGCGAGAGATAGTTGACTAAAATAAAACATTTGGAAATTATATGGTCAAACTGCATCTAACGAAGGCATTCAATGACATCAATTTTATTTTACTTTCAAGACTAACACTAGAGATAACCTTCTGATGCAAAGCAGAAGTATGTGGCGTGTTACAGATTTCTGAGAAAATTAATGGACCTAAGTAACTTATATTACGGCTAACGTGAGTGGCAGTGGCAGGACGTGTGTAAAGGACAGGCGTTTTGATTACCATCAATCGAAGGTCCTACGTCGTCGATTTTTCAATCGTTAGATTAAATATATCAGTCGGGTAAAGTATTTACCTATCAAAAAGAAATGACATAATGACATCACATTTTTAATTTGGCGGCATAATTCAATACTTGATGAATTAAATTTATCAATTTTTTATTAAATTTATAATTTGATTAAAAATCGACCCTGAAATCGTACTAAAAACAAAAACTCAAGATACACTTCCAAACGCCATATTACATAATTGCAGTCTTATCGCTTATAATGGCGTTGGCAATTACTTAAAGGTGAAAGTCAATATATTTTGGCTTGAAATGATCGAGTATAGGTACTCGGAGATCGCTTTCAGCTTAAACGCGTTCGTTACGTAAGATGTGAGAATGATATTCAAAAACAAAGACTGTTCTGTTCAAACGTAACTAATAATATTCGAACAGATTTTTTTATTCAATCGTATCACGAGTAAGCAAGCCTGGTGGTAAGCGACATGCCTTGCACGTGCACTTCCGCTCGTCAGCTGATACATTAGTTATTACTTAATAGCACACTTCTGTTGAGCCGATATACTAATTATTAGATAATAACAGACTTCTGTTGAGCACGTTAATTTCACCAGCTACAGTGCTCTTAATAGAGGAACAGCAATCTCAACAATCTGCTGCTTGGTGTCAGAATATTCGACACAGTCATGGTCAAATAATAAAAAAAAACTAAATCTATGGTCTTGGTGCCTTCCAGAACGGACCTACTTCCTTGAAAATGTAAAACTTATCACAGTATCAATGGTCCATTTATGTAACGTTAATGGCATACTACAACTTTTATTTTGTGTTTTAAGTGTTAAAACTCGGTCTCATTCGAAGTTTCTAGTTGTTAACGAGAAAACAACATAAAATGTACTAACTTGACTTAAATGACTTTAATTCCATGGATACTAAATTTATTTTTCTTAAAAGCGTCCTAATTAAGACGCGAAACAGATTATATCTTTAAAATAAATGAGATGTAGATAAGGGAGTCATTAAATTAAGAACTACCTGTAGCTAAACATACAATACTTACAGAAATATGTTGGTGACATAAATTTGTGCGTGACCCCTATTAAGGAAACCTGAAACAAAGGAATGGATCTATCGTAAGCAAAAGGTTGCAAATTTAAATGCTGAAACAACAAACATCTACACACATCAAAAGTGTCTAGGGATCAAGCATTTTTAAGCGGATTTCTTGAGATTGAGATGTGGCTTTGTAATAAATTTATGATTTTATAAATTTATATGGATCCTTTTTGGTGCATTTCATAATTTGAATCAGGAACTGTGAATCAAATTCGAGTAAAAGATGAAAATCAGCTGTCAATATTTTCCCTATAAAAACATACAACGCATTGAAGACATTATTAGTGCTACTGTTTCCCTACTACTGATTAAAACCAACGTTATTATGGAGCGGCGACGTCATTTAAGCAGGGAAGAAATGCTCAGAGCCGTGGGAATGATAGAAGCTGGTTCCCGGCAACGTACTGTGGCTTTAGCTCTGAATACAAGTCAGAGTGTTATCAGTCGACTTTGGACACGTTACCGAAGCACTGGTACCGTGGCTGAGCGCCATGGAGGACGGTATCGCTGCACCACACGGAGACAAGACCGATATATTCAAATCTTAACTCGAAGAGCTCCAACAATAACTGCCATGATGTTAGCCGTGAGGCTTCATCACTCTTCAGGGAACTTAATTAGCGACCAAACAGTCAGAAACCGCTTGCATGAAGTGAACCTTCATTCCCGAAGACCGCTACGGGTACCACCTATAGCAATGCACAATCGTAGGATTCGATATCAATGGGCTCTTGAACACAGAAATTGGGCAGAAGAACAATGGCGTTTCGTGTGCTTTTCTGATGAGTCTCGTTTTGGTATGAGACCGGATACAAGACGTATACGACACTGGAGAACCCCTGGACGCCAACAGCGATTAAAATCCTGCCAGGAAGTCCATCCTTATAGTGGTGGAACCATCATGGTATGGGCGGGTATTTGGATCGGCGGAAGAACTGAGTTGATTTGGATCAGAGGCAACCTCAACGCTCAAATTTATGCTGAGACGATTGTATCAGACGTCATCGTTCCTCTACAAGTGCAAATCGGTCCCTTATTTCAGTTAATGCATGATAATGCACGACCGCACACCGCAAGAGTTGTAAGACAGACTCTCGCCGCAGCTAACATCAATGTCCTGCCCTGGCCTGCTCAGTCGCCAGACTTGAACCCGATTGAGCATGCATGGGATATGCTACAGAGAAGAGCTCTGCCGAATATGGAGGGTATCCAGTCGCAAGAAGACCTTTTTTTGTTGTTGCAACGAACATGGGCGGCCATTCCACAGCGTGATTTGGATGAACTCATTTTGAGTATGCCAAACCGATGTTCTTGTGTTGTTAGTGTTCGCGGTAGAAACACGGATTATTAATTGTTTAAGTTACCCAATAAAATTTTAAAGAAAACTGTTATTTCAGTCTTTTTTTCGAACTTTTGTGTTAGTGGTTCAAATGTCAAAAATCCCTTTATTAGGAAAATGGCAAATTTCTTTATTAATGCAAAGGTGACTTGGTTTATCGTTACTGTGACAAACGAAAACACTTTATTTGATGAATCCTTAAAGAAAATTTTAATTAATATCAATCAGGAGAAAAGTTATTGCAAAAATATATGTTGATCCCTAGACACTTTTGATGTGTGTATTAGCGTTAATGATAATTAAATTATACTAAGCATTATACTAAGCCTTTTTTATCCTATCATTTCCGAAGCCGTTTAAGCTTTTCTTCAATTATTGAGAAAGAGATAATCGATATATATACTCACTAACAAAGTACAAATTATTAATTTGCTTCGAGTGTGGATACATCCGATTTCAAAAACTGCTTTAATGATAATTAACATTAACCGACGTTTGTGAATGCAGCAGCAGTCATATTTTATACGGGGTATAAAAGAATTGTGGTATAAATTATTGATTACTATCCAAATTAAGATATAATAACATGTTTCCTGCGCGTAACACAATGTAACGATCGTTCGCACCAATCCTTGTTGTAATCAACAATCGATGATCAATATTTACAAAGGGATCGAAACAGTTGGTTAGATAGTACGCAAGTTATTGTAGAGTTTTTTGAACTTAGTGGCGAGACAAATATGATGTTGCCCTGATACATATTTGAATGTACCTACAACTTCTGGCATAAAGATAAATTCTGAGCAATAATATTTCAATCTTTAATAGCATTAAATTGTCTAAACATTGATCGACACGTGGAATTCTTACCCACTTATACATACTTTGTATTCCATACAGTATCCGTCGCGGACTGGACAGACAAAATATTACGCATAAACCTACATTCTATATACAGCATGTTGCTACCATTGTTCTATTATGATGTCATAATAAACAATAATAACTCTATTGCCCGAGTAAGTATGCATTGCATTGTGAACAGTGAAATCGTCCTTGTGACAATAGCTTGTAGACAATAAGCAATTTGAGCTACAGCTTGACTTCCTGTAGGGGTGACGCAGACTACCGAAGCAACGAAAGTGAAAGCATAGAACCTAGAAATAGGACCATTCACTGAAAGGGAGTTATCACTTTCTGATAAGAAACTTTACAGAGCGTCCATTATTTCCAATTGAACGGTATAGGTAGGCCAACAAACTAAAGAATTTATTAAGAAAAAGAATAGAACAGTTTCACCTGATTTTCTATAAAACATATTTTGTTTTCTTGGCCGAGCATTAGTTATCCATAAAAATAACTGGATTGTCAAAATTTATATTTACATTATTTAAATAACATTTTAATTAAGCCGCTAATTTTTAAACTTTAAGTTCCTGGATGATTTTTATTTTATATACCTAAGCATGCGTATTCTGCAATTCTCGTCAAAAGCTGTATTAAAAATATCACTGTAACAACTTTCTAAAGGAAATTATGCGAATTTAGGTATAGCATCAAAACAACTTCCGAGGATAGACATCATCCATTATTATGTAATTTATGTATTAAAACATTATTTTTACTGAAAACAGCTGTACATTATAGTATTATATATTACTAGCTGACCCGCGCAGCTCTGCCCGAGCTTTTATTACATTTTGCTCCCCTTTTCTCCTTCCTTCCTTGATTTATTTCTCGCGCCATCTCTCTCTCTCTCTCTCTTATAATAAAAATCTAACTCTATGCTTTATCTCCTCTCTCTTTTCCCCTCCCGATTCGGTCCCCGTCACACTCCCCCTCTTCCTCTCCACATTGTCCCCTCTCTGACCCCCTCCCCCTCTCTATTCTCCCACCTTGCGCTTCCTCACTCCCCCCTTGCACTCCTTGCTCACCCCTGCTCCCCCCTGCTCCCCCTCACTCCCCCCTTGCTCCATCTTAATCCCCCTATCCCTCACCCCATCACCCCCTCCTTGAATTCCTCTCTTGCACCCTCCTCTCGTCAAATATATCCTCGTCAATCACGGTATCCGGGATTCTTACCCACTTAAACCCCTGCGGCTGTCGCATCACCACATAAGAGGAGGGACCTGGGCCCTCCAGTGGGATCTGCACCAAATACCCCTCAGTGCGCATTATAGCCCCCGAAAGCCCCTGGCAGCGTGATCACGGGAACGGGGCTCGCAACCCCGTCATAGAGGACTATGACGGGGTTGGAGTCACTGCCATCACCCATCTATGTAATGACCTTGCCTAACGTTGCTTAACCTCATGAATATACTTTACGACCTATTCTCAGACCTACCCGATATGCACACACAAATTTCATACAAATCGTTTCACCCATCTATTTAATGACCTTGCCTTATGTTGCTTAACCTTAACCTAGCGGTATGAACAACGTTCACAGCTTTTTTGTCATTGGTGTAAATATTAGTGAAGTTTACGTTATATTGAAGAAGGGATAAATTCATGCTAACAATAATTTATTAATAGTTAATTATTTCACATAAAAAGTAAAAGAAAAAAATGGTTATTGTGGGTTATCCCTAAGAGATAAACATATACCATCGCAGACTTATTTGTAGAACTTGTTAAGATGTACAATACTGGTAGTACATGATTTTGATCTATCTCGTAGGATTCAGCCAGCGTTTACAATGTAAGCGCAAAAAAATGTGTTTATTTACGACATCACATTAGAAACCTCAAAAATTATCAGTGTTTCTCTACTATATTAAACATGTATTATACATATAAACCCTCCTCTTGAATTACTTTATCTATTAAAAAAAACGCATCACAATCCGTCGTGTAGTATTAAAGATCTAAGCATACATAGGGACAGACAGACAGCGGAAGCGACTTTGTTTTGTAATATGTATATAATATATATATATATAGATTATTATTATTTATTTATTTATTTAATTCTTCATGCACAAATTTTGTACATAGGCAGACTTAATGCCTTAGGCATTTTCTGCCAGTCTACCTTAGGCCACCCTACAGAGAGGGTACAAGGTGGGTGCAAAAAAAAAAGAAAGTATAGGAATAGAACAAAAATAAAAAATTGAAAGCTATGATAATAATAAATACAAAAATTTATAGCTATAAATACTATAGACTAAATATAAAAAAAGATATCAAGAAAAAATAATATAAATATACTTCCAAAAATAATATATACATATATATATATGTATATTATTATGTTAGCAGTCAGCTTTAATTAAATGAGTAAGTTTAGTCCATAAAATATTTAAACTATTACAAATCATCTACATCCAAACATTGCCTGGAAGAGATCACTACTACCCATTGTACATTTGGTGTATTTTTTTTTTGCTATGGTGTATGTTGGTTATACCACAGTCTATAAACCAATATTTATATACTGTGGTTATACAATGAATAAATATCTAATCTATCTAACTATAATTTGCAATATATATAAACGTATCAGGAGTTCTTGAAGCCGGGTAACGGAAACGACGTGAAACGAGCTTTTAAAAACCCGTCACAGCACAGCTAATGTGACGTCTCGTCAAGTAACTTAAATTTTATGGAGTGATCGTAGGATGAATGTGGTCTGCAGCCACTTGTAAATACGAGATGAAAGTGGTGAAATCTGTAGACGGGCGGCGAGAAATCGCCGCCGTAATAAATAATGCACTAGTTCGGTCCCGCAAGCCCTTAAATCGTCCAACTGGTTCTAACGCACTTGTGATTCGACAAGAAATGTCGTCATTCATTCTCGTCATCTATGTGCAGCGGACTAATATATTTCCATAGTAGGTATAATTAACTTAATAACCATATATCGGTTTATACTAAAAAAAAAGAGCGTAATCCTTTTATGGTATTAAATAAGTACTAGAAAATAATATGTTCAGTCTAATGCCTGATTATCTTATAGGCTAATGAAAAAGATGATCCATGCATCAGAAGGGCATTTAAAAAACTCAGTCCTACTTTCCAATTGTTTTTCCGTCCCATTCGAGATTAAAATCGACCGACTAGGTACTGTAAAAGAAGAACGAAGTTAATATTATTAATTACCGGAAAAGACTTATCTTTCTTACTAGTTCTGATACACAAATGGTGTTAATTGATTGGTTTAGGAAGTTTATGACCTAAGAACGATCAATGTAACGATAACAAATTTCACTTTTTAATTACGACCGAGTGTTCAAATGTTTAACATTTTCACGTACTTATAAATTAATTTGTGTTATCAAAAATTTTCAAACGATTTATTGAATATATTGTAATGTTAAAAAGGTGTTTCAAACGATTTATTAAACATATTGTAATCTAGTCACTCATTATTTTCAACGCAACCACACAAACCGCAACGGTTTATTATTCGTCTTGGACATAATGTGAGTACGGTAGTGTAGGAAAACAAAATAACATAAGATACGACTGTCTACAAGAAAATAAAAATAAAAACAAGGAAGATGACAAATAAATGTACTACGTAACCTATTAACAAGCTTTACTTTCTGCGAACACGCAGGTCGATATTCACAATATGATATTATCGTAGCCTCAGTACCATTTTTAATATGTTAGACCTGTCACGTCATTTACAAGTTGATTGTAATCTCTTTATTAATGTTCAATTTAATTACCGACATGTGGAATGAGTAGATACTGTCGGATCTGACTACTGTCTGACATTATAGTGTCGCTGTCCGCATCCTATATCGATCGCATCGAGCAATTTGTGCCTGGCAAATAGATTTCTGTCTTATAAACAAATTAATAAGTGTGGATTTGTTTAAGCACTTTCCACCATCGGCGCCACCACTCTGACCACATCCGGCGCGATGGCCACAGACCAAACTCATTTGGCGTAACACAAACTTCAGTTCATAATTGGAGCAAAATAATTTGAAGTACTTTCTCCGTTGCAACGTTTAAATAATTCATAAAAATTAAAAGATACCTCTCATACAATAATAATGCATACCTGCATGACTTTAATTAATACTTTCAGTTTTTTATACGGAATTATACTCGTAGTATTATAAAATAATAGTTTTCATTCTGAAGCGAAGTAAGGAGAAACTTTTCTATTTCTGTTTTAGTAGAAAGCTGTTGCATCATAATTCCGAATATCGTAATTATGGAAATATAATAATTACCTTATTTAATTCAAACATGGTAATAAGGTTTGATTTTCGAGCATATGTGTAACGCTTAAAAATCCACCTATCAAGAAAAATACCTTAATATTATGGCATACAAGCAATTAAAACAAACAGTAATTTTGAATCTCTCTTTTTGATGCAACAGAAAATCCAAACACTAAACCTAAAATAATAATCGCAACCGCAGTTAGACCAACGACTGTAGAGAATTGACAAAAAAAAACATTGAAATGAAACTAAATTTACGGACTATATGGCGGTTTATTTTTGATTTTACTATGCCGACGTTTCGAACTGTTTCTAGCATTCATGGTCACGGGCGGACTGAGATGGCAGCTGTCCATACGGCACAGTTGTCTCAGGTTACCCTCAGGTCTTCTAATTGTTAGCCCGATCTACGCCAGAAACATACAAAAGTCTTGTGATGTGTGTCATACAAACGTGACAATTCATGAGTACCTCCTTCAGTAATCACTTTTGAAGATCTGGGTTTAAGTAATAGTACTTAATAGTAAAATGACAAACTCGAAAGTCCTGGCAAATTTGTTAGAAATGCGTAATAAAAGTGAAATCTGTCATGTTTCTCGACAGCAGCGCGGGCGTCATATTAGGAGTGCATAGGGGCGATATCAGAAAATCTCGTTATACTCAGCATACGGGTGTGGCTTATTTGCACTTAACCATTAGGTACATTGGTTACATTGTTAGCTTACAAATGAGATATGCGCTTTCTACGGATTATAGTTACGGAATTATATAAGTTTTTCAACAGTAACAATAACTTAATATGTCTCTAAAACGAAATAACAGGCCTATTTGCTTTTCCGTTTTTCTATTCTTATTATAGCTACGCTTCTTCTATTTTATTTATTCTTATTTTTTATTTACATATTTACTGACGCAGTTATACATATCGCAATTGAAAATTGGTCATCCTGATTTTCTAAGGCTGATTGTCTAGATGCCAGATGAACATACATCGCTTTGCCAATCGAGGAGGCGCTTCCGCTCACCTCGTTCTCTGCCCTATCAGTCTTCATATAGCATAATACGATACATTGAAATAGGCGAGATTTGCAATTTGTAATAATTTTCTACAATGCCTTTAATATATCAGCACATCCGCTCTATTTCGTTTTTTATTATTATTGAAATAAAACTACTTTTACGGATTGTAATACAGATAATTATTTTACGGATTGTTCAAGTATTTTTATTTCACTTTGTAGTATCTAAAGCTAAACCTATCCTAAACCTTCTCGTAAATAAAATATAACAGTATATGAAGAAGTATATAAGTATACTGCCATTCCAATTAATTTAGAAGTACTACAATTATTTCGATAGTCTGCAAAAACATATGAATCTGATAGACGGTCACAAGATTGCAGCTGCCGGTGTCGTGTCGTCCTATACCTACTGTCGGTGCCAATACTCGCTGATACTCGTCAATCTAACATTTCCAACGACTGGTGTTGGTGTTTTTTGCTATAGGTAAACGAGTTAACAATAAATAGCAAAAAAAGTTTCAATAAAATATTATTCAAAAATACACGGACATTTTGCCAACACGAAAGAAAATCACAATTTTGTTTCGACGGTTAATATTTTTTGCTAACATTACAGCCAATTTGTACTTGATATTCTTTGATTGATTCAGCCTATCAGCCCATTTGCGCTCCATGCATTATATACTAAATTCCGATTTGATTTGAATAGCATTTTAAATGGGAATATCTAATACATGTATCGCGAGTAACGAGCGTTTAACCGAGGCCTCGGGCGGCAGTGGCTCAATCAAAATAAGCAGTGGAAAGCTGATAGCTGTCCACTGTTCGTGTAACCGCATTCCTTGTGCCTCATCCGAAAGCAAAAAAAAAAGTTACGTCAGCTCAACCTTACACAGATTTCAATGACACACTTGATGATTTGTAGGCTAAAGACAATTATCTCATAATTATTATATGATAGAGTCGTGCCCAGCACCAAAGATGTAGTGATTCCTTTAAGATATGGGTAGAGCTTATTGCGATTGTTGAGCGGATTACCAATCTCTGGGGGCTTAAGCCATTGACAATTATCCCAATCCTAGAATTGAACCTGGGGCTGTACTAGATACTCGTTACCACCGACACAGTCATTAATATCAAAGGTTACAAGGCAGGATCGAATCACAGGAAAGGGTAAAGAAAGTGTCAAACTTGTTATTAAATGAGAATCTGGTAGCAGTTATTATATGAATGTATACATATGTGACATACAAATACATACATACAGAAACTCATTGAGCCGAAACGAATTGACACTATTATTTTAGTTCATGGGTATAATTTACTTTAGACAATAAAACTGACATGAACTGGTCATCAACGAACAAAAAAATATCGTAAACATAACATGGTGAGTAGCAGCTCATGGGCAATGATTAGAAGATAATGTCCTAATGTAGGTATTACTTAATTGTTTTCAAATTCTAAACCGCGATTCTAATTTGGAACAATTTTTCTAACTCTGCACACGCTTTACAGTTAGTCATTCGACTATCGAACGTCAGTAAGTCATTCGGATTTGCAAATTGTCCATTAAATTCTACACTACAATTTCACGCGTTTAATTTCTGCAAAGTGACCTGAATACAAGTTAGATAGACACACTTTTCACTATCACAGATAGATCATTCACAGTGCAGATAATTTGACCCTGTTTTGCAAGAAAAACGAAGTCATGTCTCATTTCCCAGGCAAAAGAAAAGTGTTCCATTGAGATCTATGTCTGCATGGAACAATGTAGGGCTGAGTATTAAAGCAATATACACTTTACAATGAGACGAGGTCTCTTTTATTAGTGCTAAATATATAATCATTAAATAAACATATAATAAGATGATTATTTTCTGAAAATATAGTAAGTAAGTTTTTAAATCAATTCAATTGTTTTACATATTGGCGGGTTTAAAATATGGCTAGAAGCCAAAAAATAGCGGTTTTAATATTTTTATTGTGGACTGTATAAGGTGTATTAATTAGTAGGTAATGAACGCTACTCGACGCTGTAAAACGCAGGTAAAAGGCAAGGAAAAATGTAGGAAACAGCGAGCACCACTCACTGATTAGCTGGTACCAGGCACAATGTGTCGACACAAAAAGTTCACAAAAATTCACAATTATAGGCAATAGAAGCACTCTCGCGGCGGCGGTGTGCTGTTAGGCTCGTGGTTAGAGGGTTACTAAGCGGATATAGACTACTCAAGGAAGAACGGGGTTGGTTGATTTGGAAATACGTCATTTACGTCACAAGAGAGCGTTCAGAAATGCATGATTAATTTAAATACCAAACAACCTCCCGGCTTTGAGGTAACCTCAAAAACAAAATAAAAATAAACCCAAAAAGGGGGAAAACATATATAAGAACATCACCATTAAATTAGGTGTATGCGTGCGGTAATATAATCTAATAATGCGGAATATAAACTAAGTCATAAGGACAAAAACTAGAGCGAAGGATAGTGCTTATATCAATAATAATTGTAACTTTAACTAGCGATAACATAAAGAAAACTACTGCGTTGGTAGCGGACAAAGTCGCACTACCGGACGCTGCAGGATGCCACTTTTGGTTTTCACTTCAGCAACTCGAATTACACCGTCTTTGCCGGGAAACAATTTAGTGATAACCCCAAGCGGCCAACGTAATGTCGGACAGTTCTCTACAATGATGAGAACTACTGTACCTACAGTTACAGGATTTGCAGGTGTGTTCCACTTTTCTCGCGACTGCAGATTATGTAAATATTCAGTGCGGAATCTCTTCCAAAACGATTGGACTAATGAGTCCATTAACGAAAAGCGCGTTTGAAGAGTCATGCGATCATTTTCTAACGTAGGAGCGGGTAAACATTCCAGCGGAGCGGTATGTATAAAATGGGCAGGTGTCAACGCGGAGGGTTCTGACGGATCAGTGCTCAACAAATATAAGGGTCGCGAGTTCAAAACTGATTCAATACCATTCAACACCGTAACCATCTCTTCATATGTTAATATTTGTTTACCTATTACGCGAAATAAATGGCTTTTAACAGACTTTATATGGGACTCCCAAATTCCGCCAAAATGCGGTGCATTTGGTGGATTCATCTTCCAAATTATACGGCTTTCCGCTAATTCGCTACTAAAAGTTTTGTAGTAATCGTCGGATTTAAGAAATTCATGAAGTTCGTTTAGATAAGAACGCGAAGCAACAAAATTCGTACCGTTATCGCTGTAGAGATACTTACAAGGACCTCTACGCGATAAAAATCTTTTAAAAGCGTCTAAAAAGGTAGCTGAGGTTAAATCAGAAGCAAGCTCAAGATGAACTGCCTTGGTTACTAGGCATACAAAAATGCATAAGTATGCCTTTTGACTACGGACACCTCGTCTTCTAGTATGAGTTATATACAACGGTCCAGCGTAGTCTACGCCCGTATGCGTAAAAGCATTACAAGGTTCTACACGGCACGATGGCAAAGCGGACATCATAGGAAAAGTAGCTTTTGGTTTTAACCTAAAACATGCGTTACATTTATGTATGCGGGAACGAACAATACGGCGGGCGGATAAAATCCAAAAACGTTGTCTCAGTATTGAAAGTAGTAGTTGCGGACCAGCGTGAAAGTTTTTCTTATGATAAAAGTCAATTATCAAATTAATTATGTGACCATTTTTCGGCAACAATATGGGATGTTTATGTAATTTTTCTAATGATGCGTTATCTAACCGACCTCCGACATATAGAATGCCATCATTCATGTATGGCGTTAATTTGCGAAAAGCTGAGGAACAACCTTTTCCTTTTTCTATAAGTTTAATATCATCAGCGAATGAAGCGTGTTGAACGGCCTTAATTATAACAAGTTCAGCAGCGTCTAAATCTTGCGCGGTTATTACATTATTGCGGGGCAATTTTCTTAGAAATCTTAACACATACACTACAGTGCGAAGTAACTTATTCCACGAGGATACTCTATAACTTAATGTCAGAAGTACATGCTCAGTTTGCGCGGCGGCGGCGTCGCAAGCGACGTGAGATAATGTTTTTTCTTCAGGTAAACATGAGCCTTGCGGTGAAAATTGCTGAATTGGCCATTCACTAATAGGAAAAGACATCCAAGATGGGCCTTGGAACCAGAGATTATTCTCTATTAAGCGTGAGGGAAGCAGCCCGCGAGATACACAATCCGCGGGGTTTTCTACTCCTGCGACGTGATAAAAATGATCACTTGGCAATAAAGATTGACATTGCGAAATTCTATTGGCGACAAAAGTATTAAATCTGTGTGGGGAAGAGTGAACCCAGCACAGAGCGACTTCAGAGTCAGAAAATGCGTAAATATTATTTATTGGGTGTCTTATTGACAATGTATTGACCACTGAACGCACTAACTTAGCGAGCTGTGTTAAGGCGCAAAGTTCAAGTCTCGCTAAAGTCACGGTCTTTACCGGAGAAACGCGGGATTTTGAACAAACTAACGTGACTATAGGGGGAGAACCTTCATTAGCTACGTGAAGGTATATAACGCAGCCAAAACCTTTTTCGCTAGCATCAGCGAAAGCGATTAGCGAAACGACAGAAGAGTCCTTAATACCCATATGCCACGGGAATTGAAGACCCGAGATTAGCGGTAACTCTGAAATATATTGTTGCCACAACTTGACAACAGAAGGAGGCGGAGACTCGTCCCAATCAATTTTGAGGAGCCATAGTTCTTTTATTAATAATTTAGCGAATAGCGTTAGGGACCGACAAGACCCAATACATCATAAAGTTGTGCGGTAGCGGATAGCATAGAACGCTTTGTACAAATAGCGGGCGGTTGAGATACAGTAAAAGTAAAATTATCAGTAGCGGGATGCCAGCGAAGGCCTAAAATCTTATGAGTGTCATTATCGTTAAAAGAAATATATTCTTGTTGACGATGACTTGCGGGTATGTGTTCCAACAACTCGTGGGAATTACTTGTCCATTTAACTAGATCAAAACCACCGGCTTTGAAAAGTTGGATTAATTGTGTTGCTGTCGCTACAGCTTCATCTAGCGTTGAAGCTGTGGAAGCAAGGTCATCCATGTATATATCGAGCTGTCTTTCAATAAGACTAGCTGCGAGAGGATAGTTAGCTCCTTCATCTTTTGCTAACTCACGCATGACGCGAAGAGAGAGAAAAGGTGAGGAACGAAGACCAAAAGTGACACGAGTAAATTCATACGTTTGCAAGGGTTCGTCATCAGAAAAGCGAAATAAAATTCGTTGGAACTTGCGGTGCGAATCTTGTACATGTATGCAAAAATACATTTTACGAACATCAGCGAAAAAAGCAATAGAATATATTCGTACATTGAGTAAAATATTGAAAATATCAGTTTGTAAGTTTTCACCGGTATGCAAAATATCATTAAGTGATAAACCGTTATCCGACTTACAACTGCCGTCTATTACTACACGGAGCGGTGTGGATGATTTATCCTCCCGAATAACCGGGTGGTGAGGTAAGTAAAAACAAGGCACATCAAACCTTATCATTTCTTGCGGAACAAGTGTTAAGAACCCTTTATCTAAATATTCCCTAATGACGTCATTGTAACGCGCGCGAAGTTCAGGATTTCTACTAAATCTTCTTTCAAGAAGAGAAAATCTTTTTTCAGCGATTTGAAGCGAATTACCTAATTTTTCTGGTGGATCCTTAAATGGCAAAGCGACAACGTAACTGCCATCAGGATTGCGAGCGGTATTAGAGGTGAAAATATTTTCACACTCATTATATTGCGGACTTATATACTTGGTAGAAGGCAATTCTTCCATTATCCAAAATTTTTGAAGCATGTCATTAAGCGGTTCTTGATTAATTAAATGAAAAGAATGCGATTTATGAGTAGGGGACTCAACATAAGCGTCGCCCATTATTACATAACCTAGCGTTGTTTCTAGTGCCATAGGCGCGTGCGGCGTAATTATTTTATTTGACAGTAATATTTTACAATAGGTATTTACCCCCAAAAGTAAGGAAATTTCCCCAGGTACAAAGAACTGGTCATCAGATAAACGTATCGAAGATATATAATTAATCTTATTTAAATCAATCTTAACGTCCGGTAATTTCCCGGTAATGTGAGGCACTACTAACGGTTCGACTTCATATACGAATTCATTATCGAAGCGAGATGTGAATTTAACGTGAGTAACGCCTAATATTTTTTGCGATGAACCACCAATGACATGAACTTCGGTAAAGCGGTTTTTTCCCGATATGGGTAAAGATAAACGTTTGCAACAATCAAGCGAAATATAGTCACTTTGTGACCCTGGATCTATTAAACATCTTACATAATATTCACGTCCATAATTATTTATTACTTTTATTTTTGCGGTCGCTAATAAAGCAGCGGTTTGAGTGTGATTAATATCATTGTTAAGGTTTGTAATACTAAACGACGATGAGACCGTAGTAGATTTCAAACTCTGAGTGCATACACTATCACCCGAGTTGGACTGCGGATTAATCTCGACCTTATTCGTGGAAGGATTAGAGGTTAAATTACAGTGAGCATTACGAATACCCGAGACGGCCGGCTGGGAAACCGGTTTTTGATTTAACGCTTGCGCTTCATATTTAATTGTAAAATGTAATAAGGAATGGTGGCGTTGATTGCAATGTAAACATGTACGTTGCGAATTACAAAAACTGGACTTATGTTTATTACTTAAACAATTCGTACAAAAACCATTTTGTTTTATGTAGTTATACCTTTCCTTAGGCGTTAATTTAGAAAAGCGCGGACAATTAAACAAGTGTGTGTGTGTCTTATCTTGACACATAACGCACGGTTGATTGTTGTCAGTATTAATAAAAGTTCTAGTAGGACCACTGTTAGGTCTAGGTATATTATGTTTTTTATTATTATTAGAAAGTTTGTTTGCGGTAGGTTCAAATTGTTTTTGTATATTATTAAGTATCTTACTTTGCTCTTGGACGAAACTGATAAGACTCTGATATGTAGGTATATCAGTTTGACGTTGCGACAATTCAAAGGCTTTAACAGTATCTGCATCTAATCTTTGCAATGCTAATTGTAAGCACATAAAGTCTGTTAAGTCATTTAATTTTAACTGTTTTAGCGCTTTGATTGAGGAATCAAAATTATTAATAAATGATTCTAGATTTGCGGCGGAACTAGAAGTAAGCGGTTTAAATCTTAACATATGATTAAAATAAGAGACAGCGAGTGAACGAGTATCGTTATATTTTTGTATAAGATTATTCCAAATTATGGGATAGTTTTCTGGCGTAGCGGACAGCCCAGCGCAAATTGCTTTGGCTTTATCAGTAAGTTTACCAACTAAATAATATACGCGTTCAGTATCCGTTAAATTCGGATTATCATGAATAATACTTTTAAATTGTTGATGAAACATAGGCCAATGACGAATATCGCCATCAAACGATTGTAATTCAATAGGCGGCAACTTATTGTGGTAAGAAGAAGACTTGGATTCAGTCTTTATCGGAATATTAGAGTCTTTCTGTAACTTAGAAAGAACCCCCTTTATATGACAGTATAACTCTTCAAATGCGATCCAGGTTTGATAATCAACGGAACTGGTGGGGTTGGCTTGTAAGTAGACATTATTATAATCATCAACAACCTTTTCGAAATCCGTACGTAACGTATCTACATTACTAGCGTTTAACAAGAATGTATCACGCTGTTGTTCATCAGCGATAGCCGATCGCGACAATTCGTAAATTTTTTGCAAACGCGAGAACATTGCTTCTCGTTTTGCTCGAAGAATGACAACCTTTGGGTCCTCCCGGCATGGCGACCGTTCTTCACCCCTAGATTTACTCATTATTCAGCGGATTCATTTAATAAAAGCAGGCGATAATAAATAAAGTATGCGTTTGTTGGTTTTAATAGCTTAAAAACCAATTGCTATTAAATTAAAGCGGTACCTAAGTATTTATAAACGATTAAGTACAACTAAGCGAATGAGTTACCCTAACTACCGAGATATGCACCTATGAAATTATTTAATTAGCTTTAATAGCCTATAACCAATTAAATAATTAGCGAGCGTAAAATATAATATTATTAATAACTTAGCGTATTGTGAAATGAAAATGAGCGCGTTAAGTAGGTAGGTGGCACGTATTAGCTGCGACGCGAGCCAAGCGGGGCACAGAATGCTACCTGCATACAGCGTATGATTGTAAAGAAAATAATTTTAAGTACGTAATTACGTTTATTAATCTATAAGCACTGTCCTTCAACACAAATAAATGCCTGCGAATTAGATTGCATAAATCTAGAAGCGATTATGTATACTTATGACTTATGTATACAATCAAAGCGGGCGGAAATAATTTATAATTAAATAGGCTTTTAATTGTTATTTCACAGACAGCTAGATAATAATAGCGATTAGATAATCGAATAATGAAACCATTGGATGGGACCAAAAAAAGGTATCAAATCCGGTGAGATGGACCAAAAAAGGTGGCGGGTTTAAAATATGGCTAGAAGCCAAAAAATAGCGGTTTTAATATTTTTATTGTGGACTGTATAAGGTGTATTAATTAGTAGGTAATGAACGCTACTCGACGCTGTAAAACGCAGGTAAAAGGCAAGGAAAAATGTAGGAAACAGCGAGCACCACTCACCTGATGATTAGCTGGTACCAGGCACAATGTGTCGACACAAAAAGTTCACAAAAATTCACAATTATAGGCAATAGAAGCACTCTCGCGGCGGCGGTGTGCTGTTAGGCTCGTGGTTAGAGGGTTACTAAGCGGATATAGACTACTCAAGGAAGAACGGGGTTGGTTGATTTGGAAATACGTCATTTACGTCACAAGAGAGCGTTCAGAAATGCATGATTAATTTAAATACCAAACACATATAAAAATACTATTATATATAAATTACTAGCTGACCCGCGCAGCTCCGCCCGCGCTTTTATTACAATTTGCTCCCCTTTTCTCCCCCCTCCCTTGATTTATTTCTCTCTCCATCTCTCTCTCACTTATAAGAAAAATCTAATTCTAATTCTCTCTTTTCTCTTTCCCCTTTCCCACTTCGGTCCCCGTCACAGTCCCCCTCTTCCTCTCCTCGTTGTCCCCTCTCTGAACCCCGTCCCCCTCTCTCTTCTACCACCTTGCTCCCCCTCACTCTCCCCTTGTTCTACCTTAATCCCCCTATCCCTCACCCTATCACTCTCTCCTCGAATCCCCTCTCCCTCTCTTTCCTCTCTTGCACCCTCCTCTCGTTCTAAATATCCTCGTTAATCATGGTATCTGGTATCTGGGATTCTTACCCACTTAAACCCCCCGTCACCGTCCTCCTCGGAGTCGCCGCCGCCCGTCACCTATCTATGTAATGACCTTGGCTAACGTTGCTAAACCTAACGGATATGATATACTTTACGATTTTATTCTCAGACCTACCCGATATGTACACAAAATTTCATACAAATCGATTCACCCATCTATTTAATGACCTAGCCTTATGTTGCTTAACCTTAACCTAGCGGTATGTAACCTTAACCTAGCGGCGGGAACAACATTCACAGCTTTTTTGTCATTGGTGTATATATTAGTGAAGTTTATGTTATATTGAAGAAGGGACAATTTCTTGCTAACAACAATTTATTAATAGTTAATTATTTGTCATAAAAAGTAAAGGATAAAAAATGGTTATTGTGGGTTATCTCTAAGAGATAAACATATACCATCGCGAACTTTTTTGTAGACCTTGTTAATATTTACAATACTGTAGTACATTATTTTGATCTATCTCGTAGGGTTCAGCCAGCGTTTGCAATGTAAGCGCAAAAAAATGTGCTTATTTACGACATCACATTAGAAACCTCAAAAATTATCAGTGTTTCTCTACTATATTATACATGTATTATACATATAAACCTTCCTTAAGAAACACTCTATCTATTAATAAAAACCGCATCAAAATCCGTTGCGTAGTTTAAAAGATTTAAGCATACATAGGGACAGACAGACAGCGAGAGCGACTTTGTTTTATAATATGTATAGATAGATACCTAAGAGTTTCGGCCACATGTTGATTGTAATTCTGACTTCTGATCCAAACCAAAGTCAAATTAATGATTAACGTAACGAAAATGGTAATTTTGACGATTTTTTTATAAGTTCACGTAACGGTCTCTCTGTTACCATCTATAACCACTTAATAAAAAAATTATACAAAATAAAAGATTAAACAGTAGAAAATTATTTTTCCTATCCAGTTGTAGGACGGTATCACATGGTAGTCAGTTTTGTTCTAACTAACCTGTTTCCCGTCAGACAATCGTGTACATCTTTCCGCCACAAATATAATACTGTTTCCGTTTATATCTTGCTAGATATAAATATGATATTAGATTTGTGAATCACATTATAAGTTATTTTAGATATAAAATTTCATACTTATAAGTGTAGAAACTGCAGGAGCTCACTATGCAGTTAATTAAACTAGGTACAGTAGGTGCTTGTATGTGCGGGTGTGGCGATTAGTTTGAGCCGTTTAAGGTAATATATTTAAATAACGATTATGTGTACTGTGATATTACTAAGCCACGCACAGCCTTCTCAACGTATTTAACTTAAGTGTTTAAAGAGCACCGACTCAAAGAGAACATTAAAAACTTCAAAACAGTTTTCAAAGATACTGTACAATCGTACATTGAAATTGCAACGCACAATACAATTTATATTGGTCGTGTACTAGGGTATTAGTTAAACATTGATCAGGTGTATAGGAGCGCCGTGACACACTGACTCGCTTTCCACAGTGGCTCAGCCGCAGCCGGTGTACGAGATGCATGCCAAAGACTTCACTACTACAACTCACCGCTCCGAGCGTAATACCTAATTGAAGTTTAATAATTTAAATGATTTATTTTATTTCCACTGACTGATTTGGTTCCGTTCGCTGTCTGTCTGTACGCTCATTATTTTTCGCTTTCGAATTGCAATTTCGCAAAATTATGGAATGTTGTTTTATTGGAAATCAGGCGATAACATCTTTATTCTTTACTTCTTCTGGCCTTATCTTACTTATTGAAATTATATTTGCCGTCTGAATCCCGGTACAGTATCATATATAGTACGGGGATTGTATTGTAGAGGACTGCAGTAGGCTAGACTAACTCTCGCTTAAGTCTTTGTACCTAAAAGCAAATCAGTAAAAGTATCTAAGAATGGATTCTAGTTTAAACGAGATTTATATCATCTAGCTGACCCACGCAGCACCGCCCGCGCTGTTATTGCTAACTTCCATTTTTTAAAACCACCCCTTGGTAATGCAGATAATCGCTAATAAGCGAACAAAACAACAATTACTCAAATCGGTCAAGCTGTTTCTGAGATTTAGCGAGAATAACGGAGAGCTATTTTTCAGTTTATATACTTACTTACATATATAAAGGGTGTAAGGGACTACGTACCGAAAACTTTTATATAAGATTTCTCATATTGTCCGTTACAATATTACAGAAAACATTTATATGGAAAATGTCAAATGACTGACTTGTTAATTTTTGAGCATGTAATGAATACGTGCAGAATACTATTTCATTTTTCAAATTACATTGCTAATTTCAATCAAGCCGCATGCCAACCGTGGGGATTGTGGCAACCCCTCCCTTCTAAGGCCTCTCCCTTTGTTCAGCAGTGGACTTTTTGGCTGCTGATGATTGCTAATTTTGCACAAATAAGTAATTTATTGTTTTTAAATTGAAATTAGGCTTTATTATTTTACCAATAATGATTTTATCCTAATTTTATTAAAAAAACAGCATTTTTTTTTTAAATATCATGAAAAAGCCGATGAAAAATTTCAACACTAGAATGTTCAGAATCATGTACTGAATCCCTGGTATCGGTTTTCGGTGCGATGTCCCTTACACCCCGTATACTTGGAGTTATAAACCCGTAAACTAATCCAGTCACAGTTATTTTATTTCACAGTATTATTTGTAGGTACCTACCAAGTGATGTATAAACTAATAAAAAAAACTAGATAACATTTCGGACGTATTTCCGTCATGTCGATACTTCTGCTTGGTGTAAATTAACACAGAACACGATTATTAAGGCTTTCTCTTTGGTTTCCATTACATTCGCACATTATCTCTTAACATGAATCCTATACGACGCAAAGTGAAAGCGAAAATTAATAACAAAATGTGTAATATTTTAATCTTAATGTTGTAATTTACTTTAAACGGTGCGGTAAAAGTGGCGAGAAACTTTTTCTAATATAATAAAATGTTGTAATAAATGCATGGCGAATGTATTATCATAACATCATAAGCTACGTTATGTAATCTCATGTTAAAAAGTTAAGCTGTTTCACCTCGTGGCTCACAAACTTTCGACTATATGGCTTTGAGACTAAACAAAAACTAGACAATGGTAAGTACCTAATTACTTTTCTCATACATTATTTAATTACTTAAACCTTGTTTTTTATATATTACCATCATAAAGTCACATTATTACTACTAGAATATAATATTATTCAGCCTAAGAACTGGAACAGTATGCATGGATCGGTTTTCGCGCCCGATTATAATGTGGGTAACTTCAAGGCAAGAATGAGTGACTAAAAGGTTTTTAATAAATTAATGTGTTTTACTTTACTTTAATCCCCAATGGCGTCGCCGTTTTTTATCAGGGGGGACTGCAGTCAAGCACCGTCTCATATAGAGTAAATATAACTGAATATGCGTACTTAACTATAATACCTACTATATAAATCTAATATCCGAAGTTATGTAAGTGTAACTACATTTATTAATAGTGTCGTTAGCCTAAATTACTATATGACATTGCAATCATTATCACAGAAATGATATCGAGTTTCACGATTGTATGAGATTATTTTAAACTTTTTAAGTTTAATTTTATCATTGGCACTAAGTAGTTACTTTAAAAAGGTAATGGTTCTTCAATTTATGTCGATACAAAAAGTAATAAAAACGAAATTGTATTACGACAAGAAATCAGATCGCATGTGTACCTACTGGTTAATTATTATCGGAGTTAAAAAAGAATATACATCGTATTTTATGAAGAAATGCATCTTTACTTAACCCTGTAATAAACCTCATGTTATAAATTTAACACCTTTATCTGTCTGTAGCATCGTATCTTTTAAACGATTGGACGTATTTGAGTAACGTAGTTTATTTATTTATTTTAAAACTGGTTTAATTAGCACTCATAGATTCTTAGCTATATTTAGTGAAAACCTGTAATTTCTTTTTTCTTGAGAAGGTTTAGTATTTGGTAATCATTAAGGTTAAATGTACAAACAGTGTAGCACTTATGTCGCTTGTTTTCTTTTACAGAACATTCGGTAATTTCAGAAGATGGCAGCTACCGTGACGCAAGGCACGCGGTTACGAAATCTTGATGCATTCAGACAATAGAATGGGAAGTCCTACTGTGTGGACGAATTTCGCAACACATTGCGCACCGTCCCACAATGTATGTATGTATGTAGGTGCTCGGTAATTGCCTGCGGATGCTACACGGTGTTCAGCAGATAAGGTTAATGCGAAAAAGCGCGTGTTATATACTAGTTTTCTGTTCGAAAGTAATTATGACAGGTTTTATTCACAATTATACTTATGGCACTAATTATAAGATAATTGTTTGTAGCCTTTGCGGCTAAGCCGTTTCACAATCCGGTTCGAATCATGCAGGGAGCAAACATTTTTTGTTGTTCTTTACTTGTTGTACATCATATTGTCTAAAAAATAAAATGCTCCGTCGGATAATACGACAAAAAAGAGACAAGCCTGCTGAGATTCTTGCCGAATCTTCTTAGTAGCAGCCGCGGTACTATCCGGTGGTAGTTTGTAAAAATGAGTTGTGTACCTAAATTGGAGACGTGGGGCCTATGCATAATAAATATACTATGACTTTGATGGGCAAAAGGAGCGTGAAAATCTCTATCCTGCGTTTGATCTCTCCCTGGTTCCGTCCCATGCCTCAACCGATTGCGCAATTAAAACGAAGTGTCCCTTACAAGCACTTGTGCAATATATGTGCTGCGTAGCTAGTTGATTTTGTGAAAGATAAGCAATTATGAAAATAAGAATAGAATAGCAACCACCCATGTCCTCCCATTGGGAGTCGCGAGAGGCGAGTAAGGGGAAATAAGAATACGGGCAGCAGCGTCTCTATTTAATTACGTACCACCTATAATGTGATTCCCAAGACGCTTGCCAAGCGTAGGGCCATAGAAACCCCTTCCTTCTAAGGGGAAGGTCTTTGTTCAGCAGTGGACGTCTTTTGCTGAAGCAGTTGTAGCCGTATCGGTCATACGGATATTATATTGAGGAGGTACACATAATTTAGGAGTAGTTATTGTTATATTTAATACTAGCTGACCCACGCAGCTCCGCATGCGCAATTTTTACGATAACTAAACTTTTAATAACAGACATTCGCATCGAATACATACTCTTTTTTTATAGTCGGTTAAAAACTGGGACCCTCTTTTTACTTGCTCTCCGAAGCACAGACCAGTTTAGTCCAAATGGCGTTAAACGGTCACCCATCTATTTAATGACCTTACCTAACGTTGCTTAACCCGATCGATTACAAAACCTGGATAACAACTCTCTATGAGTGTTCCCTTACTAATATTTATTATAATTATGAAGAAAAATTGATGAAATCAGACCAAGCGTATAACCAAGTACCCATTTTGACTTTAATCCCCTCTCCCAAAAGAACCGTGCTAGATTACGGGATAAAAAGTATCCTATGTCCTACCTCGTAGTAAGATCTCAAATCATGCCAAGTTTCATTTGAATCCAGTCAGTAGTTTCGGCGTGATGCTCAGCCGAGATACAGACAGACAGACAGACAGACAGACAGACAGACAGACAGACAGACAGACAGACAGACAGACAAAAATTAAAAAAATTACATTTTCGGCCTCAGTATCGGTTATAGAATGCCCTCCAAATATAATTTTCAAAATATCTTCAATGTACAGAATTGGACCTGTTACAGTTTTATTATAAGTATAGATTGTTTAGTATATAATAAGTTACTTATATGTTGTATTATTGTATTTTTTAAGGGCCTAGTTGCCTGATTTAAACGAATAAGTACCTAAATAATAAATCAATATATCTTCAATTAGAAGAGAATATTCAACTAGTGTCGGAATCTGAGTGGAAAATAACATATTATAAGATCGGCTCAAATGTTGAGTTTTTGGTCCAATCTTGAAGGCAGTTTGAAGGCAAAGTGAAATGCCTGTGCATAGACAGCTACACTGCACTATCGCTCATCGCAATTACGTTTTTAGTACCTTTAGCTCAGTAATTTTAATAGCTACAAATCCGCTCACACTGGAACACAGAAATCTTTAAACATTGCTGTTTGACGACAGAATATCTGACACTGCGGCGGTGCACTTAGTAAAATTTATATGTTAAACTAGCAATTCCCTGCGGCTACGCCTGCTATTTTTTTTTTCTAACCTATTTAACCCCTTTAGGAGTGGAATTTTCAAAAACACTTTCTTAGTGGATGCTTACATCATAAGAAGAATCTACTGTCCAAATTTCAGCTTTCTAGGTCCCAGCGGTTTGGCCTGTGCGTTGATGAATCAGTCAGTCAGTCAGTCAGGACAAGTAATTTTATACTCGTATGTATAGATAGATGTATTATTGATGTTATAGTTTAAATCTTTCAATCCATCCATAATAGTCTTTTCTGACGGATTCATAAGTCGATATATTTTATATAAAATTAATATAAAAGTTATCAGATTTAAATATTTATGCTTATACAAAAATTCAACGGTAATTTAAAAGTATGAGCGCGTTAGATTAAAAAAAAATCCTATGACGAGTTTTATATCTTGCGTGAAATTAGAGGTCTGTTGGTTTATAATATTGTTTAACTTTACAGAGATATTATGTTAATATTTACTTACATAGTTGATATAAAAATGTACGTACTTAATTATCTGCACTTAAAACATTAATTTTACAGTATGTACGCTCGAAATGCCTTATACGCACATCTATGTTCATGTAGGTATTAGTATTAACATAAATGAGAAACGCAACAGGTACACCTATAAAATGCGAGCTGTGTGACGCTTGGCCCACTTTCCACAAGCCGGCATATGTCGTCTCCGCTGCGCCGCCGGTAGATCTTAATGGCACCGAAATAAAGTACAAGTTTCCGCAAATAAGAAATAACTTCTTTTAACGGCAGCTGCGTACAAAGAATATCGTTGAACAGCAAAACGTGTGTTCAAAAATGTGTGATATGCAAAAAAATATTGTACGGCTACAAGTGAAAGTGACATTATGCAAGTTTTCACAACTGAACAGTAAGCGTGCAGAGATAAGGGAGTTACAGATAATTATGTGTTACCCGTTGAGTTACGCCGTAGCACACGCCGTAGTAACTCGTAGCTACTACGTAGATAAGACGGCTTTGACTACTCATGAATTAAGGCGGGAAATGTTAAAAAAAATATATATATTCGTCCTTTAATATCTTTAACCTAGAATTCCTATAATTATTTAAATATAAGTAAAAATTAAACCATAAACGTTATGATACCTATAAAACGATAATGACCGATTATAAAAACTCACGAACGAGAAAATATACTTTCCAGTTTCGCACAGGATTGCAGCCACAAACAAATTATAATACCCAATCATATACATTCCTCACAAATGCAAAACACAAAATCCAATCTACCTTTTCAGGTGAGCTTTCCAGATTCCAGATAGAAGAAACAGTTTCAGGATAACACAGATAGCTACCGATCACTGTTCAAATAACACTGTCACAGTCTGGTCGTAAATCACTTTCGTTTTCGCGTGCGCGGGCGCGCGGCGCGTGCTTGTTGCGCGGGTGGCGGAGTATAGCGCACTGGTCGCGCCCGCCGCCCGCCGCTACTTTTTATACGCGAGAAAGTTCCGCACTCCACGTCTCTATCCCGGATCGGATGGATTTGGATTTTGAAACCCTTTGATGACGCCAACGACGGCCGTGATGAGTTAAGCATCCGCGTGGGCTATGACTCCACCTCAATGATGAAATATGTCCTTCTTAAAAATCTGTTACAACCTCACGGTGTCTCCCACGGAAGTCTTCAATAATATTTTACTTATAGATAAAAATATTAATACTTATTTTTTATATAGGTACATCTCAAGTTTAGTCTCTATAAACTATTGGTTTGCTTGTTATCGTAATTTTTTTCAGAGCATGCGTTGATTCTTTATATGGGAATTTTTGCTCAGAAATTAGATTATTAAATTTTCTGGGTCCTTTATCAAGGAACCATCCAGGTAGGTGCCACCTTAGTGTCAGATATTGTTCGGAAGTCAACATTGCTGTGCTGTTGTGTCAATATTGCAGTGTTTCGGTGTAAAGGGCACTGTAACTAGTGAAATTAACTTAAGGAATAGATTTAATAAATAATGAATTGGAAGACGTGCAGTAGTTAAGTTATTTATAATTCACTGGGACAAGAATGGCTTCCTATTAAATGAAGGCATTACGTAATCTGTTAATCCAAGAAACTAAATAACAACAAAGTAAAAAAAAACTACAAAATATATTAATAACCGCTCTAAATAGTAATATCTACATTATAACATATTCTTGAAGTTGGTACTAAAATACTATAATATTTCCGATGAAATCGAATCGAAAACAGTGAAGTAAATAATTTTCTTAATTTTTATGTTTTTTATAATAGGATTATTATCAGCTTAACAATATATAACTAATTGCCACAGAAGGAGGGCTATGTTTTTTACTTAAATGCCTAAAATGAAGAAAAAGTACTATGCTGTTAAGAGATAACTCTGAACAGGATTGTCATGTGATGTCTGTGAATATATACAGTGTTATAATGCTGTATGTATAAAATATATTTTCTTCTCTTATAAAAGTGGAGACAAAGCAAAATGGAATTTTTAGTTCTACGTTACTTAAGTTCAAGCAATACTAACGTCTAAATTACCGGGTCATTGTAGAGAGTAACAAAATCTTCATAGCAAAATAAACTATTTTAAATAAAATAAAAACCGACTTCAAAGTAAATTATCTAAAAAGCATAAAATAACGAAAATATTATTGAAGTTGGTGTTAGCGTACCTGCTGTGTATATTCTGCACCAACTTCAATAATATTTTCGTTATTTTATGCTTTTTAGATAATTTACTTTGAAGTCGGTTTTTATTTTATTTAAAATAGTTTATTTAACACTTTTTAGTGACTTATTTTACCAAGATAGGTATCAAAACTATCACGCAACTCGAACGTCTACATTACAATAACTTACTGAAAACATAAAAAGTTTATATCTCTTAAACTACTGGACCGATTTTGATGAAATTTGTACTTTACCCTAAGTTGAAAGATACTCTAACTATTGCAAAAAAAAATTTCGAAATCGGACTTGTAGTTTCTGAGAAATCCGCGGACAAACCTACATACATACATACATACATACATACATACATACATACATACATACATACATACATACACTCGTGAAATTTGGTAAATTCGTTTAGAAGCCCACATAGACTAACATATATGAATATTACGCATTTTTATTAATATTACATACATACGCGTCGAATACAGAACCTCCTTTTTTGAAGTCGGTTAAAAAAAGCGGTGGTAACACCTATTATCTAAAAATATGATAAAAAATAACAACTGTAAAATGTCGATATACGGCCTAGAAGAAAGTAAAAGAAACCGAAAATAAAATGTCGTAATATACAGCCGTACAAAAGATTTCAACGCACGATAACCGAAATTGTAAGTCAATTCGAGAATCACAAATTAGACCTATAAAACTTCTTTGAATTTAAAAGCGGCTGTTTTAAATATTATAAATAATTAAAATAGTATTAATGCAATATTTTATACATATTAAAATTGAATAATAAACATGTTATCGCAAGCTTCTTTCAATTCTATTCACCACACTAAAAAGTAGTAGTAGTTTTAAAGAAAGTCGCTGTCCGTGTCTGTCTGTCTGCTCATTCGATTACTTCTTTTAAACTATTAGTACATAGTTTATATGAATGTCATTTTAATATTATTTATTCGAGTTACATTATACATAGTTACATACTATTCATGCGCATGTCTTTTTTGAATGTGATATCACCATTATTTTTCAGAATGTTTATATATGCATACATATAATTAAATAAATATTCTGCGGTCAAGCAGCAGTGTATAAACATTGCTGTATTCCGGTGTGAAGGGCACTTTAGCTGGTGAAATAGCCCGATACAATAGACTTTCATATCTAATGTCTTGAGGATCGGTAATGCGCTAGTAATTCTTCTGGTGTTGCTAACATTTATAGGCTGCGGTGACTGCTTACAATCAGGTAGTCCAAATGTTAGCTTATCACCTTGGTAGTAAAAAAAAATGTATACATACATCTTTTCAGATCAAAAACTGGTAGAGCTGTATAGAGTGCACATACAATTTTACTACATACAGTAGGCATGTATGCCTAATGACATTTACAATTGGAATGGAAAGACCGACACGACCGGTAAGAACTCAGGCACAGGACCGACTTTTAAGCACCCTTCAGACGCAGACAATTTTGCTTTTCAGGCAAAATCAGGTGATCAACCTGAATTGAACCAGTAAGGTACAATTACACATTACTGCTCCCCGCAAATTTAAATCCGCGACCTATCCGGCTTGCAAATCAAGCGGTTCCTTTACGCCACGGAGGCTACAATACTCAGATAATAGATATTTTATACAAAAGAGGCTTGGCCTAAAAATGTCTAGATGGTAAGTACTAACCCTGGGAATGCTCACTTTTGTATTTTGCAGAATAGGAAGTAGGTAAATTAAGATAGCCCTCGGTTTATCAAAGAATAAGTTTATTAGATCAGTAATAAACTTATGGGCCGTAAATCCTTAATTTCATGTGGACTCGGTACCTTGGCAATAGGCTTTACTATTGCAGTCTTCCAAGAGGTGGGAAACTCGGCAGACAAAAGTGACTTATTAACGATTGCTGTGATAGTTTCAAGGCTTTGCGGAAGAGTTAGTGTTAACATGTCCAGGGACATTTGGTCAATTCCAAGGGCATTTGTTTTAATTTCCCGCTTAAGCTTCAATATACAGGGTGTAAGGGACATCGTACCGAAAAAAAATTTATAAGACGTCAAATAATGTCCGTTACAACATTACAGTAACCATTTATATGGTAAATGACAAATGACTAACTTATTAATTTTCGAGCATGTAATGAATATATGCGGAATAATGTTTATTTTTCAAATTACATTGCTAATTTTCTAAAATAATAATAGTTAATTGCCTATTAATTAATTGCCTATGCATTGTTTTTGTGAATAAAGAATAAATAAATAAATAAAAATAAAATAAAAACACAAATTTTTAATTAATTGTTTTTAAATTAAAATTAGGCTTTATTATTATACCAATAATGATGTTATACTAATTTTATTTAAAAAAAGTGAAATTTTATTTTGGAAATTCATGAAAAAGCCGATGAAAAATTTCAACACTAGGATGTTCAGAATCGTGTTCTGGATGCCTGGTATCGGTTTTCGGTACGATGTCCCTTACACCCGTTATAGCAAGAATCTACAGTCTTACAGGAGAGCTTACCATCAGAATACTGATGAAATTCAAAAAAGGTCAGATTCGAAATTTCAACACACTGATTTCCCGGAACATTTAGAAAGTGTTTATTAATAGCGTCCGGATTGTCGAAATGCGGCGGGAGTTCTATATTTTTAGGTGGGAGGACTTCGACTTTAGGTTCTTCCACTTAACTTAATTTAGAGTCATTAATTCAGAAAGTCATGTGAATAATACATTCATGTATACGTATGTGTGGCTTAGATTAAAACCATAAGAATACCGGGCGAAGCCGCGGAGTGACTCTAGTGTAACAGTTTCATACACTCTTACTGGTGATTATCTTAATAGTTCAATAATATTAAAGGCATGTGATACATTGACTAGCCTATAAAAATGTGGGGACTCCCCCAAGTGGTCTCCACTAGCCCCTATAACTACACCAACGCCAACTCTTGGTCATAATCATCATCAGTTATATAAAACGATCTATTTGGAATATTTTCACATTTGGTTAATTGTGAAGATTAAAACTTAAATAAATAAAGCGTCGGTAACACTTTTTACAATAAATGATTCGCATTGCCTTTTTTGCTCTCCTAACCATTGGGATCCCGTGGGGACCTTTTCCCCACGGGATCCTTTTTTTTTGACGTGGGGGAAATCTTCGAAAGATCCCCGGGAGCTGTGGGGCTCGACCGGGGTATGTGGGATTAGTACCCACTAAAACCCCCGCGGCTGTCGCATCGGCACATGAGCGGGGGAGACGCCAGGGCTCTCCGATGGGATCTGCACCAGAGGCCCCTCAGTGCCTTGCCTTTTAGTCCGCCGCCGGGGGTGCATTGTAGCCCCCCGGGAACCAGTCACGGTGCTCACGGGGAGGGGGTCGCACCCCGCCGCCGTCCTCCTCGGAATCGCCGCCGTACTCAATGGACGTTCAAAGGGCCCACACCCCGAACGTCCAGCGACTCCGAAGGCCCTACGGGATTCTGTAGAGTCAACCATGGTACGTGGGATTTTTACCCATTAAAAACCCCGTAGCAGCCGCACAAGGCATACAAGAGTGGTTAAGTACCCCTCAGTGCCTTGACTTTGCGTCACTGCCGGAGAACGCTTTATAGCCCCCGGGAAACGGTCATGGTTTTCTGGGGACGGAGATCGCAACCTCGCCGCTATTCTCGGAGTCACCGCCATAGTCGATGGACGTTTAGGATTCACAAACCCCAAACGTCCAGCGACTCCGAAGAGTTAGAGTAGCCTAGCCGCTCAAAGTTCTTGTGCTTTATTATTGTTCTATCGAGAACGCAATGTGGAGTCAACCGTCATAATTTAAATACACTCTCACAAGCGCGGGCCCGTAGCGCGCACAAATATGAAATTTACGGAAAGAGTGAAATCGAATAAATTGCCCATTGTCTTAGTACGGTGCACGAATTCGGTGGGTAATACTTTCTGTTTTCATCTCGACATGTGCGCAGGTGAATGATCTCGGTAATTGTTGACCGTCATCTCCACCCTGTTATTACGGACGCAGACTATGTTATTTTAACTATTTGATATTCAACTACGAGTGTTATTACTCAATGCGGTGATAATAGTTTTTTATTCATATAATTTAATGGAACGAAAGATTTAATATGTTTGTGGCTTGAGGGTTATATTAATTGTACTGCGTACTAGATAAACTATCACCACTTGATTATTTGAAACGAGTTATATCCGTTGTTAAACATGTCACATATAGTAACAGATCTTTTGCGCCGAAACTTGAAAGTTTGTTTTTGAAGTACTCTAGTTCTGGTGTTTTCTCCAGTAAAGTACATATTACCTCAGTGAAAGAATATTGAAAACATAATAATAATACCAGTCCTTGTTTATGTCCCACTGCTGGGCACGGGCCTCCCCGCAAGATGAGGGGGCTTAGGCCATAGTCCACCACGCTGGCCAAGTGCGGGTTGGCGGACTTCACACGTCATTCGAGAGCTAGTTAGGCTTTCTCAGACATGCAGGTTTCCTCACGATGTTGTCCTTCACCGAAAGCTAGTAACAATCGCACAAAGACGATCCGCACATGATTCATTGAAGAAATCAGAGGTGCGAGCCGGGGTTCGAACCTGCGCACCTTGTTTCCAAGGCAAGCGCTCGCCCACTGAGCTGTTACCGCATGAAAACGTAATAAAGAAAATAAAAATTCTCAATCAAAATAGTTAAATGTTAAAAAAAATTTAATCTCCACATGTAATATAAGATCGATGGGTCCACAGCTTAATTTTTACTATGTTTATTCTTACGTAACATCACAGAAATGTATTCATCGAAAGCTGCTCCATCAAAATCTATGAGCAGAGGTTGCGCAATAATCTTGTTTAGATTGATTAACAATTGGGGCACAGATGCAAACTTTCCAGATTAAACCCAAAGACGTGTTTTAAATGCGAATATCTACTTCATATTGCAGATCCGCTTTGCATAACAATGCCGTGTCACAATTCTCTTTTAAACGGAACGCGATGTATGTATGTAGAAACATGCAGTTTATATTAGTCACTGTTAAATGGCAAGTGTTTCCGACTGTGTGCTCAATTTACACGTGCTTATCTATACTTATAATAAAACTGTAACAGGTCCAATTCTGTACATTGAAGATATTTTGAAAATTATATTTGGAGGGCATTCTATAACCGATACTGAGGCCGAAAATGTAATTTTTTTAATTTTTGTCTGTCTGTCTGTCTGTCTGTCTGTCTGTCTGTCTGTCTGTCTGTATCACGGCTGAGCATCACGCCGAAACTACTGAATGGATTCAAATGAAACTTGGCATGATTTGAGATCTTACTACGAGGTAGGACATAGGATACTTTTTATCCCGTAATCTAGCACGGTTCTTTTGGGAGAGGGGATTAAAGTCAAAACGGGTACTTGGTTATACGCTTGGTTCGATTTTATCAATTTTTCTATAAAATATAATAAATATTAGTAAGGGAAGACTCATAGAGAGTTGTTATCAAGGTTTTGTAATCGATCGGGTTAAGCAACGTTAGGTAAGGTCATTAAATAGATGGGTTACCGTTTAACGCCATTTGAACTAAACGGGTCCGTGCTTCGGAGAGCAAGTAAAAAGTGGGTCCCAGTTTTTAACCGACTATAAAAAATGAAGTTATGTATTCGATGCGAATGTCTGTTATTCAAAGTTTAGTTAACGTAAAAATAGCGCAGGCGGAGCTGCGTGGGTCAGCTAGTATACAGAATATTATTGTTTACCGTAGTGCATATAAAAAGTCGCTTTTGCGCCTGATATCTCTCCAAATCTTCGTTCTCATCAGACTGTGTAAGTAAGGCAGTGTAGGGACACTGCCTGCTAATATTTAAGCAGACACAACGTGTTGTGAAACACAACAACATTTGTATAAGTACTATAATATTCCCGTAGCTCTTCTCCCAAATTAGGAAAACGGTTGGAACGGAAGGAGGTTGTTTCAATCAGGAGGATATTAATGTCATATTGTACATTTTAATAATTACAATATTTGGATATTAAGTTGGACCCGAAATCTTAATACTTTAAGTGAAAGTTAGTTTTATATAATTTTTATGCTGTCCCAATAATTGTACTACAAAATCGTATTGATTTTAAAACCTATGTTTTCAAAAAAGGAAACGTAGTTTATCTTAATGAAGCCAAGGAAAGAATTTTAATGAGCGGTCATGCCGACTAACATTCAAACGCACAAGAATTTTAGAAAGTTATGTAAGATTTTTTTACTTTTTCTTGTTTAAATATTAAGCAAGATTTCTAGCCACAAGTATTATCATCATCATTTCCATAATAAATCTAGTCTCACAAATACGCATATATACGCACAAATTATTAATTTAAAAGTGTAGCACTTACGAATAATTTCAACCCTTACGAGCTAAGCAGTCATTGCCTAAAAATGTAGATGATCATCATCAGTCGGAAGACGTCCCCTGCTGAACATAGGCCTCCCCCTTGGAACGCCACAATGAACGACAATTGGCGATTTGCATTCACCGGTTACCTGCGACACGTACAATGACGTCTGTCCACCTAGTGGGAGGCCTACCTACGCTGCGTCTTCCGGTTCGTGGTCGCCACTCGAGAACCTTTCTTCCCCAACGGTTATCGGTTCTTCGAGCGATGTGACCTGCCCAGTGCCACTTCAACTTGCAGATTCTGAGAGCTATGTCGGTGACGTTGGTTCTTCGGTGAATCTCCTCATTGCGGATTCTGTCGCGCAAAGAAACTCTGAACATAGCTCTCTCCATAGCTCGTTGAGCTTCTCTAAAAGGCCAGCTATTAAAGACCACGTCTCAGTACCATATGTCATCACTGGCAACACACACTGGTTAAAAACCTTTGTCTTCAGGCACTGCGGAATTTCTGATGAGAAGATGTCACGTAGTTTCCCGAACGCCAGATGGATATATTAAGCTTAAAATAACTAGTTCACTATTATATAAAGAAATCAACTTGAATGAAACCTGGAGCATAATAAAAGATTAGAAACAACACATTGAATTACATTCTTAAAAAAATTAAAGCGTACAGTCAAAAAAAGATTTAAATTAATGCTTTGTGCACACTTATAACTAAGGCATAATAAATCATGGAAATAAAACGGATTTATAACTGAATAGCGTTACATTACCCGTCATTGACCTTTGTCCAAAAATGATGTTGTTGTGTAACTTTCGTACGTCAAACCGTTCATTAGAATGTGGCCAGCGGTCGCGATTATTCAATTGAATGGTTGGTGCCGCGGACGCGCGAAGAATGGGGGCGAATCTTAAACTATTTCATAACTTGGACAGTACAATGACGATGAAAGTGAGTCGGACGTATGTCCGTAGGAAATCCCCCAATTTGTGAAGAAACAAAATATAAACGCGCAAAAGCAAAACTGGTTGCCAGTGTTGAAGGATGACGGTGATTTCAAACAAGTTACAAAATCGATCTCGTTAAAAATAATGTTTGCGTACTGCATTATTTATATATTGGGAAAGTGTATATTAAGTATGCCTATACTTAATATTATAAATGATTACGTATTTATGACGAATCAATTTGACTAAACTCGCACAATTATATATCATAATTCGAAATCATGTGGTACAAAATTCGAAAATAAATGATTTTCTTTTTAACAATAATGAAGTAATATCATATGATTGAAAACATAGTATTATATCTCTTTGAAAAGAGTTGTGATCTAGTGATGATGTTACTATAGCCTCTGTGACACATTGTGTGAAGTTCTTTATACAAACCGGAAGTGTTCGAATCTTTTATTTTGGTTCGAATATTGCGGGATGCAAAAGTTTTATATACCTAGTAGTTCATTAAATGGATAGTGCAAAAGAATAATTATTTGAAAACAAAATATAAGTATGTCTGTTGATAAAATTAATACATATATTTATGGTAGTTCTTCCTATTATTTATAATTCATTATTCTTACATCACCATCGTCATTAAACTTTCTTTTTAATAAACATAATTATTGTATAATATTAGATAACAAGTCATTAGCTATGCAAACATATGCACAACTCATTCGATCCCGAGAAATGCATTTTCACATACAAAATGATAAGTCACTTTCGCCTGCCCAGGAATGTGTGTATTTATGAAGCCGCAAAGCGATCTCATGTCATTGTGTGTAGATAAGTTGCCTGCATAGAAATACATTGTGCGCAAAGGCTTTAACCAGGGCTGACTATATTAAATATTAAATTAAATGTAACAACTAGTGTAGTGTAGTAAAATTACTAGAACCCCTTTTTTGTTCCGAGGAAACTCTAGGAGCTATGAAGGTCATTCAGGATGTGTGTAACATCCTTACTTACCCACTAAAACCCCCGTGGCTGTCACATCTGCACATGAGTGGAGAGACCAGCCATATGTTTATTTTCTATTCTCTAGCGTTTCGTATTGTAGAATGACAACTTGGCTACTAGGGTATCTGGTGCACCACGAACCCCTCAGTGCTTGCCTTTGAGCTCGCCGCGCCGCTGTGGTGGCGCCTTAAAGCCCAGGGAATTTGACACTGTGCTCACCAGGATGGGAGTCGTAACCTCCCCGCCGTCTTCCTCGGAATACCCACCGTACTCAATGGAAATCTAGGGCCCATACTTAAATGTCCAGCAACTCCGAAGTACGTACTAGACAGATCCTATTCTGACCTTAAGTCGACGAAAACATAAGCCCTCCTGCAGTGGGCACATATCCGGCAAACCTATTGACTCTTTTTTTTTGGGACTGATAGACGCTGTTGGCCGCAGATGGCCATTACAGCTTCACCGGACAATAGGAGGCGAGCGCTTATAGCACTCTAGCCTTAACGGCAGAAGTAGCGACGAGCTCAAGGGCACCTCAGGGAGGCACGGCCTCGGCTTGGGCTGTCGCTTAAGAGAGGGCTGAGTTTACCACCGGTTCACAACGCGCCCCCACTGTGAAGAACCGGCAAGAAACTCAGTGGGGTGATGCACGTCGTTAAGGTCGCATGCGTACGACCCTTCGGCCTCGCCGGCGAGACCGGTGTCTGATAGCCTATTGACTCTATTTTACAGACCTAAATCCCAGCCTGGAAACAATCGTTCGTAGTCGCAGAAGCTCTTCCTTTAAACCTAAAATTTTAGGTAACTACATAAAATAGCATTCATATCCTTAATCTCCGATATTTTTGAGTACCTAGTCATGACCTAAAATAATTTTAAGTATTTTATGTGTTAGTTCCACTTACATAAAGAGAAGTATGAGATATACACATAAAAACTAGTTTTTCCTTCTTTTCAGCCTGACCAATATTTATAATACCTAACTTAAAAACTAAAAACATAGAAGTTTCAACCCTGACTATATAACTAGCTCGTTATTTTTAACTAGGCGTACCTACAACATGGGAACTTACGTGAAATCAAGTACGTATGTCCATTGTTATTGTATTAAAAGCTTAGTTCAAAGAACACGGGTTGTACGCACAGTTGTTTGTAGGATACATATTTTCGATCAAGTGGTAGTTTGGAAAAACTGACTTTTGTGAAAGAGCCCCTAGGGTCTATACACAACAAATATATTTTTACATAGTTTCGTTGTTTAACCGCTCAATGACCTTAGAGCATTATATGGTTGAATGCTCTAAGTCAACGACGGATGATTCCGATTTAAACCATGCTAACATGCGAAGCGCGCACTGCGATCACGCGTCTACCACCGATAGCTTAAAAGAATTTTCTTTTAAAAAGCTTTATTTTTCGAAAGAAATATTATAACCTGTCAGAAGATAATGTGCTCTTTTTTGGTAGAGTCTAATAAATATAATCTGTTCATTTTAGGTCCGGTTTAAAATATCATCCGCAGAATGAATGTAGCCTTCACGACTCCTGTTAACCCAGTGAAACGATGTTTTTACTCAAACTAGTGCTAGATCGCTTTCCCATTTGATGTTAAGTGTGATGCAACGTTTGATGGAAGTGATATAGCAAATGAATTAAAAAGGCAATGGTGAAAACAAAAAAAGAACCGATGATCATATCTCAGCCACCAGTTCAGCCACTCCCCATGTAGCATATCAATATGGAATGTTTTTGTATGTCACCACATGAAAGCTTCACGTCTAAATTATTTTTAATTTTGGCAAGGGCATTGACTCACTGTTATTATAAAAGCCAAAACGCGGACGCTATTGCGCAATGTGTCGCGTATGTAAGCTATAAGGCGTCCTGTTCACGTAACCACCCGGCGCGGTGCATGATTCACGTTGAGAGTGAAAGTGGCACATTTCGTGAGCGGCCCGCAGCCCTATCTGTCGCTCGTGCAGTCACCGTGCAAATGACAACGCTGACGACGATTCACACTTCATGCGTTTCCTGAAGTGCGATCTATAATTATTTATCATGTGCTTACTTTGTTATGATAAAAGGGTGCCTTATTTATTCAGTAGGCAAGAGATTTCAGCGCTACTACCTAAATCAATAAGGTCCTAATAATTTTACAAAGTTTGACCGGACCATTTATTTATTTATTTATTCTTTATGCTCAAAACAGTTCATAGGCGGACTTAATGCCAGAGGCATTCTCTACCAGTCTACCTTAGGGTGATGCAGAGACAAATCGTGGTAGGTAGGTGCAAACAAAACAAGTGAAACTAAATAATCATAGATAAATATTTTAAAACTATAATTTAACTTACAATAATTAATATAATACTAATAATTATATATTAGAAAATAAAATATACTCATATATATTTTAATATATTATATACATAATTATCTTCGAGAAGAATCTGCCATTTTACTGCGCAAGTATTTCTGTAACTTTGTTTTAAATGTATAACGTGTTGTAGCCATCCTGAGTTCTAGAGGGAGCGCATTCCAGAGGAGAATGGACTGGACGAAAAAAGAAGAATGTATAAAATCAGTTCTGTAAGAAGGACATAGAAGAAGACGATTATTAGAAGAACGAAGAATTTTATCATGAGTAGAGCATAGATAAGTAAACTGCGAAGTTAAATAATTAGGTGAGTTAGGTGAAAAGAGTATAGAAAAAAGAGTACTCAAAGCTCTTACCATTCTCATATTTATTTCATAGTGACGATACAAGCAAGGCGTTTCGTTATCTGGTGGCACGCCTGCTTATAGACAGTTGCATTGCACTACTGCTCGTCCCCTGAGAGATTAGTATTGTTAAGTCTCCTGTGTCCGGTAATTTCGCTAGCTACAGTGCCCTTCATACCGGAACACAGCAATGTTTACACACTGCTGCTTTGCGGCAGAATATCACTGCGGTACCTAGCTGGATGGCCCCTTGCACAAGGTACTTACTACCTAGTAAAATTAAAAAACGGTAAGTTATGGATGGGAAATGGCTGAAATATATCGCTGATATTGTTTCTTTGTTAAATAAAGGTGCTATATATATCATTCGCATTGTTTTGAAATAACAATAAAACTACTGACAAAACATAATTTCGCACTAAAGTGCAAAGCTTTTAGCACGTACGATTGAAATTGTTCAGTGACCAAAATCTAAAGAAAAACAAGCATGCTATTGGCGAATGAAAAAAGAAGTGACTACATAATGCAACAATGAAAAATATTTTTATTTTCCTTTTTATGTAAATACTATAGCGGCCGTCAGTCATTCGTAGATAACGTAAAAGTTTCAACTAGGTCACTTTTGCTTTACACGGCTCTGTCTGGAGTTATTAGTGCATTTATGTATAAACAGTTGTATGCGTTTTATGAACAAGCTAATATGTCCATATGTATATACGTCTATTAATTGACTTCCAAAACTATGTTTTCTTCTTATCGCCTAAAAAGTACATTGTCTCTACGATTAACTTACGCCTATTGAAAATGTATTTATTTATTTATTCTTTATGCACAAAAACAGTACACAACCGGACTTAATGTCAGAAGCATTCTCTACCAGTTTACTATAAGCTAAATAGTAGCTAACATCCAGTTCCCGAATAACCGCAAATCCGTTCAGCATAACAGCGGCCAAAAAATGTCTGTTCTTGGCAACACTGTTTAAACATATCCTCATTTAACTAAAAAAACTAATCTCGTAAACGGTTATACAAAAAAAAACGATGGTAGCTTTAAAATGGTGTGTGTAAAAGTGAACCACTATTTCCAAGGACTATCCTGCAAAGGCTAGGCAGTGCGTAAGATCTGTACTCGTATACATCATTTTAGACAAGTGATCTTCAGCTCTAGATATTTTATTTAATTAGGTCTTATCCCACTGTGACTCCTGTCAGCCGAGATCTACAGTAATCACCAGTGAATACACTCTCGGTGCATCCCGAAGAAACACTAGTATGTCTTTGAAATCGCAACAAATTTCATTAGAAAAAATATAAATTCCACTGCAGATTTACATGTATCATAAATGATCCCGTCCTTGACTTCAAGATTACTTGTAGTCTTTGTACATATACGTTCCGGTCTAGTCGCACAAGTTTAGAGAGGTTTAATAGAGAAAACAATATTATTGTCTCCCTCTCAACCATCCCGCTCCAGCGCAGCAGACACCTCATTCTTGTCCTTGCGCTCACGGCGTTCGCACGAGTTCAAACTTCAAATACAAAAGATCTTTGAAATCATGAAAAAAAACTAAAATAAATAAGAAAGTAAAGGAAGTCATAAAACTAATAGTGGAACATTGTTCGTGTCGCTGTTAACGAAGATTTATACTCTCGAGCTAAAGTGTACCCTTTGAATTCATTGGGAATCACTAATGTTTATTATCCGTTGAATTCTTCGGATATTATTGTGCCCATGGATGAATTCATCCATGATTGTGTCTAAATATCATCCTGCCTGCCTGCTGCTGCTGCACTGCTGTACCTCCTGTACCTGCGAAGATTTCTACGCTCGATCTGAGTTTGTGTACTCTTTGCATTCATTGGGAAGCATTAATTTTTATTATCCGTTGTATTCTTCGGATATTATTTTGCCTAATTATCACAATGTCCTAAATATGACAATTGGATTCATCGCAAATCGTGCAGCTTATCTGTTGTATTCTTCAGATAATGCATTTTTTCTTCGTGTCCTAACTACCCGCATTATTTACTACAAGTAAGTAAGTATGTCTATTTTAGATAAAAGCGAATAAATATTCGCTGGAGATGTACCCTCAATTATGATTTAAAAAAAAACAATGCAAAGATACCTAATGGTATTCCTTGGTCAAATGTAAGCTTCGCGCTGAAACGGGATTTGTGCTCGAAGGTGCGGAGGCAACAAAGCACGGTAACAAATGTCACATAATAGTCCCTGATCAGATGAGATTTTTGTTCGTGATGCGGAAGGAATCTCTAACGAAGTTGATTCACTTGGTTTTATGTATCTGAAAATTTATTCCTCAATTTGTAATAGCTACTCTGAACCTGGAGATTGGCACCATGTATAAGGACGACCTTGCTCCGAGGAGAATAATAGAATATATCATCACAAAATATAAATCACTTTTATTACAACACACTTTGTACACTGAATATACACGACTACAATAAATTAGATAAATCAAATTCACAATAAACAGTTACTTCCAACTCTTAACAGTCTCGTGGTTGACACTCGAATACCCTCACAATACTAGCGACCATGCTTTTATCAGAAAAATCCCTACCCCAAAACTAAACCCCCAAACGACTCGCCACGACCAATCACAGCCCGCATCAGTTCTCTTTAATGCGGCTCCGTGATTGGCCGGCGGCGGCGCTACGAATCAATTGCAGAGTCTATGACTAACTTCCGCTTCTGTCAGTACTCGAAAAGTAGTTACCAGTATATTAAATTATTAAACAATTAAAATAAAGTATTAAATAAGTAGCGATAAATCTCTACAAAATTGCAAACCCTAACAATCGACCATCCTGACGACGTGTGCGTCCCCACACACGACCCAGGTGGAACCCTTACAATCTGGTGTCGAGTACATGGTCAGCAGCACGAAGGTCCATTCTAATACAATCAATTGAACATCAACAATTTGTACAAACTATAGTTTAGAACCTGTTTTATTTTTATCTTATTTACATCATGTTATGTACATGTATTTTACATTACTATAAACTTCGTTAGTTAATTAGATAATTCCATAATAATTCCATTCCTTTTATTTTATTAAAAACAAATGTATCATTTATCTAATTGCTGTTAGGAAAACTGTACACTTATATTGTAAACATCTAGTATTCCATTCTATTCTAATTTATTAGACAACGAGTCGAAACCACATCAAAATATCAATATGTACATATATCAATAATTGCTGTTAGGAAACTGTACACTTTTATTTCTATTCTAATTTATTAGACAACGAATCGAAACCACATCGAAATATCAATATGTACATATATGGACTTACTCAGGTCCACGAAAGACTGGTGACTGGCACACCAGCGCAAGCCGATCGATTGCTTCACACGGCGCAGGTGAGACTACTTAATGGGATTGGGATCGAATCGAGTCCGTGCAGGACTGCCCAACTACCATTTCAAAATCATATAGACCCCAACTGGCGGATATACAAGACGATCGATTACTTGATACCGCACAGTGGGACTATGCATCGTGGTGGCTCACACAAGCCGATCGATTACTTGTGGAGACGCACCATCGTGGCACCGAACGTATCAAAATATGGCACCATCGATTCGATACCATACATGACCGCCCGACTACCAATTCGAAACACCAACTGGCGGCACAAGCCGATCGATTACTTGATACCGCACAGTGGGTCGATGCATTGTGGTGGCTCACACAAGCCGATCGATTACTTGTGGAGACGCACCGTCGTGGCACCGAACGTATCAAAACGTGGCACGATCGATTCGATACCATGCATGACCGCCCGACTACCAATTCGAAATCAGATTAACACCAACGGCGTGCACAAGCCGATCGATTACTTGAGACGGCGCAGTGGGCCGATGCGCACAAACCGATCGATTGCTGTGATTTATCTGGAAAGATACAAAAGACCTTCTGTAGCAACATTACTCTTAATATCTCATATTATACACACAAAATTACGGATTCAAATTAATTACTATCATTACTATTCTACTACATTAGCTTTAGATTCATTTTCGTGAACTTCTATTTCACCTATGTAGTTCCAAGACCTGCTAGTTTATAGTTCGTTTTGCATGCGTGCTAATCCACAAAACATTAATGACTACAGGGTTCTATAAACGTGGATATGTCCACGTTTATAGCTTTTTGCTTTGCCCATCACTGTTAAAGCAGGGTTTATATTTCTGTCCTCTTATCTATCCTATCTTGAACCCCATTTCGAATAACGGAAACCGCTATTAAGGAGAGTTTGATAGACTATCACGTTAAGAATAGAGCTTTATCCCATTCATGCTGGCACCAAATAACACCTGAATCACATACACCTATGTTTTTTTTTTGCGTTTTTAAGTATCCAACAAACTCTCCCCAAAAGCCTAAATCAATCTTTCTCATCATTTTGTTTAGTTCGTTTAGCGATTCAAGGATAGTACGATTGAACCCTTCCAACTAACCGTCAACACCGACTAAACAGTGTTCAAATCTTATGAAAGCATGTGATGCAGAATAACTACAGCGATCGCTTGCCAAGCGATCCCCTGATCGACCCCAATTGTGTAATTTATAATCTTCAAAAACGAACACAGATTGTTTGTTTTCTTGACAGGTATAATCAATCAGGTAAACACACCCATAACTACAAGTAGGTGAGTATAACCTCCCTTAGATCTTACGAAGGGCCCAAGGTGGTCAACATGCAAACGGCACCACTACTTTTGTTTTTGTGACATTGCGGAGTAATTCGCTTTTAAGTTATGTTTTTTTTTAATAAGAGAATTCTATGCAAACGTTTATACCTTTTTTTTTATTTGCCAATACATAAATCGCTTCTCATTTTATTAATACTTTAATCGTATATACCAACGATATTGTACCATAATTTTAATTTTATTTACATTTTTTTTGTGGCCCTACACGGTCCATAATTATACTTAGCTTTAAGCTACCAATTTAATAAATAACCACCCAATAACCACCTAGTAAATATTATGGAATGTAATAAACGATATGAATCTATTAATTTTAACATTATTTTCTGACGAACCAGGATTGTCAGTTCTAAGGTCTTCTTTTGACACTGAAATATTCAATGTCGCCGTGGTTCATACGACACAGTTGCCACACCGCATCCCTCAGAACTACCCATCGAATACTGCTATTATTACCATGTACATAACATAATACTTGACAGTCTTTTAAAACGTAGTTATTTATGTAATTTAGGCACTTCATCACAATCGCTGTTAATACTTTTGATCCTACAGATTGGTCTCCCAGTTGGACAGTGCAACCAGTAGTCACTAAAGTTTGTTATTACACTCAGAAATTGGTCAGAAAAGGCTTCCACATTGACGGCTACGGGATTTCGCGGTAGCTTATTTGGCGACATGGCTCACTTTAGAACCAGTCCTATGTTACAGAACAATCGACCTCTTGCAAAGTTTACACATATAGACACCTACTAAAGGTTCTCGGAATTAACCCCGGTACAGAAATGTGGAATGCAGCTCACTAACCGGTAATTATTAAAATACGGTACCTAGCAGATAACCCTAAACTTTCGCAGAAAGAAAATCACAGCTAAACTTTACAACTGAGTAGAGGTTCTTCGCTTCTGCTAAAGTCTATGATATAGTATAGTAAGCGACGATATGCTTGCTCTACTCAGAAATCGGAACCCAGCTATCAACCCAACTTATTGTAGCAGTGCATGCTAGACGTCGAGCCAGCACCGAATTAGACGTAGAACCTAACGCCGCAGGGATCCGTACTCACTATCGAATTTCTGCTCAACGTAGAGCTGACCGTTAAACTATTAGACCCTCGTGGCGGTAGTGTTGCTTAAGCAAATTTAGTGAACACGAAAACTTGACAAGCCACTGTCGTAGCATCGAGCTCGAGCCCTTGCTGCTTAGAGAACAGCACTACGGGTAATACCGACGACAGGCCTGTGCAGCTAGTAGAGGCATTTAGTCTTCAATGACAGGAATAAGATAATTTCAAGTTAACAGCCGATAATCTATGCACATCCTAAATGACCCATCCCTTTTACGAACAAGCAAAGACTAGCTTGAGACGGGCCTTCGCGTTCGTGATGGGACAACCTGTTTGAGTGGTAACTATTCAACTCGTGATGTTTGCGCGTCCTAAATTATGGAGGGACGTCGACAATATTTAGAGTTTCAGTATGTCTAATAGACGTTGCTTATCTTCAGACACACGAGCCTGATTATTATAATGCTGTGCTTGTGACTACATTTGACGGTGGTCCCATTATGACCTTGTCAGAAAATTGCACTATCCCCACGACAAAATACAAAATCTATCAAGATCCGACATATGGCTGATGATTGCACTATCACAACATCAACACGTCCGCACTTAACTTGATACGTCCTTTAGACATGTGTTACTGTTTCTACTCTCATGTGTACTATTCAGTTGCAATGCGTTTTTTTTTTTTTTTTTTTTTCATAACTGCTACTAAATGGTAGATCAATCAGCCAATACCGTGGCTGAGCCGTACAACCCAAAGACATCGACTGATCAAGCCGTAAGGGAACATTCACTCATTTGTCTAACTCAGGTTAAGGAGAATTTATTACCGACATCAAGAAATTGCAACTGAGTCAAGTTTTTATAAGCGATTAAGTATGTTCGTGCAATTCACCACCCCCTGATACAACTTGGGCAGTAACATCTATGCATAGTTGAGGTGATATAACATACCCAGACTTAACAAAGGACCATGCCCATAGTATGGAGCTGAAAGTCAGCAATGCAAATTGCACTATGTCACAAGATAACTTTTTAGCAGTATGTATATGTTATCTAGATTTAAGGTTATGATATTGGACATTAAACATGATAATTTCCTACTGGTTTTTTTTTTTACTTTATCGTTCACAGACAGCGTTGCTATTAGTTTTTCACTAGGAACTTCATGATCACATAAGCTAAGCCAGATCAGTGTTCGTTTATATACTTATATGTATGTTATCAGACAAACATGTCAGTTATGTGGAATTATCTAGTCTGTCTGTCCCCATTGTATAATGTCAATATGTATGTGAAAACAATTTGGTTAGATACACTGGTACTGCAATGTTAACAAGAACGTCTTATTATTATTATTTTTTATCTAGTGCTTCATATGATTTAAAATTAACAACATAATTCTAATTTTATTTATTAGAGCAATCTTGTAATATACTTTCTCTGGGCATTTCTGGGGCACAGATGGGCATTGTCCTTTGTAAAACCGATGAGAGATGATTAGACAAAGTCCTAATTTTTGCACAACATATCCATTTGTTAAAGTGGAGTCACTGCCAAAGGGTACAAAGGCGGTGAAGAGTCCTATTTTCCGTACTTCATTCATAAGTTTTGAGTAACGGCTCGGCTATTCCGACTTAATTAAACCTATACATGTCGCTTTTTGCAATGCATTTTAATAGATTTAGGACAGCACCAGTAATTCATATTGGGGAACTTACTGGGGAACAGTCAGCAACAGTCAGCAACAGGACTGATGATATTTAATGCCACAAAGATATTGCAAGAGCAGATCAGGATATGAGCATCGCGATGCCAGGGAACCAGACCTCAAAGTTCGATAGTTGTATCTGTGAATAATACACTACCGCACGTTTTCCCTACAATATCACGTTGATTGTGTGTCAATTCTTCGTAATAAACCTCGTACCTACTCCTTCGTCCTAAGACTCCTAAGTAGCCCCCCTTCAAGACATAAGACCCGGCTATGTTCTGCTCGAAAGGAAAAGCAAACAGTAATTTCTCTTGCCATTCCTACCAGGTCAATAGAATCGAACTACCAGACCTCGGCCAGATCCTAGAACTTCAAAGTACCAAAATCAGTGATAGTTCTATCACCCTCCCGTATAGCGATGCACACTTGGTAAGACAAATCATTAATTTAACAAAGTATGCATGCGTTGAGTTCAAGGATCCAAAATCTAATAATAAATAAGGTTTTTGCGTCCTGGGAAGATGCAACACCATCCCTAACGCATTTACAATATCGAAAACATTTTTTTTTTTTTTTGAAAATGAAGGACTACGTGACCTGTTAGATTGTCCCGCGTCGACACGTGGCTCTGTGATACCGGCAGTCAGCGGACCGATTGCGATGGCTCCTTCCACGACGGTCGTTGTCCCGCCGTGATTGTGAACGCTGATTCCGATCCACCTTAGTCATCCTCGTGGCCGTCATTCCGTAGCTCACGCTCGACTCGCAACAAAAAGGTTGTGTGAATATTATGTTACAGACTTACACGTGTATCGTATTATGACGGTAGCTTGTAAATATTAGAGAGCATTTTATATAGGCAAGCTAAAATTACTACCTATGTAGTTAAAAGAAAACAGATTGACGACTACCTAACACAATCACTGCCATACACTGTAGGAATATTTTGGTATCAGGTCACCCAATAATAACCGATGAGACCATAATACATTACTAATACTGCAATCTGACACTAATACTGCGCACTTCAGATATAATTCGATACAATACAGACACTGCTATCATCTTCCATATTATTCCATATCATGCAAGAAATAAATACAATCTCCCAATTATATTATTAGTTATAGACTATTCCGAAACTGTTACATACCTATGTATTTTTTTATAAGAATACAATTGGTATGGATGTATCTGTCAATCATTGGACTACCTATTGAAATTTCTCCGTCTTACCGTCAGCTGTTTTTATTTGCAGAAAATAGCGGATTATACTTATACGGTTTAAGACATTTATTTTCGCAAAAGATTACAAGATAATCACTTACAGAGAAAATACAAAATATAATATACGAACAGTTTGATTTGCTCAATTAGCGTTGTACATAAAAATAGAGGGTAGGTACTTTAAAAATATTTAAACATTTTTATTTTTCCAGGTATTGCGGGTACCTTCAAATTTCATTTAGAAATCACAATGCACGATGATAAATTTTAAGCAGCAAACCGATATAGAAAAACTACAACGCGTAGAGATAAATATCAATTCAAACTAATTCAAAAGACAAAGATTACTTAATTCAAAACACTTCTTGTCTAAAAATTGTAGATTTGGGCGTGTACTTACGTTTTGTTGAAGTTAGTTGCGATAGCCACTTCTGATCTATAAGGACGACCTTGCTCCGAGGAGAATAATAGAATATATCATCACAGAATATAAATCACTTTTATTACAACACACTTTGTACACTACACGAATATACACGACTACAATAAATTAGATAAATCAAATTCACAATAAACAGTTACTTCCAACTCTTAACAGTCTCGTGGTTGACACTCGAATACCCTCACAATACTAGCGACCATGCTTTTATCAGAAAAATCCCTACCCCAAAACTAAACCCCCAAACGACTCGCCACGACCAATCACAGCCCGCATCAGTTCTCTTTAATGCGGCTCCGTGATTGGCCGGCGGCGGCGCTACGAATCAATTGCAGAGTCTATGACTAACTTCCGCTTCTGTCAGTACTCGAAAAGTAGTTACCAGTATATTAAAATATTAAACAATTAAAATAAAGTATTAAATAAGTAGCGATAAATCTCTACAAAATTGCAAACCCTAACACATGCTAATTGATAGTTGTAAGTCTATTAGTCAGTAAAGCTCTTTTGGCTTCAGGGAAGGTGGACAAGCCTATACATCATAAAAAATAATAATAATAATAATATCCGTACTCTAAACGAAGGGGTCAACTCTTGGCTTATTCTCACTATGCCGAAACTGATACCAGTAGGTCGGTTATCATTCAACTGATCGATCAACCCTTGACAGATCCCTTTAAAGATGGTGTAACAGATTTATTTCTTTTTTGTTAGATTTTATGGAGAATATCTAGGCAATTATAAAAAAAAAAAAAAAAAAATAACAGGTAGATATATGATTAAAAACCAGTAGTAAGTTAATACTTGCCCAGATTTCATACTTACTATAAGTTTAAACGGGAAAGGCTCCGAAGACCTAAGTTGAATCCTAGCACCAGCATGATGGCCAGAACTACACTGACATAGTCCGTGGACTGAAACCAGTGAGGTTTTTAATGAGCACTCTAACCGCCGCCAGCGCGGCGTCGAGGACTGCCATCTTCAGAGCTTGACTGATTGCCGACCGTGTCCGCCACTAGTCACAGCACCGTTATGCAACTCAATCTATCTCTCAGTTTAATCACTAATTATTATTAATATAAATGTTTATTTCGAAAACTTGTAGTTAAGTAAGTTTTATTCTGGGCTCCATAATTTTGCTTGTTTTTTCCCGCAACAGTTAAACTCAAATACAAAATAAAAACAATTAAAATAATAATAATACTAAAAAAAAAAAAAAACGTCTGCACCTTTTTAGACTTATTTCGGCAAGTCCCATTACACTATGTAGGTACACTACATTGTGACAATGTACGTTGTACTATGTCGCTTGAGCAAGTGAGATACTTAGCTCCTGCTTAAATGAATGTTCTAACTGTGTGAAATGTGTGAACTTTTTGATTTTTTTAGATGAATATATTCTTCAGATTTTCACGGACGCCTTTCTAACGAGTGGCATACTCCTCTGCACTCAAACCTTAAAGTTGAAGCGTAGCAATTGGTTTGAAAAACTGGTGAGCATTGGTCCACATTGAGTGTGTTAAAACGAATGGTAATCCATTGATTTAGTCTCTGGAGACAAGAAAAATTGTGACTATCGTGTGTATACCTAATACCACTGCCTTTTCTTATTAACACAGAATAAGCAGTTTATTACCCTAGCTAGTATTAGGATAGGCTAATATTTGGAAGTGAGGTGCACATATTAACAAACTCATTAGTTCAAGTATAAGTTTATTATATTATGCAGGCCGATATAATAGTAATAGGATAAACAAAGACACAGAACAAGAGATCGGGTGTAAACAATTATAATAATATATGTATAACAACATTAAAAGAATAATATTAAAAGAAAAAATATTTTGAATAACATAGGGTACCCTAATATATATATATATATATATATATATATATAAAATATATATATATATATATATATATATTATATATATAAACAGGTAAGGGCACAAAAATACAAATGTAATTTTTTTTCCAAGACTATTTTTTAGCGATAACGATCGAAATGAGGCATTTATTATATATCGAATATAGGTCATATTCATGATCCTCAAAGTTAGTTGCAGATGGAGATTTTATAAAAAAAAAAAGGCTGGGAATCGTAATAACCATTACCAAAATTATTACAAAGGGCTGTCATATAATAAAAGTTGACCTCTAAGAGGCCTTTATCTTATATCTTATTTTATGAGTCTCATTATAGCCTCCGTGGCGCAGCGGTAAACCACTTGTTTTGCAAACCGGAGGTCGCGGGTTCAAATCTGTGAAATCCCGTGGAGAGTAACCACTTTATATACTTGTTCATTGCTGGGTTGGACAATGCAGGCCGGTCATCTGATTGTCTGTAAAGTAAGATGATCCAGGCGTCGGATGGGCTTGTAAAAGGTCAGTCCTGCGCCTGGCCTCTCCCCAGTCGTGCCAATTTTTCATCTTAACGAATTGTGAGTGTAAACGAAGATAGAGTGCACTTGTGTCTACGCAAGCACTTGTTCACTATAATATCTCTCGCGTAGAAGGCTGATTTTGTGAAAGATCGGCCGCTGTGGTCGTATCAACCAGAAGGGCATTTATATTATTGTTTTATAATTTATGTACACACAGTAACAATAAAGGAAAGAAGAAATATAGGCAAGATACTATTCTTTACTACAAAGGCACAGCTTATTTCAGAAAGTTCTGCCTTTAAAAGTTCTATTATTACCTAATATTATAGACATAATTTTTAGAGCCTCAAATGTAATTAATATCTACGCTTGTGTTCGGTTCCCGTATATTATCTGCAGTCTCAGGCTTTTTGCTTTCTATACTCTGCCCGGATGAAATTAAATGCCTAGGAAAATCTTTCCATCTTATATTTTGGAAATGTTAATAAGGCTTTTTTAACCTGATTAGGATAAACCCTAATAACTTGATTAGGAGTTTTCCTATTATAGTCGTCTTAACCGTGGTACACCATCTTTAAATCCTGAAAATATTTACAAATAGAAATTATTTCCAAAGCATTCACTACACTGCCATCTTCCTCTAGCTGCATATTTGTTGTTCTGGTATGTTTTCGAAGACAACACATACAACGATCAGCTTTTGCAGAAGTTATTCTCTCTTGTTTCACAGAGAACTTGTAAAATAAGTCTAATTTCAAGCAAAGAACATTGATTTTATAATGATATTAACGTCTCATCTCTGATAAGTTCGTTAATAAGTAGATTTTATAAATTCTATACTTATTTGAAGAGTAACAAATTAGCTATTTCTTTATATACATAAACCAAATAGGCAATATTATTAAAAGTTTTAAATGTTTCTTTCAAGGAATCTGTAAACTGAAACCAATATTTCCTCGCTATGACATTGCATAGAATCTAATTACTATATTACATACAACCATAATATCTTTGGTTACTTATAAAACATTACTTACAGTACATAGCTGATTTTATTAGTTTAGAAAATATTATTCAAAACTTAAAAGTACATAGCTATACCGTTAACTCTCTGCCTGTAGAATAAACAAAAGCTAAACTATTAGAATATATCAAACGTAAGGCCAGTTACAGACTTAAAACCTTAGGAATTTCTAAGGAGATGTCAAACCATTTTAAATATGCATCAATTCATTCGAAGACCTGATATTTGTCTGGCACCAACACTAACTTTTCAGTTATATCCTCCTTGATATGGTCTTATCTTGTCACTCTAGCCACTGTCCTATGTATCGAGGGTTCGATTCCTAGCTTGTGTCTGGGTGTTGTTTATCTTTTTGGTTTATATTTACAAGGAGGAAAGGTATATAGTTATATACCTTCACTACTAATACTTATTAGTATCGGTTGTCTGGTTGCCATGACGCAAGCTCTACCGTATTTGGATTGTCTCAAAATATTATTTTAAGTATATTATTAATTTATATAATAAATTTATCAACATCTTCTCAAACCATGGGACGATGAACATATAAAAAAGTGATATTATTAAACAGCACAATTGATGCTTCTATCTTTACTACTTACAGTAGATACGAGAAATGAAGTCATGACTTCAGCGGCTGTCCAGAAAGGCTTTATTATTAAAACCATTATAAAACAGTTTTCAGGATGGTCTGCACAATTAGCAAGCAGTCTCTAAGTTTCTATAATGGACCTCAATTGCTACTTGGGTAACAATGTCGGAATTAATTGTTCAACAATGTTAAGGTAAAAGTTTAAACTATTGAATAGATAAATAATTAAAATAAATATATTTAAAGAAATATATAAATATCAGAAATCATTAAATATATAAACATAACTATAGTAATTAATTTAAATGTATGTATGCATTTTGCAATTTCTACTTTGGTTTTATTATAACTAATAGCTTAATCATCAAATTAAGAAAACTTTATCTCATCCTGGAATCTCATTAAGTGCAACATTGATTTTTTATCTCTAAACATCTACAAGTAATCTTGAAGTCAAGGACGGGATAATTAAGTGATCAAACGAACTTACCTTAAGTGAAGTTCGATCCTAATTATCCAGTCCTTGACGAAAGATTTAAGGTCCCTCCCTACCCTAAATGTCCCTGTTGAATCAATGTTGCAGCTGTATTTCATTTTACTCTAAAGATAATGAGGTGTCTGCCGTTCTGCTGGAGCGGGATGGTTGAGAGGGAGACAATAATATTGTTTTCTCTATTAAACCTCTCTAAACTTGTGCGACTAGACCGGAACGTATATGTACAAGGACTACAAGTAATCTTTCGTCAAGGACTGGATAATTAGGATCGAACTTCACTTAAGGTAAGTTCGTTTGATCACTTAACTAGGTGGTGGTAGCTATACATAGAGCAGGTAACGATCTAGTTAGAGAATGAAAGAAGGCTGGCATATGAAGAATAGCAAAAACCAAGACTATAAATACTTATTCCTCTTCTTTGAGTGTCGACATGAATACTACGGGGTTATTCAAATTACAGTAGAAATATTAGTCAGTGAGCAAAGTCCCAAGGCAAGGTAGGTATTATTTCGTCATTCAAGAAGCATCTTCTAGCGCACCCCATACGTTATGAATTATGAGAGAATGTAGAACTGCTGTTGTTAAAATTGGTTTGAAAGCCGTGAGTCTAGGATGTCCGCTCGCAATGAATGAACGACAACAGCCCCGCCACTCGGCGCCGCCCGGCCCGCGCGCACTTTCACTCACGGGAGTGGCGGGTAGGCTCTGCAGCGATTGTTTACATCTTAATGTGCCTTTTATGTCGCATTTGATGTATCCGGTTGATGCGACGGACGATTATTCAGTTTCTAATTGTAGTTAATTACAGATAAAATGATACAATTTTCTGCTAACATTTCTTTTGATTTAACTTAGTGACGAATCAAGCAAGATGTTTGCCTTTTTGCCTACCAACTAAAACCCCTACTGTGTCCCCGTGGCCCCGGGAACGTATAGTACTCATCCGGTTCCCGCCAGCGGTCGTCTGCCTAGTGGCGAACATCACTCTCCCTGATCCGCTCCGCCGCCTCCTTCGCGTGACGCGTTCGCCAAAGGAGACCACCGCATCCCATGATCTCGCGCTGCCAGCCATGGCTTTGACGACGGCCGGCAGCGACAGATCACCCCCGATCACGGCGCGCAACAAGTTGCACTCCACCTCCCACGCCAGACAGCCCTCGAGTGTGTGCTGCGCCGTGTCTTCGACGCAGCCACACTCGTGGCAGCCAGGGTTCGCCTCCCTTCCGGCTATCTTGTGCAAGTATCTGCCAAAGCAGCCGTGCCCCGACAGTTCCTGCACCAGGCGGAAGGTAGGCGAACCGTATTTTTGGGGACGGGGGTCGTAACCCTGCCGCCGTCCTCCTCGAAGTCGCCGCCGTGCGTACTAAGTCCATTCTGCTCGCAGTCAGGATTTTTGCTTTTTTTCAATTTTACGCTACTCAATAAAATTTGAAATTTCTAAATCTATATCTATCTATATCTATACTTATAATAACACTGTAACAGGTCCAATTCTGTACATTGAATATATTTTGAAAATTATATTTGGAGGGCATTCTATAACCGATACTGAAGACGAAAATGTATTTTTTTAAATTTTTGTCTGACTGTCTGTCTGTCTGTCTGTCTATATCACGGCTGAGCATCACGCCGAAACTACTGAATGGATTCAAATAAAACTTGGCATGATTTGAGATCTTACTACGAGGTAGGACATAGAATACTTTTTATCCCGTAATCTAGCACGGTTCTTATGGGAGAGGGGATTAAAGTCAAAATGGGTACTTGGTTATACGCTTGGTCCGATTTTATCAATTTTTCTTTATAATATAATAAATATTAGTAAGGGAACACTCATAGAGAGTTGTTATCAAGGTTTTGTAATCGATCGGGTTAAGCAACGTTAGGTAAGGTCAATAAATAGATGGGTGACCGTTTATCGCCATTTTAACTAAACGGGTCCGTGCTTCGGAGAGCAAGTAAAAAGTGGGTCCCTGTTTTTAACCGACTTTAAAAAACTAGGTTATGTATTCAATGCGAATGTCTGTTATTAAAAGTTTAGTTAACGTAAAAATAGCGCAGGCGGAGCTGCGTGGGTCAGCTAGTAGTAAATAAATTTATTAGATTCTTACATATTTGTCAATCGTTGTCGTCAACTTAAACACTCTGTATCTGTATTTATTTATACAGATCTTACGTATTTGGGAAAGAGAGAACGCATAGATTTATTCTGGAAATGCATACTAAGTTAATCATTTCTGATATTTACGTGAATATTACACATTGAAATTAAACTAATTTTATGGATATATCCGTGTTTATTTTTGTTTTTAATTCTCTATTTTCTATTCTATTGTTGGTGGCTAAGAATCGGGCCCGGTAAACCACCGGAACGCACTTCGACCCAGCTGGATCCATTGTATGCACAATGTAGGGCATGCGCCCTAGCCCTTACTCTGTAGCTGGCGTGTCGAAGAATTCCCTTAGGTACGCAACGATAATCATCTGGTGTAGGATAGGCTACTCCCAGATGACCCAACCTACGTCTCGCAAGAGCGTCGCAGCCATACAATATGTGTCGCATTGGCTCTTTTTCACCTTTACAAAATCTGCAAGTATCAATAGTACTTAGCCTCATTCTGTGAAGGTGCTCATTGGTATGTTGGTACCAAAATGTCCCGTGAGTGCACCTATTATGCCTTATTTGTGATCTGCTAGCCTTATTTGTGATCTGCTTAGGTTTAATAATTTAACCCCACAGTCCACCCTTGTGCTAGAGAACGCTTTAGAGTGGTTTAGGCCTGACGCTGCCCTCCATTCCTTCATGTGTTCGTTCCTAGCATGTGCATATAATGCTTGGTGATATGTTCCATACGGAATCCCTACAAATGGTTCGGGGCCAACCAAATGTCTCTATGAGCCGGCCCTCGCTAGTCAGTCTGCCTTCTCATTATCCTCGACGCCTTCGTGTCCAGGTACCCAGATAAGGCTGACGCTATTGTATCTTCCCAGGTTATTAAAATCTGTAACACCTTCTTTAACCAGTTTGGAGACAACCCGGAAGGTGTTTAGAGCCTTCAGAGCTGCCTGACTGGCACTGAGAATGTAAATGGTTTTACCTTTGTCATTTCTCCTTTGCATTTCTTTAATACTGGCAGTTGTGGCATAGGTTTCCGCTTTGAATACCGATGCATAATGCCCCATGCTCTGACTGACCCTGCAGTCCTTGGAATAAATTCCTGCCCTGTACCTGACTCCATTTTAGTTTTTAATTACCTAACGTTTCGAATACTTTACAGCTTCTTTCGTGAGGCTATTGTAATTATAAAAACATCCAAATTTTAATCGAGAAAATGACTGGGTGCTACCATCAGCATGGGATTCTGTGATAAATATAATGAAATCCAAAGACAAGCATTCCTCTGCAAGATCTCAAGATACTGTAAGTTCTTTCTGCGTAGATCGGACTAAAAATAATAATTAGTAGACCTGTAGGTAAGACACCTATGACGTATGGACAGCTACCACCTCAGATCGCCCGTGGTCATGAATGCTGTAAAGATGCTGTAAAGTATTCAAAACGTTGGGTAATTAAAATCAATAAAATCTTTTTAAAAAAAAATTGAACCGACTTCAATATCACTGAAAAGTATAAAATAATTTAAATATTATTGAAGTTGGTGTTAGCGTACCTGCTGTGTATATTTGGCACCAACTTCAATAATATTTAAATTATTTTATACTTTTCAGTGATATTGAAGTCGGTTCAATTTTTTTTTAAAAAGATTTTATTTTAAACTTTTTAGTGATATTTTCATATATAAAGATTGAACCATCGAAAACCGTAAATTATCTAGGTAGGTTATGATCACATTATCGTCTACATAGTTTTACATAATTCATGTTTCTTCAGAAAAAAATATCCGGTCGTAATGAAATTTGCATGGAAACATCATAGTAGTTTACTCTCTCGAATAAAAAAAGAATCATCGAAATCGGTTCATAATTGTCAGAGCAATGTAATGGAGAACATCAGTTTTATGGTTTTTACCAGATAAATTCCTCCACATCGTTCATGCTCCTCCAGGAAGTTCTTATCCGGTTGTAATAAAATTCATACAGATTCAATACAGTGGTTTCTTCTTTCGAATAAAAAAAGAATCATTGAAATTGGTAAATATTTGCCAGAGTTATGACCATTTTTGTCCGACCGAGCGAGTCCGAGCGACTAAAACGTCATCTATATAGGCTTTCTTGCAACTCTCAGTGCGCAGTCACCATTCTTGTTTTTTTAGGAACTACTTATTACTAAGCAATAATTTTTTTATGGGACCCAATCAATGGATTGAAGAATGGATGGAAGAAAGATTTTTTCAAATCGGTTAATAATTGCCAGAGTTATGCGCGAACATACATAAAAAAAAAAAAAAAAAAAATATATATATACAGACGAATTGAGAACCTCCTCCTTTTTTGAAGTCGGTTAAAAATAAACCGCGATATAATCCGTAAAATTAGTTTCATCTCAATCTTATTATATAAAAGAGTAAGCAAAAACCCACTCATCACGAAATCTCAGAAACTACAAGTGCTAGAAGTCTCAAATTTTGCATGGGGGTTCCTTTTAGGACAAAGGTGCTCACTAAGACGGGTTTTTGCGAAATTCAATCTCTAAGGGGGTGAAACAGGGGGGCAAAGTTTGTATGGGAGAACGCGATTCCTTAGTCCTATTGACTTGAAATTTTGCACAGACTTTCGTTAAGAAAGTTAATTGAATTTGTATTTCATATTTTTTTTAATTTATCCCTTAACAGGGTAAAAAAGGAGTATTATTACTCAACCGACGGCGGTTCAAATATATCACAAGAATAAGATAGGGTAATTCGAAGAATAAAATCAAAGTTCCTTGGTCAAGTGGTTACGGAAGCGTCCTCTAAGTATGGACTGTCCGGGTTCGCTACCCGTGTATGGAATTTTTTTTGTGTTTTTAAACTTTGTTTTTTTATTTATTTTAAGATTCGATGTTTTAAATATTTAACTCATATTGACTCCGGCACTTTTTATTTCTAATATATTTTTAAATTTAATACTTTTTTTAAATTTAAAATCATGCATACGTAGTTAGCTTCTCTCTAATGTTATGATTTAGTTACTTATTAGTGGAAACTGAATTGATTTTTATGTACTATTGGATCTTATATTTAGTAATAAGTGGTATCATTTGTTTGTTTCCCAAATACATATAACAAAATAAAAATAAGATAATGAAAATATATTTTCAAAATGTCTGTTTGGGTAGGAATACAATATGCATGCACCTATTGTACGTATGATATAAAAAAAACCGGTCAAGTGCGAGTCGGACTCGCGCACCGAGGGTTCCATACCATTTTTGGACGTATTAAAGTAATTTTACTATTCATGTACACCTCAGATAGCAAAAAAAAACAAACCGCAAAACCAAGTCCGTTTATCGAGGTTTTTTAGGATTACTTAAAAACTGTACCTACTACCTACTTAGAAAGATCATTTTATTTTTCCTGTAAAATATAGATAGACATGTACTACCCATAATTATTTCAGATGTTTTCCTCCACAAACTTCGGAGATACGCGGGGAACAGTATTTTTTTTTTGTCATTTTTTTATTATCAGCCAAAAACTACGTGACATAAACCAAATACGGTGCAACTACTCATTACGGTAAACCATTGCTTATTAATGCCACGTTTTCTAATCCATTTAAATTGTTAAAGCATTGTACAAATATCGTCTTTTACAATACGCCGGAGCGGCAACTCTAAATCTGTCCCGGTTCCTACCGGTTCCTATCAAAACATTGCACGTATGAAAGTTTTCTAACTATTATCTATCATTCATTAGTTGATATTATTATTTTCAACTGAATGAGGATTTCTTAAATTAAAAATATCACTAAGCTATCGTTGAATAAATTTATCAAATATGCCAGCAAATAAACATACTCCTTAGAATGAACATTGTCCAAAATTAAAGATTTTGTTCTCTTTACTCCAATAGATGGCGCTGTACAATTATTATAACGCGGTATGGTTTTGTTTTATAAAATATTTAACTTTTTTGAAATAAACGACAACAAAAATTTTTCGCCCACCACACCACAGAGTACATTGTCGCCCACTCCGGGTCGATAGTAACTGTAAATTCAGTCAGTGGTTTTATTAATTTCTTTCTCGATCGATAACTATAATTAAATTCAATTACAAGTAGGGATGTGAGATTAATGGAAAAGAATTGATTAAATGAAAATCGATTTTTCTTTATTCAAAATTAATCGATTTGCCAAAAATCGATTTTAATAAAAATAAATAATCGATTGCTGCGAAAAAATCGATTTTTTTTTGTATTGTTAAAAAACTTAAAAAGTACATGCTAAATGCAAAAAATCTGGATGTTATTCATCTATATAAGCACATATCCATTTTCAAAAACACGTTTATAAATGTTAGTATCAGTTTTATTTATAAATTAGATAGGTATTAGCCCGTGATACTAAATCAAGTTTAATAACTTAAATAGAAATTGGATTTATATTTAATTACGTATATGTTTGAGCAACTATTCAAATAAAACCCTGTTAATTATTGTTTAACTACCGTATTCTGTTAAATTTCTGCTGAAGTTCTTTAGATTCTGCTAAAAACTGCTAAGATTTTCTATTCTGCGACATAATCGGCTAAACCCTAAAATGAGGGTTCAATTCTGCTAAAATAGCCACACTGCACTGAAACTATGTATACGCATACATACCTACAGATGGCGCCGTTTTTATTTAATGAACTTATACGTATGAACTTAATTCGAGATTTTTCTCTCAACGCATAGATGGCCCTGTTTATAAAATTGGAACTTACTACAAGATATTTTCATCCGTCGCATAGATACGAGCTGTTTCTAAAAATCGATCTAAACATGTAATTTATATAATCGATTTTCTAAAAATAGATTAATATTATTATAAAAATCGATAATAAAAAATCGATTATTAGAAAGTAATATTCGATTTAAATAAAAATCGATTATTTTTTAACATTCCTATACAATAGTGCAGGGTGACAAAGCTGAAATTTGAAGTGTTCTGTGAATTTGAATGCCGTAAAGTGGTTCGCTGACTCGATTTGGCGCGCAGCTTTCGCGTTCGGGTTTGTTCGGCTGAACTCGGCGTCTGTCGGCAGCCGGCCAGCAAAAAATATTTTAAGTGAAAATGGATAATTTGTTATTATGTTCAATGATAATGTTAATTTTATGTAACACATATTTTTAATGGTTGAAAGTTATATTGATCGCCACTATCCATACCATCTTTGGACGAATTAAGGTAATTTATTTTAATACTCATGTAACACCTCAGGTAGCAAAAAAAAACAAACCGCAAAACTAAGTTTGTTTGTCGAGGTTTTTTCAGGATTACTAAAAAACTGTACTATTTAGAAAGATCATTTTAATTTTCCTGTAAAATATAGATAGACATTTGTATTACCCATAATTATTTCAGATTTTTCCCTGCACAAACTTCGGAGATAAGGGGACGGTATTTTTTTTGACATTTTTGATTATCAGCCAAAAACTACGTGACATAAACCAAAATAAAAATCTGTTTTGAGATGTACAAATGAAGCCCTTTCTTATGATATAGTAGTCTATATATATAGTAGTCTCACTTTGAAAGTTTGGTGACCCATTTCGACTATCATTAAAAAAAAAGTAAAAGGAAAAATATATTCTTTTTCATTTGCGATGAAGTTGGGTAAAAAAGATCTAAAACTGTTCCAAGTTTCAAATCGATAGCGTCAGCGGTTCCTGAAATATATAGGTGTGACAGACAGACAGACAGACAGACAGACAGACAGACAGACAGACAGACAGACAGACAGACAGACAGACAGACAGACAGACAGACAGACGAAGTCTCACCATAAGGGTTCCTTTTTTACCTTTTAGGTATGGAACCCTAAAAAGCCAAAACTTTATTGGAATTATTGTCTGTCTGTCAGTCAGGGTTTTTTCTATAGGTTGGCTGGTGTTGGGGACCAACGACGTCAAAGTATCTTTACATAGTGTGAAACAAAGTCGCTATCCGAGTCTGTCTATAACCGATAGCACCTCCTAAACCACGCAGCGATTTTCACCATCGGTTAGATCATTTTTCATAGAAGGTTTTAAGTTTTATCTAAGTAAATAAACTTACATAGCTTACATTGACCATGGATGAATGAACTAAAGGATAAACAACCTCCATAGAAAACAGCGTACCACGTTTTTTAGTTCTCAATTTGTGCATAGATGGCACTAAGAGTCTCAATTTTGTAGAATTTACACAAATTTTACATTTATATTGGAAAATCAGCGCCATCTAGTACATTTATTTACAAATAACTAAAATACTAATTGACTAAAACTTGAGATCGAGTTTGCGGAACTATTCATAATCTTATAAAATTATATACATATGTATTTAATTTAATGTTTCTGATACTTGAAAAAACCGTTTTGTGTCCGTAAAAGGCGACTAAGGGAAAATAAGAAAATGGGCAGCAGCATCTTTTTATTAGATTACCTACCACCTATACTGCGATCCCCAAGCCGTCTGCAAAGCGTGGGGATTATAGCAACCCCTCCCTTCTAAGGGCGAGGCCTTTGTGCTAAACAAAGGTCTCGCCTCGTGGAAGTTTCGGCTGCTGATGATGATGATGAACTAGATAAAACACCCAGACATATGGTGGTCGGTAATCGAACCCAAGACCTATCGGTAGCAGCCAGGGTGACTAACCATTAGACCAAGAGGCCCGCCAAATTAAAACTAAGCGGCTGTCGCATCGGCACATGACCGCCCCGCCACGAACATTTCGCTACGAGCGAAGCGCTCCGGACCAATGGAACAAATGTACAAACAAAAATGTATGAAGCATGTCACGATCTGCCTGCCACTCACAGCGGAAATGCGGGTGAATTTCGCCGGGCGACCGGGCGGCGACGCGACTGACGGCGGCGGCCGGCCGGCGCGGGCGGTGCGTACAGAAGGCAAGCTCATACCTCGTTATACCAGTACCTCGCGACCGCCGAGCGCAGGTATGAAATCTGCGCTCGGCGGTCGCGCTATATTTTCTTATGGGTGAGTGAGTGACCTATAGATAGTATATCGATGGACCTAGTGGTCCATCGATATACTATCTAAACGTTTAGATAGTATATCGATGTAGTGTGGTCACTCTTTTCCGACTCGAGGTAGGGATATTTTGTATACAATAGACATTTTCCATTACTTCTATTAGTCCGAGAGATCTGAAATTTAGAACATAATTTGTAAATCCGATGATACTAAATAAAATGGTAACCTTCACCAAGGTCTGATGATGATCAGTAAGAAGGTGGTAACAGGATCTCGGCCCCGATAAACGTAGACCCGTCGAGTTTGGGCTCGTTGAATAGGTCTTGACGATGAGTTGCTAAAAAAATGGTGATCAGGGTCTGATGATGGAGTAAGAAGGTGGTCACGGGATCTCTTCACCAATAAAGGTAGGCCCACCGAGTTTGGGCTTGATAGGTAGGTCTCGATGAACAGTTGCTAGAAAAATGGTGATCAGGGTCTGATTATGGTGCAGGAAGGTGGTCACGGGATCTCTGCACCGATAAACGTAGACCGTATTTGGTTGGAATGTTTTTATACCTATGATACATTCGAAATTAATGTATGTGATAAATGTAATTAAAAAAAAATGTGCGTGCGTGGAGTCCCTCCGCGCGGAAGAACTGAAACTTCATTCTCGCTCTGTCTCTTTCTATTCCACCTCCCCGCGACTGAACGACACTGAACGACACTGAACGACACTGAACGACACTGATCGACACTGAACGACACTGAATGACACTGAATGACGGAATGACGGAATGACTGAAGACTGTCACGAAGTCAACGCAGTCAACGAAGTCAACGAAGTCAACGAAGTCAACGAAGTCAACGAAGTCAACGAAGTCAACGAAGTCAACGAAGTCAACGAAGTCAACGAAGTCAACGAAGTCAACGAAGTCAACGAAGTCAACGAAGTCAACGAAGTCAACGAAGTCAACGAAGTCAACGAAGTCAACGAAGTCAACGAAGTCAACGAAGTCAACGAAGTCAACGAAGTCAACGAAGTCAACGAAGTCAACGAAGTCAACGAAGTCAACGAAGTCAACGAAGTCAACGAAGTCAACGAAGTCAACGAAGTCAACGAAGTCAACGAAGTCAACGAAGTCAACGAAGTCAACGAAGTCAACGAAGTCAACGAAGTCAACGAAGTCAACGAAGTCAACGAAGTCAACGAAGTCAACGAAGTCAACGAAGTCAACGAAGTCAACGAAGTCAACGAAGTCAACGAAGTCAACGAAGTCAACGAAGTCAACGAAGTCAACGAAGTCAACGAAGTCAACGAAGTCAACGAAGTCAACGAAGTCAACGAAGTCAACGAAGTCAACGAAGTCAACGAAGTCAACGAAGTCAACGAAGTCAACGAAGTCAACGAAGTCAACGAAGTCAACGAAGTCAACGAAGTCAACGAAGTCAACGAAGTCAACGAAGTCAACGAAGTCAACGAAGTCAACGAAGTCAACGAAGTCAACGAAGTCAACGAAGTCAACGAAGTCAACGAAGTCAACGAAGTCAACGAAGTCAACGAAGTCAACGAAGTCAACGAAGTCAACGAAGTCAACGAAGTCAACGAAGTCAACGAAGTCAACGAAGTCAACGAAGTCAACGAAGTCAACGAAGTCAACGAAGTCAACGAAGTCAACGAAGTCAACGAAGTCAACGAAGTCAACGAAGTCAACGAAGTCAACGAAGTCAACGAAGTCAACGAAGTCAACGAAGTCAACGAAGTCAACGAAGTCAACGAAGTCAACGAAGTCAACGAAGTCAACGAAGTCAACGAAGTCAACGAAGTCAACGAAGTCAACACGAAGTCAACGAAGAACCACACCGAACCACACGTCTAACGCTTAACGTCTAACGCGTTAAGTGATAACATTTTTGGAAGTCGCCTAAGAAGATTCACTTCAAAAAATACATTCGAAAAAATATGATACATTAGAAAAATATGATAAATTAGAATTTCCAAAAATCCTTTCTGGAGTCATACATCATAACTGGAATCTACTGTCCAAATATCATGTTTCTCGGTTCAGCCGTTTGGCCTGTGCGTTTATAGGCGTAGGTATGACTGATAAGTCCACCCGATGTACTCTCCACTCGCGCGCAAATGATGCGCGTATATCCCCCGATTGAGTGTTTGATTACAAGTACATTTTATATGATGTGACCTTGGGTGTAAACGCTATTTTTAAAATATCGCCATCTATTGTTAATCTCGATAAAACTGGTATACTTTCTAATTTATCTGCTATACTAGCGCTTGCGGAAATTATGGGCAAATTCTAAGGATCAGTGCACAGTGGCGCACCCTGAATCTAAGGATTTTTTTGCAAAACTTCGAGGTACGCTCGAATGTATAGAGGTTGTTTATCCTTTAGTTCATTTATCCATGCATTGACTAAACCTAAAGAGATACAATACATAGTTAACAATCAAGTACTAGATAATTTCATTAATTCCATATTATTATAAAGTAGGTAGGTAAATATCCGGGATATGATATACCCGCCCCCCGGCGGCGGACTCAAAGGCAATGCACTGAGGGACAGCTGATGCAGATCCCATCGGAGAACCCCCTCTCATGTGCCGATGTGACAGCCACGAGAGTTTTAGTGGGTAAGAATCCCCCACAGGATCCCGGGGACATATTAAACGCGCCCCCCACCACCCCTTTAACTGTGACAACGGTGACAGATTCCCGGGGGGCTATAATGCGTCCCCGGCAGCGGCTTCAAAGGCCCTTGCCTTGCACTGAGGGGTACCCGGTGCAGCCCCATATTTTTTGCGGACAGCCGTTTAGAGGTTAAGAATCCTACACACCGCGGTCAACCGCCCGCAGGATCCTGGAAGCCTATTGGAGGTCTACCCGTGATCCCCGAAACTTTGAGCACGGTGACAGGTTTTTTTAATTGTGCCCCCCGGTGGCGGGCTCAAAGGCAAGCCACTGAGGGGATCTTTTTTTTTTAATTTATCCCTTTACAGGGTTAAAAAGTGTATTCTCACACTCACACTCAGATTTGCTTAGTACGTAAATTAGGTACTGTACACGGATAACTTTAATACATAAGGTAAAATATCACGCTATATGCATTAGGGACTGAGCAGACATATAACAAGAATATGATCAAGTAATTCGAATAATAGAATTAGAATAGCCGTGGTCTGGAGGTTACGGAAGCGTCTTTTAAACACAGCAGGGGCTGGGTTCAAATCTCTGTTTTTTTTGTGTACTTTTAAACTTTTTATTTTTGATCATTTTACTATTTTTTTTTATATTTTTCACTGAATGTTTAATATTAATTGAATTTATTTAGAAGTTGTATCTATACCGAGGTCTCATCGAAAAAATACTGAAATGTACCGAGTCCACTTCGAAAAAATACTGATCAAGAGCGAGCTGGATTTGCGCACCGAGGGTTAGTTTCCTATTCATCTAACACCTCAGGTAGCAAAAAGACCAAACCGCACCACTAAGTTTGTTTGTCAAAGATTTTTAACTATTTCTAAAAAAAAAAATATGCACAAGTAGCAAATTTTCAAACATGTTTTATTTTGCCAAAAAAAACATCAACACTTATTATTACACCAGTAATCTTTTCAGAATTTATGTCAATAATAAAAAAATATGCCCAACCAATATTTTTTTAGTGTTCCCAAGGTTTGTGTTCATACACACTATATACGGATCTAACTATCCCCCTCCCACATCCCCTCATACAACTAAAAACTTAAAGTCCAGACTCTGTTTAAGCATTGTGTACTTAAATAACAATACAACACAGCAGCCTGTAATGTTTTGTCTCTAATTTATTGATCCACGCTCATAAATGTAATATAGAATATGTTTGGCCAAGTCCCTGAAAAATTTACGCGAGGACAACTGCTTACAATGTTAGCATATTTTTTTTCCCCAATAGAAATACTGACTTCCAGCAAAATACCGATAAAGATCTTCAAAAACGACGTTAATAAAGAGTGAAAAAGTATTAAAATACTGAATCTGGTCACATTGTATCATTCCATATAATATAAGGTAAATCTGGGATATAATATGCTTGCACCCCGGCGGCGGACTCAGAGGTCAGGCACTCAGGGACACCTGGTGCAGATCCCACCCGAGAACCCAGGTTTCCCTCTCATGTGCCGATGTGACAGCCACGAGAGTTTTAGTGGGTAAGAATCCCAAATACCCTGTTTGACTTCCCCACGAGATTCCGGGGACATATTGGATGTTTCCCCCGCTACTCCCTTAACTGTGACAACGGTGACAGATTCCCGGAGGGCTATAATGCGCCCCCGGCAGCGGCTTCAAAGGCCCTTGCACTGAGGGATACACGTATGCACCGTGTATCCCTCAGTGCAAGGGCCTTTGAAGCTTTACTCTTTTGTGTGGACAGCCGTGGGGGACACATACTGCAGTCGATCCCCCCAGGATTCTGGGGGGATCGACTGCAGTACCTACTCCTCCTACATAACCCGGTTGACCGCCAGCAGGGTCCCGGGGACCTATTGAAGGCTTCCCCCGTGACCCCTGTAACCGTGAGCATGGTGACAAGTTCCCAGGTGGCTTTATTGTGCTCCCCGGTGGCGGGGTCAAAGGCAAGCCACTGTATCATGATGCAAATCCCACCGGAGAGCCCAAGAAGGGGTTCTTATGTGCTGATTGCACGGCCGTTGGGGGTTTAGTTTATAAGAATCCTACATACCTGGTTGACCACCAACAGGGTCCCGTAAATCTCATTAAAGGCTTCCCCCGTGGCCCCTGTAACCGTGAGCACCGTGACAGGTTCCCGGGGAACTATAATGTGCCTCTCCGGCGGCGGGTTCAAAGTCAAGGCACTGAGTGGTATCAGCTGGTGCAGATCCCAACAGATAGCCCAGGTCCGCCCTCTAATGTGCCGACGTGATAGCCGCGGGGGTTTTAGTGGGTAAGAATTCCCCGACTGACCCCCGTTTACGTCTTAACGATGAAACCGAACAAGGAAGCCCGTATTGCTTCCATAAATTGGTTTTAAAGAAATTGTGTCCTGTTCCTGTCCTTAATCCACCCAAATTGTGCACCGGTACTACCGGTATTTTATTATAAACTGCAGACGAGTGCAGTTTATAATAAAATTATAAATACAATTAACAAATCACAAGCTCAGAGATTCAACGTTGCAGGCTTAAACCTAAGCGTTGAGTACTTTGCCCATGGACAGGCAGCTATACGTAGCCCTTTCACGCGTCACTTCTATACATAATTTGTTCATATTGCGTTACGAAAAGTCAGCTACAAACATTATTTATCAAGAAATTCTATAATCAAAGGCAGTAACTTTAAATTATTTACTTCTTTTTTTTTCTCAATTACACCCGTGCGAAGCCGGGGCGGGTCGCTAGTATAATATAATATCTTGGGACAATCCACACATGGTTATCCGATCCTAAACTAGGCAGGCAGAGCCTATACTATGGAAACCAGACAACTACATACTTAAATAGATAAATAAAACCCAGACACTTGGTGGGAATCGAACCGACGACCCATCGAGTAGCAGCCAGGGTGTCCAACCACTAGACCAACGGGTCCGTCCCAAGGAAACTTACCAAGTACTTAAGAAGTAATTTGTTTTAACATTGTTCAATTTAAAAAGAATCGATAATTGCTTAGTTTATTTTATTGCAGCGTTCAAGAATATTTAAAAACGAATTTTCAACCCTGCTTCACAGCCTGACTGTAGCTGTATGGCCTAATCAGACTCGCTTTTCCTTGGCTATCGTAGAAATTAATAAGTGATTTGACACTGCCGGGACTCGGAGTCGTTGTGGGTCCGGACACCGGTGTCGGATTCACAGGCGCTGGTTTAATTTGGCTTGGTTGCTGAGCTGGTTGCGGAGGCTTCACCGTGATGGGGCTTGGTTGTGGCGAAGGTTTGGCGGCTGGCACAGGTGTTGGTAGTTTAGTGGTCGGGGCAGCCGCGGCGGGAGCTGGCGTGGGCACAGCGGGCGCTTTCGCTGAGGGCTGAACGGCGGGCTGTCCCCTCACACCACCGCTCTCCATGTTAATAAAGTCGATATTTGCATGTTTGTTTATTGGCACGACTTTACGACCTGTAATACGAGAAAGTAAAATGTCAATGGAAGAATGAGCATTGAAGACTTGCACTGGTCGAAGAGTAGATGCATTCGAAATGTGGTGTTGGCATATCGTGGGCCGAGCGACGTTATAATCCATCTATTCTTGAAGAGCCAAAGACCAACTAATTACCAAGGAGCGACTTTCCATTGTCTGCGTGAAATGTGTCCTGAACTTTTTGGACAACCCCTGACAGCCTAGAGAGACTTATCATGATAGGCCAAACCGACCGGAACGCTTCAAGAGAGCTTATAGAGCTCAAAATCGAGTGATATGGAGAAGTGTGGTGGCACAAGTCTGCATCAGTACGGTCCCTCAGCCTACGGTATAAGGTCACGACTAGGAAGAAGATACTAATTCAATTTAAGATGGTGTACCGACTAGATATCCTGAATGCTACGCAAATTCAATTTCTATCGAGCACAAGCAGTTGGCGATCTTCAGTCCGGGTATTATACTATATTTAGATGTACTTACTGTACTTGTATTATGTATAGTTTGCCTGGTTTATGATTTTATGTTCATTTTTAGAATTTGCAATTGCAGTATCTATACTCAGTTACAAATATAAGATCAATGGAAAACATGTAGAAACACGTGAATTTATAATGTATTTCTTTTTACTTTTTTGATTTCAGAAAACTATGTGGAAGTTAAAAAGCGTTTATAAATATTATTATGTATCTTGTCTAAGATACTTAATAAATTGAGGCGCGGTCGTGATTCCATTCTTCAATTAAGTAACTTTTATGATAAGAGTGAATCGGAAATAACACAACATGTATGTTAGTAACCAAGATTACCTACTTAGTTTTAATCGATTCACAATATAATCATCTCTATCATTGGAAGAGTCATACATTTAATGGTGTTCAGAGAAAGGGCTCTATTTATTACGTTAATAATTTTATGGTAAGATCTGTTTTTGGGGGAGAAAAATCAACCTACTTAAGTCTACATAGCTAGAATCATATCGCGATCGCGATTGATATGAAGTTAGGTTATGTTTTCCTTTTTGTATTACGTAAAACTTTTCTATTACTACATCCGTATTTCGAAGTAAACGATACTACTACACATTTAACATACAATAAAATACAAAAAAATGATACTCACATTCAACCGCACAAAAAACAAACAGCAGAATATAAACGCAGGCCTTCATTTTGCTACAATATGACTATCAAACAGAAATCGTTGCTACAGACTAACAAACAACGCTCCGCCCGCTATATGGAAACACTAGTAGCTCGAATATCAATGTGTGATTTGGCAGGGTCAAGTTGGCTAAGCTGCCTCGAACGTTATGACTGGTCGGATTGGTTGCGGGAGACCTCTGGCTGCTGTGACCTCACCGATAACCGTTTCTCGGTACTAACAGTCTGTTTTCGTTCAGTCCTGAGTTGTCCACCTGTTAAAATAAATTATTCATGTTAAGTATTCATTTGTTATTTCTTTTGATTGGAAAGAAAACAAAAATGGCTGATTGATTACTGCACTCAAAGTCTGTTAATTTTGTATTGAAATCTACACTAAGTAATGAGGTAGTGATTCATTATCTGGTTTCGAGTGCGTCATTATCATATCCACCCTGGGATGTCCGGGTAAGAATACCATTCTCGTCTCCTCTTGCGGGTGTCCGTAAGAGGCGACTAAGGGAAAACATCGTCTATATGTTCCTAGATGGTATGTCCATTGTGCAAGGGATCGTCCAGGTACCACCATGTCAGATATTCTGCCACCAAACTGCAGTCTGTAAACATTCGTGTGTTCTGGTGTGAAGGACACTATACGTGTTGAAATTACCGGACACAAGAGACTTAATATCTAATGTCTCGGGTGACGAGCGATAGTTCGATGCAGCTGTCTATAGGCAGGCTTTCCGCTTAACATCAGGCGGACGTATTACATGTCTTATCACTGGGTTGAATAATAATAATAATATTCTGGGACAATCCACACACGGTCATCTGATCCCAAACTAGGCAAAGCCTGTACTATGAAAACCAGACAACTGATGCTTACTATATACTTTTATTTTGTAAATACATACTAAAAAAACAACACCCAGACACTTTGTCGGAATCGAACTTACGACTAATTGGGTAGCGGCCAGGGTGTCTAACCACTAGACCCACGGGCCCGTCAATAAACATAAATGTTTCCTATAAATAAATAATAATAATAATACCAGCCCTTGTTTATGTCCCACTGCTGGGCACGGGCCTCCCCTCAAGATGAGGGGGCTTAGGCCACCACGCTGACCAAGTGCGAGTTGGCGGAATTCACACGTCAATCAAGAGCTAGTTAGGCTTTCTCAAACATGCAGGTTTCCTCACGATGTTTTCGTTCACCGAAAACTAGTTGACAATCGCACAAAGACGATTCGCACATGATTCATTGAAGAAATCAGAAGTGCGGGAATGTTTCCTATATTCAACTAAAAATACATCTCAGTGATACACAACACGTTTGAAATATTCAAATAATGAGAGAAACTTGAAACTAGCTGCGTCTACAATTCAACAACAGTTTATCTACTGCGTTGCGAAGTCGATTGGAACGTGGGCGATAGGAAAACCGCAGCAGCCGGACATGTAAATAAATGAGAATTAAACTAGAACGTAATTCACTCTGTTTTCTCATTGATTACGGACAACACTTTGTAAATTGTACCATTATAACGGGTCTAAGGGACATCGTACCAAATTTTTTTTTTATAATATGTCAAAGAATGTCCGTTACAACATTACAGAAACCATTTATATGGAAAATGACAAATGACTGACTTATTAATTTTCGAGCATGTAATGAATATATGCGGAATAATATTTATTTCTCAAATTACATTGCTAATTTTCTAAAATAATAATAATTCATTGCCTATTAATTAATTTCCTATGTACTGTTTTAATACATAAAGAATAAATAAATAAGTAAGTAAATAAGTAATTTATTGTTTTTAAATTAAAATTATGCTTTATTATTATACCAATAATGATATTATACTAATTTAATTATAAAAAAGAGGTTTTTTTTTGGAAATTCATGAAAAAGCCGATGAAAAATTTCAATACTAGACTGTTCAGAATCATGTACTGGATCCCTGGTATCGGTTTTCGGTACGACGTCCCTTACACCCTGTATAGGGTAAAAGTGGGATAGTTGCCACACTATTTGAAATTACTTTATATCTCTCAGTGAAAAAAGCAAAATTCTTTATTTGTAATACGGGTAGGTACTTTGATTTATTATCTTCAAACTTATGAAAGGAAAAACCATCATCTTTGATATTTCCAGAGTATTAGCGATTTTTGCGGACCTCTAAATTTTGGGGCATCTATCCCATATAGGGGATAATTGCCTAATCTATGTAAATTACGTATAGGATAGATGCCCCACTGAAAAAGAGGCCATCTATCCCGCAAAAACTTTGATTTCACCTTGCCTTTCCATGCAATCGCACAGAGACATGCAACACGGTCAACTTAGTGGTAGTTGTAGAGTCTTTCGAAAGATAAATAAAATAAATTACAATCGAGGCAACTATACCCCTGGGGCAACTATCCCACTTTTACCCTATCCTAACCGTGAAGTTTTTCGTCACCCCAGTATATTAAACAGTAATGGCGGCTATGAAGACCATACAAACAAAACAGCTTCCTACGAAGGATATGCTCAGCTCAGTGCATACGATATCATCATCATCATCAGTCGAAAGTGGTCCACTGCTGAACAAAGGGCTTGGCAGGCGACTTGGTGATCGCTGTATAGGTGTAGGAAAGACGCTGCTGCCCGTCTGCTTGTTTTCCCTTAGTCGCCTGTTACGGACACCCAACGGGAGGAGATGGGTGGGTGCTATTCTTACCCGGACACCACATACGGATAACGATATGATGTCAGCAAATTAAACATAGTAATAAATTATATTACTATGTTTAATTTGCTGTACCGTACTCACAAATGTGAACTAGCATAAACTCTTACTGCCGCACCTACACACGTCAATCATAGTTAATGATTATTAATCATTTTTTTGAAATTAGTTTATATCGACACTCGAAGCCGAATACTACTTAATACGCAAATACATAGTGAGAGATATCAATTATCTCGTATTCGATATTCGAAAATAATCATAAACGGCTCCGACAATCGAAATAAATAAATTTTAAATAGTGACTTAATTAGTATTAAAGTTAAATGGCATTTGTGAGTGCGGCGGTTAAGTAGTTATTTAATTTATACTGAACTATTCAACTTTCGGAGCCGTTAATGATTAGGTATGTTCTCCAGATAATCATGAACACGTGATAATCGATATCTCCACTTGCTAACAGAGTAGGTACAAAGTATAATTGGCTATGACTGATAATCCGATTTTAATAAAATCTGGAAAATTGTGATTGTGGCAGTAAAACATTAAGTCATTAGTCCATTTTTCACTTGTTTTAATAAATTACTGTATTACCCAAAGATTTTGAATGTAGTGAAAAAAATCTAAAACTATAGTAGGTATTACCCGTCCCGGGAGCGCATATAAGTTTCGTGTCCAATAGGAAGCAGTACTGCCTTGAAACACGCACGGGTGTGTTACGATAACTCCCTTTTCAAATTCGGTGATCAAATCACACTCGGCTTGCAATGTAATCTTCTGCCAAACACGTAAACGCCCACATAACGCACACGTCGGGGTTTCTTCATCTTATCGGTGGTAAAGAAGAAATAATAATACATATTAAGAATACTTTACACTGATTTCAAGGCACATTCTCCTAGCAAACCCGTGCACGATAGGAGGACTAAGTTCCATGCATCGCCTTGAACATCCTTAGTAGAACAGTTTGCGTTGCTTGCTAACCCTACTCATATGGAGCCACTATTATTGATTACGTTCCTGCCTTGTTTAATTAGAATTTCATCCATTTTAGGTTAAATAACGAACAAGATTTTGAGCTCATCATCATCATCATCATCAGCCGGAAGACGTCCACTGCTGAACATAGGCCTCCCCCTTAGAACGCCACAATGAACGACAATTGGCTATTTGCATCCACCGGTTACCTGCGACGCGCACAATGTCGTCTGTCCACCTAGTGGGAGGCCTGCCTACGCTGCGTCTTCCGGTTCGTGGTCGCCACTCGAGAACCTTTCTTCCCCAACGGTTATCGGTTCTTCGAGCGATGTGGCCTGCCCATTGCCAGTTCAACTTGCAGATTCTGAGAGCTATGTCGGTGACCTTGGTTCTTCGGCGAATCTCCACATTTCGGATTCTGTCGCGCAAAGAAACTCCGAGCATAGCTCTCTCCATGGCTCGTTGTGTGACTCTGAACTTCTCTAAAAGGCCAGCCGTTAGAGACCACGTCTCAGTACCATATGTCATCACTGGCAACACACACTGGTTAAAAACCTTCGTCTTCAGGCACTGCGGTATTTCGGACGAGAAGATATCGCGTAGTTTCCCGAACGCTGCCCATCCGAGTTGGATTCTTCGGGCGAACTCTTTGTCGAAGTTGGACCGACCTAACTGGATAGTCCTAGGTATACGTAGTGGTCAACAACTTCGAGTGTATCGTTCCCAACAACTACCGGTACGGGTGCAACATGGACATTAGACATGATCTTCGTCTTGTCCATGTTCATTTTAAGACCCACCTGTTGGGAAACGCTACTGAGGTCGCTGAGCATCGTATTGAGGTCCTCCAGCGACTCTGCCATAATGACTATATCATCGGCAAAACGAAGGTGAGTGATGTATTCGCCATTGATGTTGATGCCGAATCCGTACCAGTCCAAGAGCTTGAAAACGTCCTCCAATGCATTTGAGAACAGTTTCGGAGAAATAACGTCTCCCTGTCTCACACCTCGCTGCAATGGGATTGGTTTCGTGCTCTCGTCCTGTAGTCGGATCGACATGGTGGCGTTGCTGTACAAACACTTCAACACTTCGATTTTGAGCTCACTGCACTAAAACTGTTGAATATTTCCATTGTTTTCTTTCACAAATTGATTGTTTTTGGGTTAGAAAATGCTTTATTACCGGCATGATACCCCATTTCTGGGACACCCTGTATTATGGTATAAATTGTACCTACCCGTGATTTCATTTAATGTCTCCATCATTTTGCATCTGTCAATTTTACTTACACAATCTCGACTGCCGACTCATTACAGAGTGCATCATAACATCGCAGGAAAAATCCGTTTAACTGTACGTACATAGTCATGTACGTACAGTTCTTAACAGTTAGTAGTCATACGGCAATCGGACGAGAAGCTGATGCATTATACATACAGGTAGAGTATAAGATACGATTTTTCCGCTGGCCGGCACAAACCGCACGCCATCGTCGCATTGCGCATGCGCGTTCGCCCGCGACGGAGCGCATGTGATAATGTCTCTGTTCTCCGATGACTTTCTTTTATTAGTGGAGGTCCTACCACCCCCTCTAATAGCAGTAAGATTAAAAGAATATCTTTATTTCTAGATGGAAAATTATAGAGCTTCGGTAGTATACTAGTCACAGCGGATCTTTGTGTGAAGTTGGCTGCATGACGCTGCGTAGTAGCTATTTTTGTGTTCACGACTGTACTTGCGCAATGGTTCGCCAAACCTAACTTCAGACACACAAAGGTCCCCTGTGGCTAGGTACTAATCTGGCAGAGTCAAAGATGCGGTGCGAGATATACTTGAATTTTACATGAAAAATGAAAGTATGGTAGAGTAAACTGGGTGGTGTGTCATCCTGGGGGTGTAGTACGAGTTCCGATACTTTACGAGCTCTCTCATACATGTTAGTAGTTTTTGATAGTTACCGCTAGAGGCGCTGGTGTGAAATGTATGGAGAAAACTGACAGATTGATCGAGCTCGTAAACTATCGGAACTCGTACTAGACCTCGTTTAATTTTGTGAACATGTCCGTTGGGTAACCGGAAGAGGCACCTAAGGGAACACAATAAGACGGACAACAGCGTCTTTCTAAGATCTATACTGCGGTCCCTCAGATCTGTACTGCCAAGAAGGGGGATTATGGCAACCCGTCCCTTCTAAAGGACCTTTGTTCAGCAGTGGACGTGGACTTTCGGCTGCTGATGATGATCATGATTTGTTTTTAATATGTAGAAGCACCGGTTACTGTTGAAGGTGACCGCTTTTCCTCGTTTAGCAATGTCGGTCGCCTTGATGAGTTCTCAGACGAATTGATGGTGCTATAATAAACTAGCAAGAAACAAAATACGATCTTAATGAGGAAAACAGTCACTCATTATGTGGTGCTGTTGGGCACGTAGGTACCTACTTACTTGTGCACAAAAAAAAAGATAATTATAATAAGCTTGTCTTGTCATTGATGAATGTTTTTGTTTATGTTACCTACTTTGGATTTTGACTCCTCTAGACAACGTGTGTGAATCTGAATAACAAGTTCTACACTTTGATGACAGGTACCTACCAACCCACCTACGTAGGTATACCAACATAAACACGAACCAACCTAATAAGATATTATATAAAGTTTACTTGAGATCAATACCAATCCAGATGAAGACTATTAATACAACATCAAGTAAGTAGGTACGGGCAACAGCGGATACCTGAAGACTGCGTCTTAAGGTCAAGATTATTTTGAGGCGCTGAGCGTCTACTAAAAGCGAACCTGAGGCAGCAACGCGGCGATGTAGGCCCTGGGTCGTCGTAAGCACAGCGATGGTGGGGGATGGGGGGAACGTGCATTTTAAAAAGGTCAAGATTGTTTACAAACCATAGCACTACACGAACACCGTGTATCAAATTATACATTCAGGGCAGTCACCGTCGCAAAACTAGTAGTTCGCTGTCTGAATCTCAACATGCCGTATCTACATACTTGGCGATGACGTCACCTAGAGGTCGCAGTATCGCCTGTTCGCCGCGGGCGCAGAGATCACTAGTGCGCGGAATTCGCGCTGGACACAACGTACTAAACAGTTTTCAATATGAAACTCACAATCGCAATATTGGTCTGCGTTGCGGCATGCCGCGCTGACGACATATCGCACGCCGCCGGACAGATCTTCAACAGCATCCTCCCGAACCTGATCGGCAACCATGTGACCGGTCAGCAAGGAAACACGGCGGGCAACACGCTACAAACAATAGGCACAGTAGTCGGAGGTGTCGTGGACTACGCAAAAAAGAAGAGTTACGAAGACCTGCTGCGTCAAATCCAGGACTCCACGACTGATGAGGATCTGCTTCGAGTCAGCGAAGAAATGTTCAACACAGACATAAACAACGCTTTCAGCTACATTCAAGTCAACTTGCAAGGCAAAACCAGTCCCATGTCGAAAAATGACGAGGCACAATCTAAGTAAGTTATTGTCTACTAATTCATCGCCAAAATTAAGCAACGTATGGATCTTTAATTTTTATTCTTGAATATTCTATACTAAAATAGATAACTCAGTAGGTACAAAATATGGACTACTCACCAGATAATATACTTATTCAAGTGGTCCCAGGAATGAGCATTGGAAAGTTCTTTTATTAATGTACCTAAGTACTTATCATAATTTTGCATAGGAATGAGACTAATGACCAAACTAATGACATTCAGCCGTAGCTTGAAACATAAACAAAAGTAACTTTCAATCACTTCAATTACCTACCTACTACTCCTTTACATTCTAAGCAAATTTAAAAATATAATGTACTAGCAGTAGATAATATTTACTTACTTAATCAACAATTGCAGCCTTTTGAATGTTCCTGAGAACGTATGGAACGGGCCTACGATTCGACCGTTTGTTGCACTGTTCGACAATTACCACAAGAACGTGATTAGGCCAGAGTTCGTCACGCCTAATGTGAGTAATCCGAGCAATTGTACTCATATGTACGTTTATAAATAGTTAAACACCTGCATAACGGACAAGGTAAACTAATCGCGGATGATGTCATGTTGCAGGAGGAAACGGAACAGACTACTTTTATCAATACCATTCTTGCAACCGGTCCTATTAGAAGCCTTATGACCTTATTAACCAGCAAAGGTAAGTTTCCTTTAATATTCTGGCATTCGGATAAGGTGCTCGCCGAGGGTTCTTATGTACTTACCGACTGCTAACTCACTAGTAAAACTTGATCACCAATTCACCAATAATCTCTTAGTTTATCTAATGAACTGACATGCTACAATAGGTCATCTCAATAAGGTCGAAAATCCCATACAAAAATAGACAGTGCATGGTACATTTCATGCGGTAAGTAATTGGTGATTACGAAAAATGACTATCAACCTTTCAATTTGAATTGTATAAGTGATGTCCGATTTTCAATACAGTTCAATTATAAATGAGAATCCAAAATGTTCACAAAACATAACACATTTGTAAATTGTAGTTACAAGTCCTATATTTTATGTATGGATACATACCAAAAATTACATTTATTAGACATTTGACGGTTAGCCGATTTCATTATTATTTACACATTTCAGACACTGTTTGGCCACGTTTTTATCAGAATTACCATTATTTACCAGTAACCGCTTTCGTAATCATAATAATAAGTATTGTATCTATAATATCATATACGTGAATGAGTCACAGTTCAAAGTTACGAGTAGGTACTAATTAAAGAAATAGATAACCGTTTTCATTAATCGCAATATACATTGGTGCTAAGGTCTGACCCAAATGAACGAGTACAACGAGCAAGTGGAACTCTTGAGGAAGATCTGGTTCACCAAGTACGCGCGCCACTGGACCGGTCTCTGCAAGTGCAGCTGCGCCTTTGAAAACATATTTATGGCTGAGCTAAAATCTAACGATGTACTCGGTGAGTTACATGTATACCAAGTCGACATTGCTTTGATTAGTCCGGAAAGATTTCCATTTCAATCACAAATATAAATATGTATCTAGAGTAACTAATATATGCATACGAACTGTAGCTGGCTGGATGACGCTTTGATGCACATCTAACGTAACCGCATCAAACCTGAATCCTGACTGCAAAGGGACTCCTTGCAGTCGGCGTGCAGTTCTGTGCATATTTAACGATTGCACACCGACTGGACACAGATCTAGCAATACTGCTACATCTGCTATTTCTAGATGGTAGGTCCCTTGTGCAAGGGACCATCCAAGTAGGTACCACCGCAGTGTCAGATATTCTGCCACCAAGCAGCAGTGTGTAAACATTGCTGTGTTCCGGTGTGAAGGGCACTGTAGCTGGTGAAATTACTGGACACAATTATATACAATTTTTACTGAGGCGTGACGTTACGAGCCCCACCCGCGAACTTTGACGCTCTATATCATTGGCAATATCAATTGATATGTTAAAAAAAAACGTGTCCAATATTTTTTGATTATCTAACGGACTAATTAGAATTATTATTTTTTTACTCAGTCATAACCCCCGTTAGTTTAACTTTACGAGTATCTTCTGCTGCTTATAAAAATTATACCTATGTGCCTACTAAGAACTAATTTATCGAATATTTTTATCTTCAGGCCTGCACAGTTGGTTGTTCTTCGCGAAGCGCGAAATGGACCGGAAAGCGAACTACTTGGGCTACGTCGATAAACTGGACTTGTCTGGAGTAAGTTAACGACTACTATTTAATAACTACAGTATACATAGTCCAAATCATAATGACATCACTAAGGCGAGGCCATTTTCCTAAAGACGGAAGTGTTAACTTATTTTAGCTATACTGGGTAATTTTTTTAATCGTGTGGAATTTTTATACCCAGATAGGTAGATCGATATGCATAGCCATAGAGGAAATTCATAGCTGACTTATTGTTACCAACATACCAACAAACCATTAAAAAGATATATATATAATTTATAGAAATGTATTGCTCAAAGTTATTGTATAAACATTTTTAGCAGACTATCTGAGATGAAGGGTTATGGTATTGCATGAATATCTATTTATAATTCTTTCGTACGCTATGCAAGTCTAAACGGCTCATCAATTAATTTTAGTAAGTAGTTGTAGGAGAAATTTTTCTAAAAAAAAAAACAAACTAACTTACTTAGCGGCCGTCTTTTTTTTTTTTGATGCGGGGGATATCTTCCTAAGATCCCCGGGAGCTGTGGGGCTCGACCGGGGTATGTGGGATTCTTACCCACTAAAACCCCCGCGGCTGTCGCATCGGCACATGAGAGGGGAGACCCCAGGGCTCTCCGGTGGGATCTGCACCAGAAGCCCCTCAGTGCCTTGCCTTTGAGCCCGCCGCCGGGGGCGCATTGTAGCCCCCCGGGAACCAGTCACGGTGCCCACGGGGCCGGGGGTCGCAACCCCGCCGCCGTCCTCCTCGGAGTCGCCGCCGTACTCAATGGACGTTCAAAGGGCTCACACACCAAACGTCCAGCGACTCCGAAGAACAACTAGCAGCCTAGCCTAACGTAGCTTATAAATCCTTAAGAGTTCCACTCGCACACTCTATGTTGTCATCAGCCCATGTCAACCAACCAACAGAATATACCAACAGAATTTGTGAGTCAGGACTTCAAAGCTTGTTTGAATTAATTACGTCGTGATTTCTTTATATTACCCTTAGAATATGAATCAGTACAAGTGCTATTAAGAATGCTTAATTCAAGTTCTTACTTGAATTAAGCATTCTTAAATAGTACTGTACATGTTCTTACATGTAGCCACGAGTAAAGATCATCAAAATACATACTTAATTATCAGGTACACGACAATAGGTACTATACCGTCAGCTGTATTTATCGATATTTGCGCTTGTGACAGATCAAACCCATCACTACTTATCACTTTCATATCATATAATTCAATTCACCTGTCTCTTAGAGGAAAACCTGCCTACGCTTTGTTTAAGGGGACCATAGACAAACACGTACTCTATTCTTAATATATAAACTCTATGATTGAATGGTCATTTGTTTTGCAGAAAGGCATGATACTGAAACAACACTCCGTGTTGAGCGAGACGAAGGACGCTCCAGAAGTGACTATGTTCGTGGGCACGTCCCCCGAGCTAGAGATGGCACTGTACACGATGTGTTTCATGGCGCGCCCCGACCGACCCTGCAAGCTGCGCTACAACAACGTCCCATTCACCATACAAACCAAGACCTTGAAGGCGGACAACGTATTGCTCATCGACACAGCTTACCCCGTCTACTGAACCCATGTCGCTATTTAATGTATTCTTAAACTCTCTAATAGATAAGAAATAATTTAAATACGTTAACATCCTCTTTATGAGGTAAAACATAATTTAATAAATATTTTTAACATAACTTGTTTGTTACGGCAAAAACCTGAAGGCGGACGTGTTGCTCATTGACGCGGCCCGTTCGGTGAACCCATATTAGTTACTTTATTCTTATGAACCCATATTAGTTACTTTATTCTTAAACTCTTTAGATATAGTAATTTAAATAAGTACGTTAACATTCTATTTATTGGGTAATAATAATTAAAAATCTTTTTTTTTTCTAACACAATACGTGGACAACGTACGTTTGCTCATTCTTACGCGGGCTTTAGCTTTCCCCGTCTATTGAACCCATGACACTAGACTAGATAATGTATTCTCAAGCTCTTTATTTTAGGTAAAAAATAATAATAATGTAATAATAAATAAATTAAACATCACTTGTTTATTAACTATAGATACCCGATAAGCTAGAATTGAGGTTTATCTAGTCTCGATTTGCAGGTCTCGACCCCAATGATAAGTATACAATAATAAATGGACCGCGTGCCCATTTCTTAACGCGTAATTTCGTATTTATAATAAAACAACTGTAAATGTAAATATTTTAATAGGTTTGTCTAAAACACTGATACAAATGACACAATTTTCTTTTTCGAGAAATATAGTTATAATACAATTTTTCCCGATCTTCACTATGATATTATTATTACTAATGGGTTATATTTTATTGTCTGTGATGACACATTAATAGCCAACGACTAGGTTGTTTCAAATTTTGAGTACCTAATAAATGATATGACTATATTTTAAGCAGAATATCTAACGTGTTATATCTTAAAAATATTTTCTAAATACTTTACAGAATCAGAGGGTCTTGAACGAATTTTGATAGTTACCGCTAGAGGCGCGGCTGGTGTACAAATAATAAAAACGGATTTTTTTCATCATTTTTGGTAACTACCGAATTCGTGATAGACCCTTATTTACATAAATAATTAACAATAATGAGCATCCAAAAGTATAATGTAGAAATCTGATTTAACTTAAAAATTAGGGAGGAGATTAGCATACACTGATATGCGAATAAAATGCTTTAAAAATAATATTAAATGCGGTGACTGAGTGGGTGCGATTGAAAAGCAATCAAGCAAGCTACATAAGTTAGGTACAGCTGTACCTCAAGACAAAACCTTTAAATAACAAGTAATAAGTTTAAAAAACTAAAACCCGACTATGGATAAAATCGCAGTCTAATAATGTGATATTATATAGCATATAACCAGCGGACAATCAAGACGCTTCTAACGACACCCTACTTGTCAAATTATGTTAAGTAGATTAGAAGATATGGGGGAACAGATGAACATACATACATACCTACATACATTCTTGTTAAAATCACATAACCCTCCCTCCATTCCGTAGTCGGGTAAAAATAATAATATGAAAAAGTTAAACGTTAGAAGCCTATAGTATAAAATTAGTTCTCCACATCTTCACGATTGATAAAAAACTGACCAAAACTGACCAAATGTGATTTAGGTTTGAATTCAAATAACCAAATTATTTTTAGACATAGATGGCGTTCAAATAAGTTTGCTCATTGTTTTTTTTACTTCAGGCTTAAATCACAATTGGTCAGTTTCTTTTAACGATGTGATCAATTATTCATACTGAGAATCGGCGATGAATATGAGCAAAATTAATAAGTCGCCGTCATTAAAACAGACGAATAAAAATTGTATATAAACCCGTAATATATATTTTCTCTTATTTAACAAGAATACTTCCAAGGTTCCTCAATACTTTAATTGCAATATACCAAGTACAAACCAAGAACTACTTGGTACCAAGTAGTACCACGTAATTACTGGATAAAGCGATTTTTCTGGTATCTCTTGAAACAGATAATAAAATTTGATTTCGTTAAATTGACAGCAAAAATATGTTAGCAGTAGAAAACTAAATTAAGGAACTTAATTGAGATATTTTTTTTTGACTAGAACATTGATGGATGAATTTCATTATCTAAAAAGATATTCAGAGTCTTGTTTTCACTTATTAAACTTATCTTATCACTAATAACAATATTTACATTAATAACACCCAAGAATTGCAACACATGAAATTATATAAAATAATGATTAAATCGATATGCAACTTTATTTTCTACATATAATAGGTATGTCTCCCTTCTGTTGCTATTTTTGTAAATACTTTCTAAGAAATATAAAAAAAAAGATTTTATATACAAATAGGTAGGTACAGTTGCAACCGCAATCCATTTTTGAATCTTAGATTTCTAATGATAGCAATCGCACTATATCACTCTTATATCTAAACGAAATACGATCCATATTCGTGTGGCATTACCCCACGCCTCGGATAGAAGGTGTGCGTGAGCGAATAGTTCATTAAATTGGTGATATTCGAAGTATAGACGTCGGCGAAGCGGAACAGCCGTCGCGAGAAGTAAGTAGGATTGTGGTATGTACGAAAAACACTTCCGAATTGTGGGTTAAACACAGCTTTTATTTCATTCCTGGAATTGAGATAACATCTCCTACAACGGGCGCATGAAAAACAAACACAAGCGTTATTTACAGCCAATTAAGCTACCAGTTTTATTCTAGTGTTAGCAAAGCTTCGCGACTTTTTCTTGATATTAAATTCGATTCATCCGAAAAGTAGCAGTCTGTAAACATTCCTTTGTTCGGGTGTAAGGGGATTTGTATCTAGAGAAATTACTCACAATGGCAGCTAGATCGAATATTGTACATCCCCGAACATTAGTTATTAAACAGGAATGCTCCGTGGCTATAATTTTTGCCGTGAGAGCCATTACACAAAACCAACATTAACTGCCGAACCTACAAACGTCAATTAAAGTTAATGAATATTAATCCATTTTTTGAAAACGGATTTTTTCGATCCTCGAAGCCCATTGATACTTAATATGCAGATAGTGTTCAATAATCGAAATTAATCATAAATGGCTTCAACAGTCGAAATAAATTTAAAAAAGTGACTTAATTAGAATTAAAGTTAATTGGCGTTTGTGAGTGCGGCAGTAAAAGTAATCTAGGAATTAATGATTTTTAGCTACATTTGCTGATATCATCAGCGGCTTCTAGCAGTCCACTGCTGAACTAAGGCCTCCCCTTTAGAAGGGAGGGGTTGCCATAATGGTCGCTTGGCAGGCGGCTTGGGGATCGCAGTATAGTCGGTAGATAATAAAATAGAAAGACGCTGCTGCCCGTCTTTTTGTTTTCCCTTACGGACACTCAACGGGAAGAGATGGGTAGGTGCTATTATTACCCGGTCACCCCACGGGTCGACATTTGCTGATAACTAGGGCCATATTATTCAGTTAGCAGACCAATATTAGTGTATTCTCACCTCAAGAAATCTCTCTCGGCCATCCACTCGGCGACCACTTCGAGGGCATCGGGCTCCTTATAGTCCTGATGGTCTTCTATGAGCTGTGTGAGCATTTGCAGCCAGTTGGCGCCCTCTTTGAACGATTGAGTGTTCAGGGTGTTGATTTCATGCTTATAACAAAAAACAAATAGCAATTGGATGACGGGCACGGGACTGTTGGTCTAGTAGTTAGACACCCTCTTCGGAGTCGCTGGACGTTCGGGGAGTGGGCCCTTAGAACGTACATTGAGTACGGCGGCGACTCCGAGGAAGACGGCGGCGGGGTTGCGACCCCGTCTCTGTGAGCACCGTGACTGGTTCCCGGGGGGCTACAATGCGCCCCCCGGCGACGGGTTCAAAGGCAAGGCAATGAGGTGCCCCTGGTGCAGATCCCACTGGAGAGACCTATGCGACGATGCGACAGCCGCGGGGGTTTTAGTGGGTAAGAATCCCACATACCCTGGTCGAGCCCCACAGCTCCCGGGGATCTTTTGAAGATTTATCCAGCGTCAAAAAAAAAAAAAAGAAGAAGTTAGGCGCCCTAGCCGATACCCAACAGGTCGTGAGTTTGATTCCCACCATGTGTCTGGGTGTTTTATACATTTAAGTATTTATTTACAAAAATAATAATAACTGGCGATGAGTATCAGTTGGCTGGTTTCCATAGTACAGGTTCTGCCTAGTTTGGCATTGGATGCCCTTATGTAGACTGTCGTAGAATATTATTATGAATCGATATGAACTCCAAGATCTTTACCCTATAGACATCGATATACTATACCAACTAGATTAGCTGTCACGGCCCGAAAAGTGGTCACGAAAATAACGCCACGGAGACGGTTGTCTCGCTATTTCAAATTAGTCCGAGCCGACCACTGCTAGCATAAGGACGTATCGAAATGCCTTATTGCGCGTTTCAAAATTGTCCAAATACTTATCGGAATACTAAAATTGCAGATAGAGAAACTTTTTTTCGTTTAGTACCAGTTACTACTAGTTAAAATAATTAATCTAGGTAAGATATCATTATAATACGAAATAACAATTATTGAAGTGAAACTTCTTATGCGACTTCCAAAAATGTTATCACCATTAAATGAAGCACCTTAACGCGTTATCGCTTAACGCGTTAAGTGATAGGTGTTAAACGATAGGCGTAAATTTGTTACGGTTATGAAAGCGCTCATGTGACGCCGTTACTGAGTGGGTGAGTGCGTGAGTGGTAGGTGAGTGGGTGAGTGGTAGGTGAGTGGGTGAGTGGTAGGTGAGTGGTAGGTGAGTGGGTGAGTGGTAGGTGAGTGGTAGGTGAGTGGGTGAGTGGTAGGTGAGTGGGAGAGTGGTAGGTGAGTGGGTGAGTGGTAGGTGAGTGGGTGAGTGGTAGGCGAGTGGTAGGCGAGTGGTAGGCGAGTGGCAGGCGAGTGGTAGGCGAGTGGTAGGTGAGTGGTAGGTGAGTGGGTGAGTGGTAGGTGAGTGGTACGTGAGTGGGTGAGTGGTAGGTGAGTGGGTGAGTGGTAGGCGAGTGGTAGGCGAGTGGTAGGAGAGTGGTAGGTGAGTGGTAGGTGAGTGGTAGGAGAGTGGTAGGCGAGTGGTAGGCGAGTGGTAGGCGAGTGGTAGGCGAGTGGTAGGCGAGTGGTAGGCGAGTGGTAGGCGAGTGGTAGGCGAGTGGTAGGCGAGTGGTAGGCGAGTGGTAGGCGAGTGGTAGGCGAGTGGTAGGCGAGTGGTAGGCGAGTGGTAGGTGAGTGGTAGGTGAGTGGGTGAGTGGTAGGTGAGTGGTACGTGAGTGGGTGAGTGGTAGGTGAGTGGGTGAGTGGTAGGCGAGTGGTAGGCGAGTGGTAGGAGAGTGGTAGGTGAGTGGCAGGCGAGTGGCAGGCGAGTGGTAGGCGAGTGGTAGGCGAGTGGTAGGCGAGTGGTAGGCGAGTGGTAGGCGAGTGGTAGGCGAGTGGTAGGCGAGTGGTAGGCGAGTGGTAGGCGAGTGGTAGGTGAGTGGTAGGTGAGTGGTAGGTGAGTGGTAGGTGAGTGGTAGGTGAGTGGTAGGTGAGTGGTAGGTGAGTGGGTGAGTGGTACGTGAGTGGGTGAGTGGTAGGTGAGTGGGTGAGTGGTAGGCGAGTGGTAGGCGAGTGGTAGGCGAGTGGTAGGAGAGTGGTAGGTGAGTGGTAGGCGAGTGGTAGGCGAGTGGTAGGTGAGTGGTAGGTGGTAGGTTTTTTTATTTGATATATTCTCCGCTCGTAGTTGGCAACTGCCATACCACAACCTGACAAAAATAATTTTGCCGATAGGAGTGCATGAAGCTAATGTGTCGCCACTGTCTATACGAAACTGTCAAACTACACGTCATTACGTATTATATAATCGGCACCACATTTTCGATGTAATTTTGTTCGTGACTGCTTATCTTGTTTATAGTATATCGATGCCTATAGAGATTAGACTTTAGGTTATAATACGTATAGTAAGTAGTCTCCTGAGTGCAACGGGTAGTCGCTCGCTTTACAATCCGAAAGTCGCGGTTTGAATCATGCGGGAAAAAAATTGTATTTCTTCCAGCTGGTTAGGACAAAACAGGCCGTTCATCTGATTGTCCGATAAGTGTGATGAAGAAACTGACTAACGTCTCGGGTGACGAGCGGCAGTGCAATGCCGCTGTCTTACTGTCGCACTCACAAACGCCAATTAACTTTAATTCTAATTAAGTCACTTTTCAAAATCTTTTTATTTCGACTGTGGGAGCCGTTTATGATTATTTTAGATTATTGAATACGAGATAATTGATATCTCTACTCACTATCTGAATATTAGGTATTAGTCGACTTCGAGTGTCGAAATAATCCAATTCCAAAAAATTTATTAATTATGATTAACTGGCGTTTGTAGGTTCGGCAGTGAGCCAGGCCAAAAATTCAAATATCCTTACGGGTCTGTAAGGAGATACAGGGGTTTTTTAACACAGTGAATGCTGACCGTGAGTTCGTTGATGATGGCGCCGGTCCTCCAGCCGTGCTCGAGCGTGACGTCAGCGAGGTCGCTGTACGGGTGGTCCCCGAAGTATAGCACCTGGTGTCCGTGCCATCCAGTCAGGTCTTGCAGCTGCTTCACCGTGCCCTACACACAACAACACAGTGTGCTACTCTCGTGGACCACTTCATTAATTAACAGCCGATAGACGTCCACTGCTGAACAAAGGCCTCGCCCTTTGAAGGGAGGGGTTGCCATACTCCCTACGCTTAGCAGGCGGCTTAAGGGTCGCAGTATAGATGGTAGGTTAATCCAAAAGAAAGACGCTGCTGCCCGTCTTCGGGAGGAGATGGGTGGGTGCTATTCTTATTCGGACATCTCAAGGTGACCACGTCCACGTCACGTATGATTATTATTATTATTTTGGATCCTTCCGTTTCGAAATATTTTTTTAATCCTAATTTTAAGTACACACGGCTACACGTTATGTTCGACACCTATATAATGATAACTACGCTACGATACAACACCTAGACTTGTTGGAAAGGGACAGGGCATGCAGCGGCCGGCTGGCGGCCTCTCCGCGCCGAGTGGAACAAAATAACAACATATCGCACCCTCTCGCACGATTCGCAGCGTTCAACTACTAATACTGTAAGTCCAAACAGTCTAGGTTGAGGTTTTGCCGTGTGTACAGTCAGCCAAAAATGTGGTTTACCACCTCACGGTTGAAGTTCATATGCACATCATAAAACAACAAGGTTGATTTTCGCTTGCAATTATTCATGCAGTTACTAATGCTCTCTTTACCGTTAACGTCAATACTTTGACTTGTGTTCCTAGTTTAAACTGTCGCATCTGATAGAAATGTTCAACCTTAGTGTTATTTTGATTACATAGGAAGTTTTGTCAAAACTGGTAAAGCACTTTCTTGGCCGACCGTACACCCTTTTGTGATCACTGTGTGTAAACGATTAGTTGGTTAAGCAACGAAAGGCAGGGTCTGTCCTTAATGGGTGACTGTTAAGTAGCATTAGAACTGAGCGGTTCCATGCTTCAAAGGGCACGTAAAAAGGTCCGAGCACCCAAGTCCGGGGCCTAGGGCAGTTTAAACACCTACTCATCAATGGCTCTAATCACTGCATTTCCACACACAAGCGTCATTACTAGAGTTCGCTTCTGTGATTGGACTAACTGCTTTAGGAGCCTTGAATGACCTTGCCTAAGTTGCTTATCCAACGGATTGATTAACGAACAGTGATCACAGGTGGCTAAAGCACCCCAACTAACCGTGTTATTTAATTAGATTCCTCGTCCACTTCCGCTGAAATCCTATTAAAAGAAAATGTACCAGAGTGTGGCACATCTTTTCAATTCTGTTTTGTAACTGCCAATGACATCATAAATACTTTTAAACAGCTTAATCAGAAAAAGACAGCTGATTTATGGGGGCTTTCTGTACAAACAATACCGTCTATAATTGAAGCAATTGCCCCTCAATTGGCAGTGATATTTAATAACTGTGTCAAGAGTGGAGTATTTCCTGACCTCATGAAGCACAGTAAAGTTATACCTTTGTTTAAGTCTGGCAGCACCGCTGAGCCTACAAATTTCAGGCCAATTTCGGTGTTGCCAGCCTTGAGTAAAGTTTTTGAAAAGCTTATTCTATGTCAAATACTGGATCATTTCGATTATTCCCAGTCGTCACCACTGGCAACGTTCGTGTCCGTCAGGATGACCGGACCACAGCACGGATTCACGTGAAACTTTACCAAGATTTAGTACCTATTTTGTACTATTTTGTACCTATGTTTAAATATTTTGTACCTCAGTAATAACAAAGTTATTTAATAAATAAAGTGGGAAGCCATTCTGACGTCAGGATGGCTTCCCACTTTTTACTTTGGGTACTTACGGTCCATATATTGCTGAAATCTTTGCATAATAATTTAGTACCTTTTTTGTACCTACGGTAAATATATAAATACTTAATGTTTTCCATTTAAAAATTACTTTTATTTCATTATAAACAATTATATATGGAGCATCATTCATCTGACATTTGTCTGACATATTATAATGTAACATGTAGTCTCCTATCCTGCGAAACAGAGCCAGTATTCAGTATTTTCTTTAGGGTATTCCGACCCCGCTTAGCGTTTCATAATTCTCCATCACGGCATACATTCATGCAGTAACAATCATGTGCCACATTCGACCCTCTCTGATGAAATAGATCACATTTGAAACTTCATCAAAATTAAACAACGTAACATGGTAACGGCAGGCAAATAATATTATTAATTGTTCAGTTAGAACTGCACAATTTCTTAACTTTTTTCAATTACCATTACATATAATAATATAATATTCTGGGACAATCCACACACGGTTATCAGATCCCAAACTAGGCAGAGCCTGTACTATGGAAATCAGACAAGTGATACTAATGCTTTTTTTTAAAATACATACTTAAATAGATAAATAACACCCAGACACTTGGTGGGAAACAAACCCACGACCTATCGGGTAGCGGGCAGGGTGTCTGACCGCTAGACCAACAGGCCCGTCATACATATTTATTGTAATAATGACAAAAGAAACTGACAGATATTAAATGTGATCTATTAAATTGGCCCTACTTTAGGTAAGTTTTGCACTTCCAAGTTGCTAGGAAATTTCGAGTTTGGATCCTAGACGTCCATCAAATACAAGGCAAGTCTTTTTGTAGTCATAAGCACTAGCTTGGCTGCAATCCCACCTGGTCGAAAACTTATTAAAAGGATATTTACTCTCTTGAAGTCACCCACATTACATAATTATCAGGCGAAGGTTTTTACGAAAAAAAATTAAAAAGTTGCGCAGTAAATTAGTTAATTAGGCGGGCGGAGCTGCACGGGACAGCTAGTTTTATATAAATAAAAGTACATAAATAAAAAAAAATGTATAAATTAAAAATTATTCCCTATAGAACAGCATTTTATACAGAACTAGCTGACCCACGCAGCTCCGCCTGCGCTATTTTTACGTTAACTAAACTTTTAATAACAGATTCGCATCGAATACATAACCTCCTTTTTTATAGTCGGTTAAAAACTGGGACCCACTTTTTACTTGCTCTCCAAAGCACGGACCCGTTTAGTTCAAATGGCGTTAAACGGTCACCCATGTATTTAATGACGCGTTAAACGGTCACCCATCTATTTAATGACCTTACCTAACGTTGCTTAACCCGATCGATTACAAAACCTTGATAACAACTTTCTATGAGTGTTCCCTTACTAATATTTATTTTATTATAAAGAAAAGTTGATAAAATCGGACCAAGTGTATAACCAAGTACCCATTTTGACTTTAATCCCCTCTCCCAAAAGAACCGTGCTAGATTACGGGATAAAAAGTATCCTATGTCCTACCTCGTAGTAAGATCTCAAATCATGCCAAGTTTCATTTGAATCCATTCAGTAGTTTCGGCGTGATGCGCAGCCGTGATACAGACAGACAGACAGACAGACAAAAATGAAAAAAAAATACATTTTCGGCCTCAGTATCGGTTATAGAATGCCCTCCAAATATAATTCTCAAAATATCTTCAATGTACAGTATTGGACCTGTTACAGTTTTATTATAAGTATAGATATATTATATAATTCTAGCAACATAGTATATAATCTTACGATCTGTAGAGGGCACATTCTCATATGCTTGCAAACTTAAGGAAATTAATTTAAAAAAATATTACTAGGAAAAGAATCAACAAAACATTTATTTAATAACAACATAAACTAATACACTTATAATGACTTATAATAACTATGGCTGGCTATGCCAGAGTAATTTACTGGAAACTTAAACAGTCTATATCTCTTAAACTACTGATCCGATTTTGATATCGCTCGATCGCAATAGGATTTGTAGTTTCTGAGAAATACGGGGATAAACCTACATACATACGTACACTCATGAAATTGGGTAAATTTTGTTTATGCCCACATAGATTAACATATTATGTAAATATTACTTATTTTTATTAATATTACATACATACGCGTCGAATACAGAACTACTCATTTTGAAGTCGTTTAAAAGGGAATCCTTATGGTTGTGCATGGTATGACTTCACCCGCCGACCGCAAACGCTTTGTGTAGTTTTAGTCAAAGCTGGCAATCGTGATAACCCATCTGCTCTATTTTCTTTTGAATTTACATATTCTATGTCGCATGTATGTGCTGATAATTTAATAGCCCACCGCTGTAACAGACTCGCAGCCATTGAGGGAACCCCCTGCTTAGGCTCAAAAATATTCACCAACGGTTTGTGGTCGGTACGCAATTTAAAACGTCTCCCATATAAATACTAGAGCAACTTTTCTAAACAAAACACTATAGCCAGCGCCTCGCGTTCAATCTAAGAATAGCGTTTTTCAGCTGCGGTAAGTGCCCGCGACACATACACAACCGGTCGCTCACGCGCCCCGCGGCCGTTCATGCATCCGTCCCAAACTGTAGCCAAAGTTCTCAGAGAAACAGGTGGCAGAAGTTTTTATCGTCAATGTTAGAACTAACAAATGTATGGGTTTTACTCCTCTGCCTGGATGCAGGAAAGGGGACTACATGGTTTGTGAAATATAATGTGTCAGATGAATGATGCTCCATATATAATTGTTTATAATGAAATAAAAGTAATTTTTAAATGGAAAGCATTAAGTATTTATATATTTACCGTAGGTACAAAAAAGGTACTAAATTATTATGCAAAGATTTCAGCAATATATGGACCGTAAGTACCCAGAGTAAAAAGTGGGAAGCCATCCTGACGTCAGAATGGCTTCCCACTTTATTTATTAAATAACTTTGTTATTACTGAGGTACAAAATATTTAAACATAGGTACAAAATAGTACAAAATAGGTACTAAATCTTGGTAAAGTTTCATGTGAATCCGTGCTGTGGTCCGGTCATCCTGACGGACACCAACGTTCCCACTGGTGACAAACGGGAAAAAAAATCCCATTTGTCGCCAGTGGTGACGAATGGGAAAATGAAATCCCAGTTGTCACCAGTGGTAACAATCGGATATAGGAAGTCATCATCAGACGGAAGACGTCCACTTTACCTGTTACGTGGTATCTTTTTCATATTTTTTTACGGTCGCGTCTATTGTGTGGACTCGCGAATGTAATACTAGATATATCTTAGAAGTTTTATCTCAGAAGCGAAAATGAAAAGATCTCAGGAAATCGATCGAAGAGAATTTTACCAGCGACCACAACGACGTTATTGTACCAGAAGTACTAGGACAACAGAGGGCACAAAGAGGCTTCATCTCTTTTGTGATATCAAGTACCTAGGTATCAGTTTGTACCTGTGGTTCGTATATACCAGAAGTACCTACTACTAGAGCAGGACAGGTAATTAGAAGGTTTTATTTACCACATAAGTGAGGTCTGGTGTTTGATATCCAATTGTGACCTTCAATTTATACCAGAAGTACCAGGGTAGCATAGAACATAAGGAAGCCTCATGAATAATGGTCTCTCAGGTGCCGATGCAACAGCCGCGAAAGTTTTAGTGGATACTAATCCGATATACCCTGGCTGACTACCACCGGGTGAACTTATCGAAGGTTACCCCCACGAGAACAAAATAAAAAAATTCGGCTCACTAATAAAGTTCCAATTTTCTAATACGTCATCGTGTAGAACTACTAGGAATGAAAAAAAAATATTTAATGCATTCCACATTCAGTCATGTAGAACTAGTAAGATTTTTTTCCCTCGTAATCATACATGTAGAACAAAATTTAAAACTACTGGGAATAGACCCCTATATTCAGCAGTGGACGTCTTCTGACGAAAGAAAGAAAATACATTTATTTGTCACTCAAAATAACAAAGTAGGTAAAAATTCATAGTAAAAAAATTCCAAAGGTGTCGGGTCCAAAAAGATGCTGCCTCAGCATGTTGCTATGCCAAAAATAAACTCTGAAGATCTGATTGATGATGGTGATTGTTTTATTTCAGTGGCGACAATTGGGAATTAAAAGTCTCAATTGTCGCCACTGGTAACAACTGGGAATTTAATGTTTCATTCGTCACCACTGGCGACAAATGGGATTTTTTTTCCCGTTTGTCACCAGTGGGAACGTTGCCAGTGGTGACGACTGGGAATAATCGGATCATTTTAATAAAAATAATCTTCTTCACAATAGACAGTTCGGCTTTAGAAAGAATCGCTCAACTACAGACGCGGGAGTCGAATTATTGAAATATATCTACGAGGCTTGGGAGGAATCACGGGATGCTCTTGGTATATTCTGTGATTTATCCAAGGCTTTTGACTGCGTAGATCACGACACGATGGTCAGGAAATTACGCCACTATGGTGTAAGGAATAAAGCTCTAGACCTTCGGACTTCATATTTGAATAATAGAATTCAGAGGGTCGATGTAAACGGTAAGAGATCTCCAGGTTCCGTGGTCTCCCTGGGCGTTCCTCAAGGTTCAATATTAGGCCCATTTTTGTTTTTAATATATATTAATGACTTACCCTACTTCGTGGGGGACAAACTTAATATTGTATTGTTCGCGGATGATACATCTCTTCTATTTAAAGTTAAGCGTAAACTCCATGATTATGACGAAGTGAACAATGTACTTTCTATGGTTGTCCATTGGTTCAATGTTAACAATTTAAAACTTAATGAGACCAAAACTAAATGTATGAAATTTGTAACTCCTAATGTGAGACAGCTGGCAACCAATGTAGAAATAAATGGAGCAGCGTTGGACCTTGAGGCGTCGACTGTGTTTTTAGGTATAACAATTGACGCCAAACTCCAGTGGGGCCCACAAATTAAGAAGTTGTCGGGTAGGCTAAGTTCCGCGGCTTATGCAGTCAAGAAAATTAGACGTTTAACTGATGTTGAAACCGCTAGAATTGTTTATTTCAGCTATTTTCACAGTGTTATGTCATATGGCATATTACTGTGGGGATCTTCTGCAGAACTTAATACTATTTTTATTCTGCAGAAAAGAGCTGTGAGAGCCATTTACAATCTGGCTCCTATTGATTCACTTAGAGAGAAATTCAAAGAGATAGATATTCTAACGGTTGTGTCACAATACATATTTGAAAATTTAGTTTATGTTAAAAAAAATATCAGTTCTTTTAAAAAGTATAGTGATACACATAATATTAATACCCGGAACAAACACGATCTTGTTGTACATGCCACGCGTCTCCACAGAACAGGCAAATCGTTTATGGGCCAAAGTATACGCTTTTATAACAAACTGCCACAGGATATCCGAGATCTTCCAATAAAGAAATTTAAACCTTTGATAAAAAGCCGTTTGTCAAAAAAGGCTTATTATAAAATCTCGGATTACCTGGAGGATAAAGCTGCGTGGGCTTGAACTGCTCAACTCATGCAAGCTTAGAAGTTTAAGGCTGACATAAGTAAAATTTGTAAAACTATTTAAAAAAAAAATGACAAAAAAGACAAGCGCGCTGAGTTTCTTGCCGGATCTTCTCAGTAGCGGCCGCGTTACGATCCGGTGGTAGTTTGTAAAAATGATTTTTGTGTAAGTGCCTCCGTGGGGCCTATACATAATAAAGATATTTTGACTTTGACTTTGATTTATTAAAGTCGCATGTGATAGGAACCAGTGGAAGAATTGTATTAAAGAAGGCCATAAGATTCTGGATAGAGCCTGGTTTAGTCTAGCTATAAAGAGAGCGAAACGGCACGACAGTGTCAAAATTCCATCTGTCACAGCCACAGAACAAAAATCAGTACAAGTACTATAGATTACATACTTACATACAAGTAAGAACCGTAGGCACAGGTAAGAACATCAATATGCATAAATATCAGGTACACGAGAATAGGTACTATACCGTCAGCTGTATTTATCGACATTTGCACTTGTGACAGATCAAACCCATCACTACTTATCACTTTCATATCAATATAACTCTTATAATATAACTTTAAATAGTAAAATTCACCTGCCTCGTAGAGGAAAATCTGCCTACACTTTGTTTAATGAGACCATAGACAAACGCATACTCTATTCTTAATATATAGACTCTATGGTCACAGCACATATCATGCCGATCTCGCATTGGATAAGGGCTCCCACACATAACTGCGAATTCGCATCGCATCGCAAATATCTGAGAGAAACAAATGAATTTTTGTATCGAAAATTCATTTGTTTCTTGCAGATATTTGCGATGCGATGCGAATTCGCAGTTATGTGTGGGAGCCCATATTTAGTCATCGATGAAGGTGTCAAATCTCATACACACACACTGTTTAAATCATCTATAATAGATGTAGAGGCCAACATATATGAAAAAAGACATACTTCATCATTTTTATCATCAGCCGAATGATCTACTGCTGAATAAAGGTATTATGACAACTCATCCATTCTAGGGAGGAGGTACTAGGCGAGCACTTAGATGGGAGGAGTTGCCATAATCCCCACGCTTGGCAGGGGTGTTGGACATCGCAGTATAGGTGGTAAGTAATCCAATAGAAAGGCACTGCTGCCTGTTTTCTTGGTTTCCCTTAGTCGCCTCTTACGGCCCCCAACGGGAGGAAATGAGGGTGATACTACCCAGACACCCCATGAGCAACAAACATACTTACCTCATAATAAATGATGCCCTTATCCAATGAGGTGACCTTTTCCCATATGTGTGTGTTAGCGTTTTTGTCAAACACCCTGATTGGTCGCGACACCTCCGTGAAGAACTTTGGTTTGTTAGCGTTCACGATCACCACATCGAACATATCCCGCCAGTCGTGTCCTACCAACATCTCCATACCCGCGTTACTGGAAATTATTATGTTTTTTTTTATAGGAGTTTGTGGTTAAACACGCTGGAGATAGGTGTGATGTTATACGAGGTGTATGCCCACAAAAGCAAACCTAAGCATTACATAAACAACAATAACCATCAACACGACATCAATTGTTAAATTTTTTGAGCTCAAAAATCTAATAAGCTTTCTGATTTAGCACAGAAACTATTTAAAGGATCAAGTTACATTGATGATTTGTAGGCCTCTGCCTCGAATTTTGCGGGCAGCGGGGCAGAAGCCTTAAGGTTCCATACCTAAAAGGTAAAAAAGGAACCCTTATGGTTTGACTTCGTCTGTCTGTCTGTCACACCGATATATTTCAGGAACCACTGATGGTATCGAATTCGAAACTTGGAATAGTTTTAGATCTTACTTATCCAACCTCATCGCAAAAGAAAAAAAAAATTTTTTTTTTGCTTTTTTTATAATGGGTGTCGAAGTGGGTCATCAAAATTTCAAAGTGAGACTACTATATCGAGTGGGATATCATATGAAAGGGCTTCATTTGCACATCTCAAAACAGATTTTTATTTTGGTTTATGTCACGTAGTTTTTGGCTGAAAATCAAAAATGTCAAAAAAATACCGTTCCCAAGCGCGAGTCCGACTCGCACTTGACCGTATATTTTTTAATTTATCACCATGTCATTATTTACATTACACTCCGCTTCAAATAAACTTTTAAACAATTACAAATTCTGTTGCACCTCAATAACTATAACTACATAATAACAATATAGTTTGTTAAAAACAGCTTTGTATTACAGGGCTTGTTTTACGACCGCATAATAAAGTTGTAATCGTTTTCAAGTTTATTTGAAATAGAGTATAGATCTTTCTTCATATTATCTACTCACACAAAGTGGTAAGGACTATTTGTGACAAGGAAAAGTTTCTTATCATTCTCCTGAAGCATTTCAAAGTATCTCCGTAAGTCTGAATTAGGTCTGATGTATTCGTCCACATTTTGTGCAACTATCTTATGCATAATTGGGTGACAACTTTGCACGGAATTCTGAAATAAAAATAAATATAAATACGTAACTATGTGGAATATTAGCTTCTCCGATCAATAGAACTTTAATTTTTAAAGCACTTTTACTGTAGTTTTGTTAATATAATTCTGAAAACTGCATAGAAATCGTGAACTAATTAATATACTTACAACAAACTGACCCTTTTGATTTATTTTAGGTATGTTAGTACCAGGGGCGTAGCTAGCGCCGTATCAGCAGTCTCAATTACACGGGGCCCCCGGGGCTACAGGGGCCCCGAACGGGTGTAATAACTAGAATAACATTTTACGAACTTAAAGTTCATAAAATGTTATTCTAGTCATTACCCTCATTTGGGCCCCTTATAAATTTTGATACAGGGTCCGTCTCGGAGAAGCTACGCCACTGGTTAGTACATATGTATAAGTAGATACCTATGATATAAATATCGAAATTGGTTTAGATTTTCTAAGTAGAATAGAAAAGACATAAGAGAAGGCTTAGAAAATCTTTGCCTACCCTTTAGCACAACTAGTGGATTAAGTTACACTCAAGTGCTACCATAAACTGGTCTTGACCGGGGAAGCTGTCATGGCCATCTGCGGCCAACAGTACTACTCATACAAAAAAAAATACCATAAACTGATAAAAAACACTAACCTTGACATCTAAGAAAAGTATTTCTGGATGGTAATCAATATGATTTTTTATAAAATATTCTGCCACATTACATAATAAACCCATTTCGGGAACTGAAAACAGATCAGCTAAATGTACCATCTTTGCTCTATTCGGCTGAAAATTAAAAAAAAAATCATGTGCAATACATAGGCATGGCATACCTATTTTATTAATCTGTATCATGTCTATAATAATAGCAATAAAATTAAATAAAGTTCCTTTTTGGATATTATATGTTGGTATTTATGTGTGTGTAAGGTTTGTATTCAGATATAAAGCGAAAGAGTGCAAGGGATTTACTGCATATGCATATTTATTATTATGTTATACTTCAAATATATTCTTATTTATTCCTATTTACTGCGTTATTTCATGTTTAAAATAGTTTTTCTTTGTATTACTACTACATCAATAAGAATAGAATATTAGACTTAAAATAGACTTAAACTGTGTTGTACTAGACAACATAAAAAAAGGGGAGAACAAATGAATGATTGCCTACAAGTGCCAGTGATTACTGAACATTGTCTAGTATGGACTAGTTATACATCTAGGTATATACACATTGGGTGCTGTATTGAAATGTTATACAATTTAAGACTCTATTGCAAAGTGAACAAGGTGGTAAGTACAGGTAGTCATCTCTGCAGTTACAGATATTCTGCTGCCAAACAGAAATGTGTAAACATTGAAATGAAACTAATTTTACGGATTATATCGCGGTTTATTTTTGATTTTAATTTATTTTAAAATTAGTTTCATTTCAATGTGTAATATTCGCGTAAGTATCAGAAATCATTATGTGTAAACATTGCTGTGTTCCAATTTGAAAGGCACTGCTGCTGGTGAAATTTTCAAGCTCAAGATACTTAGTAACTAATGTCTAGGGTGACATGTGGCTGTGGTGGACTGCAGCTATCTGTAGGCAGGAGTATCGCTTACCATTAGGCGAAAGTCTTACTTGACATGCCATGAAAATGAATAATAAAGTATTAGATGGTTAAATCTTTAGCAAAAAGATTTGATTACATTACATACAATTGAATGATTTAAGTTTATGCGGATATAGAATTGCGGTTGTCTGGAAGAGATCGCTTTAGCGATAAGACCGCCTAAAATTGTAACACTAAGTTGTAGTAATCCAAGTTTAAATGTATTTTTGTTATGGTGTGCAATAAAGTGTATTTGTATTGTATTGCATTGTATAGAATATAGATATTTTCAATATGGTTTTGAGACCGCTATAATTAATTATGTATGGAAAAACTGTGACCGTTGGGTCACAATCAGACACTTGGTGTTTAATGTGTTAAACAAAATACAGATTGTGCTGCTCTTGGTTTAAAATTCATTCTTCAACCTATGTTCTGCAGTTGATGTCTTTTGGCTGATGAAAATTATGATAACAAAACTGATATTGAAGTACTTACTTTGTGTGCTCTAGTGTCTCCTTCCACATATGCTATCGGTATGATCCTGTTTCTGTACAGTTGCAATACTTCATCAGTAGACACAGGAGTTAGACCACGGTACACAGCACCCAATTGTATTTGCAAGAACGAGTCCAACTTTAACAGCAAACCTTTTTCTATGTCATAATGTAAACCCCTCACAGCAAAGTTTGGTTTGTACTCCAGCTGTAGTATCTCTGGTGGGTACTAAAAAGAATTATAACTCCTTAGAATATCACTTAAATGGAGGTGTGCTGGTCATATGATCAGAGAACGAACATAGAAGTGGACCAAATTGGTAACTACTTGGACTCCCCAATACAATGTCAAAAGGAAAAAGGGGGAGACAGTTGCAAAGATGGTCTGACGATCTTAAAAATATCTCAGTGGACAAGATTAGCAGGATGTAAAAAACAATGGAAAACGCTGGAGGAGGCCTTTGTGCGTAATGCACGCTAATAATAATAATAAAAAAAGATATAAGTATGTGCTTTGAAATTGAAAGAATATCACTAATATAACACCGATAGTGGTGAGAATTTATTATTTAATTGAAAGGTGCTTGATCCCACCAATCTCCACTTGATTCATATGGTGAATTATGGCCTAAACTCTTTCATCTCTCATAATGAGAAAGAGATCCTTACCCAGTGGGATTATACACATGAGTACTTTAATATTATAAAGGCTGATTTTATATTCAATGGATAAAAAAAATATCTATTGGGTAAACTAATAACCCCGTTAAATTGACATGTTACTTAGAATACACACTTAACACAACTAGTAAATTACAGATGATAATTACCACTGTGCAGGGGATGAAATATATTCTGTGGATGTATCTTGATTGACTAATAAAAATTTAATTTCCTGTATTAATAATAGATTCTGTGCTAAATTCTAAGTGGCTTACCTTATATTTTTCCAACAGAATCTCTCTACCCAGGTTGTACAATAAATGTTCCAGTGAAGGTTTGTAATGGGCCAGAGTATAATCATAATCAAACCCATACACTTTAACTTCTGAAAGATCTAGTTCGTTGCAGGCGAATACTCCCCGTGGATTCACATCTTGAGGCAATTTCTTGGCTTTATAAAAAAAATTTATTATTAATTTGGTAAAGTTTTGAACTTTAACGAATTTTATCGTAGGTACTTCAAGGTATTAATATACTTACATTTAAATTTTAACTTCGTGCGACAGTATGCCTCCTTCAACAACTCCCTAGTGGAAAAACTTTTGAAGAATAAATTGTCGGAATATGTTTGTTGTTTCTTTTGCAATACATTGTATTTAAATTGTTTGATACCAGTGATTAAGTTACTGCGCAGACTTAATAAAGTCGTCATTTTCGTAAAGTCGGTATCCAATAAGAAATTAGGCCCACTACGCGTTATACTAAAAACTGTTTTTATAAATCATTTATCACTTAACATGGGCATATATGGCCTGATTTATAAATTAAAGATGCGGTAGAGTTTCTTGATTGTTAGTTTGGCGGTAAATTAATACAGAATATTGTTGCATAATTAAAAAGCACGAAAAACACCAATGTTACTGTGCATTCTCACTCACTATTTCGCTGACATTGACATATTTTTTTTTTTTTTTTTTAATAATATTTATTCATGACCATGGATACAGAGTCCTTCAGTCGCATACATTTTACATCTTTTATAATTATGTGTAAATTAAGAAACAGCTAAGTAGTAATACATCATAGATCAACGAAGTGACAAAAAAAGAAGGAAAACAATTCTAACTTTAAAAATAAACAAAAAATATAAAAAGTAAAAATAACAAATAAAGTAACTAAACTACTAAACTAAATAACAATTAAATCTTTTCAACAGTGCTACAAATAAACTTAAATAGCGGTGCAAAATAATCTGAATTCGATAGTAATTCCTGAACGCGGCGGGGTACACGTTCATCACTCAGTTCACTGACACTGTCACAAATGTCACTCACTAAAATTAATCGTTGGATTTTGAAAGCTGGACATTTTAAAATTATATGATCCAAATCGGCGTTTTCTTCTTGTGAGCAGTAAGTACATCGGCTACTATTGACTATATGTAATCGGTTCAAGTGAGCTGGCGTTAAGCAATGTCCCATTCGCATGCGAGATATCGTTGTGATAAACTTTCTATCAGTGTACTTGAACTCATGATACCATGGCTTTGAAGGTATTTCTCTTTGTATTTCTGCATACCACTTGCCTTTCGTTTCAAGTGTAATATTCCAGCATTGCTTCCACAATTCCTTGTTCGTAGTCTTATAGCAGGTATAATAATCCGTAAATGGAACCTTGAGTGTCTCCGACTCATCTTCATCATGACTCATACGAGTTATTGTATCAACAACTTCATTTTCATAAATACCACTGTGTGAAGGCACCCATACAAACTCTACATTGAATTTTTTTCCTATAACTAGCTGCCATAACAAATTTCTAATATTATAAATAATATAATTTAACTTAAATGACAAATTTACATTAGCTATTGCAGAAAGGACACTCTTAGAATCTGATACTATCAAAATGTTATGTACATTATTTACAGTAAAATTTATATATACATAGTGCAATGCACAATAAATGGCATAGCTCTCAGCTGTGAAGATATTACATACATTGTTTAACTTTATACATTTTTTATAATCAAATTTTGGATCATAGAATGCTGCTGTAACACAATTACTTTTAGAACCATCAGTGTATATATAGTGATAATTACTTTTTTCATTTTTAAACTGTTCAAAATCAGTTTTGTTATGTACTTTATCAAGATAAAATTTTGATGAACTGTTAACCAGTCCCTTGTATGTACAGCTGTATAGTGGCCAAATATTATATACTTTTATATTTTCAGCATTGTTTTTAATGTGTGTAAAAATTGTTGACATTTCAGGCAATGTTCTGTCAATAATTGAAGATGCTGACACTATGGTGGATGAAATTGACTGAGAGATATCTGGATGTAGAGTCAGCTTGTCATGCAGAGGACTATTGCCCATGGAAAGAACTTTTAAATAAAATCTCTCTGCCAACTGCAGTCTACGCAATGCCAGAGGAGGTATGCATGTTTCTATTTCTAATGAATTAATAGGAGTTGAGCGCATTGCTCCACAAATAAGTCTTAGTCCAATGTTTTGAATTACATCTAATTTTTTAAGAAGGGTGCTATTGACATTCATGTATGCTAGGCTGCTATAGTCAAAGTGACTTCGGACAATACTTTTGTACAGCATACTCATTGTTTTAGGATCGGCTCCCCAAAAGGTACCTGCAAGATGTCTCAAAATATTTATACCTTTCAAAGCCTTTTTGCAAATATGCTTAATATGTTCATCAAATTTAAGCTTATTATCAATGATCACTCCAAGAAATTTATGTTGTTTTACAATAGGGATCTCAGTATTATCATAAAGTATTTGACTGTTTGTTTGATCTGGATTTCTACTTATAATTAAAACTGCACTTTTTTCTGGACTAATGTCTAATTTGAGAGTATTATGATAATAACAGAACAATTGGTTAAGAGCGGTATTCATATTGTTTACTGCTGTTTGAATGTTTTGATCAATGCTGTACAGAAGTAAGTCATCGGCAAACTGCAATATGTTAATATTTGTTGTATCTACATATTTTAATATTTCGGAAGTATACAAATTGTATAGAAGAGGAGATAATGTCGCCCCTTGCATGGTACCTTTATTAGCTGTTTTAGGCCCATGTAACTGATCATTGTATTTAACAAATATAGTTCTATTGCTAAGAAAGTTATATATCCATTTTAAATTATGCCTGGGTAAACCAATATTGCTTAATACTTGAATAAGGCCCTCAATATTGACATTGTCAAAAGCACCCTTAACATCAAGGAATACACAGATCATATTAGAATGACTAAGCTTAACCTTTTTTATATCGGATATCAATGATACAAAGCTTTCAGAGCAACTTCTACCTTTTCTAAACCCAAACTGTGCATCAGGTATTAATTTATTAGATTCAGCAAAATAATCTAATCGCAACTTTAACATGTTTTCAAAAATTTTACCTAAACAAGATGATAATGAAATAGGTCTATATGAATTGGCATCATTAATGGGCTTGTCTGATTTTAAAATTGGTATTACACATTGGGTTTTCCAAGATTCAGGAATTATTAACTCTTGCCATAAACTATTATATATATTGAGTAATATGATTTGTGCATTCAAATGTAATTTTTTAATTAATATGTAAGGTATGTTGTCCAATCCTGGTGTAGTGTCTTTTCTACTTTTTAATGATACTCTTAACTCATCTAAGGTGAAATTATTGTTAAGAAAGTGATTATTGTCTGTTTCTGTAGCATTTTCAAAGAAATTAGCAAGTTTTTCTTGATCAGTACGAGTTGAATCTGATAACTTATCTAAGAATCTTGGAATCCACTCCTCATTCATATTTTTGTTCTGAGCACTCTCACCTATTCTTTTAAATTTTTTAATATATTGCCATATTCGTGAAATAGGTGTTAATCTATTAAAACTACCACATAAGTTATGCCAAGAGGTAGTGCATTCTTGTTTTAATAATCTTTTTTTATTGGCATCTAACTTCTTGTATTTTATCCAATTTTCTATGGTGGGTTCGGAGAAGTAGTCTTTTAATGCATCTTTTGATTTAGTCACAGCGTCAGTACACTCCTGATTCCACCATGGAACTGGTTTTCTAGATATACAAGTTCTGGGTTTTGTATGTTGCTTAGGTATAGTTTTGTCTCTTAAATCATTTAATGTATTTACAAAGTTATCATACAAGTTTATAGCACTATCATTACTATTTAAATGTAACTCAGAAAAGCAAGTCTCAGACAAGGTATAATATGCATTCCAGTCTGCTTTATTATAAATATATTTATCTTTATTTACAGGAGACGACTCATATGTGGATGGAAGAATATTAATTTCTAGCAATGTTGGAAGATGATAACTACCCATAGGATCATCATGTACATACCAGTTACATAAGTGAGCAATGGAAGGACTAACTAAAGCCAGATCTATAGCTGAGGCCTGTCTATTAGGATATGGGACAGTTGTGGATGAACCATCATTTAAAATGCACAAATCATATTGGTCTATTATGTTATATAAGTTTCTTCCTTTGTTGTTATCACTATTACATCCAAATGCAATATGATGTGCATTAAAATCTCCCATTATAACGCATGGTTTAGGTATAGTATTTATAAGGGTTTTCAACTTTGTTGTATCCAGTCTATTATTAGGAGGACAATATACACAAACTATAGCTAAAGGACCAGAAACTGTTTCTACTGAGATGCATATGTTTTGAACGGATTCATAAAAAACTGTAGAAATTATAGAGTATCTTAAGTTTTGTTTGATTAAAATACCAACACCATTATGGGGGTTATTAGAATTTTTGTAAATAAAATTATATTGAGGAAAATGAGGAATAATAGAAGTAGACTTAAGCCAAGTTTCATTTATAAGACATATATCAATATTTTTTTCTATTAATAAGTTTTGTAATAAGGCTTTTTTGCTCTGTAAACTTTGTATATTGAATTGTAATATATTTAAGTAACTATCCATTAAATTAAATTAGATAAAAATATTTCTTTTATTTTCTTAGTAGTAAGAGGGGTACTGGACATATTGCCAAGGGCTACGAGAGATTTTACTATTGCATTTATTATAATATCGTTTTCGGCAAGTTGCTTTATATTAAAATTATCGCTATTTTTTAAAGGTTTGCTAGGCAATGGTGGGAAGGAAGTTTCACTAACTGGTGGTGGTGTGGGTGTACTCACAACAGTGGCATATGATTGTTGAAGCGACTTCTTCTTTTTTTCCTCCATTTTCTTTTGCTTCACAGGGCAATCTCTTGACACAGCCAAGTGATTGCCGCTGCAGTTTATACAAACTATCTCTTCAACATCACATTCTTTGTATGAGTGACGTCCAGCACATGAAGAACAATTTTGTTCACCCCTGCACACTTTAGCGGAGTGGTTAAATTTTAAACATTTATAGCATTGCAGAAGTGGAGCAATATAAGTGTGTACTTCATATCTATAAAGTTTAATATAAGCATATTGGGGCAAATTGGTTGAGGCAAAGGTAACTGCAACTGTGTTTAATGGTACAAGTTTCCCATCAACCTTTTTCATAAAACGTTTTACTGATATGACTTCGGTATCACAAACAATATTCTTATAAATCGTTTCATTGGATAGGTCCTTAGGTACATATCTTATCACACCAACTCTCTCAGTTAAATAAGATGGGATAAATGCTCTCATTTTATTTTTGTTCAAAAATTCTTCCATTTTAAGAAAATTGTTGGCAGCAGCTGCCTTTTTAAATGTTATTCCTATTTTATTGGCGTTTACTCGGTGAACGCCCACAATGCCTATAACACTGTCAGTAAGTATCTTTGTAAGGGTAATCGGGTTTTTGTTACCTAGTTTTTCCTGTTCGCTTGACTCTACGAAAACGACAAACTCATTGCTGCCATTTTCAATAAATAATCTTTTATAGTTTGGTTTAGTAAAAATGTTATACTTCTCTTTTTCGCCGCCAGAAATAGCTTGAAATTTTCTTTTCTTTTTACCATCTCCAGGATCTTCACCGTCGCTGTGGGGACTCATATTGAGGGACGCTATGCCCAGAATATTTTGTGATATAAAACAAGTAGGTATCAGTCGAATAAGTGCAAAAAAATAATTTTTAACTCGGGAGTGAAAATTTAAGTTGCCGCCTTATTTGACTTCCCGCCAAAAAGTCTGACATTGACATAATAACACCCGTGTTGCCAGATTTTTTTGAGAGTTCGAGAGAGAAGATCCCTATGGGTGAGTTCCACTAAGCGTTCAAAACGATCAAGCTCACGACCGCAGTTTTTCCCCTTCCACTTGCTTGTGAGCGCTACTGTCGTAAACTCAAGTGGAATGGATTATAAAGCGTTTTGAGCGTGGAGGTAAATATAAGCCACCCAAATTCAAATGTAATAATTATAATGTCGTTCATTCAGTTCTGCTAAAATATCTCTTTCCGTATGAAATAACGTAAGATTCACGGTCACCATCTTTGATGCTTTGAGTTTTGAAAATGCCGCTAATTTTCTCAACGATCACTTCGATCCACCTTTTTAAATAGGTCGTCGTGAACTTCGCGTGAGAGTAAGTCATGACGTCATGAGACGTTTTCACCATGACCACAACGATCGCAGTCGTTATGTGGAACGACTAAAGGAGCATTTTGATCGTTGTGGGTAAGTGGAACGCACTCTTGAAAAATGGAATCAGTGTTGATATTTTTTTTTTTGAGAGAATACAATGTAGTTCAGCGGGGCTATTACGTATCTCGTTTGACAACTAAAGTGATGATCACCAAAGCTAAGTGGCTATCAAATAACTGTCAAATTATGCATTCGGTATTGCCTAACTTGAGTGACCAACTGAAATGACGTCATGAGCACCGATTCTCGGTGATGATCACCGTAGACAATATTTGACAGATGTTTCTGTATCGATAACCTATAATTGGTATTATGTAAGTAAAGTGTACATCAAACTGATGGTCACCCAAGTTGCGATGACCATCGTGAAAGCAACTAATAAGAAGCAGTGTTTTAAACAGTTGAAGGTGATCGTCACTATAAGCCGGCTATTTGAAACGTTGACTAGAAGCATTATCAACGTAGGTAAAAATGTGACAACTATTTTCGCAGGATTATAACTTTTTTTTGTGACCTAAAGAAAGTATTTGGTTGGAGTGTATCCTTGGGGGCTATGGTGGGGGCGCTGCGAAGTTGAGATTTAGATGAATCGTTGAAGATTTTTTTTCGTGCCGCGAGTGTACCTACTACTCTCGCGGTACCAACGGTGTACCACCTTTATGATGATAAATGCTTGCACGAGCTGGCCCAAAATGCATGCGGGCGGGGTAAGCGCACGTAGGTAACGACGTTCAAACCATTTTGATTGTAAACTGGTACAGCATTCTTGTCCGCGATAATACATTGAGCTATAATGTACTGAAGTAGGTACATAGTTATTTTTGATTAATTTCGGATGCTGCCTTTCTCTTGTCACTGACTTATAGTTTAGCGGCAAATTGCATGAAAAGATGTAAAACACCTCGAATTTCTTGAAAACTTTATTTTAATTTAGTGAGTTTGTTTTTTTTCATAGAATTAGGATTTTTCACAATATCTTTGGGTTTTTTTTATTAAACTTTTGTTGTCTATGCTCCCAATATCCACTAGGCGAAAATACCTGCAAATTAAAAAGTACCACCAAATGTTCTTTGTATAATGGTTCGGGGGGAAATTCAACTTGGTCGCATAATGTCGATAAAAAAGTAGAGATGGCTAAAAGACAAGTGATGAGCACCGTAGTACACCGTAGGTTGATATCCACCGAAAGCCATACGTAATACCAATGTTATCACACATTCGGTTGACATCAAATTTCGGTGGACAACTGAAGCTTGATAGTCACTTGGGTGGCTAAAGATACGCAATAACCCGGCTGTTTGGTTTCTTTCTCTAAGGTCTGCGGGGCTATTACGTATCTCGTTTGACAACTAAAGTGATGATCACCAAAGCTAAGTACCTATCAAATAACTGTCAAATGATGCATTCGGTATTGCCTAACTTGAGTGACCAACTGAAATGACGTCATGAGCACCGATTCTCGGTGATGATCACCGTAGACAATATTTGACAGATGTTTCTGTATCGATAACCTATAATTGGTATTATGTAAGTAAAGTGTACATCAAACTGATGGTCACCCAAGTTGCGATGACCATCGTGAAAGCGACTAATAAGAAGCAGTGTTTTATACAGTTGAAGGTGATCGTCACTATAAGCCGGCTATTTGAAACGTTGACTAGAAGCATTATCAACGTAGGTAAAAATGTGACAACTATTTTCGCAGGATTATAACATTTTATGTGACCTAAAGAAAGTATTTGGTTGGAGTGTTTCCTTGGGGGCTATGGTGGGGGCGCTGTGAAGTTGAGATTTAGATGAATCGTTGAAGTATTTTTTTCGTGCCGCGAGTGTACCTACTAAGTACTCTCGCGGTACGAACGGTGTACCACCTTTATGATGATAAATGCTTGCGCGAGCTGGCCCAAAATGCATGCGGGCGGGGTAAGCGCACGTAGGTAACGACGTTCAAACCATTTTGATTGTAAACTGGTACAGCATTCTTGTCCGCGATAATACATTGAGCTATAATGTACTGAAGTAGGTACATAGTTATATTTGATTAATTTCGGATGCTGCCTTTCTCTTGTCACTGACTTATAGTTTAGCGGCAAATTGCATGAAAAGATGTAAAACACCTCGAATTTCTTGAAAACTTTATTTTAATTTAGTGAGTTTGTTTTTTTTCATAGAATTAGGATTTTTCACAATATCTTTGGGTTTTTTTTATTAAACTTTTGTTGTCTATGCTCCCTTGGGTGGCTAAAGATACGCAATAACCCTGCAGGTCTGTAATCTGTATTGAGATGAGACGAGGAAGAAACGAAGGGATTTGGTTCGCGCCATGGATCTAATCCTAAATCTATGGTTCGCGCTGAGAGTTTGCGGCCACCATCTGGTGGGTCTGGTGGTAGCAACCGCAACCTTAAACTTTTTCTTAAGCTTGATAATATAATTTATTTTTCAATACGCTTGCTCGTAAAGTGAGCCATAATACATCGATTTTAGGGCCATAAACCATAGATATAGAATTTTTCACTATTATTATCTTTGCCATAAACCGAGCTATTACAAAATTACAAACGCGTGCGTACATTACGCACTAGTGCGTAACAAAATTATCCCTACAAAGTGAAATCAGTACCTTACTGTGAGTTATAAGCGAGTAGACAGGGCATTCTTAATTTAACCGGGTACCTATTACAGATATTTTTTTTAATAAAAAAAATATATAATATATACAGACGAATTGAGAACCTCCTCCTTTTTTGAAGTCGGTTAAAAACAAACAGGTTTTGTCGGTGGAGTGCCACTGAAAATCCATTTTTTTTTTGGGATAAATAAATGTGTAGGTACGTCCTTTTTCCTTATTTATATATTGTATTTGTCGCTGTGTGGTAAATTATTTTGTTTTTTCCTCGCAAGTGTGTTTAAAAACGTCTAAGAAACTCGTGAGCTCTGCTCATGACACACTCGGCTGAATTACGCCCTCGCCTGCGGCTCGGGCTTCAAACCGCAGCCTCGTGAGTAATGAGCAACTTAGCTCACTTGTATCATAATGTACTATTGCAGTTGCTAACTATTCTACTTGACTCTACTGGTGGCGAAATCATCTTGGAAATCATCATTAATTGATTGGAATTGGATTGGAAGCCATTTTATAAAAGAAGAAGAGACGAATAAAAATCATGTTTTTTAGAGAAAAAATAAAACACTGAGTTTAATAGAAATATCATATTTAAATGCTTACATTACACTGTAGTGTAATGTAAGCATTTAAATATGATATAGTGGTGAGGTGTCTGTCAGGTGTACCTGACAGACACCTCACCTCATTGGATGGAAACTTACTGCATGCAGCCCAGCAAGCAGCATAGAGCCATTGATTGAATTTCTTTACATAAGTGAGTTAGGCGGCGTACCAGAGCAGATTAAGTTCTTTGGCCTGGTGTGTACACAGCTTAGAGATCCTTCCTGTAAGCTGCGTACACACCAGGCCAACGAACGGATTGCGTTCGTTGGTCCTGTCTGGACATTTCGGCTAAAGCCAATGATGGTGATGGTTTCTTGGCCTTCATTGGTCCTACTTGGACGTTTTGACGATCGTTCGTTGACCCTTGTTGGGCCGATGTATTAAAGGTACCAAGTAAATAAAGCTAAATATAGACACCTAAATTAATTAATGACGCCTAAATATAACGTAGCGTTGTTTTATTCAGTAGATGCTAAATTGTTGTATTTCTTGGTGAATAATGCACATTAACGACTGCCAAAGGAGTCGCCAAGCCCAAGAGTATTGTAAAATAGGGAGACGCTGTGTGTCTGACTGAGGGCGGAAAGAGGTACCTACCTACCATTGTTTTTTTTTTCTTTTGCTGCTTATTTGCTGCACTTAGTGATACCTCCCACTCCAAAACACGGCACGGGACCTTTTGTTAATAAGCTAATGTAGGTACCTTTCATCCACAACTACTGCAACATCACTTACAATAATAATTCACTGCATCATCATCAGGTAGAATCAGCGTCAAACAGTAGGTCTATCCCACTGTAGGTTAAAAAAAAACTATCTTAAACCCATCAAGATAAATAAGCTATGGAGCGTGCCAAAGAAGTAGACAAACATACTAGGACAGCATTTTATTCTGAAGCAGTCAGGTAAAAACAAAAATAACTACATAATATTCAGTAAGTATGTATGTACACAACTTCTATCGTTCTTTGCTATTTATATAACTGCGTATGCACTTCCAATTAGATTTTTGCTTCTGTAACGGAATGTATGTGTTGTTATTTCAACATCTTTATTAGCAAGCTTTAGCTTACATTCATTATCAGCGCGGGTGGTATAACAAAGAGTATAAAGGGCTATCTCCAATTCTGGCGAGGTGCCAACGAAAAGTGAATTAACGGGCTTGTCCACCCCTTGTTGATTAAAATGAAGTTTCACAACAGCTCCTTTCTGTAATAATATAATAAGTAATTAATTTAACACGTTTGCAATATGTAAGTATGAACTTACGTTTTTAATGTTTCCGGACTTACGTCGTTGAGTTCAACATATTTGAGATATCCTAGATAATTAATCCTGTTTGCTGCTTCTTCTTTGGCGAAATAAATCCAATTGTGTAAACCTTAAAACGATAACGGCATCTTTAATTTTGTACTAAGGTTAACACAGTATTACCTATTATATTCCTTCGGAGACGCTGGACGTTCGGGGTGTGGGCCTTTTGAACGTCCATTGAGTACGGCGGCGACTCCGAGGAGGACGGCGGCAGGGTTGCGACCCCTGTCCCCGTGAGCACCGTGTCAGGTTCCCGGGGGGCTATAATGCGCCCCCCGGCGGCGGGCTCAAAGGCAAGGCACTGAGGGGCCCCTGGTGTAGATCCCACCGGAGAGACCAGTGTCCCCTCTCATGTGCCGATGCGACAGCCACGGGGGTTTTAGTGGGTAAGAATCCCACATACCCCGGTCGAGCCCGGGAGCTGTGTCCCGGGGATCTTTTGAAGATTTCCCCCGCGTTAACAAAAAAGTATTATGTGTCGGACTATCGAATTTGTCGGATTATAGAGTAAGTACTGCTTAAGTACTATGGTCCGGAATTTTTGGAAAGTGTCCGTGTGACCTTGTAATCCGACAAATTACAGACCAAAATGATTAGTTTCTATCTGAACTACTAATCATAGGTACTACATTGATTTTCAGTGATAGGCATGTCGGATTATAAGGGACGCCCGAATTAGACATGGGCCTCCGGCCCCTGTCTCATATAAAAATATTTCTGGCTACACTGAACCCCCCAGTACGGATGACTACAGTGGAGTAAGAAATATTTTTTTAATATAATTTAATTACAATTTTAAAGTTATTATCGCTTCTATTCTTAGAAAATAAGTACCTACTTAATAGGGGTAATATTTTAATTTTGCAAGAGGCAGGAACCTTGCTAAGACGCTGCATACAGTAGATACCTACGACTCTTATTATATTACCCACCTGAGACGTCTCCATTTTTAAGTTCCGACACAAATACGTGCTCAAAACCTGAACTACTAATTTTTCCTTTGCCTCGTGAATACAAGCTAAACCATAGCTGTTTTACAAAATCTCTTTGCTGGCGCGGATCAGGTGTAACATACCCTAAAAAAGTTTAATTTAATATAAAACAAACACCAAACTGCAAACATTATGGACTCAAAATATTATTTTACATGCAATAAGCACACATGGTGCCTACCTATAGATTTGAACTAGTATCATGAATAACCGATGAACCCCATCTTTAAAGGCCTAAACCAAAAAACCTAAAGTATTATTGGGCAGTACTTAATATTTTTTTCATTTAGGTATCTACCATAAAATATGCAAAGTAAAATAACTGCGCTCATCTGTAGTGATGTGTCAATAGTGATATTACTAAAAAATTTCCTGGGACAATCCACATACTGTCGTCTAAGCTCCAAATAGGCAAAGCTTGTACTATTATAACCAGACAACTGATATAAAAGTACTTATATTAATATACTTACTTACCTACATACTTATATATTTTGCATATATTTTTGTAGATAAGTACATAATTGTACACCTACGTAAATAACAGTCAGACTCGAGACAAACAGACATTGAAGTGAAACCAATTTTATGGATTATGTCACGGTTTTTCCGGAAAAATAACATCGATTCCTTTCATTTTAATATATTTAAATTAACTATTAGCGTAAATATCAGAAATCATTAGACATTCAAACACACATTTTTTTTTTTCTGGGTGGGAATCGATCCCACGACCTATCTTTTATTAAATATATAATATAGGTATTTGTTAGTCATTAATACGTCTATGATAGGTGTTTTCGTTTTGGCATCTCCTCTAAGTTTTAGCAGTCTATTGGTATACTTCTAATCAGAATACATATATTCTGGACTTGAGTTCTGGACCTAGCACGTACCTTTGTTTTTTAAAAACGACATTAAATGACGCATAACTGGGGTAGCCATGATTTCATCCATAAAAGCATTTTCTTCCGTTCGTTCCTATAAAATTCATAAGCGGCATTTAATCAACCGTTAAATAATGCTTAATATAAATAAACAAATAACATACCTATTATAAATAATTCAACTTAGAGCAAGGTAATTAGACAGGTATGCGTTGTTGAGGCATTCCTGCCGCATCTCGAAGCCTGGATTCAGCGACGGAGTGGACAACTCACCTATAGGCTTACGCATATAATCACCGGTCACGGTTGTTTCGGTGATTATCTGCATAAGATCAGACGTGAAGCGACGACGAGATGCTTCCACTGCGACAAGTCTGACTCCGCCCAACACACGCTTGAGACTTGTCCCGCGTGGTCGTTGGAGAGTCGAGACCTGGTCGCAGTCATCGGATCGGACCTTTCTTGGGCAACGTAGTGTCGGCTATGCTGTTCGGGGATGCGGCGATGGCCGCCTTCTGCGAGACTGTCATGTCCTAGAAGGAGCGCTGCGCGCTAATCCTGTTCGGCGACAAAGGCGCAGGCCGCGTCAAGCGGCCGCCCAACGTCTCGCTCCTCAGCCCTGAGCCCGGGGCTATAAACAACGGGCAACCTTCGGAGTCGCTGGACGTTCGGGGTGTGGGCCCTTAGAGCGTCCATTGAGTACGGTGGCGACTTCGAAGAGGACGGGGGCGGGGTGGCGACCCTCGTCCCCGTGAGCACCGTGTCTGTTTCCCAGGGGGCTACAATGCGCCCCCCGGCGGCGGGCTCAAAGGCAAGGCACTGAGGGGCCCCTGGTGCAGATCCCACCGGAGCCGATCCCATGTGCCGATGCGACAGCCGCGAGGGTTTGAGTGGGTAAGAATCCCACATACCCCGGTCGAGCCCCACAGCTCCCAGGGATCTTTCGAAGATTTCCCCCGCTTCAAAAAAAAAGGTAAGTAGATATACTCCAAAATATAAAATGTACCTGGGCTGTGACGTACTCATTAACCATAGTATCGCGTTCATAATTATCTAATAGAGGAACAAACTTCTGAATCGTCGGGATATTCCACACCTCTGGTGACACTGTTATGAATCTGAAATAACGAGTAAACAAATTATTAATCTAGTTGATAACATCTCACCGATACATAATACGGTGCTCTCCCGGGCGGAGAAGCGACCGTTTAGTGCTTATGTTTTTAAAATAATGTAATAGTGGTATATGCATGTACTTACGGTTGAGGAGCTTTATCTTCTTTTGATTGTGATGTAGTTTTTTCTTGATAATTTATTGTTATATATTTAGCGGCGTTATTGTTATCTTTTCTCAATAATTCTTCGCTGAGTGTTTGTAATTCAGCGTCACTCGGCTTATTACCATTGGTATTTCCCCGATTATTGTTCACTATAGAACTTGGAAGAACAGTGTTACTTGGCTTAGACGTAGGTGAGTTATATGGGGTTCTTGTTGATGGCTTAGGGGTTGTTATCTGATTACTAGGTTTAGTAGAACCAGCAACAATTGAACTAAAACTTGTGGGTTTCGTAGTATACATTGCTAAAGTCGACTGAGTGGGTTGTATATTCGGTCCATTTTTATTGCCTTGTATAACACTACTGTAACTTGGAGTTTTCAGCGGAGGATCTTGATTATTTTTACTGTCATAAAAATTAATCAAATCTTTAACCTTGCCTGTTGACGCTTGGTTATTATGTGGTTTAGGAGTTGTAAACTGAGGGGCCACATAGTCTCTTATTTTTCCCGTAGTCGGATGGTTACTTTGTTGACTTGGTTTAAGAGCTGGAAACTGGGAATCTGAATAACTGCCTATATTTCGCATAGGCTTTTGGTTATTCTGTTGAACAGGTTTCAGTGTAGGAAATTGAGGGGCTACGTAATCTCTTTTTCCATTAGGCGACTGAGCACTAACTTGCGGTCTTAAATTAGCAGTAACAGCTTGTGTTTGTGACGATGATGGAGACCTTATAGGTGGAAATTGAGCATCATAATCACGTTTTTCCGTATTTTGATTCATGTTTATAGTCTGTTGTTTGGAATTGGTTGATGATATCGCTGTATTTTCTTTTTTTGGGCCATTTTGCATCAACCCACCTTCATGCAGCAAAAAATCTGTGTTTGGGTTAAATCTTTGTTGCTTATTATATTCTAAAGCTGAAACAAGACCACGATTTTTATAAATGATGTTTATTTTATTTGTTTCCCAGTTCGTACCTTCGAATTGGGTTAATTAGGTACATTATGCTGATTTATTCGCCAAGTTGCTATTAATGTATGTATATCTCTAGTATTGTATTGCATTTCTAATACATATAAAAAGGTCACGATCTTTTATCTCATTGACATAAAATTAATCATTATTATGTAGCCTAAAAGAAACCTTGACGGTACTGTAGAGGATAACAACAACTACCAAGGTTATAAACCCTGGCGAATTTTAATTAAAGATCTACTACAAAATTTGACAGATAATATTTGCTAAATTTCTTAACTGTGTCGTGTACATACCGAAAATAATACACATATACATAATATAGAAAGATATATTAGCTTTGAAAGAGTATCAAAATCTTAAGAAAATAATGGAATGTGCACTATGTAGTTATTCTTTATTTATTTTGGTATTATTAATCCTAATTATAATCATTTATTTATTTATTATTTGGCTTGTTCTAGGGCCTGCATCCAAAATTAATGTCCTTAACGTTTATGTTATACATATTTTCTAGGTACGTATACAAGCTTACGAGCAGGTACCTCTAAAGATCAAAATTACTTTTTATTTCATTTACTATGTCTTTAATCTTTAATTAAGTACTTAAATCTGGTTTGCCTTTTGTTCAATCTTATATCTTGAGTACAAAAATAGTTGTAGAGCTCCCTATGTTTACCTGTCTAACTCTTTATTTACTGCATGTTGTATTGAATTTAGATAAATAAGTTATTTTATACAGCCAAGCACAAGTTAAATTTCGCGGGCAATACTATAACTATCCCACGTAGTGTTACGTACTCCTTCCTTTCATCATTTGTCAGTCATAAAAATGTTTTTATTATCTCGGACGAATGTTTTTATTATCTAGAATGAACAAATCAGATCGATGAATAGTCCAAACTATTCATCGATCTGATTTGTTCATTATTCATATTTCAGATTATTGAGTCATGGATCATATCTAGGTATACATTAGTTACCAGAATAACATGCTTCATCAACTATACAATATTTAACACTTACCTCTGCCATTATTAAATATTATGAGTATAGTGATAAAACTAACTAATCTTGAGAAACTTAACATGATGCGAATTAATAAAAAATATATGTAGGCACTACCGAATCAGGTACATCTAAGCGAGTTGACTAGTATAGTAACTTCAAACTTTTACGTAAGTATTATATGGTCTAACATCTTCGAACACTCTCTGATGACTGTCGCGTGACGTCTTATTTAATTTGCTTGATCTTGTTTTTACTAAACTGTTGTAAGCGATAATCAACTTTAGTAGAACGGAATAAAATAGGTATTTTTACAGTAACTGTACTTACGACTTAATGTTCCAATTTAGATTATATATTTATATTTTCCAATGATATTGTAATAGACAAAGAGTATGTTATGTACGTACTTATAGTAAAATATCATTCAGAAAATCATTGTTTAAACCTACCTAGCAGCTACATTAATAATGTAATTGTTATTCAGATACATTAACTGCAATTATTATAAATTATTAACACTAAGACAATGATATTAGTAAAATATCATTGCACTAAGAACATTATAAGTACATTCATTTTCTCAAAAGATCTGTACATGGATCAATTCTGAAAATCATACTTATAGTAAGTAATACATTTTATAGCTTGTCAAAGAAATAGGCCATCTATACCTACCTAGACATAAAATTGTTTTTGCTCCTGAAGGATATTGAAGATTATTAAATTTAAATATTGACTCGTACTATAGCTTGGGTGGATAAGTATTATTTGACCTGATAAACGGTAGTAGTATTGATAACCCTTGTCTCTGTGCCTCTCTGCCTACTTGAATATACTCAGAAAGCCACAGCTTGCATACAGTGCTTATACAGTGATTGAATAGGAGTTAATTAACGTTTAATAACATTAAAAATGACGAACACACTAAATTTAGCTGAACTAATTATTTATTTATTAATCTATATATCAACTTTTGTTTATTATTATATTACTTTATTTAGTTCTCAATCAGGTACGTACCTATTGAATTTTCTTATTTGCAACAAACATTTACTTATAATAGTGCATGTAGATGTATAAGCCTATAATTTTATTCAATAATTAGTAGGTGTGTTTTATTAACAACTGGTGGTCACCTGCAGTTGGCGCTAAAAGGTCGGACATATCATTAAAATATTATAATACGTCCGTAACCTTTGATTATATACGAATACAACGTACATATAAAAATCAAATCCCGTAAAACATTCGGAAATAAGTCAGTAATTTTCTAAAAAAATGTAAAAACCGCATCAAAGTTCACTGCGTACAAAAAATAAAATAAGCTGACTGACAAGAGACGTTGAAAGAGATCACTTAATTATAGACCGATCTTTGATTATATAGACGTATATATAATCAAAGAGACCGATCTACTTATCATTGAAGGTGTAGGTGTTCTTATAAGTATACTACGCGATAAAAATAGAAATTTTAATAATTCACGGGCCCTTTTGGTCCTAGTAGTTAAAACACCGTGGCTTACACCCAATAGATCGCAGGGTTTGATTCCTAACGTGTCTGGGTGTTATTTGAATCTATACATATTATAAAACAAAGTCGCTCTCGCTGTCTGTCTGTCCCTATGTATGCTTAAATCTTTTAAACTACGCAACGGATTTTGATGCGGTTTTTATTAATAGATAGAGCGTTTCTTAAGGAAGGTTTATATGTATAATACATGCATAATATAGTAGAAAAACACTGATAATTTTTGAGGTTTCTAATGTGATGTCGTAAATAAGCACATTTTTTTGCGCTTACATTGGAAACGCTGGCTGAACCCTACGAGATAGATCAAAATAATGTACTACCTACAGTATTGTACATATTAACAAGGTCTACAAAAAAGTTCGCGATGGTATAATATGTTTATCTCTTAGAGATAACACACAAAAACCATTTTTTATCCTTTACTTTTTATGACAAATAATTAACTATTAATAAATTGTTGTTAGCATGAATTTGTCCCTTCAATATAACATAAACTTCACTAATATATACACCAATGACAAAAAAGCTGTGAATGTTGTTCATACCGCTAGGTTAAGGCATTAAATAGATGGGTGAATCGATTTGTATGAAATTTTGTGTACATATCGGGTAGGTCTGAGAATAAAATCGTAAAGTATATTTCATGCCGCTAGGTTTAGCAACGTTAGCCAAGGTCATTACATAGATAGGTGACGGGCGGCGGCGACTCCGAGGAGGACGGTGACGGGGTTGCAAGCCCCGTCCCTGTCATCATGGTGCCAGGTTCCCGGGGGCTATAATGCGCACTGAGGGATATTTGGTGCATATCCCACTGGAGGGCCCAGGTCTCCCCTCATATATGGCGATGCGACAGCCGCAGGGGTTTAAGTGGGTAAGAATCCCAGATACCAGATACCATGATTAACGAGGATATTTAGAACGAGAGGAGGGTGCAAGAGAGGAAAGAGAGGGAGAGGGGATTCGAGGACAGAGTGATAGGGTGAGGGATAGGGGGATTCAGGTAGAACAAGGGGAGAGTGAGGGTGAGCAAGGTGGTAGAAGAGAGAGGGGGACGGGGTTCAGAGAGGGGACAACGGGGGGAGGAAGAGGGGGACTGTGACGGGGACCGAAGCGGGAAAGGGGAAAGAGAAAAGAGAGAATTAGAATTAGATTTTTCTTATAAGTGAGAGAGAGATGGAGAGAGAAATAAATCAAGGGAGGGGGGAGAAAAGGGGAGCAAATTGTAATAAAAGCGCGGGCGGAGCTGCGCGGGTCAGCTAGTATTAATATAATTCCCTTATTATAGACCTTACGACATGCATCCCCACGCTGAGTTTCTTGCCGGTTCTTCTCAGTGGGGGCGCGTTGTGAACCGGTGGTACACTCACTTTCTCTAAGCGGCAGCCCAAACCGAGGTGTGCCTCCCTGAGGTGGCCTTGTGCTAGTCGCTACCCAAACCCTTCTGGCTGGAGCGCTTTAAGCGCTCGCCCTCTTGTGCCCCTACATACTTAACAACGTTTTTAATTATATTTTTAAATATACATTATAAACAAAATACATTTAAAAATATAAAAAAACGGCTCCTAACCGAATTAATAATACTAGCGGGCTACAACGTCATTTCACAGATAGTTCGGATACCTCCTCTGAACCACTGACTACTCTTACTAAACTAACCTACCTAAGTACTTACTTAGATAAGTTTTCGCGATATAAAAGTATGAAGGTTACTTTTCGCAAAATCTTAATTATTCCTCGAGTAGCTAAATAGTTAAGTACTTTCAAAATTATTTAACAGAAAATCGTAGGATAATTTTATGGCTAACCCCTAATATTCGAAGGCGTAACCATCGTTACATACATACTATGTTTTTTTTGTAGTGTGCAGTCCTACCCTTGGAGGAAGGTCCTACCCTGTCCTACCCATGTTATATTACCTTTATTTTATTTTACATTCATTTATTATAATACCTTCCCACAGTCAGTGAGCCACAGCGCATTTCAGCGCAATATAATAATACTCGAATCTGCTGAGCTGCAGGCGGAGTAAACTGTCGCTCAGAAATAAGTTGACACTTTCCAAAACCTGCATCCATCCCATGCTGTATACACACACGCGGCTCCCACTCACAAAACCGATTCCTTCGACATGTCGTTGTCGTTGCGACTTGCGAGTCGCGGAATGTCGACCTTATCGCTCTAGTCCCAATCCGCAATTTTTTCAAAGAAATGTCCGAACATTACTTTGAAAAAACGCGCGCTCATCCAAAACCAAACCAAACCAAACCTCCAAACCTCAGTCAGATCGTCGAACCGCCGTACACTACACCACCGCCGCGTCTCGTCCACAGAACACTATTACTCAAGAGGTATCGTCCGCGGCATGTACTGCCTCAGATGTTGCTCTTCAGACAAAGTATATTCCTTCTTCCAAGTGTTGCTCGACTTGCTCGACCAAGACTACTTAGGGTGCGTTCCACTTGGCGTTCATAAAGATCACGCTCACGCACGCCACGCACGACCGCAATTTTTCCCGTTCCACTTGCTTGAGAGCATTACTGTCGTAAACTCAAGTGGAATGGAATGGAATGGCCTGAGGGGTTAAAGAGCGTTTTGAGGTTTTGAGTGTGGAGGTAAATACTACAAACGGCGAGTTAGTATTAGTAAAAAGAAAGCAAAAGATTTAAGAGGGTTATAATCTGTAAGCCTTGAAAATAAACTTAATTACATAATTAATGTTCCAATCAATTTATATTGAAAAAAAAAAGAATATATAATTAAATTTTTTATATTTAATATTATTGGTGTAATTTACGTTCAAAGTCGTTACGTTCGTCTTTGAGTTTTGAAAATGTCGCCAATTTTCTCAACGATCACTTCGACCCACCTTTTTAGATGGGTCGTCGTGAGCTTCGCGTAAGCGTAAGTCATGACGTCATGTGTGACGTTTTTGCCGAACGAATAAAGGAGCGATTTGCCCGTTGTGGGCGCTAAGTGGAATGCAGCCTTAAACGGCCTACAGACGGCCCTAAAATCAGTGGCGATATCGGGACAGCGGTGGTGGGGATGAAATCGGCTACTACTCTACACACGACACTACCAGTTAGTACAGAACTGACCGTGCAACAGACTGCTCGTTGATCCGAGATGCCGCCGACACTATCAAAACAGCAAAAAAAGGCATTGCCTTGGCACTTACTATGGTGCTAACAGGCGTGGGTTCGATTCCCACCAAGTGTCTGGGTGTTTTATCTATATTTTCTTCTGTTGGTCGGGTGTTCTATCTATCTATCCTTTTGAGGTGGGCGTTAATAGCTGCGACACAGTTGTTAACTAATGTAGCTATTATCGTACTTATGTAAATGTTAACATATGTTTTAGTTCCAATAAAATATGATTTGATTTAGATTTGATTTGATATAAGTATGTATTTACAAAAAAAAAGTTTATAAATGTATTAGTATCAGTTGTCTGGTTTCCATAGTACAGGCTCTGTCTAGTTTGGGATCAGATGACCGTGTTTGAATTGTCCCAGGATATTATATTATATTATACCCATTCATTCGTTCATTCTTCGCACAGAGCGGAGCGCCTGCACGTCGTATCGCCGCAGCTCTCGAGTGCATACTGCGTAGAAATCAGTCCCGATTTCGCTACACACGTGCCGACAACGCTCCCTAGACGATAATCGTCCCTAAATCGGGAGCTCGCCCGAAGCGATTTCAGACCCGATTTCTAAACAATAAAAATTGGATACGATTTGCCTATACACGAGGGACGATTTAGGGTCCTCCCCACCACTGTCCCGATATCGCCACTGATTTTAGTGCCGTGTGTAGGCCGTTTTAGTAAGAAGTAACGTTTGATCGACCCACCCGACTCTATGTCTGTCCTCCTGGGCCATGACACGACACCTCAGAATCTGAGCACAACACCATAGCTTCATGACGACACCAATAACGACGTCACGAGTCGTAAAGTGTTTGACTCATGCCTATGTCTAAGGATGCGCGAATCCCATGGTAGGTCACATACCTATCTGTTTCAATCATATGGCACACAGCATCGATGTTTTTGTTGTTCACAGCGGTGGACGGGCGACCATCGCGAGATTCGTCACTGAGATTGACACGACCGCGCTTGAATTCTGCAAACCAGCTATAAATAGTCGTCTTGCATGGTGCTTCGTTGCCAAATGCAGATTGAAGCCAAGCGATGCTCTGTTGAGCTGTCAAATTACACTTAACATCGTAGAAAATCATACTACGAACCCGAGTTAAATCCATGTTAATGTCTAAGTGTTAATATAGACACGCATATTTTAAATGGCGCCACAATGTAAAAACAATTGACAGTCAGATGAAACAAACTGCATTCTACAGCCAAAGAGTTCCATTTTAAAATGTTGTAATTACCTAGTTTTAAAATATTGTTTGTAAGTGCCCGTTCCGGAAACTTTTAATGTGACCTATGTATATTAAAATATTCAGAATACCACTTATAAATACCCCTCAAAATATTATAACCTCTAGATCCTTAGGAAAATCCCTAGAGTAATTTTTTCACTCTAAATTTAGGGGATAAACTCCCAAGTTGGTAGCCCAGACCCCGAAACCGATCGCGTCGTTCGTTCGCGCGATGATCGCGTCGCGTCCTATTAGGACACCCCCTATAGCATAGATTTATACTAAAAACCATAGATTTAAGATTTTTTTTCACTACGTTCTAAAAACCATATAAATCTATGGTCTAAAGCAAAGGCTTCAAAGGCAAAGGTTATCTATGACTTGAACACTGGTTTTATTTAGGGTTATGCATCCCTAGTACGTCTGTGGGTTTTATTAAGTCTATGGTTTTATTTGATTGCCGTCAAATTTAAAAACTTTGAGTTGAATTTAAATTAAATTTAATCGGAGTGTTGTGATTGTTGCCTATACTTGTGATTTATTCGAAAATTTTAATGGATAGCAAACTAAACTCCGTTGAAAATTATATTCACATAAGTTTATGGAGTATAGCATGTTGCTATTCATTACAAAAATTAATCAATTCTCAAACCGGTAAATGTTCATAACTTTGTCGTAGTAATAAGTGGATAATCAACATGTTTTTAACAATTTGTTCCAGCTTTTCATAGATGCTTGTTTTGTTTTCAGAAATTATAGAGAATAATCCAGACTTGCTATATTTTTTGAGAGATTTAAAACCGGGCTGGAGTATTATATCTAGACTGAAAGACGAGTCAGATGTTGAATGGAGTAGCTGGAAGTATTTTATAGCAACATCATGGTTTTACATGTTGCTTCAATTTACTATATCAGAATTTATAAGGAGGAAAAGAATCAAATTATTGAAGTATTGGTACATTATATCAAGCATTATTTTTATTATCCTTTACATGGGAGCCAAGCAGTTAATTATCATACTGGCTCAGCCTATTATATTTGCTGCAATTATATTTTTAGGAGGAAGGAAAATCAGTATATGGTTGACAAGTGTAACACTGTTAGCTGCATATAATTCATTGAAATATAAATACTTCTTTTGGTATTTCTTAGAAAGTGAAGATGATGAACCAGTATTTTTACTATTATTTGCCATTGCATGGGTTGAATTAAGATGCATTAGCTTTTGTCTGGACTATGTTGACAGAGCCGCAGGCTCTACCAAAACGGAAAGTGGACATCACAAAGAAGACTCAACATTTGAAAACCTAATTAATATGCTGAGTTATGTTTTATACTTACCATTGTTGTATGTTGGACCAATCATTCTTTATGAAGAATTTGAAAAGAGTTTTAATATAGAGAGTGAAAAGTTATCAGTAAGGCTAAAAAGATTTGCTTGGGATATGTTTCTATTTCAAATATATACACTGTTACTAGATTTATCCTTTCACTATATTTACTTTTTTGCTATGCAAAGCAATGTAGAGGTAAGAAATTGTTCTGGCTACATGTTTGTTATATAGTAATTTAAGCTGAAATGTCATTTTATTTAATATTGTAAGCGTAACAAATGTTTATGTATTTTTTTTCAGTCTATCAAAAAATTGCCCACATTAGCAATCTGTGGAGGAGGGCTCTGGATGGGATTAGAATTTCATGTAAAATATGTTATATCCTATGGTACAACAGCTGCATATGCGAGGCTCGATAATCTAGATCCACCTCCAACACCGAGATGTATAGCCAGAATACATGTTTACTCACAGATGTGGAGATACTTTGATGTTGGGCTTTATAGATTTTTACTAAAGTATGGAAAAATTGTTTCAATAATAAAATAAGGTATACTCAGATGGAGCTTTCATGTAACATATTTTCTTTCTCCTTACAGGTATATATACAAACCCTTCTACAAGACGTTATCAAGCTGCATAAGCCTACCTACACTGGCTTACAAATTGATGGCATCCCTTGGGACATTTATTTTTATATTTATGTGGCACGGTACTCAGTGGAACATATTTATATGGTCAACACTAAATTACTTGGGTATTATTGTTGAATATGCTGGTAAAGCCATTGGAAAAACAGCAAAATACAAATGGTTCAAGGAAAATGTACTAAAAACTGCTGCTATGGAGGTCCGGTTTGTTGCTTTCTTATGTGCACCACTATTAGCTTTATCGGCTATTTCTAATTTCTACCTTTTTGCTGGTAGTGAAATTGGAGACATATACTTTGGTATTTTGAAATGGCCCACTTTGTATAACTTTACAATAGTTTACCTATCCCTGTATTGTAGTTGTCATGTAGGCATTGCGTTAATTAATGTACCATCTAGAACTGATATAAAAAGGACTGATGAAAAGAAAGTAGAATAATACCTAGGTAATTAATTTTAAATATTGATTTGGACTGTCTGTAAATGTCTTAAATACATTAATTATAAATTTCTACCTACCCTTGATGAAAGTGTAGGTATATCTAGTGCTCTCCCTACCGATTGTAGGTGCATTTATTTATTTATATGATAGCAATATCAATCAGTATTATACAGGTGAATTTTGGGGATTTGTTGTAAAGGGTATAGTTGGTTAAACGTGAAATTTTACAGAAAATGCTCAGTACAGTTGTGAGGCCTGTATTGTTAAAAATTAAAAGTATGTTAATAATAGTTAAATAAATTTCCTATACTACACTATTCTTAACATTAAGGCATATGGATTTTGTTTTAGAACTCCACTCAGTTCTTTAACTGCCGGTCCCAATATACTATCTATCTCTTACTATCAGTTAAAATAGTTACCATCGATAGCTTTATGACATATTTCCGTTTCAGTAAACAAAGATAGAAATATCTGTCCTTACTATTGGTCTCGAAGCTAGACCAATAGTAAGGACAGATATTTCTAAAGACCTTAAAGCTTACTAGAGATAAGAAAATTAATGTCAAGTGTCATATTGTCACTTTTTAACTGAGATTGCTATCGGCCGGCGGTAGAGTATTGGGACCGGCCGTAAATGATTCTTCAAGTTTCGAAATTTGACTAGATTCGACATTCGAAATCCTACAACATAGCCAATTTGCGTGATCTGGTAAATTGAATGCTCAAAATTTCAGTGGGTTCTGACATTACTGCACTTATTAGTATAATATTACATTTAGTTACATATTTCCTATAGGTACTTCTGTTTAAAAAAATAATAAGTAACAGGAATGTCGCACTGCTAAATTTGTAATTAATATATGCCTTATAACGGTCAAAGCGCATATTTTGCGTCCATATAATCGAATTCACCCTGTCAACGCTATTACACTTGTGATATGTAGGTAGTGTGGATTAACTCAGCATGCATAATACAGCATACATTCCACTGTAAGGGTGTCGAATGCCGAAATCCCTCCAACTAACAGGCTAATTTACCTAACCGGCGACATCTACCCTACACAATTATGAAAATAAAACCATGTTGGATAAGTATGTACATATTTATTAAGTATTATTTGGAATGTGTATAAGTAATTATTATATTGCAATCAGTTGGTATGTATTTGAGCCTTTTAACAGTAAATAAGAATGTATATGCATCGCTTCGATAAGATCGTTGGGGTCTCCCGCTACGCCGGCCGCTTTGTGTATTTGTATCAATTCGTTTCTCGTGAATACATCTTTGCCCAGTTGATGCGCTCGCCGTGTTAAAGCGTCAAGAAACTTTTTCAGCTGAAAAAAAATAAGGGCCAAAATCTCAGCCACAATGTCAAATTTTTTATTATAATAATCACTATTTATATAACTATTACAGCCGAATTCACATGTCTTTTGTATATGATAATTTAATACTAGAGGTAACTTAAAAGCATAATAAGCCATTTGAACTATGGAATTAAGAGTAGTGGTACATTAGTTCTCATACATAAGTCCTTTACATAAACTCATTTAATGTTTTTCTTATGAGTTCAAGGATGGGCTTTTTCTAATCCAATGAGGCCTTATGATTATTATGAACCAATTATTTATTACAATTATGACTGAATAATGGATGTTTTTAAGTATGTTATTTTAGGTAATAATAGGATTATTTTAAATTATAATTAAGTACATTTAAAGTTCGTTTTAGTAAACGATGTACATGACAGGGTCACATTATATTCCTATTAAAATTTTAAATAAATTATACAAACCACAAACCTTGTTTCTAGAACTAACACCTGAACCGTTTATTGATCTTGACAGCTGTATATTCCCAAACTCATCACTGAATGTGTCTATTAGACTGTGTTTCACAAGGCTTATGACGTCATTGGCATCTTGTACGGTGGCTTCTTCCCTTAAGTCCACTCTTGCTCGAGCCTAAAACACGAAACTTATATCAGGAATATATTATATACAGGTAATTTTTTCAAGTGGGCGTGGATGACCAAAGCCGAAACTAAGAAATAGTGAAAAATACTAAAAGGAGTCACAGGCCCGATTTTGATAAAAATAAAACTAGTTTTGCTTATGTAATTACTTCCCAGAATTTGATCCTTATCATCGACATTATCGAGTGGTGTAATAATAATACAGGCTATTTTTTAACTAAACTAAAACAGATAAAAATGCAAAAAATTGTCGCCCACTATTTTATGGCACTAAGCGTTATGGTAGATGATACGGAAAAATAATCTCTTGAACTCCCGCTACCAACAACACAGCAATAATTTTTCATTGCCGTTTGACGATAAAATATCTGACTGAAAGACCTACCCCCTAGTACAGGGGTGGCGAACCTTTATATATCAACGTGCCATGTTTTATAAAGAAAACTTTATTATGGCCACAGACGTGCCGTCAAATAATTTTGATTTCGTGATTATTAGGAAAAAAGTATTATATGACTAAAGAATGCTTTAAAATGATTTCTCTTTTCAAATATTGTTTCAAAAATATATTTTCATGTCTTGAGTAAAGGAGATGTTCCATTTTGGGCCAACACTATGTACACTACATGGAAAAATAGGAAAAACATAGGAGAGGTTCATAAAAATACTTATAAATGAATTTGAAGCAGAGTACAATTGTACATAAATGGTTACTTATGGAGTTATTTAGTATGTCCACCCTGTTTTTAGGGCAGCCATGACAGTTGCGTTTGACGTTGGTTTACTACTTGACAGTTAATGCTAAAGGTGACGTTTCGTAATAGATTGTTTACGCGTGGAGTACATATTGTATTTCGGAGTTTTTAGTGATTATTTATGTTTACGGACATTCATTGACTGTTTCTTTCTTGACCCGGGGTTTTACTGTATTGATTATCGCCTGTGATTTGGATTGGAATCCGTCCGTCAAAATCAAAATCCGTCAAAATGACATTTTAGTTACGTATTTCCGATCCATCATATTATTGTGAGGTGTTGCTACAGTAGTATTTTATTCTCTTTGGTGTTGCTCTACTTGACCAAGATATCTTAAATGTACAATAAAACGAAGCAATATTAAAAAAAAGACTACATTATAAAACAGTTTCTATATTGCATAGTTATATGTACATTTAGTGTACATGGTGTTGGCCCAGGCTCCATACATTTCTGGAACAACTCCTTTTCTTAATAGAAGTATTTATTGTCGGTGCATAATGAATTTTGTGATTGGTTGCGTGCCCAAAATATTGTGTCCCGTGCCATCAGTGGCACGCGTGCCATTGGTTCGCCATCCCTGCCCAAGTAAGTGTTTAATGGTAAAAAGGTGTATACACATCAGTCCTCTCTTGCCTACCTGTGTTAAGCGTATACACGCCTCAAGCTGTCGCGTTGTGATGGGCGTGCCGTCCTGACAGCCACCTTGGTGATTATGTCGCAGTTCTAAGTAAAAGTTTTGCAACGTGCTGGCTGCCTCTGAACTCAGTTTCGGGTTTACATATCTTCTAGCGTACGCTATATATTTCCTTAGCAACACTACTGGTAAATGATCGATTACTTCCCCAGGCTTCAGTCGTAACCTTTGACTGTAAATATTTAAAATAGTGGGTAGTTGTGTGTCTCATCTGTTAACTGAAAGGGTTTGATTCCTAACTAATAATATGCATAAACATGTTCGTTTGTTTTGTCTGGGTGTTGAAATATCTAAGCAAGTATGTCATCAACATAATGATGTTGATGATGTAATGATGAGTTTCTGATAATGATCAGTAGCCGTCCACTGCTGAACAAAGGCTTCCCCCTTAGAAGGGAGGGGTTGCCATAATCCCTACACTCGGCAGACGTCTTGGGGAAGCAAGCATGTATTAAAATGTAAGAGATCGCTTTAGCGATAAGACCGCCTTAAATTATTCACTGTAATTAATTGTTTTTAATTTAAAATGTATCATTCTTTGGTGTGCAATAAAGAGTACTTGTATTATAAGTATCAGTTCTCTAGTTGAAGATCTGCCAAGTTTGGGAGCATATGTAGGCCTATGATATTATTGAAGCAAAAAGTGATAGTTCTGAATGCCAAAATAAATTGAGTTAATAATATTCCAAGACAAAATAACAATTATTTTGTAAATTGTATACTAAGTATGTTGTAGCTATTAGCACAAAAAAAATGTGCGCGTATTTTTAAAACAGGCACATACTTAGTTATTTATTACACACTTATCATAGATAATTGCTTAATTGATTAGTTATATGATCCGTTAAAATTTTCTTATAATAGTTAATCACTTTGGTTGTTGATTTGTAGTGTGAAATAAAGTAGTTAAATTTTAATTACCTTAACGAAACTTCATTATCGCTTTGACTAGTAGTAATGCTAGCGTTCAAATTGCAGGTTTTAATTGGACCCTTTCCCTTTTGGCCAGTATGTAGAGCTAACACGTGTTTCGATAACATCGCGTCCATTTTCTGAAACAGCATGTACAAAATTATCATTAAAACTGACAATAATAATATATACGCATTTCTTTTGCTCTAGCGGGGGAAACCTTTTATTGGACTTATGGCTGTCAACTGGGGTATGTGGGATTCTTACCCACTATAACTCCCACAGCTGGTAGCATCGACTCATGAGATGCACATGGGCTCTTCGGTGGGATCTGCACCAGGAATCCCTGTGTCTTGTCTTTGAGCTCGCTACCGGTGGTATTCCCATTGGTATATATAGGGGGTATACCGGGGGTACGCATTGTAGTCCCCCGGGTACCGTCACGGTGCTAACGGGACGACGGTAGCAACCCCGCTGCCGTCTTTCTTGGATTTGCCGCCGTACTCAATGGATTATACCCTTCAACCCCTGCGCCAGCATTGCGGTCACGTGTAGACGCATCGCGCCAGTCGCTGGCGGAAGTCTGTAGGATGCATGTGCGTTTGTTTTTGTTGAGAATTTCCGGGACAAAATGCCGAGAAAATTTAACGAAGACGATACCTTAAAATTCGTACAACTTTATAGAGAGCACGATTGCTTGTGGGATAAGCGTTGTGATGCATACAAAAATAAAGAAATGCACGCTTCGGCACTAGAACAACTTCGTGTAGGAATAAATATAGAAGGACTGATCTATTGATGAAGTGAAAGCGAAAATCAAAAGTATCTTAGTTGTTTTAGCAACAAAGCAGAAGCTCCAGTTATGGATCTATCGCTTAGCCATTTTCTTTTCCAAAGTCGTTCTTTCTTCATAATTTCTTTCTCTAATATATTTGTCAACTCTTCTAATAATAATGCAAAGGCTTTCTTTAAATATTTCATTTTAACGTAACCCGCGACCGTCGGTTTGGAAAGCAAGCGGTTTCTCGCTGCAACACGGAGTTATAGGTTAATCCCTCCCTGGTTAATACCGCCTGAACTCCTACGCAGTTAAGCAGGAGTGGACTAATTATGACAAATGCTCAGTAATTTCTTTTTAAATTGCTATTGATGTATAGGTACTAGCCTCGTCTGGTTGATCCAATAGTATAAAAACTAAATCAAATCTGCTGAGAAGTGCGGAGTTTAATTTTAAATTTTCCGCAACTGTCTTCGCTCTGAAACAATCGTTTTGTATAATATATTTTGGACAGGTAACACAAACAACAGTACTTTAATTTCTCTTTTTAAACATAATTATATTGTAGTACTAGCTGACCCACGCAGCACCGCCCGGGCTGTGTTTACGTTAACTAAACTTGCAATAATACATTCGCATAGAATACAAAACCTCCTTTTTTAAAGTCGCTTAAAAACTTAGGCCCACTTTGTACTTGCCCTCCGAAGCACGGAGACGTTTAGTTCAAATGGCGTTAAAAGGTCACCCATCTTTTTAATGACCTTACCTAACGTTGCTTAACCTGATCGATTTCCAAACATTGTTAACAACTGTCTATGAGTGTTTCCTTACAAATATTTATTATAATTATAATGAAAAATTGTTAAAGTCGGAGCAAGCGTATAACCAAGTACCCATTTTGACTTTAATCTCCTCTCCCAAAAGAACCCTGCTACATTACGGGATAAAAAGTATCCTATGTTAGGACATAGGATACTTTTTATCCCGTAATGTAGCAGGGTTCGTTACGAGGTAGGCCTCGTAGTAAGATCTCAAATCATGCCAAGTTTCATTTTTCATTTGAATCCATTCAGTAGTTTCGGCGTGATGCGCAGGCGTGATACAGACAGACAGACAGACAGACAGATAGACAAAAATTAAAAAAATTACATTTTCATCCTCAGTATCGGTTATAGAATGCCCTCCAAATATAATTTTCAAATTATCTTCAATGTACAGAATTGGACCTGTTACAGTTTTATTATAAGTATAGATTTAACATCAGCGCGTCTAGTAACACAACAATAAAATCAAATATTTGTGGTACTCATAGTAACATGCCTTGTAATCGTGCCGCCGTAAGGGACAATATATCTTGAACATGTCTGTTTACCGCATGTCATGTCTGTCTGTCGGTGCTAGCACATCATGTTAACTAACACTAGCACCAGCTGACACCGACTTCAATATATTTTCGTTATTTAATGCTTTTTAAATAATTAACTTTGAAGTCGGTTTTTATTTTGAAGCCGGTTAAAAAGTAGGTAGCTGTGAGTTGAACATTTTTTAATCCTATAAGGTGGGTAATAAAATTAATAAAACGCTTGCAGACCAGTACAAAATGTCATACTTTGTGGGCATACCAGTAGGCTTAGCACGATGTGTAAATCTTGACAGACAAGTGTGAGTATGACGTCACTATGACGTAGTATTTCACATTTTTGTAAAGAGAACGACGTTGCGGTGTTGAAAACGACGTCATACTCCACACCGAACTGTCAAGAATGCAATTCGTGCTAGGCCTGCAGGGCTTAATATTTAGCCCAGACAGTACGCGGGGTGAGATAGATAGATATGATTATGGCGACCCCTGAAACATCCGCCCGAGGCGATCGCCCCGTTTTTTTTTTTTTTGTTGACGCGGGGGAAATCTTCCAAAGATCCCCGGGAGCTGTGGGGCTCGACCGGGGTATGTGGGATTCTTACCCACTAAAACCCCCGCGGCTGTCGCATCGGCACATGAGAGGGGGGACCCCAGGGCTCTCCGGTGGGATCTGCACCAGGGGCCCCTCAGTGCCTTGCCTTTGAGCCCGCCGCCGATGGGGGGGCGCATTATAGCCCCCCGGGAACCTGTCACGGTGCTCACGGGGACGGGGGTCGCAACCCCGCCGCCGTCCTCCTCGGAGTCGCCGCCGTACTCAATGGACGCTCAAAGGGCCCACACCCCGAGCGTCCAGCGACTCCGAAGTGCCATCGCCCCTAGATCAAGGCTAGATAATATCTCTCTATCCCGTTTCTAACCAGTGTAGCAATTAGTCTTTCTTAGTCTATTGTTAGAAAGAGACAAGTATCGTCCGCCTTGGGATACTCGCTCCACGGGGTCGTACTTGTTGTAGTTTCCGTCGCTCGGAGGCTTTCTCTCTCGCTACTATGAGGAAAATACAGATATCACGTCCTCCTTGGGATACTCGCTTCACGGTCGTACCTGTTATAGTTCCCGGCGGCCGGGTTAGCCGCGGCTAGTACTGTGGCCCGCGCCGCTAGGCTGCAAACAACTCCGCCCTTCGCGACGCTCACCCGCCTCTGCTCCATAGCTTCCAACAAGCTGCTGTGGTGGCTAGTCATCTAAACGAATTCAAAAACAGTCTGTGAAAAATTTGAAGTCACTTCAAAAATGTATGAACTATTTGTTTTGGCTGTTGCAATAGCCGACAGCCAAACAAACCGCCTGTTAAAACTTGAGGTGGTCTTAAATACATCTGAGGCAGGCTCGATGTACCTACGTCACGTTTCCTTGCTGTAGGTACTTTTCTGCTCAGTAATTTGCAACAACTGTTAACTACCTGCAGTCACTAATTTCAACGAACCAGCGATGTTAAAAGACAAACGTCAAATCGAAACGGCCATCATAGTGTACTGTAGACAGATGCAAATACCTATAAAGGAGAAACTATTGAATTCGATGGTAAGATGAGTGCTTACGTGCTGTAACTGTAAGAGACGTAGCTATAAATTGAGCATATCTCACGTCTCTTATTCGCGACAAAGTAGATAATAATGCAGCCGTAAAAGCTAGTGGTACGCCCAGTGGATATCACTTATGCATTGCGTCCGATCCAAATGAAGAAAAACGCTGTATTTTACTGTATTTTCCGTATGGACGCGGTCGTAGCACAAGACTTGAAAGGAGCAAAGGTTTTACCTTAGAATATGTATGATTACAAGTACTATAGAATGCATATTTTCATGTAAGAACCGTAGGCACGAGTAAGAACATTGAAAAGCATAATATTATATACACGACAATAGGTGTGACAGATCAAACCCGTCACTACTTGTTACTTACATATCAATATAACTTTAAACAGTAAAACCTGCCTCTTGGAGGAGGTACTAAAGAAACCTGCCTAGGCTGCCTACGATTTGTTTCAGGGGACCATAGACAAACGCGTACTCTATTCTTAATATAAAAACTCTAGGTTACGTAATTTTATTGCTAAATAGTCTCCTAAACGGGCTATTTTCTGAGACGTTACCTTGTCCAGTTCGTCTATACAGCAGACGCCCTGGTCGGCCAGCACGAGCGCGCCGGCCTCCAGCGCGAAGTCCCCGCCCGCCTCCCGGCCCAACGCCACGGTCAACCCACCGGCGGATGCCGACGCACCGCAAACGTATACACCTTGAAGAACGCGCATAATTACCAGAGGTTACAGAGAATATCAAGCAAGACTCAAAATGTATATACAAATTTAGTTTTTGTATACCTTGAAGCCGAAACACCTCAATTATATATTAAAGAGTTTATAAATAAATATAAATAAATAATTCAAGAGGTCAGCAAAATAATAATAATTATTATTATTACCTCCGTGAGGCCTAAATAAAGATATATTAACTTTGACTTAAAAAATATTAAGTACATAATAACGAAAACATATGGTGACAATGATTCAATCAAGAGTTGGACTATTAAAAAAAAAGAAGTTTCATGATACAGTTTATCATTGGATTTATCAAGAATCGTTCTACGAAATATGCGGAAGTTGAATTAATAGGAAATATATAAATGACTCTTGGGAGGACAAGCAAGATGCTCTTGGCGTGTTCTGCGATTTATCCAAGGCGTTTGATTGTGTACAACATGAAACGCTTTTCAGGAAACTACACCAGTATGGAATCAGGAACAGGGCTCTCGATCTTCTGATTTTATGTTTGAGTAATAGAATTCAGAAAGTTGATATTAACAGAGCGAGATCTGCAAGATCTGAGGTTACTTTGGATATAAATGAACTGACGCTGACGTGTAAATAACTTTACAAATAAATGATTATGATTATGATGTACCACAGGGTTCAATACTAGGCCCGTTCCTATTTTTGATATTTTTTTAATGACACCCTACTATTCAGGGGACAATCATAAGATTATACTGTCGGAGAAACCAAAAGGTCAATCTGGGTAGGTGAGATTTTCACCCACTATAATAGATCCAACCGTTTGTTTTCTTTTTAACAGCACCAATAGAACGTAACTGCGTCATGTTACGCAAAAGTTCACTTTTAAATGCGAGGTTTTAAAAATATGACAACTGCCTAAGTTTGCTCCTTGATCCCGTACAATAATCATCTTTGACAAATTGAGTCCATAAGTGCAGTAGTTTTTTTATAAATTACATAAAATAACAAACGTTTTTCAAAATTTACGTTCTATGGCTATCAACATAGTGATGTTACGATTGAGATATCGATATTGTTTATTAACTATTTTTACACGGTTATAATGTAGCATTCCAATGTAGTATAAATATAGATTGGTATGAAATGATCTGAAACAATTATTGTGACTTTTACTTTTCGAGCGGCGTGTCCTTTTACTTGAGCCCATATTAATTCAATGGCATTGTATTGACAATGATAGGGTGGAAGTCTAAGAACCCAATGACCATGTTCTGCAGCTATTTCGTCGATCACATATCGTATTGGGAAGTGTTTTTTTGTTCGTAATATATTTAGTAATTGTACTTTTAGTCCTTACTAAAACCTCCTCCTCCTCTTACTAACTCCTTAGTTATCAACATTTTCGCCATGTCGTTGAAGCTAGTCAATGATTACTTATTTTTTGTCGGCCTGGGTCGGCATTTTATCAATTTGGCGTGAATGATAGGATGCGTTATCCATAATAATGACTGACGGTTCTTCCAATGATTGCACCATTTCCTTAAACCAACTTTCGTAAACCTCAGAATTCATTTCTTCGTGGTACTCAACTGTTTTTTTGGATTTAAAGGCCAACAAAGCATCTGGCATGAATCCTTTCATAGACCCTGCATGGCAAATGATTAGGCGTTCTCCTTTTCCCATCGGCACTGAGCTAGTGGAAGCAGCGGTGTCATCAGTCCAGTTCTTAGACACTGAGTGGTTCGCATTCAGCCAAGTTTCGTCAGTGAAAACAACATTTGACCAATCTGCAATTTTTTTGGCGTGCCGCTGGGGGACGCATTCCAGTCTTCCGGGAACTTGTCACGGTGCTCACGGGGACGGACGGAGTTCCTCCTCGGAGTCGCCACCGTGCTCGATGAATGTCAAGCGATTACGAAGACCATCTGCATATTTGAGGCTTACCTCTGGGCGCAGCGTGTGCTGCGGCTTGCAACAACTGCGACTTGCCCAGGCCGGGGTCGCCCACCACCAGCACGTGAGGGTTGGACCGAGGCCCGTTCTCGTGCTCTGTGCCTCCTATCAGGCCTAGTGTAAGGCCCGCCTTCACGGCCTCGTGCCCGAATATGGTGGGGCAGAGCGAGTGGACTAACAGACGGAACACGTCTTCTGACCCGTGAATCTCCTGGAATTGGAATGACTGTTGCATGAACGGGTCGCGTATCAATACATCCTCTCTAATTAAATTGTATTTCAGAGTGAATAATCTGCGGTACGCTAGCAAGGCCGACCTGACGCCCGTTATGTTCTATCTGTTTTCTTGTCGTCGCTGCTTCGCAAAAATGACCACTTCTACGAAACAACAAGGATAAAAAAAAAACAAGTCACGTCAAAACGGTCAATGTATAATGTCTTCCGTTGTTATTTGTCTGTATGGTACAACTTCGTCGTTTGAATAACATAATAAATGAAAATAAATCAACTACAGCAGTAACAGCTCAGTGGGCGAGCGCTTGCCTTGGATACAAGGTGCGCAGGTTCGAACCCGGGCTCGCTCCTATGATTTCTTTAATTAATCATGTGCGAATCGTCTTTGTGCGATTGTTACTAGCTTTCGGTGAAGGAAAACATCGTGAGGAAACCTGCATGTCTGAGAAAGCCTAACTAGTTTTCGAATGACGTGTGAAGTTCGCCAACCCGCACTTGGCCAGCAGTGGTGGACCTAAGCCCCTCCATCTTGAAAGGGGGCCATGCCCAACAGTGGGACAAAACAAGGGTATTATTAAATCAACTATAGATTTTTTAGATTTTATTTACTGGTAGCCACCAGCATTAACAAAACTCTGTTAAATATTTAGGGCACCTCACCTGAATAGCGTAATAATCTTTCAGTGTAAACGACAGTGTTGGATTACTCAAGTTTCGATGACTGTGTACTGAAACAGCTTCAATGTACAACTGCAGTAATCTGGCAGCTCTTTTCCCATCCTCACCACCCTTGCTCTCGCCGCGAACCTATTTATAAAATTGCATATAATCAAAAATACTTTAAACAAATATATTTTTAACACGCTTTTATTAGCTTGACCTGTATGTATGTATGTAACTATGTAACTTTGTAACTATGATGGTAATGGAATCTTGCGATGCAATTTTGACCCACCTCTACACGTCCAAATAATTTGAAATTTTGCACATGTATCAAGGACCGGTGACAATACAATAATATGATATCATCGAGCTGATCAGATGCTGGGGCTCGAAGGTGGATAAGGGAACCCTTGGATGGTTAACTAATAAAAACATCGAGTTTGGGCTCATTTGATTGGTTTTAAAGAGTTCTTTTCACTTTGACCATTAATCAGGACCTGATGATGGAACAGGAAGGTGGGTAACGGAACCCTGGAATGGCTACTAGTAAGTACATCGAGTTTGGGCGCATTTGATTAGTTTTACAGAGTTCTTTTCACTTTTACCATCAATGAGGACCTGATGGTGGAACTGGAAGGTGAGGGACGGAACCCTGGAATGGCTACTAGTAAACACATCGAGTTTGAGCTCATTTGATTTGTTTTAAAGAGTTATTTCCACTTTAATCATTAATGAGGACCTGATGATGGAACTGGAAGGTGGGGGATGGAACCCTGGAATGGCTACTAGTAAACACATCGAGTTTGGGATTATTTGATATGTTTTAAATAGTTCTTTTCACTTTAATCATTAATGAGGACCTGATGATGGGACTGGATGGTGGTGGACGGAAACCTGGAATGGCTACTAGTAAACACATCGAATTTTAGCTCATTTGATTTGTTTTAAAGAGTTCTTTTCACTTTAACCATTAATGAGGATCTGATGATGGGACTGGAAGGTGGGGGACGGAACCCTGGAATGGCTACCAGTAAACAAATCGAGTTTGAGCTCATTAGATTTGTTTTAAAGAGTTCTTTTCACTTTGACCATTAATGAGGACCTGATGATGGAACTGGAAGGTAGGGGAATTACGTAGTGCTTTCTTAAATTTAGCAAACTCATTTCGATACCTATGCGTAGGTAATATCTACCCTGTAAATATATGTTTTGCAACGACCTGCCTACGATTCAAGCTACGAATAAATAAAAATTGCCAAGTTTATCCGTATTTTAGACTAATATTTCTAAGACTAAAAAGTGTAAAATAAATTCGTAGTTTAAAAAACTAAAAATACACGCTTTTATAAAGTACCTATACTACACTAAAAAGTAATAAATAATTTATGGAACTCGTTCTTTCTTTCTACCTCGTGTTTGTCATTAAGCATTATATTTAAGTGTGAAAGCGTGGGGCGCCTTTTCTGAATAACAGCTTAACATTTCTTTACCAATTTCAAGTAGGTAAGTAAGTAGGTCTTTTACCGACATGACAATAATTTGTAAATTAGTGAATACAGAGAAAAAGCGCCCCACGCTTTCACACTTAAATATAATGCTTAATGACAAACACGAGGTAGAAAGAAAGAACGAGTTCCATAAATTATTTAAAACTTTTTAGTGTAGTATAGGTACTTTATAAAAGCGTGTATTTTTAGTTTTTTAAACTACGAATTTATTCTTGAGAAAAATCCCTTAAGGGTTACAGTTAGAATATTGGTTTCTGACAAAAACTGAATGGTTTTTGACAAATTCTAAAGTATGGGTCATTGGTTCAGCTCCACCCGTTGTTAGCTTTATGGACACATTCTTCCGAATGGAAATCATTTTTAAATAAGAAATGTTAAATCAACCTTATGACGTTATAGACCCATTTGTTCCATACAAGATGATTATAGCTGTCCTCAGAAAATCCACAATTTTTTTTTTAATTCCCGTGTATCGTCTTTTACCTGTACAATTCCAGTGACAGAGAGTACGTCTCCAGGACACGCTGTTCCAACTAAATCTCCTTGAAGTTCTATTTCTACACTGCGCGGTATAGTTCCAGAAAGGCTCTAGAACGAACAAAATAAATAAATAAATTAAAATCTTGCATATTTAACACAGAACAGTCTAACTGCATTGGAAGTCTGCAAACGTTCCAAAGGCTAGCATGCAGGGCAATTACTGGAGCGATGAGAACAGCACCCACGGCCGCTTTAGAAGCTATGCTAAACATACCTCCACTCCACATGTTTATACAACAAGAGGCAGCGCAGGCGATGGTCAGACTGAAACATATTAATCTGCTAAGCCTTAGCAAGGTGAGACATTGTGGCATTATGGAAGAGGCATGGACCGAGACTCCATTACTGGAAGCTGTGAGTGATAGGGTCAGGGCCACTTTCATTTTCGACAAAACATATAGGGTACACTTAGATGAGTGCACTGGTACAGGCCATTCTGAAGAGCTGCAGGTATACACCGACGGCTCCAAAACTAAGTCGGGCACAGGCGCTGGCGTGTTCTCAGAAGACTTAAACTTACAACTCTATACACCATTGGGTAAGCATAACACCGTCTTTCAAGCAGAATGCATGGGTATTATACTCGCAGCCCGTTCTACACCGTAATTATAATGGCCCGTATGTCTCAGTAAATGATTATTAAATACGCCCAATCCAATGTTCTTCTACTCGAATATTCTACTTAATTACAAATACGGCTTATCTTAAGGGCTAAGGCTCCTTCAGGGTAGATAGAGAGAGGTAGGTAGATTATAAAGGGAGGTATAGATATTTTATGGTATGGGAGGTAGGGGTATAATTTATTTTATGTTTTTTAATCATTACGCATTAAGATCATACGAAGGATGTTTAGTTTATTATTTAAATTTTTGAGTTGTGTGGTTCAGGTACTTCCATTAGAGTATAACTTACCTACTCGTACTTCAGTGAGCGTGGACACTCTTGCACTTGCAAGGCGTACTAGGAATACTAGTGACAATACAAGACAAATCGTTCAGTTTGTATATTACCTAAAGTGCACAGAAAGCGTAAGCGCCAAGCAATCGCGACGTACTTGTCAGTACACGCGGGGCGTGATAGGTATGTTATAGTCGCATACCCTAAAACAATTAGTAAATAATCATAACAACCTGTGACTGAATCTCCTGTATCTTGGCAACTTGCCAATCCGTCGTATTCGTAAACGGCGATGACTGTAAAGGTTCAAACTTTGATCCACCATGACAGCTTTGACATACATTTGGAGCTGAAACATAAGTATAGGCGTCATACAAATAATGAAATTTCTCGATTTCCACCTCACTCCACTCCCACTTCTATCTGGTGGCTGAAGTATTCATATCTGTCTTTCTTGTTGTTTGACTGGTTTATTATTATCACCCGGGTGTTTAAAGTGGAAAAAATATTTTGTTGTTGCACTATTTGAAAGAAGATATTCTGAATGTGAGTGATTTAAAAACGCAAAAAAACTAGTTTGCCACTCAAGGTAGACTAATTATTTCCACTTCACCTAGCTAAACTCACCCAGAGCATATAATTCCTAGGTGATCGAATTTTTCCACTTTGATCATCATCATCATCAGCTTGGCAGGCGTCTTGAGACATGCATAATAATTAGGTAGTAGGAGTCGCCTCGTACGACTTCCAAGTCATATCACCCAGGTGATCAAAATGGAATAAACAATAATAATAAATACACTTTATTGTACACCAAAAGTTACATGTAAATTGAACAATACGTTGATGATATCAATGTACAAAGGCGGCCTTATCGCTAAAAAGCAATCTCTTCCAGGCAACCTAACTAGAAAATGAGAAAGAGAAACATAATGGGCAGTTGATGGTGCACTTCAATAAAACTAAAATTTAAACCTTTTTATCTAAGGATGTTTTTTAATCAACTTAGTGGCGAGAGAAGCAAGACATTCACTTGATGGTTACCAACAGGTCTGGTTATCGCCAGCTGCATTACACTACCGCTTGTCAACCGTGAAATTAGTTATTATGTCTCTTGTGTCCGGTAATTTCTTCTGGCTAGGCATATATCAACATTAATAACTTTTCAACTTCATATTTATATAGATTCCCTTTTTTTGTAGTGTTTTTTATTTTTTATCTTCTTGACTAAATAATAATAAGCATAGGCACCTGTGAATACACCTTGAGGTTGAACAACAGCCTGGACACTGTGGCAGCTGGAACACTCAAAAGCCATGGAAGTGCAGATGAGTCCTACGCTTCCTACTCTTATCACTGTACCCTTGATGGTCACCAATTTACCTGTAATTAACATCAGAATATATCAAGTTTGTTCTCAAAAAAAAAAAAGTTTTATTCAGAAACTTAAACAAAACAAACTTTCCTACAATTTAAAGCTGCTGCTGTAATATTCACAGAATATTGTTTATCGCTGTTGTTGCAGACATATTATTACCTTTGATGCAGGGTAATTTTCCTTGTATTGTCAATAAGCAAGTGCTTTCATTTATAGCTGCATTAGTACATAACTATCTTTTAACTCTCAAATTTTAAGGCATGGTTTACAAGGTTGATACTTACCAAAATAATTAACTTTCAGGTTTGCCAATGGTATCACTAGTTGATGATTCAATACTCGTACTTTAATTTTGGATTCTAACTTGAAGGTCTGTAAATATATGATCAGAAATTTAGAAACAGCGTAAAAATTTGTATAATCCCACAGTTGCCTTTGAAAATATAATAATTATTTCCTCCTAGCTAATAAAACTACAGCAGTGAATCTCTTACAAGATCAGCCATATATGTGCGAGGTATTATAGTGCACAAGGCATTTTCTCTTCTTTTACCCTCACAAACCAATGGGACTACACACTGACATGTCTGGAGAAAGGTCAGATACAGGACTAACTTATTTACTTGCCCATTCAACACATGGATTATCTTACTTTGCAGACAGCTTGGGTTGAAAATTTACTCAGATGTTTAGCTACTGAACACAAATGTACTATCGCAGACATGAACGGCGTACCAGTTTTCAATCAAAATCGTTTGAACAACGTTACGCACCCTTACCCCCTATATTTTGGGCCGGCTCGTACCAGCGATTGTCATCACATATTTTCTTCTTACGGTCACATACTGTCACGTACATTAATTTAATATTTTTTCTACCTCACTAAAGATCATACCTCATGCAGACAGTATCCAAGAAGTTGTAGTGTATGATCTGGACTTTCAAATAAATCTGTATTGAACGTAGGCCAGCCCTGATTGAATTCATTGTCACCTAATAAAGTTGGTATATCCAAGGGCACACTCCAAGTTTGATCGATTTTCTCTAAGTCAAACAAATTTCTGTTTTTATCAATGAATAAACTGAAACTGTTTATGTGTTGTGTTATTTCAGGCGCACATTGTCTATCTGTAATGTAAGGTTTTAAGTTATAATTAATACAAGTTTGGCTTTTATTTTTATTAGCATATTATTTTATCAAGTATCTTATCATAACTACTGAAGTGAATAAAGTTATAGCTGCATTATTAGACTGCTAATCAACATACTCATATCTTATTAGGATTTCACTAATAGAAACAGTTTAGTATATTTTTTTAACAGCCCATATTTTAGTCCCACTGTTGGACACAGGCATCTTCAAGAGGAACGGGCTTAGGCCATAGTCCACCATGCTGACTATGGCCTAAGCCCCTTCCTCTTGCCCCTACATCGGGAGCGAAGGAAAGGCATTCCTAAAGCTTTTACGCTGGCAGAAAAAAGCTTATGACCAACGGAGTTCTGAGCCTGATCAGGTTGGATGAAACTTCTTTCACCAAGCCGTGCGTCTCATAAGACCAAGGCCTTATAGTCTCCCACCAGGATTTCCATCGATCATGATCTGAGGCCGGAACCTAGCGATCAATCAATCATTTATTGTACTACAAAAATTATTTATATATATTGAGTTTACCTTCTGTAGGAAAATACAATTTCCATGTACTGTTTCCATTCACTGACACTACAATTGGCACTTGGTTTGCAGGTGCTCTTGAAGAACTAGCAGCACTGGATACAGGTGCCGAAGTTGTCGAGTTACAACTTCGATTATCTGAATTATTGCTATTGCTGTTTCGCGATCGGCACCAATTATTTTTATATCTACCTCGCCAATTACGACGCATTTTATTTATACTTTACTTTGATTTATGAAAACTTTTAATACCTATGTACAATACAAGTAGTAATTGAAGAAATTTCATTCTCAACAATGCAAAGCAAAACAATACAAGTTTTTTTTAAACTTCCCCATACTCCATACTGATCTGTCAAGATTGCAAGTCGTGCTAGGCCTGCAGCAGGGTCTCCCTCCCTCTTCAGGTTATACCTCGGGGTTATACAATGCGTATATAATCACTACCAGGTTATTTATACATGTGAAATTTCCCCGTATCAGGTTTTATTTTTACCCAAAAAGATACATTTTTGTACAATTTTACCCAAATTGATTTCGTATCTAATCCTCCCTCATCTACCCACCTCCCTCATATACCTACTAATTTTATAAAATTGAAAGCGAGTTTCTTTTTTTTAGCTGTTATGCTTTCACATATTTGGCTGATTTTTTGTAGGTATACAGATAGATGGGAACTTGTAGGTAATCGGCCCGAATGCCCTAGCAGGAGGGCTATGTTTCCGAAGGTATGTACCTATGTATGTCTATTTCTTTGGCACAACCTACAGTCTAAATGGCTTGATGGACTGTGACTTGTAATATGTCGTTAGATTCGTTTTAGTTGTGCGAGTGACATAGGCTATATATTTTTCCAAAAAAATAATATGGCAGCTGTTTGTCGCTATTTCGCATTTTTTTAACTTCTAAAAACATCAAAATGGGTATCAAAATATGAAATATATACATACATGTGTTTTATATAGGGTGTTCCATAAATAATGGACCAAATTTAACGGGTAGGTAGCCCACCTGAATACCAAAACCTAATTTGAAAAAATACAAAAAAACCGTTATGGTAATGAATGTAATGAAATGTAAATACCAAAATTGAAAAAAATCTCCTGTAAAAAAATTCTACGACACCGACGACCATCATTGTTATAAAAACGAACATTTAATAAGGTTTGCAAATTGGTATTAAACATACGTCTAGTCATAGCCGCTACAGAGATATTGCTATGAATCTGAGAGAGGTGTTAAATCAACTGGACTAGTCCCGGTCGTGGATCGGCCCAGCAGCCCCGACACGGTGTAGACCATAATTAAGTTTAACGGCCGGTCCCAATACTCTACCGCCGATAGCAATCTCAGTTAAAAAGTAACAATATGGCACTTGACATTAATTTTCTTACTTACCTCTAGTAAGCTTCAAGGTCTCGAAGCTAGACCAATAGTAAGAACAGATATTTCTATCTTTGTTTATGGAAACGGAAATATGTCATAAAGCTATCGATGGTAACTGATAGTTTTTAGGTTTAACTGATAGTAAGAGATAGATAGGATATTGGGACCGGCAGTAACTCGATATATTTTTTTTATTTCAGTTCATAGGTAGTTAGCATATTTTATGTATTCTCTATATCTCTAGAGCCACTAAAATATTATATCCATAAGAAAACCCTATCAATTTTTTTCCTACAACTAGGGGTAAAGCCCCCCCGTTGGAAACCCTAATTCATGTTATCGTATCTGTCACTGTCATTTCTGTCAATCGAATAAAAGCGCGGGAACTCGTGAACTAAAGGCGCTGCTTTTTGGAATAAATTTAGAAAAAATATTGTTTTCTTAGATTATTATGTACAAATACGATCAGTAGGGTTGGGTATTATATATATTTTTTATTTTGTTTTTTTTTTAAAGATCATCGCTAATGGATATTTTTATATCTTCGACCATTCCTGTTGTTGGGAGTTGGATTTTTGATTTGTGATATTTACGCGAATATTAGACATTGAAATTAAACATACCACAACAACAAACACATTTGAACTTTACGTATTATATCGGGGTTTATTTTGCTTTAGGGGAAACTGAGGATACTTGATCCCCCCTTTTGTTTTTTGGCCCTACCTAACTCTTGAAGTTAAAACAATTTTTAGGGTGTGATTTGACCAAAAGTTTCAAATTTATCTAGTTTTATGTTGTATGAAACCAATAAGGATTGACCTTTATTTCAAATAGAAAATCAATTAAAAGCGTAAGGATAGATTCGTATCTAGTGTCCCCTATATGTGGAAGACTTGGTCTTCCACATATAGGGCTTGGTCCCCACTCTCAGGTAGACATGATCCACCATGATCAAGTCTCCCACATGTTGGGGACACCTGTACTATTAAATGTGTTTGAATATCTTCTGGACAAGCAATACGATCTTCCGGACGGACAATTACATAAAAAGAAAGAAATTCTGTATCGGTAATAATATCAGTGCTAAAGGGATAAATTTCATTTATTTATAAACTTTTGACTGTTTGTATATTTCGAGGCGTCATTGCTAAGGGGTTTGCCTTGCCTAAACAGCGGGAGATATCATAATTGTCAATGGACGACCAGGGTGAGCCAGCATGCAACCATCACTCGTTGTATTATAATTTGATTTGAGAGTTTCAAAAAGTATTAAAGTAGTAAGTATATCCAGGGTCTGTAACTTTTGTGAAGTATGGCGTGGAATGGTTAATAAATTAATACAATTTTCAACAAAGCTTATCTGGCTTTTGTGGTTATTCGTGATGATTAAACACGGATTAACTTTGGAGCATCACACGTGTTTTTTAGTGTTTCAAAAACAAAACAAAATTAATTGCAGCCATCCACAGCAAACTGTAACTAATTATCTACGTTCAGCTGGAACCCTATTACCCTGAAAACTTCCCTCAAACCTTTACATGCAATTATTTTTTGTTTATATAAGTTTGTTATGCCCTTTTCATCTAAATTTCATATCATAAATAATAATACCTAAACCAGACTACCTAATACATATATGCTTTTTTATGTACATACATACTTAAATAATAGTAACACCCAGACAGAACCCACGACCTATTGGATAGCAGCCAGGATCACTAATCACTAGACTAATGGGCCTGTCAAAATTCCACATATTGGCCCTAAAAATTGTGACGAGAGTACAGGTTTTGCCAATTTAAAAAAAATATACTTAAATCATGTTTGTTCAAACTTGTAAGACTAGTCACTTTGTAACACTGAGAGAAATTAGTAAGACCACGCATGAAATCATGAAGCCAGTTATAGAAATTAATTTAACGATTTTTCTGTTATATTTTTACTGTAAGCTGAACTAGAGCCTATTAGCTTATTAGATGGAAAACTCCAGTCAAGGATGGTAAAGCACACTAGCTTATTAACAGTCACTCCAGCTTTGAAGACAGCTACATTAAGATAGATAGAAAGATATGAAGACAGATTTAAGTTTGTCTTTATTTATTTGGTCTCACGTTTACTTACATGTTTTATCTTACACGACGTGGCATTTTGAATCAAAAGACTTCAAATATTTATTTATATGTATATGTATATATATGTATTATTGTAGTTACCTTGTCAAAAGGTACCCTATTGACAAGGTAACTACAATAACATTTCGGGGAGATTTGAACCGGGGATCAAGTCTACCTCAACCGAGCGTACCATGTCTCCCGAGTGGCATTTCTTTAAAAACTCTTCTAATCTAGTTAACCACTAACGATTTTCCATTCACGGCTCGATTATTAGGAAAGCACATAATATACACAATAACTTTTCCATCTGAACAATTCGTGTAATAAAGTTAACACAAAAAAAATCGCAATCAAGAACTCAACAATTTTAGTTCCGCGTTCTCGTAAAATCAAACCGACCTCATTTGCAGAAGTGATAGATTTTGGCCATGAAAGTTTTTTGTTTATAATTGGGCTACAGTTTGGGTTTAGTTTTGCTACTTTAAATTAATCTAATACGTTTAGTATTTTCAAAATGTTGGTGTACCGTGTCTCCCACAGGGATCAAGTATCCTCAGTTTCCCCTACTATCCCGACGGTTCGGCACTTTACAGTATTCATGGTTACGGTTATACGGTTATAGTACTTACTTAAAGTGAAGTAGTTACCCTTTGATTAGTACTTAAGTACCTAAGTAAAGTTAGTTTCATTTCAAAAGTTGTTTTTAGGGTTCCATACCTAAAAGGTAAAAAAGGAACCCTTCCATAAAATATGGTGAGACTTCGTCTGTCTGTCTGTCACACCTATATATTTCAGGAACCGCTGACGCTATCGATTTGAAACTTGGAAAAGTTTTAGATCTTTTTTACCCAACCTCATCGCAAATGAAAAAAAAATATATTTCCTTTTAGTTTTTTTTTTAATGGAATCGAAATGGGTCATCGAAATTTCAAAGCGAGACTACTATATCGAGTGGAGTATCATATGAAAAGGCTTCATGTGTCTCAACACAGATTTTTATTTTGGTTTATGTCTCGTAGTTTTTGGTGGATAATCAAAAATGTAAAGATAGTCCTAAAAAAAACTCGATAAACAGACTTCGTTCTGCGGTTTGTTTTTTTTTTGCTATCTGAGGTGTTACATGAATAGTAAAATTACTTTAATACGTCCAAAAATGGTATGGAACCCTCAGTGCGCGAGTCCAACTCGCACTTGACCGGTATTTTTTTTCAAACCTCGACCTCGGGCTGTTTATTGAGTACAGACGTAACCAACACTTGAGAATATCCTTTCTGGTAAATAACAAAGGTAGCAAGACACAAATACCGACCACCTTGGTGAAATTATCTATTCTTTGATCTGCTCCCCTATTAGGTAGGTACGTATGATCACTATAGAGTGATCATCACTATGTTGTCTAATGAGAACCGAATGAATCATTTGACAGTTATTTTATGGTCACTTTGCTATCAAAGTGACCATAAAATAACTGTCAAATGATTCATTCGGTATTGCCTAACTAGAGTGACCAACAAATGCCAATGCTAACACACTTTCAGTTGACATCAAATTTCGGTGGATAACTAAAGATACTTACTTACTACAGTTACTACATAATACCTCAATGAACTGAAGCTTGATAGTCACTTGAGTGATTACCTCAGAGAATCCTCTAAGGTGATTAAAGATACAGGGCTCTCACCCCTGCTGATCTGATCGAAAATGTTTTCACTGTCTTGTTTTTCGGAATCGGTCAATCTTGTATTGCCTTGACTCTAGAAGTGAGTATGGACGCCGTCCGTAATAAATGACACAAGTAATTAAATTCCTGCTTAAAAATAGAATAGAATGTCATGCTATTTGGACTGGGTAATGCTCCGGCGACGTTTAAACGCCATAAGTATGGAATGCTTGGGTAAGTACCAGCAGTACCTACTCTAAATTGAATCCACTACCTACTACCTAACTAACTTTACCGCATTCCCGGTCAGATAGAATGGTTGAGCGGTTTAGTCAAACGTTAAAAAATCACTTGTCGAAAGTTGTTTACGAACTACAAAGCGACTGGAACAGAAATACCCTTTTCCCTTATGTCACACTGTTTGTCCAACTAGAAAGAGCAATAAGGCTTCCCATTGATGCTATCACGGGCAGATCACCTGTGACTCCGTAACTAGTAGTGGATTACGTATGTGAACTGCAAAACCAATTGGACGAAGTGCACAACAGTGAGAACAGTTAAAGATAAGTGGAAAGATGAAGACCGACAAGTTCAACACCACTGGTTTTAACGAGGGAATGTTAGTGTGGATACATAATCCACTACAGAAGAAAGGATACAATCTTCTATTGTTTGTCACATTTCCCACGTATGGTAACCAGTTGTAAGATAACAGCCTATTAGGTATTATTTTATTGGTTCCCTGAACTGCTCTTCTGTTTTTTTGTGGTTTACCACTTCCGAAATTTCTTAATTTACTGAATCCCCTTATAAAAGCGAAGCTGCGTCTCCGATCGGTCATTAGTGTGTTCTACTTTGCGATACCCAAAATCATCTCAACACAATAGGTACCTACAGTACCTAAAGTTGAAATCTTAGTGATAACGGACTCCGAGACTGGTATACGCACCTACGTGCGATCTGGACCGTTATGATTGTATTTCGAAGAAAGAATATGTGGAAATAAATCGCCTTCAACAAGCAAACGGCCTTTTTAAGAACGTTTCGATGTAACCATTTTATAATCCAAACCCATCGATATACTATACCAACTATCGATGTCCAAACCAAAGTTGGATCAAATTTTTGAAGTGAATACTTCTTTAGCGGCGGGCAAAAATTTAAATCCGTGTCAGGACACGTGACCGAAAGACCTGATCGAAAAATCGTAAGGTAAGATGTAGGCGGCGCAGGGCGCTTGCGCGAATGTTCGCGTGTGTTTGTGTTACAGCGCGCCACGCGCATCCATGGACGGTGACTGCTAGTGCTGATGGCTCGACCGTCTATGTAAGTAGTTAATGTATAAAATCTTTTTTAAAAAAAATGGAACCGACTTCAATATCACTGAAAAGTATAAAATAATTTAAATATTATTGAAGTTGGTGTTAGCGTACCTGCTGTGTATATTTGGCACCAACTTCAATAATATTTAAATTATTTTATACTTTTCAGTGATATTGAAGTCGGTTCCATTTTTTTAAAAAAAGATTTTATTTTAAACATTTTAGTGATATTTTCATATATAAAGATTGAACCATCGAAAACCGTAAAATTATCTAGGTAGGTTATGATCACATTATCGTCTACATAGTTTTACATAATTCATGTTTCTTCAGAAAAAAATATCCGGTCGTAATGAAATTTGCATGGAATCATCATAGCAGTTTACTCTCTCGAATAAAAAAAGAATCATCGCAATCGGTTCATAATTGTCAGAGCAATGTAATGGAGAACATCAGTTTTATGGTTTTTACCAGATAAATTCCTCCACATCGTTCATGGTCCTCCAGGAAGTTCTTATCCGGTTGTAATAAAATTCATACAGATTTAATACAGTGGTTTCTTCTTTTGAATAAAAAAAGAATCATTGAAATTGGTAAATATTTGCCAGAGTTATGACCATTTTTGTCCGACCGAGCGAGAAAAAAATATATACACACATCAAAAGTGTCTAGGGATCAACATATATTTTTGCAATAACTTTTCTCCTGATTGATATTAATTAAAATTTTCTTTAAGGATTCATCAAATAAAGTGTTTTCGTTTGTCACAGTAACGATAAACCAAGTCACCTTTGCATTAATAAAGAAATTTGCCATTTTCCTAATAAAGGGATTTTTGACATTTGAACCACTAACACAAAAGTTCGAAAAAAAGACTGAAATAACAGTTTTCTTTAAAATTTTATTGGGTAACTTAAACAATTAATAATCCGTGTTTCTACCGCGAACACTAACAACACAAGAACATCGGTTTGGCATACTCAAAATGAGTTCATCCAAATCACGCTGTGGAATGGCCGCCCATGTTCGTTGCAACAACAAAAAAAGGTCTTCTTGCGACTGGATACCCTCCATATTCGGCAGAGCTCTTCTCTGTAGCATATCCCATGCATGCTCAATCGGGTTCAAGTCTGGCGACTGAGCAGGCCAGGGCAGGACATTGATGTTAGCTGCGGCGAGAGTCTGTCTTACAACTCTTGCGGTGTGCGGTCGTGCATTATCATGCATTAACTGAAATAAGGGACCGATTTGCACTTGTAGAGGAACGATGACGTCTGATACAATCGTCTCAGCATAAATTTGAGCGTTGAGGTTGCCTCTGATCCAAATCAACTCAGTTCTTCCGCCGATCCAAATACCCGCCCATACCATGATGGTTCCACCACTATAAGGATGGACTTCCTGGCAGGATTTTAATCGCTGTTGGCGTCCAGGGGTTCTCCAGTGTCGTATACGTCTTGTATCCGGTCTCATACCAAAACGAGACTCATCAGAAAAGCACACGAAACGCCATTGTTCTTCTGCCCAATTTCTGTGTTCAAGAGCCCATTGATATCGAATCCTACGATTGTGCATTGCTATAGGTGGTACCCGTAGCGGTCTTCGGGAATGAAGGTTCACTTCATGCAAGCGGTTTCTGACTGTTTGGTCGCTAATTAAGTTCCCTGAAGAGTGATGAAGCCTCACGGCTAACATCATGGCAGTTATTGTTGGAGCTCTTCGAGTTAAGATTTGAATATATCGGTCTTGTCTCCGTGTGGTGCAGCGATACCGTCCTCCATGGCGCTCAGCCACGGTACCAGTGCTTCGGTAACGTGTCCAAAGTCGACTGATAACACTCTGACTTGTATTCAGAGCTAAAGCCACAGTACGTTGCCGGGAACCAGCTTCTATCATTCCCACGGCTCTGAGCATTTCTTCCCTGCTTAAATGACGTCGCCGCTCCATAATAACGTTGGTTTTAATCAGTAGTAGGGAAACAGTAGCACTAATAATGTCTTCAATGCGTTGTATGTTTTTATAGGGAAAATATTGACAGCTGATTTTCATCTTTTACTCGAATTTGATTCACAGTTCCTGATTCAAATTATGAAATGCACCAAAAAGGATCCATATAAATTTATAAAATCATAAATTTATTACAAAGCCACATCTCAATCTCAAGAAATCCGCTTAAAAATGCTTGATCCCTAGACACTTTTGATGTGTGTATATACGAATTGAGAACCTCCTCCTTTTTTGAAGTCGGTTAATAAAAATAATTGTAAAAGTTCTGAAGTGTTACATTTTTAATGTAATATAAATTGTCATGTTTGTGTACGATAGCGCATATGAATATTGTATTTTACCACATAAATAATAGTAAGCACTTTTATACTGATATTTAAAGCAATTCGTGCAAAATTATTCCCTAACCATTACAAAATATCAAAAATTCACAACGTTAATATTCAAGTTTTCACTTCTGCCGGCACTCCCGGAGTGCAACCCGGTGTTTTTAAAAGCTTTTATTTTTGATCCAACTTTGGTTTGAGGTCTGAGCTCAGATGAGCACTGATCTACTTTTATAAGTACTGATCTCTGCTTTGTTTTTCTAAATTTGAAAAGGTTTACTGTTTTGCGATTGTTTTATGTTTATTATCATATCATATTGTGACATTTGTCAACATTTGCTTGTGTCGTGTCGAATGTTAAAGCGTGCAATATAAATAATTATTTACGTATAGATTTATATGCTCTAGCTTTGATAGTAGATGTGCCATATTTGTTAGTATTATTGTGTTTTTATACAAATTGCTATAAGCATGGCTGATGAGGGTGGTGAACCGCCGCCAGAAGGCGGGGCTGGTCCTGTCGAAGTTGAGCAGGTCACTGAAGAACGAGCTGATGATTTGGCGGAAACCGCAGTTAAGATTGAGGAGATTATGAAAGTCCCATCTAGGAAATCAGATGTGCGAATGACTTCTTTTGCTAGCGAAAAAGAACGTGTCGAGGTCGACAGGACTGCTTTAGAGGCTATACTTGACGTTAGCTCTCGTCTCCAAGATATTCAGAAGAAAAGCCGAGTATCTATGAGTACATTGGCACTAGCACACGAGTCTTACAAAGACAAGCAAGTAAGTGAAACTGAAGGTGAAACTTTATAAATTTTTTTTAGGTAACATTTTTTATTCTTAGATACATGAAAGTATTTTGTCTGTTCTAGGCTAAAGCAAAAGAGGCTCGCAACAATAGAGTTGGTGGTATTAAAACGCAGAACAGATTCTTACTTGAAAATTCTGCTGCTGCCTTGAACCGACCAATAGAGTATGTAATGGTATGTATTTTATTGGTACCTACATCGCTTCTCTAATTATAGTTCTCAGAATTCGTATCATTGGTCTTTTCGCCTACACACTTTTTCCAAACTACGCAATTTATTGTGATGCGGTTATCATTAAAACTTAGAGGATGCTCTCTGAAAAGTTTATTGGCAAAGCCGTACCGTTTGCTACTTAAATTTCTTTGCTGTCATAACAATTACTTCATCATCAGCCCACATCAGTCCACTGCTGGATATAGGCTATTTCCCCCACGGCACGCCACTGAGCCCGATCTTCGGCTCTCCTCAAAGAACAATTACCTACTTCTTCTTTCTTCTTCAATTTAAGAGCTGTGCTCTTGTCGGTGAAGCAGTTTCCAATCCTATATGTGCCTTTATTTTGACCTCCTGGTACGAATTACCTACTTACCTATGCTTCTTATATTCTACAGGACGGTGTATATGACGCAGATGTTCATATAGACATATTAGACAGCGCAGTAGCAGAAGGTGGTAGAAGTTGCTTTGTTGTATGTGACGCATTGCTTTCACCAGTAAAAATGGGTACTTTCCAAAATTTTCTTTTATTACTGTTTGTAGTAGTTGTTCCATAATTGTGACCATAATCTATTGTGTAACATGATAAAAACTTTATTATAATGCTATAAGTACAAAATTTCAATGCTATATATAAAAATGTGGCTAAGGTGGTAAGTGAATGCATCGAGTAAACTGCTATGTAATTTGTTAATTCGCACGATTATCCGAGTTAGTTTATTATTGAAGCTTCCTCATTAAGTGTTCATTACTCGACTTTTCAAACCTGAGAGACGGGTTTGTTAAATCAGTATGTTGCATGGACTACGTATATAGTAGGTACGTGTGTTCATAAGTAAGAAAATAATTATTTCAGAATCTGGACGGTTTATTCCTAACCAAAGAGGTAGAATGGAGAGGGCATATATATCTGATTGTACAACTACCGGCACTGAGGGTAATTGTGTTGCATTCTATAGGATCAAGAACAGAGCCATTGATGTTAAAAATGTAACTGAAGTAAGTTTAAAATTTTCTAAATGTTGAGAATTAATGTAAACTAATATGTATATATTTTGTAGTGTAGCAACTTCCAATAAACTCTGTAAAAGTAGCGCCACCACCGCCCCAACGCTGTCGTCTCCGCTGAGTGGCATGGACCGTCTCCCTATCCCGCTCCACGGCTTCATTCTGAGACGTACTGGTCTCACAGAAGGGGCCTATTTTACTCAGATAATCACCGCAACAGCCATGCCTAGTGATAATCTGAGTTAGTTTGAAGGTGCTTCGCCCATCTTTCTGTCACAGCTAGAAGGGACCTACCACCTAGTAGCTTATTTGGCAATTTTCAGGAATATTTCATGGTAGTGTTCGATATGAATCAAGAAACTGAGAATGTGGTCTCAGCCATATATAAAACGATGAGGCGAGTCTATGTACCGGCACTAATGGCATGTAAGGCTTGGGGGGATCTCAACCCACCAAATCCCAAAAGTCAAGATATTATTAAAACTTACATTTCTAAGATAATGTTGTTTATAGACTACCTTGCTAGTAAGTTACTTAACAATTGAATTTTTCATTAGTTTGTGTATAAATCATTATTTTCTGGGTATATTATAAACAGTAAATTATTTTTATCAGAAACAAAAGTGGATTTGGATTGTTGCACAAAGTTCAAAATAAATATATCGCTGTACGAAGATGAGTTGGCTGATCAAGAAAAAATGAAGGCAGCCATTACAAAAACACATGTGCTGGAGGAGATCTGCACTTTTGTTAAGCAATGGATCAGACAGATAACGATGGTACATTAGATTCAACTTGGTGTTTTTATTTTTTTTTGTCTACATTGAGGTATTATTACATGTATATGATAGGTACGTAGGAGCACATGCTCCCTGCATGTAAAGCAAATTATTTCAAATGCTTTATTTAGTTCCGTCGGGCGCATAAACTCTGTCAGTCTGTCACAAAGATTTACTGAGTACTAAGTATGTGCTCCGGATTTCTAAATTTATTTTTTTACTCTGTTGAGATGCATCGTTCGGTAATACATAGAAAATAATTCCTAAATATTAGTCTATTAATTTTAGTTAAAGATAATTCAATTGCCTAGTTTATAACGTTATTAAAATAAAAAGAAACCAATAATAATCATTAGAGATAAATTACGTAGAATAGAACTGATTGGAATTGGAACAACCCCAGTAACGGCTGGCGCAAATTCCATTTCTACGTGACGTGAATTTGCATCGCAAAGCATTATTGCATGGCCTATTCTACTCTACCTAAGAATCGGACGCCAATAGGCGTTGTGAATCGCTCTTTCGTGATACTGGGCGGTGTGGGCCCTAGACGACCATCGAGTACGGCGGCGACTCCGAGGTGGACAGCGGCGGGGTTGCAACCCATTAAGCACTGTGACAGGTTCCCGGGAGGCTATCATGCGCCCCCCAGCGGCGGGCTCAAAGGCAAGGCACTGAGGAACACTTTGTGCAGAAGTGCCGATGCGACAGCCGCGGGGGTTTCAGTTGGTAAGAATCCTAGATACGGTGGACCCCCACAGGGTCCCGGGGATCTATTGAAGATTTCCCCGCGGAACAAAATAGGCGACGTGAATCGAACCATTCAAGTCACAAGCTTTTATGTAGGGTCGGTTAAACTCTCAGATTGTAGCGAAGGAAAGTATCTTGGTTTTGTGAGTAGGCTCTAGCCTGTTAATTTTTCTTTCCAGTTTTGATTTTTTCCTGTTCATATTGTAGGTGCTGGTACAGAGCCAGCAGTTAAGGCGCGAGCCGTCCAACATAGGCCCTCTAGCGGAGCTGGACCATTGGCGCCGACAACTCACCACATTCACATCTATCATCGAACACATAAAGCACGAACCCACCTCGATGTACATACACACGTTGATTCGGGCGAAATCGAAGCTTCTCAAGGTAAATAGGTCCTTATTCCATTAGTATTAAGTAATATGATAAAACATAAGAGTTAGTATTAAGGGAACAATTCTAGGACAATCCACGGTACACTGATTAAAAACAAGGAAAACTAAGACCTGTCTGTACTATGGTAACCAGGCAACTGATGCAAATACTTAAAACTTTATTTTAAGTAAACACATACATTTAACTCGACTCAAGATTCGCCCTGGATGGAATTCGAACCCACGACCAACAGGTCGTCGGTTAGGTTTTCTAATCACTAAACCAACAGGCGCGTCAAGAAATTTTTTCACTTCGTCGTTATTCATGTCATGCCCTAGGTAAAAGAATTGTCAACAAGCATTCGAATAAGCTTTTTCCACGCACCCCTTATAAATTCATTATATTGTATTTTTACAACCTACAACTAGCTGACAGAGAAGGAAAATACGCTCACTCTTTGCTTTTCCATCGTGCACGTCTCTTGCAATGCTTTTGTACTACGTATAGGATTCATCAGTAAAAAAGATAGGCATGATTTCTGTGACTGCAGAACAGCTGACATAACGATAAAAGTAGTTTGTAGTTTTGCACCTACTTACTCATGTTTTCAGAAATGGAGACAACTGGACAATCAAGTAACAGATTACTACAACGAAGCTTTTGATAACGTGAAATATTTGTACGCTTTGGAAAAGTACTGCGAACCATTATACCGGTATTTTTCTATTACATACGCTTTTGGGAGGATGATAATTATTTTGAATGTTGTGAAATTTTGTAAGGATATTATTATTTATACGGGAGTTTTCATTTCATACTAATTAGTAATAAAAGCTTTTAAAAAAACGACCGAAACGGTTTTCGGTAAGGGACAGGCTTGCCGAATTACAATTGTATTGCACTGTCGGTAGTTACAGGAGATAATTCTTTAAGTTTCTTTCATTGATAAAATATTTATATCGATGGCTTCCTGCTCTTCATCTCGGAACACTTGGTTTTAGGTCAGATTAGTTTTTAGAAGTCTTCCTTTATGTGATGAGACACGTTAGATAGAATGTCTGGTTTCCCTATAGATGCGATCCTCACACGATGCAGCAGTACATCCCGGGGCTTCTGTATACGGTCCGTATGGTTTACGCCACATCACGATACTACAACACCACGAAGCAAATATCAACTCTCCTTGTGAAAGTCACTAACCAGATCCTGAACATGTGCATGGAATACTTAACCAACGGCGGGAAGAAGACTATCTGGAATCAGGACAAGCTTAATTTTATACACAAAGCTAGAGTACGTTTTCATTTTATTTGTTCTCACTAATACCTAAATTACGTACTTAACCGTTATCGTTGTTGAAAACCACAGTGCGAAAACTCGCCATGGCGACCTCTTTTCCTAAACGAACTACGAGCATTTTTACTTTTTACTCGGAATTTTGCGATTAAGGGCAAATTTTATTTCACAGCTTTGCCTCAGTCTGTATAATTTCTACCGCGAGTGTTATACAGAGACGCAAAAGGAAATGATGGCAGCAGCAGATGAAAGACCGTTCGATTGCTCTGAAATGTATATATTTGGGAAATTTGAAACGTTCCGTAAGAGGTTGACAAAGGTAAATAGCGAATTATTTCAATATTGGGTTGAAATGCTTATCTTCACGGGTATCGTGAAGTCCCTTCGTGCTTGCGAAGTCCCTGTATGCTCTACAATATTATTACATTGCTCTAAGCAATTATTCAATCAAATTAAATTAAGATTATTATACTTATTGTTTAATCTATGCATTGTACACATATAGTCGTCTAGCTTATCAAAATAATACCACTGAGTTTGTTTTAGATTATAGATTTGTTTCAAACATACATTACCTATTATGTATTGAACAAAACAACTTTGGAAGGCATTGAAGAGTATGCTACCAACTTTAACAAATTATTCAAAACTATTTCTACGAAAACGTATGATGCTTTAGACCATAGGTAAGTTAAGTTTTTGAAGCACGAAAAAAGTTTTCATGATGTTATAAGTACCTTCTAAGCTGATTGACATCCCTCACAAAATTATTTAATTTGATTGCAGACGGCCAGATTTTGACAAAGACTATAAAATATATAAAGATGCTGTAGCTAACCAAGAGTTGCTTTTAGAAAACTTCATGATCAACGTAATTATAATTTAATTATTTTATAATTTTCATTATTTACACGAACAACTTGCTGTGATTAATTATTTGTTGCAATATATTGCAGAGCGTGAATAAATGTCCAACGACAGAAATCGCATTAAATTTATTGACCAGATTTGAAAGCTTAAAGCTTAACTGTTTGTATCTAGAAGACCAATATTACGATTTGATCAGCAAATACACGTCAGAGATTGAATCTATACGCGACAGGTAATTATATAGGTACTATCTAATGAATATTGTGATCACCACGACGCCTGCCAAGCGTAGGGATTATGACACTTTCCTTCTAAGGGAGAGGCCTTTGTTCAGCAGTGGACGTGTTTCGGCTGGTGGTGATGATGATGAATAAATATTGAAATAAAAATATGGCTTAATTCAAATTCTCTTTAAATATGATATTGTTAGGTATAATGAAGAAAGAGAGAATCCAGAGTTGCCAAGAAACATGCCACCGGTCGCCGGGAGAGTAATGTGGATTAGATTCTACGACAAATACATTAAAGTACCGATGAGCATATTCAAACACCATCATGAAGTGATAACTCACATGGTGCGTATTTCGTTTAAAGTTTAAAAGGTATAAGCGATTAATGTTGTTTGGACATTCTGTACAGAAATTCTAAATCAAGTGTATAAACGTATTCCAAGTTGCCGGTAAATCATTATTTTGACCTTGGTGATTTCTTTTCGGTTAAGGTTTTGTCAATACTCCTTTAGGGATCTGTGAATATATCAAACAAAACTGCAATGTCTTTGATATTGATAATAGATATTATAAAATTTTCTTTGATGATGTTGATTGACTAAGGTAAGGGCATCGACCATTCTGCAATTTGAACAAAAGAGTAGTTTTCTTAAGATTTGGTATGTATTTATTTCAGAATACGCAACGGTGCATAAAGTTGTATAACGTCATGAGTATTGTATTCACAGAATTTGAATTAATATATCACTATGCCTGGGAAGAAAATGTTGGACAGGTATCTAGACCAGTTTTGACTTGTATCTACAACTAGCAACCAGTACCCATTGAAATGTAAGCTACTGGTGCAGATGCTCGACAACACAGATATAATTTACGTCTATTAAAACCAAAAGTAAAAAAAGTGGAATATAGAAGATGGAAGAAACTGGCTTTTACTTTTAGCCTCAGATGCCTTGGAGACTCAGGTTCCTAGATTCTCCTGTAGTTTTTTTTTGCTGTGTCGTCGATTAGATCCGCAGCAATAAATAAACCAAGTCGGCTGGGGCAAATATTGTTTTGGTGGTTTTATAGAAGCAATCAATTGAAATTGTCTCACGAAAATCAGTAACTTTAGCTGACTAATTTTATTTTAATACCCATCGATATAATGATAGATATTATAGCAATTTTAATACCTAAAAAACATACGCATAATCTTTGCTAGTTTAAGAATATATTCTAACATGTACCTAATCAGTTGCTTTTACTAGAAAAAATTGGTTAATTTTATTTAATATATCTGAATTTCATCTTGAGGTTCGGCTGGGACTAATCGCACCACTGCTGATTCGTCATCCAGAAACGAATATGTACGTCGTAAATTTTAGCATATTTATCCCAGAGTGCATAAGAGAAGTGGAGTACATGTGGCAGCTGGGGCTTCGTTAGTATATCTATTTCATTCGGTTAAATACTAATTTTAGAATGCTAATAATTATGTTCAGTAACATTCACTAAGTGTATAACTTCAAGGTGTGCCAGAGTCAGCGCAAATAGTCGCTTTCTGTAAGGATAAGATATTAGGAAGCTTTGAAAGGATTCAACATTTGGTTGAGAGAAATAACTTGATTAGAAAGTAAGTATTTGACTAATGAGACTAAGTATGCCGATGAATATATAAATATTTTCCAAATTACTTGTATAAAATGACTATTGTAACACACTAGTTTCATTAAACCTTCTTTGGTTGTGATAGGAGCATGCCAAAGCTTTATCTGCCATTGCTGCGAGCTCAGTTAATAAAATTAGAGAAGGCATTTCAACCCGGCTTGTCAACCATCACGTGGACTTCATTAGAAATACCTGCATATTGTGATAGTATCGAGAAATGTTTGGATGAAGTTGACTTATTTGTTAAAGAGGTGAGAGTATTATAGTACCGTCTTTCCTGTAACTTAGAAACTAGTTGATAACAAGATGATTGTTTATAATTGTTATATAATAAATCTTCACTTCCGTACAAAATATGGTTTACAGGTTGTTGATATGAAAGAAGCACGTATAGACTCTATACTAGATTCTATTAGCAAAACAGTGTTAGTTTATTTGCCAGAACAAGCAGTGGATCCATCGACGTTTTACGAAGAAAACCTTGTTAGACGCGATGAACTTGGTAAGCAAATTTTAATGGTATGATTTTTTTTTATTTTCCTCGTTTGCTAAGTACGAATTAGTGGATCAGACACCGTATTATGAAAAATATCTGGTAATTCTTTAGATTTTTTTTGGTACCTCCAAAGCTGGGGTGGGGTTCAAATAGGCACCTTACGTAAAACGTTTAAATATACTTTAATCAAAAAATGACAAGCCCTCTGAGTTTCTTGCCGGATTTTTTCAGTAGAGGCAGCGTAGTGATCCGGTGGTAATTGTAACAAAGTTGACAACATGTAAGTGCCCTCAGCCTCGTGAGGCCTATGCAATAATAAAGATATTTTGAATTTGAATACGTGCTGGTGTGCCAGGTTGATCCTAGAGCCACAAAGCTACCATTCCTTCAAGTAGACTTCAAATATACTTCAAAAGACATTTAATTTTATTGATTTTCCAGCATTGGAGATTCAGCAAAAGTCGTGGAATGCAGAAATTGCGGTTACAGAGCTCATTGACAAATTCTTGGACAGTGTGCCATCTAAGCAAATTCAAGATTTAAAAGATAATTGGTAACTATTCTATGTATTTAGAACCATAATTTAATTTCCAGATCAGTAACATTTATTAAAATAATATATTTTTAAGGCTGGACTTAGAAAAAGCTTTGAAACAAGTGACATCGGCAACACGTGTAATTCCAGAAGATTCGGGTACGTAGGTTTATTATATAAAAAAGTATATTTTATCTTAAGCTATTTATTTACTGTTTCTCGTATTACTTGACAGCGTTTTTGGAGGTCGAAAACCCAGACCGTTTTGACGTTGTACCCACGATTAACGAGTGCAATGAGTTGTTCGCTTACTTCGCTACCAAATGCTTGGAATCATTGATCAAATGTACCAGACAAAGCCTCGACTTGTTGCGGCGACGTGCTTCAGTGTCCAGGTACAGAGCTCTGTATTTAGCAGAATATTCCTTACTAAAACTTTGTACAATTGTAAAAAACTATTTAAAAAAAAATTAAAACCGACTTCAAAGTAAATTATCTAAAAAGCATAAAATAACGAAAATATTATTGAAGTTGGTGTTAGCGTACCTGCTGTGTATATTCTGCACCAACTTCAATAATATTTTCGTTATTTTATGCTTTTTAGATAATTTACTTTGAAGTCGGTTTTTATTTTTTTTTAAATAGTTTATTTAACACTTTTTAGTGACTTATTTTACCAAGATAGGTATCAGCACTATCACGCAACTCGAACGTCTACATTACAGTAACTTACTGAAAACATAAAAAGTTAATATCTCTTAAACTACTGGACCGATTTTGATGAAATTTATACTATACCCTAAGTTGAAAGATACTCTAACTATTGCAAAAAGAATTTTCGAAATCGGACTTGTAGTTTCTGAGAAATCCGCGGACAAACCTACATACATACATACATACATACATACACTCGTGAAATTTGGTAAATTCGTGTAGAAGCCCACATAGACTAACATATATGAATATTACGCATTTTTATTAATATTACATACATACGCGTCGAATACAGAACCTCCTTTTTTGAAGTCGGTTAAAAAAACAAATATGTTTCAGTTTTCTAACTATGACCACCGATCCAGAAGAGCAAAAGAAGTTAATGCCGCTTATGTTGACCTACATGTACTTGCAAATTCCAAGGATTTTAATTAAACCTACTTTAGAAGAGATACAGACTTCATTCTCACAGGTATAAGGACTTTGTTTACTTAAACGGATTTTGGTTTTTAAGCATCGATGTGAAAAACAGCAGAGCTTGAGGCCTTCTTGAGACTTTGCCTGTTGTGTCACTCTGTTCTTTGTTGTATATACAGGTTGTGCTGAATTGCATCATGGATATCCATCGCAACGTATTTATGTGGGGCCAACAAACTCAGATAAAAAGAGAACAAGAAATAAGAGGAACGTCCTTTTTAATTACCACACATAGTGTCACTGGTATGTCGTATTTATGTTTCTGAGTACTGGTAGCTACACGATATCAGATTTTCAGTGTGATAAATTTTTATGTTACTAAAGAATAATGTTACCGCTTTTAAAGTACACCTCGAAATTTACCTATATTTATACTTATATGGTGATGGGGACAAAATCTAGTAATATTATTTTTTGTTAAATAATTCTTAGAATACAAACATAATTATTTGTTTTCGATAAAACATATGTAGCAGTTCAATGGCCTAGTTTAGTTGTGAAGAAACATATTATGTCTGCATTGCTTAGAAAATATCTAAACTAATTTTGTGGTACCAGAAAGGTAACATAGGGTATTGCAAGGTATGGATTAAATTCTGTGTTTGAATGATAAACTTCCTCCAGGATCTCGATCGGGATCTAACATCGGTGGCATAAGAAATTACTTCCGAATGGTGTCTGAACATAAAGATATCGTCAGATCTGTGATGGCTTTGCAAGGCATGATGTACATGTATAAACCTGATATCGAGAAATTATTGAAGGTATTTTATATTATAAGAATCAGTTATACAAGATACAACGCCTTACGGTTGAGCTAAACTTTGTCCAAGTAAAGAACTCCTTATTTTTGGAGTTGTAATTTAAAGATAATTAAACCTTTACAAAGAAAATAAGTGAAATTGATGTGTTTTCATCTCATGCAGTCTGTTTTTTCTTATAACCAAAGGCAATTAATATTTAACTGCATCCCCGGAATTCACCGTTTCCGTGAGACCTACACGTAATAAAGATATTTTGACTTTGACCTAAAGGTGTTATAGTGATAGGAATCAATTTCTGATTCATCATCATCATATTGAGTTGAAAAATCATATTGAATGTGGAAAATCATATTGAGTTTATTATATAGAAACTTGCTGCACTACTCAGTTTGTCATATATTTTCCTTTTAGACTTACGGCAGATTTGCTCACTTGTGGGATGAGAATAGAGTTCAAGAAGTACAGGACTTTGTTGATTCCAACCCATTGAATGTTATAATAAAAGACATGCTCACGAAGTATGAAGCTCAGACTGAAGAGGTCAACAATTTACCGCAACGGCATATAATTGGCTCCATACAGATTAACATGGGTAAATACGAATACAATCAAAACACAATTAAGTAGGCTAAACATTTTCATTCATCATTACCAAATTATTAGAACATCTTTTATTTTTTGAATGTATCGTTATAATATGGGAAACAACGCGGCCATTGAATAATAATGGGCTCACCATTAGCTAAATCGGTTTACAAATTATGTCCTAATGTAATGTTTCTATAAATATCTTACCATATTAACACGATCACAAATGTGAGAGTTAAATTATTCACAATCATGTCAGTGCTTTTTGTATTCATTATTCATGTAAGCACATTTCTAGTTAACACTGACTCGTGTAGTGTAAGTGCACTATACTAACTTTTGGGAGCTAGGAGCTTATTGGTTATGTTCGGACTACAAACCACCCTATACAGAGCTATATTACTATTTTTTTAGAGCATATAAAGTTAGCGTTGCATGTGGAATCAATCGAATGGAAGAGAATCTTAGGTAAGCTGCTAAGTGTGGCTTATAAGGAACGAGTGACAAAATTGATGCAGTTTATCAATGATCGTATGAAGACTATGGGCAAAAAGATAAAAGATTTAGATGACGTCAGGGTAGCCATGATGTGTTTAGAGCTAATTCGTGAAGAATTTATTGGGTAATTTTAATTTATTTCCTATTTCTATAAACAGACAAGCATATAGCAATCAAGAATTTTTGTATGTTTATAAATAAGCTGTTAGCTATCCTGTATTCGTGTCCGTTCATTCTCAAACTAGGAAATTTTTATACATAGTTTGTATGCTGACATTATACGAAACGAGTGCTTTGCACCATATAAATGTATATTTATTTTAAAATTGATTTGGAGTCAGATTTAATAGAGTAATGATACAGCACTTAATAACATAATACGTACGTCTCTTATTAAAATATTATTGAAGTTGGTAGTAGGTACACCAACAGGCGTACCTACTGTGTATATTTAACTATGTTTCAGAATGGATATGGAACTAGATTTGATTGAGGAAAGCTACGGCACATTTGCCCAATTTCACATTGACATTCCTAAAGAAGACGCAGACATGGTGTACGGCTTGCGCTACGCTTTTCAGAATATGTTGCTGACCGTATGTTTATTTTATTATATTAATTTATGATCATGTATTCCATAGTTTTTTTTTTCTGTTGAATTACGTCAATGTTTAATTTTGGTTTCCAGTCACAACAAGTACAGCAGAAAATAGTAGAGATGCAGGGTCCGTTGCAGAAAGAACTGACAGAAGGCGTGTCTACGTTCGTTGAAGATGTGCTAAAGTTTGATGCTGATTACGATGCCTTCGGTCCCATGACACCTGGCCTATCTGCACGGGAAGCCAGTGACAGGTTGTGTACCCAACATAATATGCATAAACTGGACAATTTGAAAGCTGCCAATAAAATAGATTATTTCAATTACCTATATACTTATGATCCTAACGGTGAAACCGCTTAGTTGTAAAATTAGACAAAGATTAAAAATACGATAACGGTAGGGAGGTACGTAACGTGATTGAGCCAGGAGATGACTCATAAGAGTTACATGGGTGAAGACAATAAAGGGTGGGTACTGCTTATTAAAAAAAAAATTGTCCGGCTTCTAGTAATCGGCTTTTAGTATGAAAAATAATCAACCTTATTCAATTGATTCAACTGTGTTTTATTTATCAGGGTAATAATGTTCCAATCAAGATTTGATGAACTGTGGAGGCGATTTGAAATGTATTCCAGTGGTGAGAAGCTCTTTGGAATGGAGGTGAAAGATTATCCCATATTACACCAAAAGAAAAAGGAGTTTAATTTATTGAGCAAGTTGTAAGTATTGTTATACCATAATACACTAGACCTAGAAAATCAAGCGACAATTATTGGAATAAAAATTATCTTTATGGCAAGTAGTTAAAGATTTCCAAAAAAACATATGTAATATGTTAAAATTTTTGTTTACAGATATAGCTTGTACCTTGCTGTAATGAACTCTATCGACGGCTATTTCGAGACTCCATGGGTCGAAATTAATATTGAACAAATTGTCGCGCAATTGGCTGAATTCGACTTGAGGTAAAAATTATTTGCGTATGTATTTTAAACCCCAGAGACGTAGCAAATGTATCATATACTACATCTACTGAAGAGACTCAATAACTAATGTCTAGGATGACGAGCCGCAGTGCAATGCAGCTGTCAATAGGTTGTCGTGTCGCTTACCACTAGGCCAACGTCTAGCTTGTCTCGTTACTAAGTTAAAAAAAATACTACAAATATATGGAAAATATTTTAGGTGTCGAAAATTGCCAAAGGGTATGAAGGATTGGCCTGCTTTCCTTGAATTGAAGAACAAGATAGACGATTTCAATCAAACTTGCCCGTTACTCGAGCTTATGGCTGATAAATCTATGAAGGACAGGCACTGGAGGAGATTGGAAAAGCTAATGAGTCAGTATAAATAAAGTCATAATGTCTGACATGTCTGATAAATAATGAACGGTTACTGTATCTCTTTGATTTATTGCAGACTGTGTATTGGACGTGGAATCTGAATCGTTTACATTAGCTAATGTGATGGAAGCGCCATTACTTAAATACAAGGAGGACGTTGAAGTAAGTATAAAATGCGACCCCAAATTTTGTAGTAAAACATTAGTCAGTACGGACTACCTACGCTATTTAAAGGTTTTGAGTATAAACCTCAACCTAGTAAAATATTATTTTAATGAAGGTAACAGGCCCGAGAGAATGCACTTTCCAGCATTTAATCTTAAACTTCTATCTGTTACTATTGTGCTACAGTTTTTACGGGAAAGTTAGTAAGTAGGTTTTCAGCTTTCAGACGTTTCCGAGCTACACAATTAGCATTATCATTCGTATTGCCTTTATTATTATAGGATATCTGCATTAGTGCAGTAAAGGAAAAAGATATTGAAGCCAAGTTAAAACAAGTCGTTTCTGACTGGGCTATAATCGATTTGACTTTCGCTCCGTTCAAGAACAGAGGCGAGTTATTGATTAAACCTCAAGATACACTTGATATCATCACTTTGTTGGAAGATTCGCTGATGGTTCTGAACTCATTGGCATCTAACAGGTAAGTAGACATTGAGATGTAAAGTACTAAAGTGTTGTAAATTATATCTCAATGTACTATCCCGGACACGAACGGTGTACCAGTTTTCAATCAAAATCATTTGAACGACGTTACGTGCGCTTACCCTGTCCGCACGAACTTTGGACCGTCCTAAAGGTGATACACCGCTTGTGACCGTGAAAGTACGTAGATAAACTAGGCATTTCAATTTAACTCCAGTCGTTTATGCAATAATACTATGTATTAAAAGTATAAAAATAATTTTAGGTATAATGCACCGTTTAAGAAAGACATAATGCTGTGGATTAATAAGTTGGTCAGCACTACCGAGATCTTGGAGAAATGGCTCCTAGTGCAAAACTTGTGGATGTATTTAGAAGCTGTTTTTGTGGGCGGTGATATCGCTAAACAACTGCCAGCCGAAGCTAAGCGATTCGCGGTAAGTATTGGTCTTTTACATGGAAGCCACGGGATCAGTGGAATAACCAGGCCCATTTTGTAATCACTGAATCCACGCCTGAAAACCCGTGCCTCTTTGTTAAGGACACCGAAATCTCGTCTATTACTACTAGGTACTAAACTATTGTTACCTGCTTGGGTTGATATGGGTAGTCATTTGTCCCTTCGGAGTCACTGGACGTTCGGGGTGTGGGCCCTAGGACGTCCATTGAGTATAATGCGTCTCCCGGCGGCGGGCTCAAAGGCAAGACACTGACGGGCCTCTGTTGCAGATCCCACCGGAGAGCCCTGGGTTCCCCCTTCTCATGTGCCGATGCGACAGCCGGGGGTTTTAGTGGGTAAGAATCCCACATATCCCGGTCGAGCCCCACAGCTACCTGGGACCTAATGAAGGTTTCCCCAGCGAAAAAAAAGGATAGTCATTTATGAATTAGAGAATAAAACTTTTTTATCGTTGTTTGATGAAATTCATCCGAGATACACACATCAAAAGTGTCTAGGGATCAACATATATTTTTGCAATAACTTTTCTCCTGATTGATATTAATTAAAATTTTCTTTAAGGATTCATCAAATAAAGTGTTTTCGTTTGTCACAGTAACGATAAACCAAGTCACTTTTGCATTAATAAAGAAATTTGCCATTTTCCTAATAAAGGGATTTTTGACATTTGAACCACTAACACAAAAGTTCGAAAAAAAGACTGAAATAACAGTTTTCTTTAAAATTTTATTGGGTAACTTAAACAATTAATAATCCGTGTTTCTACCGCGAACACTAACAACACAAGAACATCGGTTTGGCATACTCAAAATGAGTTCATCCAAATCACGCTGTGGAATGGCCGCCCATGTTCGTTGCAACAACAAAAAAAGGTCTTCTTGCGACTGGATACCCTCCATATTCGGCAGAGCTCTTCTCTGTAGCATATCCCATGCATGCTCAATCGGGTTCAAGTCTGGCGACTGAGCAGGCCAGGGCAGGACATTGATGTTAGCTGCGGCGAGAGTCTGTCTTACAACTCTTGCGGTGTGCGGTCGTGCATTATCATGCATTAACTGAAATAAGGGACCGATTTGCACTTGTAGAGGAACGATGACGTCTGATACAATCGTCTCAGCATAAATTTGAGCGTTGAGGTTGCCTCTGATCCAAATCAACTCAGTTCTTCCGCCGATCCAAATACCCGCCCATACCATGATGGTTCCACCACTATAAGGATGGACTTCCTGGCAGGATTTTAATCGCTGTTGGCGTCCAGGGGTTCTCCAGTGTCGTATACGTCTTGTATCCGGTCTCATACCAAAACGAGACTCATCAGAAAAGCACACGAAACGCCATTGTTCTTCTGCCCAATTTCTGTGTTCAAGAGCCCATTGATATCGAATCCTACGATTGTGCATTGCTATAGGTGGTACCCGTAGCGGTCTTCGGGAATGAAGGTTCACTTCATGCAAGCGGTTTCTGACTGTTTGGTCGCTAATTAAGTTCCCTGAAGAGTGATGAAGCCTCACGGCTAACATCATGGCATTTATTGTTGGAGCTCTTCGAGTTAAGATTTGAATATATCGGTCTTGTCTCCGTGTGGTGCAGCGATACCGTCCTCCATGGCGCTCAGCCACGGTACCAGTGCTTCGGTAACGTGTCCAAAGTCGACTGATAACACTCTGACTTGTATTCAGAGCTAAAGCCACAGTACGTTGCCGGGAACCAGCTTCTATCATTCCCACGGCTCTGAGCATTTCTTCCCTGCTTAAATGACGTCGCCGCTCCATAATAACGTTGGTTTTAATCAGTAGTAGGGAAACAGTAGCACTAATAATGTCTTCAATGCGTTGTATGTTTTTATAGGGAAAATATTGACAGCTGATTTTCATCTTTTACTCGAATTTGATTCACAGTTCCTGATTCAAATTATGAAATGCACCAAAAAGGATCCATATAAATTTATAAAATCATAAATTTATTACAAAGCCACATCTCAATCTCAAGAAATCCGCTTAAAAATGCTTGATCCCTAGACACTTTTGATGTGTGTATTTACATATTAAGTAGAAATATAAAATAGATAACTACATTTAATTTGATACATTTTGTCGAGAAACAGGATGTCACATGGTACCATGTGACAACCTGTTTCTCATACACATGAAATAAACAGAAACAATATTAAGAAACAAAAGTGAGATATTTCTTACCCTTAACGTAATTATTCGCGTCCACTGTTGATAAAAAGCCCTATGCCGTACGACACTGACTGCTTACTTACGCGGTACGGTCAAATAATGTAGGCATTACTGCAGTAAGTTTTAGTTTAAATGTTAACGTTTATTGTAGACAATAGATAAAACATACGTGAAGATCATGTACCGTGCCCGCGACATTGTCAACTGCGTAGAGACTTGCACGTCGGACGATTCACTGAAGCAGCTGTTGCCACACCTGTTTGAGCAGTTGGAGGCGTGCCAGAAGTCACTCACTGGCTACCTGGAGACGAAGCGACTAATATTCCCCAGGTTCTTCTTTGTATCGGACCCCGTACTGCTCGAAATCCTGGGCCAGGCGTCAGACCCTCACTCCATACAGGTTTTGTTTTTAGTACATTTTTATTACATGATGAGTTTACGAGTTGTGGGGCTGATTATGGAGTTGTGTTTTAGCCTCATTTACCAAGTATCTTCGATGCCATGTATACAGTCGACTTCGATGATAAAGAGAGGATAATCAATATGAATTCTAATAATGGCGAGACGATTCCTCTGGAAAGGCCGGTTGCCTGCGTTGGAGGTGTAGAGGTAATTGCTTTTATGCAATATTGAGTCATCCTAGAAGCAGTTTGAACATAAAACAAAAATAGAATACTTGTTTTTCAGATTTGGTTAAATTCTCTTCTGGATACAATGAAAGACACTGTTAAAAATATAATTGCTAACATATCTCAAACGATGTCTGGGGATCCAGAGTTTGAATTTTTGGTAGGATTCTGGCATTTCCCTGGCCAGGTAAAATTACTTCATTATTTTAACTTTATTGTACATGGACTTTACACATACTTAACATATTATATAATTTACTTTAGGCCGGATTATTGGGAATGCAAATCCTATGGACCAGTGATGCAGAGTATGCGTTAAAGAAAGCTAAAGCGGATAAGTTCATAATGAGATTAACAAATCAAAAGAACCTGGATCTACTGAACGGTCTCATCGACCAGACTGTAACAGACTTGGCACCACTTGATCGAACACGTATTGAGACCATGATCACAATTCATGTACATCAAAGGTAAATAATTTCTAAACATCCAGGTGACCAGCATAGGTTACGTCAATGAGTCTTTATCCGTTAGAATTTATAGTACTAGTTCAGGCTAGGTTCAGGTCAGCAATTATTTCACGGATATCTAACACATCTTTTTCGAAAATTTAATTTTTTTACAAACAAAACTGAATTTGATCATCAATTGTCAGTCTTGGTTCATACCTACATATCCATTCACATACGATTGGAGATTGATCAGTTTAAAATTAAGTACCTAATTAAATAGTCCCATAATTAAATAGTTAATAATAAATATGATTTTGATTACGTGTAGAGATATATTTGATGACCTAGTGAAGATGAGAATCAAGTCTCCAATAGATTTCGAATGGCAGAAGCAAGCCAGGTTTTATTACTTTGAAGATTCCGATGACTGCGTTGTGTCTATAACGGATGTAGATTTCTTATACCAGGTAACAAAGTATTATGAATTTTAAATAGTTAGAAAACATGTACTATTATATTGTTGGTACTAGCTTTAATAATCAATGTTTATTGTATTTATATTAAATACCTACTGTAAAAAAATGTAATTTGAAAGGTTCCCTCTTTCAAATAGCACGAAAATAATAATGATAAATTATTTGAATGATAATAGTTTACTCCTTGTTAAAAAGTACATTATTGAAAGACTTTTTTTCTCGGGGTATTTATATTTTATGAAATATTTTAATTAATCCATCAATTAGACCGTAAGTTTAACCTCCAGTTAGCATAAATTAAGTCATTTGGTTTGGTAACATCGCTCGAAGAACTGATAACAGATAGTAAAGATTCTCGAGTGGCGATCAAGAACCGGTAGTGACTCAGGTAGGCCTCTCACTAGGTGCACCAATGAAATTATAAAAGTTGCGGGCAACTGATGGTTGCTAAGTGACTAACACCCATATTCTTAGATGTTTCCTCAAATCTTCCTCCACTCAAACTCAACTGAGGACGCCTCAAGGAACGAATCGAAAGGACCTCCAAAACGGTATTCTTAATCGTTCCTCTAGCATATTTCGAGTTTCCTCCACTGAGGATGAGTGGAGGAGAGACGTCATCATTCCGAGGTGATTTTTGTTGTTATATTGGCCAACATGGTTGACCATTTAATCTTATTTGTGTTTATTTTAATTGAATTTACAGTGTATTGATGATTTGGCTAATATCAAGTAGTTTAGAAATTATAAAACGAATTTCAATAGCAATTAATGAAATATAATAAATAAAAAATCTAAATTTGAGTTCGCGGTATTTAGATGGCAGCCGTGTAGGTACCTACCGTAGACAGAAGCACCTAACAAATATTTTGTTAATGGTGTACACGATCGAAACCTGTTGCCTATGCGGCTTGTTTTCGGTTATTCTTCGCAGCTGAAAAATTATATTGGCATTGCAGACGATGACATAAATATTAAATATAAATACATGCGACGGCGATTAGTGTTCGTGTGCCTAAGGATTATCATACAGATGAAGATAAACACTGATATTCATTTTTGTATATACACACATCAAAAGTGTCTAGGGATCAACATATATTTTTGCAATAACTTTTCTCCTGATTGATATTAATTAAAATTTTCTTTAAGGATTCATCAAATAAAGTGTTTTCGTTTGTCACAGTAACGATAAACCAAGTCACCTTTGCATTAATAAAGAAATTTGCCATTTTCCTAATAAAGGGATTTTTGACATTTGAACCACTAACACAAAAGTTCGAAAAAAAGACTGAAATAACAGTTTTCTTTAAAATTTTATTGGGTAACTTAAACAATTAATAATCCGTATTTCTACCGCGAACACTAACAACACAAGAACATCGGTTTGGCATACTCAAAATGAGTTCATCCAAATCACGCTGTGGAATGGCCGCCCATGTTCGTTGCAACAACAAAAAAAGGTCTTCTTGCGACTGGATACCCTCCATATTCGGCAGAGCTCTTCTCTGTAGCATATCCCATGCATGCTCAATCGGGTTCAAGTCTGGCGACTGAGCAGGCCAGGGCAGGACATTGATGTTAGCTGCGGCGAGAGTCTGTCTTACAACTCTTGCGGCGTGCGGTCGTGCATTATCATGCATTAACTGAAATAAGGGACCGATTTGCACTTGTAGAGGAACGATGACGTCTGATACAATCGTCTCAGCATAAATTTGAGCGTTGAGGTTGCCTCTGATCCAAATCAACTCAGTTCTTCCGCCGATCCAAATACCCGCCCATACCATGATGGTTCCACCACTATAAGGATGGACTTCCTGGCAGGATTTTAATCGCTGTTGGCGTCCAGGGGTTCTCCAGTGTCGTATACGTCTTGTATCCGGTCTCATACCAAAACGAGACTCATCAGAAAAGCACACGAAACGCCATTGTTCTTCTGCCCAATTTCTGTGTTCAAGAGCCCATTGATATCGAATCCTACGATTGTGCATTGCTATAGGTGGTACCCGTAGCGGTCTTCGGGAATGAAGGTTCACTTCATGCAAGCGGTTTCTGACTGTTTGGTCGCTAATTAAGTTCCCTGAAGAGTGATGAAGCCTCACGGCTAACATCATGGCAGTTATTGTTGGAGCTCTTCGAGTTAAGATTTGAATATATCGGTCTTGTCTCCGTGTGGTGCAGCGATACCGTCCTCCATGGCGCTCAGCCACGGTACCAGTGCTTCGGTAACGTGTCCAAAGTCGTCTGATAACACTCTGACTTGTATTCAGAGCTAAAGCCACAGTACGTTGCCGGGAACCAGCTTCTATCATTCCCACGGCTCTGAGCATTTCTTCCCTGCTTAAATGACGTCGCCGCTCCATAATAACGTTGGTTTTAATCAGTAGTAGGGAAACAGTAGCACTAATAATGTCTTCAATGCGTTGTATGTTTTTATAGGGAAAATATTGACAGCTGATTTTCATCTTTTACTCGAATTTGATTCACAGTTCCTGATTCAAATTATGAAATGCACCAAAAAGGATCCATATAAATTTATAAAATCATAAATTTATTACAAAGCCACATCTCAATCTCAAGAAATCCGCTTAAAAATGCTTGATCCCTAGACAATTTTGATGTGTGTATATAAAAGTATCATTTTAACAAAAATAAATATCTCAAATTGTAGTTTAGCGGCACTTCTTGGCTTGAGGATGCCTCAAGGTAGGTCGCGAGCTACCTTAAGTTTGACAGTTCTTTCCTCCACTCAACCTCACCTCGAGTGAGGAATATCTCAATTGGAGGAGATTTTTAACAACTATGAATACGATTTTGATTGAGTGAGGTCGAGTCGAGTCGAGGAAATCTGGAGGAAACGACTAAGAATATGGGTGTAATTGTCGTTCATTATGACGTTCTAAAGGGGAGGCCTTTGTTCTTCAATAGACGTCTTCCGGCTGATGACGATTATAGTTGATTTGTCATACCAGCCCCACGACGACGTCGTCTATTTGGCTGACTTCCCATGAAGGAGGTCTATGTTTTTAGAGATGTCTGCCTATTTCTTTGCGGCCTACAGCCTAAACGGCTTGATGGATTTTGACTTATGTCGTTAGATTTGGGAGTGCCATAGGCTACTATATTTAAAAAAACATATGTATTGCAGCCGTCAGTCGCCATTTTTATTTTGTTATGTCCTTTTATATCATCAGGTACAGAAAGGGCTTCCACAAATAATAAAATTACATTTCTGATTCACCAACCATTCCGTCATGATGATGATGATTGAATATTGTAGAATGAGTACCTGGGCATAACGGAGCGTCTCGTGATCACTCCACTGACGGACCGCTGCTACATCACGCTGTCACAAGCCATCGGCATGAGTATGGGAGGCGCGCCCGCGGGTCCCGCCGGCACCGGAAAAACCGAGACCACCAAGGACATGGGCCGCACGCTGGGCAAGCTAGTCATCGTGTTCAACTGCTCCGACCAGATGGACTTCCGAGGTACACGGGACGATCGCTCAGATATAACCTATTTACGAGAGGTCGTGATCACACGGTGGCAAGCTGGTAATCGTGTTCAACAACTGCGACCAGATGGACTTTCAAGTAATGCGCTTAGTTAGATAATTATATCGTGTTCACTAATGCACGTAGGCGACCAAATAAACTTTCGAGGTGCTGCACGGTCGCTTAGATATCTCATTTACTAGTGGACGTGGGGGGAGACTGGGTACGGTTGTAACAATTTTCCTTTAATCGTTCGAAGCGCGGCCAGTATGGATAAATACATATAATGAATAAAATAACCGACCCCACCCCAGGGGCGGTTGTAACACCCATTGGGGATAGTTGTAACACTTTAAATTAATACTAAATTTAGGAATTAAAGTTAATTTTATTATTATAAAAACGTCAAAACCTATTCTACATTAACATAGCAACATAATGTAATCAATCTTTTTGCAACAATGTAATGAGATTTAGACATTATCGTAATAATATTTATCATGAACTAAAACAAAGAATAATCTTAGTGATAACTAAATAAAACAAAAAATACAGCTTTATTTAAAAAAATTGCATAATTATACATATTTTTCTCAAAACTTATTTTAGCAATTATGGCAGATAAGACACAAGTAATATCTATTTACCATCTGTGGGTATATTCCACGTGAGACCATAGTCTACACCTGCCTTGACATTGGACATTTTTTTCGGAATGTTTCTGCTTAGGCTAAGCAAACGAAGTAGTTTATGGAACCAGTAATAGTCTTCTTTTTCTGATGATGATGTGTTATAGCATTCTTCTCCTTTGCTTTACCTTTGCCTTTGTTTTTCTTCCCAGTAGTACACATTTCTTCGTTTGTTTATTCTCCAAACATTTATATCATACCTCATACTCTTTTCTAATACTTTCCTTCTCAGAAGTGTATGGTACCTAAGAATCTGGAAAAAAAAAATGTTACAACCGTACCTACAAAAATCGTTGCAACCGTACCCATACCCACTTTTTTACAAAAAGATGACTGTACCCAATTGGCAGAATAGCTTAAACAAAAAATAATCAGTGCTTTATAATCTCTAAAGTATAAATAATCCAAGATACAAACACTTATAACTATACATTATAAAAATAGATAGCTACGTCGTAAAGAAATTTGTCAAAAACACTTACTTTTGGTTGTTAAAACACAATAGGGCCCTCTGGAAACGTATTCAGCACGCGTAGTGCGACGAAACACTGGGAATCATGTCCGGACCTATGACCCGCGTATCTTTCCCCTTGATACCGTTCGCCACACTTGTATAGTTTTGAAAATATTCAAGTTGTTACACCCGTACCCCGTTACAATCGTACCCAGTCTACCTACCCTGGCAAGCTGGTCATCGTTGACAACTGCTGATGTGACTTCCGAAGTACTGCATGGTTGCTTAGATCCGATTTCCCGGTTACTGTTGCCATTAACAATGAAATAACCCTCGAAGTCGTTCATTACAAACTCATGATACTTCATATTGACATGATTATCAAATAAACAGATGATAATTTCCCCGTCTACGTCATTATGATGAATACGATTGTGCTCTACAGGTTTGGGCCGAATCTACAAAGGGCTGGCTCAATCAGGCACTTGGGGTTGTTTCGACGAGTTCAATCGCATTGAACTTCCCGTGTTGTCTGTCGCTGCACAGCAGATTTATATTTGTCTTACTGCTAGAAGAGAGAAGCGAGAATTCTTTATATTCAGGTAGTATTTGCGATGTTCATTGGCCCATTGTTCAAATGCGGCCGGATATCTATATTTGAAATATTAATGTAATTTTTGAGAAATAAATAGGTATTCTCATTTAGTGATGGTGACACAGTCAGTTTGAATCCGGAGTTTGCCTTCATTATCACGATGAACCCGGGCTACGCTGGACGTCAAGAGCTGCCCGAGAACTTGAAGATTCAGTTCCGTTCCGTGGCTATGATGGTTCCTGATCGACAGATTATCATCAGGGTCAAGCTGGCCAGTTGTGGTTTTAAGGATAACATCTTATTGGGTAACTACGATCCAGTATATTGCATAATAGTTACATTGGACACAGTATTTAGTTAAAATGTAAGTAATAATAATGTTTATGTTACAGCGCGCAAATTCTTCACTCTGTATAAGTTATGCGAAGAACAGTTGTCGAAGCAGGTGCATTATGACTTTGGGCTTCGGAACATTCTGTCTGTGTTACGAACTATGGGTTCACAGAAACGAGCGAACCCTGAAAGCACGGAGGAAAACATCATGATGAGAGTACTGAAGTACGTATTATATTACTTTCTTGATTAAAACAAATGAGCCACCATCAACAATCTAAATTGATATGGCAAGTTATGGTGACTATCGACCCGGTAATGGTTTTTGATTATAAATTTTACAGAGAAATGAACGTTTCAAAGCTAGTCGATGAAGATGAACCACTTTTTGTGTCTCTTATTGAAGATTTGTTCCCTGGAATGAAGCTTAGCCAGACAGTGCATAGGTAAGTTTAATTTTCTTTACCCGTTTGACCGTAAAGATGATATGACCTGCTTTATGAGCAGAGAAGGATGTTTATTAAAAGTAAATGCGTTGTTTAAATGTTTACCTTTTTTAGGGAAATGCAGCGCGCAATAACTTTAGTGGCGGAAAGAAGTGGACTTGTTAACCACCCTGATTGGAATTTGAAAATAATTCAACTTTATGAGACATCGCTAGTACGACACGGACTGATGACAATGGGACCGACTGGGTCAGGCAAGACTACTTGTATTCATACACTGATGGGGGCACTCACCGAAGTTGGAAGGCCACATAGAGAAATGAGGATGAATCCAAAGGTATTTCAGTTCTCTCGAAGTTGGATTACCACCCTTCTGTAATTTCTACTTTATCTATAGATATAACTAAAATGGGATATAAACTAGAACCGGGATTATGGTAAATTTCTTAACAACTTTATCCCAAGCAATAAATTATTATCAAATATATACAGAGTAACATCAAGTAACATGCCAGGCTTAATAAAGCGTGGTTCTAAAATACTAATTATTAAGATTTTACTAACTCAGCATTCAGAAACCGCACTTCATTTTTCCGAACGCGAAAAGTTTGATATAAACATTGCTTCTCCGCAATATCGCTGTATGCCACGTGTGCTGTTTTAAGCAGTCTGCCCTACTGGGCAAGATACTTCCTGGGCCATAATATGACCGTGCTATGAAAGTAAGCCGTCCTAAGAAACGAAATGACGGAGACGAATATGCACTCAACACGTATCATGCCTATACTAGGAGCAAACTGCTCTAATCCACATGCAGACAGATAATAAAGACTGTATTATTTATACTGTAGCTGTGGGTAGCAGAATAGCAACGCCACGACCTGCCATGCAGAATTCATCTTTAGGATTTTGACAGAAACGTGCATGACATGGCCGGGTACGCGACGGGCTTGCAGGCGTTGCTTCATAGAGTTTTATACTAATAATATTCTTTGCCTGATACGTTCCTATTACCGCACAGTCATAGTACAGTTCCGTCATGTGGGCAGAGTTAACTATTACCATTTCTGTGGAACCAATCAAGTGCGATGTTACAGGCAATCACGGCGCCACAAATGTTCGGTCGTCTGGATGTCGCGACTAATGATTGGACAGATGGTATATTCTCCACTTTATGGCGTAGAGCGTTAAAAGTAAAAAAATCCGATACTACCTGGATTGTATTGGGTAAGAAAGATACACATAAATATAACGTTATGTTACGATATATCAGGCATAGAATTATTATATTTAAATGTCTAATTTATAGATGGACCGGTAGACGCAGTGTGGATCGAAAACTTGAACTCGGTACTGGATGATAACAAGACTTTAACCCTGGCTAATGGTGACCGTATCAGTATGGCACAGAACAGCAAGTTGGTGTTTGAACCTGACAACGTAGACAATGCTTCCCCAGCTACCGTCAGTCGAGTAGGAATGGTGTTCCTGTCTTCATCCGTATTGAGGTGGCAACCTATACTGGAGGTAACGAGTGCTATAATCGAAAATATATCCATAGATATAAACCAAAAAAGTTAAAATTAAACTAAATACTAAACATCTTTTTTTATAGGGTTGGTTAAAAAAGAGGTCTCAAAAAGAAATGGATTCGTTACGATCAGCTTTTAATAAAGTGTATGATGAAGTGCATTCATTCGTACAACAAAAACTTACAGCCAAGATGAAGCTTCTTGAAGCAATTTACATTAAGTATGTCACAAGATATCCAGTTTTGTAGTACCTAGGAGAAATAATTTCACTGATTTCGTTAGTAAACGTTTATTATATTCACAGGCAATGTATTGACGTCCTGATCGGTCTTATACAGATCGAGGTACCTGGTGGTAGTAAGTATTTTTGTAAGTTTTTTTTTTATAAAATTTTTGTTTTTTTTTTAGTTAGGTACCTTAATGTTTTCTTGAATTTGCCGCGATTGAAGCCCTTCAGCTGTTCTCGAAACCAAGACTCGTAACGAGTGGTGAAAAAAGAATAAACATTATTTGCTTTGGAAACCTATTTCTAAATAAGATTAATAATTGTTAAACTATGTATAACTGTTACCGACCAAACTGTTTTCGAAACAACTACTAATAAAGAAAAATAAAATTTCCTACATCGAAACATGACAATTACTGAACCCAGCTACTAATAAAGAAAAATAAAATTTCCTACATCGACACATGACAATTACTGAGCCCAGCTACTAATAAAGAAAAATAATATTTCCTACATCGAAACATGACAATTACTGAACCCAGCTACTAATAAAGAAAAATAATATTTCCTACATCGAAACATGACAATTACTGAACCCAGCTACTAATAAAGAAAAATAATATTTCCTACATCGACACATGACAATTACTGAACCCAGCTACTAATAAAGAAAAATAATATTTCCTACATCGAAACATGACAATTACTGAACCCAGCTACTAATAAAGTAAAATAATATTTCCTACATCGAAACATGACAATTACTGAACCCAGCTACTAATAAAGAAAAATAATATGTCCTACGATGTATCGAACAGAATACAACACACAATACAATACAGAATAGTTATGGTATTGAAAAATACTTATATAAATCTAACGATAATTTAAGAAAATAGATGTGCAAATTTTTTTTAAATATATTATATTGGGGTGTGAGGTTTTGCGTTGTATCTAACAGAGAAAAGGAAACTACCTAAGTATTCGTTTTAATAAGTAGAAATTGTTTTCCAAAGAATAATGCTTACAATAAATTAAATTGCATTATGCTAATAGTAGGTACTCAAAGAGCCTAAAAACTACGATCATATTGTGTTGTTTTCAAATCTATAAAATAACTTTTTTTTAATTTCCATATTTTATATATTTTATGCTTCAATAATTTATTATTGGTATATTACAGAGCTTCACACTGACCGTCACCTAGAGCGTCTATTCATTTTTGCCATGATGTGGTCCCTCGGCGCGGTTTTAGAATTAGATAATCGCTTGAAGATGGCAGAATTTATGACCAAGCTGCCAGGCCGTATGGACTGGCCCGGCGCTAAGTCCAAGGAATGGGTGATGCCATTCGAGTACGTGGTCAACGAGCATGGCGTGTGGCAGCATTGGTAATACGACACATATTAGATTTTTTTTTTGTTTATAAGTATTCTTTTTGATGTTGAAAGCTATTTTATATAAAGGGATGAGAAAGGAGCGATGAGAGAAGTGAATTTATATTGATGTGATGTTATATGTGTTCTATTAATATATCTATATGGGCAACACATTTTTTCGGAAATCTGTAAGAATTTCTTGCATGTAGCTTTTTTTATAAACGTTTTTCTTCACCGTATTTGCCACACAATCAAGCTGACAAACAAAATCATGGGAATGGCGCCGCGTGGCGTATTTGTGTTCTAAGAGCTTTTTATTTTTGGTATTAATGTTAATGTACAAGATCATTTTTATCATTTACTAGCATAAGCTTGATTAGCATTAGCTTACATGTTCATTATTTTATCATAGGTCCGAGATTGTTGAAGATTACATTTACCCACCCGACAGTGTACCAGAATATTCATCTATTTTGGTACCAAATATCGATAACGTCTGCATATCGTTCCTGATCGATACTATCGCTAAACAAGGCAAAGCTGTGCTGCTCATTGGAGAGCAGGGCACTGCGAAGACTGTCATGTTGAAAAGTTACATGCAGAAGTACGACAATGAGGTCAAGTTGTTCAAGATGATCAACTTTTCATCTGCCACAACTCCGAATATGTTCCAAGTGAGTTACAATCACAAAATAAAAAGTACTGTACTAACTAGATCTTTGGTCATATCTACGCGAACTGCCTGAAAAGTGTGGCGTGTCACCCCGTTCCCTCGAAATGTAAGAAAAAGATGTCATGTGTGGCAAGACTTGTCTTGCTTGGGCTTGGCTCTGCATAATAATATTGTGTACCTAGAATTTTCATAGTTTTTAAGAATCATACAACTAACATGAAGATCTCAATAGTAACATCATATTTTATTATCAGTTTCAAAATTATATTCGCATAATACCTACCGTCAGATGCGACCAGTCGATTTTATTTTATACTAGCTGACCCGCGCAGCTCCGCCCGCGCTTTTATTACATTTTGCACCCCTTTTCTCCCTCCTCCCTTGATTTGTTTCTCTCTCCATCTCTCTCTCTCTTAGAAGAAAAATCTAATTATATGCTCTCTCTCTTCTCTCTCTTTCCCGCTTCGGTCCCCGTCACACTCCCCCTCTTCCTCACCCCGTTGTCCCCTCTCTGAACCCCCTCCCCCTCTCTTTTCTCCCACCTTGTTCCCCCTTACTCCACCCTAATCCACCTATCCCTCACCCCCACCACCCCCTCCTCCGTCCAATCCCATCTCCCTCTCTCTCCTCTCTTGCACCCTCCTCTCATTCTATATATCCTCTTCAATCATGGTATCTGCGATTCTTACCCACTTAAACCCCTGCGGCTGTCGCATCGCCACATAAGAGGGGGGACCAGGGCCCTCCAGTGGGATCTGCACCAAGTACCCCTCAGTGCGCATTATAGCCCCTGGAAACCTGGCACCGTAATCACGGGGACGGGGCTCGCAACTCTGTAACCGTCCTCCTCGGAGTCGCCGCTGTCACCCATCTATGTAATGACCTTGCTTAACGTTGCTTAACCTAGCGGCATATGTTGCTTAACCTTAACCTAGCGGTATGAACAACGTTCACAGCAATTATCATTCGTGTGTTCGTGTAAATATTAGTGAAATTTACGTTAGAATTGAAGAAAGGACAAATTCATGGTAACAACAATTTACCTATTAAAGTTAACTATCTATACCTACTTACATATCTATACTATAATAAAACTCAAAGAGAACTTTTTCTGTACATTGAATATTTTTCCAAAATTTCTATGTGGGGATACTATACTATCGACATAGAGGCCAAAACAATTTTTTTTGGAATTATTGTCTGTCTGTCTGTCTGTCTGTCGTTCTGTTCGTCCAGGTATCATTTGAAAACCCGTGGATGGATTTTGATAGGACTTTCACTGATGTGTTGTGTAGAAGTCAAGGTGTAAGTTGGTATATAAAACATCACGCTATGTTTCATAGGGGCTAAGCAGTGAAACATTACTTGCACATATTACCACGTAATTTCCTTTGTATGTGAATAGGGTACTTATAGACTGATCAGTTAATCATTAAGATATGTATTATTACGCTATATACAATAGGGACTGAGCAGACATTTAGTTTACATAAGATATGGCATTGGCGAAGGGTCAATTTTTGTAAGGGGTATGCCGGTCCGGTACACCCAGGACATTTTCACTAGATTTCGGTATTGTTCTAAGTACTTTGCTGATAGCAATATGACATTATATCTTTGAAAAGTTAAAATCTGTAAATCCCGAGCGGATCCAAACTAGATTATGTATGTATTACAGTCGCAACAATAAAAGATGCGGAAAACTTAAAACTTTCATTATCGAATATCATTAGACAGTAATTTACGATGTTAGCGTGATTTACATTCTGAACAGCGCCATCTATCGGTGAAATTGAACATACAATAACTATAGAACTTTAATCTATTTATTATATCAAAGAAAGTCGTGTTAGTTACACTATTTATAACTCAAGAACGGCCTAACCGATTCGGCTGAAAATTGGTGGGGAGGTAGCTTAGAACCAGTAAACGGACATAGGATACTTTTTATCCCGGTAGGTTAAGGTTAAGCAACGTTAGGTAAGGTCATTAAATAGATGGGTGAACCGATTTGTATGAAAGTGTGCATATCGGGTAGGTCTGAGAATATGTCATAAAGTATATTTAATGCCGCTGATACCATGATTGACGAGGATATATAGAACGAGAGGAGGGTGCACGAGAGGAGAAAGAGGGAGAGGGGATTCGAGAAGGGGGCGATGGGGTGAGGGATCGGGGGAGTTAGGTGGAGTAAGGGGGGAGTGAGAAGGAGCCAGTTCGTAGAAGAGAGAGGGGGAGAGGGTTCAGAGAGGGGATAACAGGGTAGGAAGAGGGGGAGTGTGACGGAAACCGAAGCGGGAGGGGGAAAGAGAGAGGAGAGAAAGAGCATATAAATTAGTTTTTTTTTATAAGAGAGCATATCTCTCTCTCTGAGAGAGATAAATCTAGGGAGGAGGGAGAAAGGAGAAAGAGGGGAGCAAAATGTAATAAAAGCGCGGGCGGAGCTGCACGGGTCAGCTAGTACTTAATAAAATCGTAGAAAAGTAAAAACTGTACATTGAATATTTTTTGAAAAATTGTTACGTGTTCTAGGAACGATACTGATGCCGAAAATATATATATTTTTTGAATTTTTGTCTGTCTGTATGTCTGTGACTTTGTGGCGACTTGTTTCTCATAGAAAGTAAATGATAAAAAATGTTTATTGTGGGTTATCCCTAAGAGATAAACATATACCATCGCAGACTTTTTTGTAGACCTTGTTAAGGGGTCGTCCATTAATCACGTGAGGCTCGAAAGGGGGGGGGGGGGAGGGGTTCCGAAAATATCACGAAATATCACCAGGAGGGGGGAGGGGTATAATGAGACATCACGTGTATTTATTTTTCGTTGAATGCACGATTTCGAAACCAAACAGCGGCTCGGGGCCTTGACTCACCGTTGCCGGCAACGACTTCCCCTTCAACATTTAATCAGTTAAGTACCTGTATTTAAAGATAATATTCCGAAAATTTCAATATAATCTATATTGAAATTTTTTACAAAAAAATACACGTGATTTTGGATAGGGGGGGGGGGTAGTTTAAAAACCTCACCACATAAATCACCAGTAGGGGGGGAGGGGTTAAAAAGTTGCTAAAAAACATCACGTGATTAATGCACGACCCCTAAGGTGTACAATACTGTAGCACATTATTTTGATCTATCTCGTAGGGTTTAACCAGCGTTTGCAATGTAAGCTCAAAAAAATGTGTTTATTTACGACATCACATTAGAAATCTATAAAATTATCAGTGTTTCTCTACTATATTATGCATGTATTATAGATATAAACCTTCCTCTTGAATCACTCTATGTATTAAAAAAACTGCATCTAAATCCGTTGTGTAATTTTAAAGATTTATGCATACATAGGGACAGACAGACGCGGCGGAGGACTTTGTTTTATAATATGTATAGATTATTCAGTGGTTATAGGTTTGATGATATATTATTGCAGAGGATTATTGAATCGTACGTTGAGAAGCGCGTGGGTATGACGTATGGTCCACCAGGTGGCAGAGGCATGACGGTCTTCGTGGACGATATCAACATGCCAGTAATAAATGAATGGGGTGATCAGGTAAGAATCGGCACATCGGCGCCATTTTCATTCTACCAGTTAGGCCATCTAAATGTAGTAGTGAAGATATGGTCGGTAAGTTTACGAATAGCACAAAGATCCTGTGTCAGAGAAATCGTTGCGCTAATTGCAAATGAGGCGAATTAAACTTCCCCAGTCATTAGCACAACTACTCCTTATAAAATACCGACAACTTCCAGCAGCAACACAACTGCACTGGATGGTTGGGTATATATTATTCGGCAGGATAGTCTTTCCAGTAGACAGAACCATAACAGTATGACCACGGTGCTGTCATGGGACCGTGCTATGAACGTATCAGGCACGGAAAACAAATGAAAAAAGACTGCTATTCTAAGTTATTATTATTATTATTTTCTAAGTTTTCTGTATGTGCAAATAAAGAGTGTGCTATTCCATTCTATTCATGTGACAATATTATTAATTATATGAAATTTTAGGTCACAAATGAAATAGTTAGACAAATGATGGAGTGCGGTGGCTTCTACTCGTTGGATAAACCTGGTGACTTTATTATTGTAGCAGATATACAGATGTTTGGCGCGATGATTCACCCTGGTTTGTACTAAAATATTGTACTTAATATAATCTAGCTTCACAATATATTTTCTACTGTAAATACATGTTCTTGTGTACAGGTGGCGGTCGCAATGATATTCCTCCGCGTTTGAAAAGACAATTCAGTATATTTAATTGCACACTACCTAGCACTATTTCAATGGATCGGATATTCGGTAAATGATTTTGAATATGTAGTATTACGTATACAAAAAAACGGTACCTTGTTCTTAAAACAATATACATCATAGCGAGTTCGCGTTATAATGGTGCGCTCCGCACCAACGAGCCTCCAGAGGTTAAACGGCTCTAATTGTAAAATAAAGGAAAAAAGTGTGTGTTGATTTTAAAATTATGTCTTCATCACAAGAAACTAGAATATTTAAACTAATATCTTCTACTACAAAACTATCTCCAAAATTATTAGTTTTCGTTACCTAGTTACTTAGTACATCAATGTTGATAAAATTTTAATTTCCAGATGTGCACGACTTTTATTTTTTAACAAATCGGTAAATCAAGTAGCTAGATAACATTTTATTTTAATTACCTACGTTCCAGGATTTTCTTATTTCTTTTTACGTCTCATAACAGCCGCAGCATACTGTGATCATTTTATTACCTCGCATATTTCTGTTTTTTTTTAATTTTTTTTTTTATTTTAGTTTTAGCAAAATACTATAATTTATCAAATCTATAATAACTACTACACACTAATACCAAACTGCAACTAATTAATTTACACTCCCACTCTCAAAATCTCTAAGTTGAAGTGGCAATGCCACACCGCTCGAAAAATCGATAACCGATGGGGAAGAAAGGTTCTTGGGTGGCGACCACGAATCGGAAAACGCAGCTTAGGTAGGCCTGCCACTAAGTGGACAGACGAAGATGCAAATAGCCAATTGTTGAGCGTGGCATTTTAAGATGGAGGCCTATGTTCAGCTTAAACGTCTTCGGGCTGGTGATGATGATGATGAAGACTCCCACTAGATGCAATTCGTTCATTGTGACGTTACATCGGGGAGGCCTATGTTCAGCAGTGGAATAATCTTCCGACTGATGATGATGATTCTATAAAAATATTTATTTAGTGATTAACTAGGTCTAATACCTATACTCTATCCTCTTTTAATTTAGTTATATGTATAAGAAAACGTTAAAAATAATAGATGCCGTAGATAATACGGCCCAATAAACTTTTTTTTTAATTTAGAAACAATCAGTGCTGGATACTTCTGTAAAACCCGATTTGATAAGAAACTGGTGGAATTCATGCCTAAACTGGTTCCAGTCACCCGCATTATATGGCAGCAAACTAAGGTTTGTTAAATTATGTTTGCAATATTTTAATTATATGAATTTCGTGACTTATAGTATGGATTATCTTATTAGGTTAAAATGTTGCCAACGCCTGCGAAGTTTCATTATGTGTTCAATTTGAGAGATTTGTCTCGTATATGGGAAGGCATGTTGTTTATTAAGAGAGAGGAGCTGCCTACGGTAAATGTCGCCTTAAAATTATGGTTCCATGAAGCTTTGAGAGTTATTTCTGACAGGTAAGAAACCTTAATCATTGCACGAACACAAGGCTACACGAAGGTGGCGCGTTGAATTGACGCTGTAGGTACCTGTTAGGCGCAGACTACCCGAACAATTCTATTGTGGCGTTATTACCTTCTTGCTACTTCGTTCTACGTATAACAGCTCTAATGGGTTTCCACACGGCGATACTGTCACGATAATAAGGTAAAGGTATTTTCCAAAATCTGTCTATTTGTGGGGTGGAAGTACTTTGGAATGCTCGACTTTTTAAGCGGGAGTTACCGATGTTCCATAACTCTTATTACATAACGTATTCAGAATACATAAAGAAAACTTATTGCTCTTATACGCAATAAGTTTTCTTGCTGTTTGCGTGCTTTAACGAGGTTCCTCGACTTCATCGGTTCTTATCCTTATATTAACAGGTTCACTACGTTTGATGATAAAGATTGGTTTGTGGCGAATTTCTGGAAAACTGCTGCACGCGAGCTACCCGAGTATGTGAATGATTTTCCCCAGGAAGAAACATTCTTTGTAAATTTCTTACGGGAACCGGTCGATCCTACTGGAGACGAAGATGAAGATTTCAGTACTGATGCCCCGAAGATTTACGAGGAATTGCCATCGTAAGTTTATCGTATATGTATATTATACCACAATCAATATTATTCTGACCATCCATCACTCCGTGATATAATTCGTTGACTATAGAGACATCGAACAAATAATACTGGTAGTAAGTACATATTATTATAATAAATCCCCTTGTGGATCCAAATAGGGGATCATAATGGACGGGTGTACTATATTATTCTGTTACAGGTGGGAATTTGTGCTTACTAAACTAGCAGGTTTCCAAGACTTGTTCAATGAACAAATTAGAGGCGCACATTTAGACTTGGTATTCTTCCACGACGCTATGGTACACTTATTCATTATATCCAGGATAATCAATACTCCACGGTAAGCTTTGTTTTGTTTACAAAATGTTGATTTGTTATAAAATATTAATACAATGACTATTTGCAGTGGTAATGCTTTGCTGGTGGGTGTCGGTGGATCGGGTAAACAGAGCTTGACAAAATTAGCTTCGTTTATAGCAAACTTCCGATTCTATCAAATTACTCTTACAAGGTGATTGTTTTATAAGTATATCAAAAGGATTCGTCTGTCTTCTGGCTACTTATCTTGCCTAATATTTTCAGATCTTACAATGTAAATAACTTCATGGACGATATTAAAATTCTGTATCGTATAGCGGGATTGCAAGGACAAGGCATCTCGTTTATATTTACCGACAATGACATAAAAGATGAACAGTTCTTAGAATTCCTTAACAATATTCTTAGCTCCGGAGAAATCGCCAATTTATTCCCTAAAGACGAAATGGGTAAGTAAAGTATAATGTTCTTCTTAATATAATGTACCATGTCATTTTCTTTCTAAGAGGAACTTATTTTTTTTGTCAGATGAAATTTTGAACGAGTTAACACCTATAATGAAGAAATACGCGCCGAGGAGGATCCCAGTGCCGGACGTTTTGTACGAGTACTTTATCATACGTTCGAGGGCAAATTTACATGTTGTGCTTTGTTTCTCACCGGTAAGTAAAGTGAAATTGGAACGTATAAGGAGATACGTTCCAAGTTCAGATAGGTGTCTAGCTGCTCATCCAGGTATCGATCCTTAATTCTACTTCTTATATTAAAATATTTCCTATAGGTTGGTGAGAAGTTCCGGAGCAGGGCGCTAAAGTTCCCCGGTCTGATATCCGGTTCCACCATGGATTGGTTCCAGAAATGGCCCAGAGTAGCACTCATAGAAGTAGCCCATCACTTCTTGTGGGAGTTTCCTGTTAGTGGCATCCTACTAAATATTTCAAATCCTTTATTAAAAAAAAGCTTAAAATTTCTTGTGCATTTACCGTACACATCAATGTATCCAAATTCAGTATTCTTAATTGATCTTAGTGTTTCTGGAGTTAGAATGGTTTATTCTAGATTATATTTTTGTTTCTCTAGGTGATTTGCTCTTCCGATACAAAGTATCAACTAATAGAAATGATGGGTATGGTGCAAGATAATGTGGCTGATATGTGTGTAACTTACTACGATAGGTTCAGACGACAGACGCACGTCACTCCCAAATCCTATCTGTCCTTCTTGGAAGGCTACAAAGTATTATATAAGGAGAAACATTTGTTTATTGCGGAGTTAGCAAGAAGGTAAGTATATTTCGTATTTACTAGGTTCATGATTATTTGTTTTGCGAGTACTCTTATGTTAAAACGTTTTCTATTGTAGTTTATTTTATATACATTCATTCGGTCAGGGTACCTTCGGCTTTCTTAGTTATTATATCTCAAACTCAAACTCAAAAATCTTTATTTCAAATAGAAGTCTGATCGAATGTAATGCGGTCTGCATTACGTTCGATCGATACTAACAAGCAGGATACTACTACATTGTAATTAAAGCTAGCAAAATTTCAAAACCTCTGGTATCGTACTGCTATGATTGGGCTTAATTATATTTACCACAGTCTAGGGTCCCAAGCTGGTCGTTAGTACCATTTCTCTTTAGAATCTTTAGAAATTAAGAATCGATTTCACGGGTTCTTTTACATCAAATTCTTAGCTGCTCAATGGCGACTATGCAACCTTCTGAGTTAAATAGGTGATTAATGTTTTAAATCGGAATCGATCGAATCGACAGTTGACGGAGTTCATGGGAAATCACTACGTAAAATTCTTTTTGTTTGTAGAATGATTACAGGTTTGGATAAGTTGGTCGAAGCGGCAGCAAGTGTAGATGAACTGAAAAAGGAATTGGAAGTGAAAGACATGGAGATCAAGGAGGCTACTGCTAAAGCTGAAGAGGCTAGTAATAATTTATGAAGTGTGAAACTTAAATGTTTGATTGACTTGAGAGGTCTTGGACCATCATTTCCAGTGTTACTGCGAACCTGGTATAGATTGGCATTCATTAATTACAGGTGAAAATAATCACTAATGTTTATCACTTGTCGTAGGTGTTAGCAGCGGTAGCGGAGTCCCAAGCAGCTGCGGAAGTGGTAAAAGCCGAGGTGATGGAGGTGAAGGACCGCGCGGTGAAACTCGTGAGCGTAATTGCGGCAGAGACCGCCATCGCTGAGGAGAAACTGGCCGCCGCCAAGCCCGCGCTCGACGCCGCCGAGGCTGCACTGCAGGTACCAGTATCAGTTCTGTTTGCTCCTTAACTCGGTATTTTAAATAAGGTTGATATGTCGTAGAATTACATGTCACGTTTAATTCGTAGTTCAAAAACCCTGATAGCTTTGAAGATTACATCGCCATTGATGTAAATTCTTGTCCACGTTTTGTATGTTATATACATTTTTGATTTCAGACTATTAACGCAGCTGATATAGCGACAGTGAGAAAGCTCGGCAAACCACCGTATTTAATCACTCTGATTATGGATGCTGTAATTTTGCTCTTCAGAAAAAGAATTGATCCCATAAAACCGGATCCTGAAAAACAGTTTTTGCTAGCATCGTGGTCAGAATCTCTGAAGGTAATGTAAAACTGGCTTTGTATTGTGAAATCGAATAATGCGTGCATTTCAACATCAACATAATCCACTAGACCTTTGGATTTAGATATTATTGAAATTTAAACAAAAAACAAAAACAGTACTCTAGTCAATCTAAAATGACACCTTCAAAAGACTTTGGATTAGATCAAATATTGATTTCCGTAAACCTTATTGTTACAGGTCATGGCAGATGCGAGGTTTTTGAGCAATCTAAAAAATTACCCGAAGGATGAAATAAATGCTGAAATGGTTGACTTGTTACAACCGTATTTTAGTTTTCCGTAATTATCTATTCAGAATGTGTTTTTTTTTACGTTTTATATGTATTTACAGCTTATTTCAATAGACAACATATCAAATTTCAGACAATATACATTTGAAGCAGCAAAATTAGCTTGCGGAAACGTCGCCGGGTTGATATCTTGGACTATCGCGATGGCTCAGTTCTATTCTGTAAACAAGGATGTGTTGCCACTGAAGGCAAATCTAGCAGTTATGCAGGGCAAGTACCAAGCTGCCAAGAGAGAGTTAGATGCAGCTGAGGCTGCGCTGATGGCTAAGGAGGTACGTAATATTAAAGGAATGAGTAGCGTTTGACGTCTTTTTGCGGAATAGTGAAATAATCATAGGTTGGCTATAGTTTATCTCTATTCATTAGGATTTGACTTTTTGATTTTTTGATTTTTTAGACTTAATATCTAATGTCTTAAGGGTCGGCAACGCGCTAGTGATTCTTCTGGTGTTGCTAGCGTCTATAGGCTACGGTGGCTGCTTACCATCAGGTGGGCCGTACGCTTGCTTGCCACCATGGTAGTATAAAAAAAAAAAAAAAAAAAAAAATTTGAGACCTGGTTTTATTTCTTTTTAGCGTGAATTAGCATCCGTACAAAGGCAATTTGACGAGGCGATGTCGCTCAAGCAGGCTGTGTTAGACGATGCGGCCAAATGTCAGCAGAAGATGGACGCTGCGACTGCTCTCATCAATGGCCTCAGCGGCGAAAGGATCCGGTGGACGGAACAGTCCGCGCTGTTCAAATCGGAAATAGAACGATTGGTAGGCGATATATTGCTGCTATGTGGGTGAGTCGTGCAATGATTTTTTAACATGGGTGGAAACATTTTTTAACTATAGTATTTACTTCTTATTGTTACATTTGTTCTAGATTTTTATCTTATTCGGGACCTTTCAATCAAGAGTTCCGTAATCTGCTTATAGGCAGCTGGCTTGGCGAGTTGTTGAGGAGAAAAATACCTGTCTCTATGAATTTAAATATTACCGAACAACTTACGGACACTGCTACGGTATCATTTCTTGCGTATTTTATAGATAATATCAAATAAAGTCTTCCTGGCCTATACGATAGCCGCCAATCCTCACTCGGTCAGCCATCTACGAGCGAGATATTCTAGTACACAAGTGCTTGCGTAGACATAAGTGCACTCTCATCGATGGCAAGGAAGATATCGAAGACCAATGACCGGAGGGGGAGGTCCAGTGCAGAACCGACATTAGACATACCCAACCGACGCATGTTTCATCTTACCTTCCAGACTGTCAGATGATCGGCCTACATTGTCCTAGCCATTAAGAATCTACTACACAAATTTTTGTTTCCCGCGGGATTTGAACTCGTGATCTCCGATTTGCAAGACAAGTGGTTTCCTGCTGCGTCAAGGAGGCTACAATACTATTAAATACTCATTTAATAAGAACATTAAGCGTTAAAAATCTTTGGTAAATAGATCGGTGATTGGAATTTGTGCGGGCTGCCGACGGACGAGTTGTCGATACAGAACGGCATCATAGTGACGAAGGCCGCTCGTTTCCCGCTTCTGATCGATCCGCAGACGCAAGGCAAGATCTGGATTAAAAACATGGAGAGATACAATGACTTAATTGTTACTACGTTAAATCATAAGTACTTCAGGTAATCTTAGAATACGCTTAAAAATTAATTCTACCCAAGTTTTTGGTTCTGGGTTAGATAAATTATTACATTTGTTTCAGAAACCACATAGAGGATTGCGTATCGTTAGGTAGACCCATGTTAATAGAAGATGTTGCTGAAGAACTAGATCCAGTTTTGGACAATATTCTCGAAAAGAATTACATTAAAATCGGATCCAGTTTCAAAGCACGTAACTTTATTTGAAAACATTAAAACAAATGAACGGAGTACGTTATTATTTCAGCTTATTTAAATATTTTCAGGTGAAATTGGGCGATAAAGAGATTGATGTAACAGCAGGTCACAAGATATACATAACAACAAAACTTCCCAACCCCGCATACACACCAGAGATCTCCGCTCGTACTTCCATCATAGACTTCACTGTAACCATGCAAGGTAGACTTTCTTTACCGGTCGGAATTTTTGGATTTTTTTACATTACCTACATAGGTAATCTAGTCTCTACAGTTTTTAACCGGCTTCAAAAAGAAGGTTCTGTATTCGATGCCTATGTATGTAATATTAATAAAAATGTGTAATATTCACATGTTAGTCTACGTGGGCTACCAAATCTCATGAGTGTATGTATGTAGGTTTGTCCCGCGATTTCTCAGAAACTATAAGTCCGATTGTAATAACTCTTCTTTCTTCTTTGCAATAGTTTCAGCATTTTTCAATTTAGGAAAGAGTACAAGTTTCATCAAAATAGGTTAAGTAGTTTAAAAGATATGGACTGTTAATGTTTCCAGTAAGTTACTCTAGCATAGCCGTTCGAGCTGCGTGATAACGTGAACGCAAGTTATATTGATGAATAATAGTGAATCTCATTTAGCTCTTGTCATTTTTTGGACTTCACGACCATGTTCCGAAAAGGGTAGCCAGAGAAGTATATTTTGTATACATTTTATATTAACTGATATGATGTAGCCCACGTACTACTGATATCTTGGTAACATTAACTAAAAAGTGTCGGTGCCAGTCGGTGCTGATATAAGTTAACACGCCGTAACACTATTCTTAGAACCGACTTCAATATAATTTCGCTATTTATTGCTTTTTAGATAATTTTCTTTGACGTCGGTTTTTATTTTTTCTTTCTATCAGACCCTCTAGACAATGTAACATTCTACAAGCGTTAACGAGAATAGAAAGTATAAAAATGTATGAGAATGACATAAGACATAGAAAAATCACGTGACAAATTATAGGGAATTGACACCGTTAGCGAATGAAGAAATAGAATCGCTTTATACCGATTGTATCTAGGCCCTCAGGACGTAAAATGAGAGTTTTTAATTATTCGTTTTTGCCATGCTGTAGGTTTGGAAGACCAACTGTTAGGGCGTGTGATATTGACGGAGAAGGCTGAGATGGAAGCAGAACGGACTCAGCTAATCAAGGATGTGACTGCGAATCGCCGCAAGATGCAGGAGTTGGAGGCTAATCTGCTGCACAAGCTGACCACCATTCAGGGCTCGCTCGTTGAGGACGTGTCGCTAATACAAGTGCTCAACATCACGAAGTCCACAGCCACAGAGGTATTTAGAGAAATGATTATCTATTTAAATTGTAGTATGCTGGTTTTCTCTACTAAAGCTCTCCGCCTATCTGTATTTATACAAATGCTACGGTATAATTTTGTTTCTTTGGTGGAATTAGCGACATAGGCTCTCGTTTACATAGGTGAAAGAAAAGCTGGACATTGCGAAAGAGACCGAGTTAAAGATCAATGCGGCGCGTGAGGAGTTCCGTCCGGTGGCTACGCGCGGCTCCGTGCTGTACTTCCTGGTGTGCAATATGTCGCTCGTGTGCAACATGTACCAGACCTCGCTGGCGCAGTTCCTGGAGCGCTTCGACATCTCCATGGAGAGGTCGCCGCAGAGCCCCATCACCACAAGGAGGATCGGCTTCATCATAGAGTATCTGGTAACTATTCTGATTGGCTGGCAATTTCTGACATAGTAAATTCTGTGCGTAAAATAGGGTGCATAAGTAGTAGTAATAGTTGGGTAGTGTTTTAAGTTAGTTTTAATAGGTACTTGTCCTTTTTTATCATTCAGACGTTCGATGTATTCAAGTATATCTCTCGCGGCTTTTATGAACAGCACAAGTATCTGTTCACTTTGCTGCTCACATTAAAGATTGACATGCAGAAGGAGCATATTACGTTTGAAGAGTTTCAGACGTTTATTAAAGGTGCTTACTTTATTTTCTATTCAACTTTACTATTCCTATCTGTAAATACAGACTTTAGTTAGTTGAAAACCTCTACATAAATACTGAGGTACTGAATTCATAAAGAATAGTAGTAATAATACAGATATAATAATAACTTTTAGAAATCAATCAGTGTAATTTTTTGTTGTCCCCAATAAAGTGAAAAAAGAATTAACCGCAGGGTAGCTTGTAGCCAGTTGATGGTCAGTAAGTGACGCTATACATTTAAGCTGGCTGGCATGAATCGGCACTACCGGGCGGCAACATCGAACATAAATGTAGATGATTGTCTAGGCCACCGGCTTATAACGGCGCAACATGTTTGCGGGCCAGCAATTAATAGATCGGCAAACAGCCGATCGGCAACGGCACACTGGTGTTGCTCTTTGTTGTCCTCTGACGGCTATACGGAGAGCCCAGCCAGTGGGAGACGAGTCACTTACCGAAAAAATAATTAGTTTTCTAATTATGGCAAGTGGCTCCGGCCTCTTGCAATAGCCCAGCTTCCAATACACCAAATGTTCAACCACAAACGGGCCTGACACCGGCTAGCAGAGGTGACAACAACCACTACACTGACGGGCCCGTCAACTAGTTAGTAGACATATTTGACTCACATGTTTTATTAGAGATATTCTAACAAAAAAGGTTTGTTTGCTAATCACTGAACTTACAAAGGTGGAGCGGCCCTGGATCTCAATGCTTGTCCACCGAAACCCTTCAAATGGATAACTGATATGTCTTGGCTTAACTTGGTCCAGCTATCTGAATTGCGACAATTTACTAACATATTGAACCAAGTCACAAACAACGAAAAAGGTTGGAAACAATGGTGAGTTGCTATAATAGAGTAAATCTATACTTATAATAAAACTGTAACAGGTCCAATTCTGTACATTGAAGATATTTTGAAAATTATATTTGGAGGGCATTCTATAACCGATACTGAGGCCGAAAATGTATTTTTTTTTAATTTTTGTCTGTCTGTCTATATCACGGCTGCGCATCACGCCGAAACTACTGAATGGATTCAAATGAAACTTGGCATGATTTGAGATCTTACTACGAGGTCGGACATAGGATACTTTTGATCCTGTAATCTAGCACGGTTCTTTTGGGAGAGGGGATTAAAGTCAAAATGGGTACTTGGTTATACGCTTGGTCCGATTTTATCAATTTTTCTTTATAATATTATAAATATTAGTAAGGGAACACTCAGAGAGTTGTTATCAAGGTTTTGTAATCGATCGGGTTAAGCAACGTTAGGTAAGGTCATTAAATAGATGGGTGACCGTTTAACGCCATTTGAACTAAACGGGTCCGTGCTTCGGAGAGCAAGTAAAAAGTGGGTCCCAGTTTTTAACCGACTATAAAAAAGGAGGTTATGTATTCGATGCGAATGTCTGTTATTAAAAGTTTAGTTAACGTAAAAATAGCGCAGGCGGAGCTGCGTGGGTCAGCTACTTAAATATATTTTGCAAATTAAGTAAGTAGGACTACTAGGAAATGTTTGATGGAATGGCGATTACGTCAGGTCACAATTGATGTGTGGATGTTATGATGGCACAGGTTTGATAAGGAAGCCCCAGAAGATGAGCCTTTGCCGGACGGCTACCACACTCTAGATGTGTTTAGGAAGTTGCTGGTCGTGCGCGCGTGGTGCCCGGATCGAACTTTGGCGCAGAGTTTGTAAGTTATTCTGAATACCTTTATGGAAAATTAATTAAATTATATCTACTTTATTATTTGATAGTTAAAAATTCGTTTTCTCGTTCAGAAAATACGTCATTAGTTCCATGGGAGCCAGATTCTCTGAAGCAGTCATCGTGAATTACGAGGTAATCTTGAGATTTTATAACCTTAAACCTTTATAATGGATTAAAATAACGAATAAGGGTTAACTCCGTCCGACTGAGTCGTCTTCTCAAAGTTTACTTACTCATGAACCTAATTTCCAAGCTGCCCGTAGACGCTACTAAATAATTATTCTTAACAACCAGCCATGGTAATATTATGTAGTACGTCTATTTATTTGGCACCGCCTACAGCGTAACCGGCTAGATAGATCTTAATAATAATATGTCGTTAGATTCGTCTAATTTATAGAACTGACATAGGCTATTTATTTAAAAAAATATCAATAAGCATCCGTCAGACGCCGCATATTTTTTTACTTCCACAAACATAAATATAGGTATCGAATGAAAGGTCTTAACGAGACAATTTGAAATATATACGGCATACTTTATATGTATGAATAATGTAAAATAATACCATTTTGTTTGTTCGCAGTCGGGCTTTTTGTGTTTTTGTAATTTATACTTATTTTATATACGTATTTCTAGCAAATGGTCCTGGAATCTCGTCCGTTGGTGCCACTTATTGGATTCTTAGCCATGGGCTCCGATCCCACGCCGTCGATAGAAACTACTGCCAAGAGAATGGAAAATCTCTGCTCTTCCATCTCTATGGGCCAAGGTCAAGAAGTACATGCGAGGAAATTAATTGAACGGGCTCTCAAGGAGGTAATTTAAATCGTTTAGGAAGGATGTATGAATAGTAGTATTCTTTATGCATTTAACAAGACAATTTTTTTCTTAGCAGTTTTTAGTTTGCTAATAATTGTCATTCGTGGGCAGGGTCTGTGGGTATTATTGCAAAACTGTCACTTGGGCCTTGAGTATATGGTAGAGATCATGGAGCAATTCGGCGAATTGGAGAAAGAACCTGAATCAGTGCACGAGCTATTCAGGTTTGTGAAATTTAATTTTTGTGAAATGTTCCACGTACCTAATTAAAGATATGAATATAACAATATTTACGTAAATAAGTACTAGGCGTTTCAACTAAGAAAGTGACTGTCAAGACGCCATTATGTTGTGTTTCGCATTGCGTGTCAACTTCAAACGTGATGTGTACGGTGTGCAAAAAAAAAAAACAATATCGTAACTACTTTTATTTTTCTAATGACAACGCCGCGTTTATCACTTGAATTTGTAAAAGCTTCACTTTTATCACCCGAGAACTTAAAAACAAACACAAATTAAAGCTAATAAACTAAAAACAATATTTTTTTAACACAAATTAAATCAGTATCAGCATAATTTTGCCATATTAATAAAGAAAATGAAAGGGCCGTCGTAACTTCCTTCTAATCATTCGATTTCCTCATATTGTTGCTCTAATCGTTTTCTATGTTTATTTTCTCTTTTCCCGTCATCAACAAAATGTACGATGTACACACGCACACACACACACACACACACACACACATGTACACACATACGTACACACGTACACACATACGTACACACGTACACACACACGTACACACATACGTACACACATACGTACACACATACGTACACACATACGTACACACATACGTACACACATACGTACACACATACGTACACACATACGTACACACATACACACACAAGTACACGTATTTTTAGATTTAAAATTAACCAAAAAACAATGCTTTTATAAAAAATAGATAGCAGAATAAAACATTTAAATAAATACACACATCGAAAGTGTCTAGGGATCAAGCATTTTTAAGCGGATTTCTTGAGATTGAGATGTGGCTTTGTAATAAATTTATGATTTTATAAATTTATATGGATCCTTTTTGGTGCATTTCATAATTTGAATCAGGAACTGTGAATCAAATTCGAGTAAAAGATGAAAATCAGCTGTCAATATTTTCCCTATAAAAACATACAACGCATTGAAGACATTATTAGTGCTACTGTTTCCCTACTACTGATTAAAACCAACGTTATTATGGAGCGGCGACGTCATTTAAGCAGGGAAGAAATGCTCAGAGCCGTGGGAATGATAGAAGCTGGTTCCCGGCAACGTACTGTGGCTTTAGCTCTGAATACAAGTCAGAGTGTTATCAGTCGACTTTGGACACGTTACCGAAGCACTGGTACCGTGGCTGAGCGCCATGGAGGACGGTATCGCTGCACCACACGGAGACAAGACCGATATATTCAAATCTTAACTCGAAGAGCTCCAACAATAACTGCCATGATGTTAGCCGTGAGGCTTCATCACTCTTCAGGGAACTTAATTAGCGACCAAACAGTCAGAAACCGCTTGCATGAAGTGAACCTTCATTCCCGAAGACCGCTACGGGTACCACCTATAGCAATGCACAATCGTAGGATTCGATATCAATGGGCTCTTGAACACAGAAATTGGGCAGAAGAACAATGGCGTTTCGTGTGCTTTTCTGATGAGTCTCGTTTTGGTATGAGACCGGATACAAGACGTATACGACACTGGAGAACCCCTGGACGCCAACAGCGATTAAAATCCTGCCAGGAAGTCCATCCTTATAGTGGTGGAACCATCATGGTATGGGCGGGTATTTGGATCGGCGGAAGAACTGAGTTGATTTGGATCAGAGGCAACCTCAACGCTCAAATTTATGCTGAGACGATTGTATCAGACGTCATCGTTCCTCTACAAGTGCAAATCGGTCCCTTATTTCAGTTAATGCATGATAATGCACGACCGCACACCGCAAGAGTTGTAAGACAGACTCTCGCCGCAGCTAACATCAATGTCCTGCCCTGGCCTGCTCAGTCGCCAGACTTGAACCCGATTGAGCATGCATGGGATATGCTACAGAGAAGAGCTCTGCCGAATATGGAGGGTATCCAGTCGCAAGAAGACCTTTTTTTGTTGTTGCAACGAACATGGGCGGCCATTCCACAGCGTGATTTGGATGAACTCATTTTGAGTATGCCAAACCGATGTTCTTGTGTTGTTAGTGTTCGCGGTAGAAACACGGATTATTAATTGTTTAAGTTACCCAATAAAATTTTAAAGAAAACTGTTATTTCAGTCTTTTTTTCGAACTTTTGTGTTAGTGGTTCAAATGTCAAAAATCCCTTTATTAGGAAAATGGCAAATTTCTTTATTAATGCAAAGGTGACTTGGTTTATCGTTACTGTGACAAACGAAAACACTTTATTTGATGAATCCTTAAAGAAAATTTTAATTAATATCAATCAGGAGAAAAGTTATTGCAAAAATATATGTTGATCCCTAGACACTTTTGACGTGTGTATTAAAACCGAGTCTCAATTTGTTTTCTGCTGGCAGTACAAAAACCGTACACAGCGAGTGAAGTTGCCGCAGTCGCGATCACATTCTTATTTGAAACGCATAGTACATCAAGTTGAAACTGATTTATGTTCCTTTTTAGGCTCTGGATTACAACAGAAGTACATCCAAAGTTTCCAATCAGTTTATTGCAAATGTCTATTAAATATACATGTGAACCGCCATCTGGTAAGTAACTTATTTGTACTTATATAGGCATAAAGGCTTTTCGCATTAGTTGTAGAGCATTCTCGAATTCGCTGTTTATAACTTTGATCTTTTTTCTCTCGTTTATGACTGAATTTTACCCAGCCTGACAATTCTACTGCACTGCCACTCTCGGGTGAACCAAGAAATTGTCTTCTTGAATCTTAAGTACGTTAAATTCTTCAGCTAGATTGAGACATACTAAACACAATGTTTACACATCGCTGTAAGCAGAGTATTTGACATTTCGGACCATACCTACCTGGACGGTTGATCGTCCCTTATTTGTTTATGGGACCTATCACCTAATAAACTCTAATAGTAAGATTCTATAATAGAACATTCATGGGAATAGTGTGTGTATATTTGCTTTCCATTCTAGGCATTAAAGCAGGGCTAATGAGAACTTACGATTCGATGAGCCAAGACTTCCTGGATTACAGCGATAGTCCTTTCTACCTGCCTCTGATATACACTATTTCTTTCTTGCACACTGTTGTGCAAGAGAGACGAAAGTTCGGTCCTCTTGGTTGGAATATACCATATGAGTTTAACTCTGCCGACTGGCTGGCTTCATGCATGTTCGTGCAGAACCATTTAGATGCTTTAGAGCAGGGGCAAAACGTCAGCTGGACCACAATAAGGTGAGACTTGGATTACCGTGGTTTTTAAAAAAAATATTTGACGTAAATACACTTCTTTTCCGCTTGGCTTCTGTATCAGCAAACCTTATTAAATTATGCTATTACGGAATGAAGAAGTATTTACGGGAAATAAGAAAGAACATCTGGTACCAGATATTCTTTCGTTCCTACTTCCTACCTTCTAATTTTACTTCCTAAAGCTTAATCGACTTACGGCCAAACCTACAAACGTCAATTAAAGTTAATGATGATTAGTCCATTTTTTGAAATCGGTTTATTTTGACATTCGAAGCCAATCAATACTTAATACGCTGATAGTGAGTAGAGATAACAATTGTCTCGTATTCAAATAATCAATAATCGAAATTAATCATGAATGGATCCAAAAGTCCAAAATAGATTTTAATAAGTGACTTACTTAGAATTAAAGTTAATTGGGGTTTGTGAGTGCGGCAGTTAGTCTCATAATGTCATGTCTGTCCTCTATATGGCTACTTCAAAGATTGCATTTTACTACATTTATATCTAATCGTGATCTCTGATTTGCAGAAAACAGTAGTCAAGTGCCGCTTGATTAGTTCTTATAATAAAATATTAGTATTGGTCGGTCTATAGTCCCATCCCTCGTGCACATACCGCGCACACAGCGCAAACGCTTGTGCAGTATAATATCCTGCGCAATTGGCTGATCTTGTTAAAGATTACCGCTTGTAGCCGTTTCCATTGAAGACTTAATTTTTTTTAGTACAATAATTTTGTGGAAAAACTATGATCTTTGATATTATGAACAATAATTAAGTATAAATAATTCTGTTACTATATTTCTTCAATATTGTTTTAACAGGTATATGGTATCAGCGGTGCAGTACGGCGGGCGTGTGACTGACGATTACGACAACCGTCTCCTGGTGACGTTCTGTAGGGTATGGTTTACTGATCAGCTATTTACGGATGAGTTTCAATTTTACAAAAGCTATGGCATAATGAAATTTAAGAACATCCCTGAGTACCTCGAAGCTATCGATACCATGAAAACAGTTGACCCACCGCAGGCTTACGGCTTGCACACTAACGCTGATATTACGTAAGTTATGTTAAGCATAGGTAAGTTTTCTTTATTTCTAATCTCGGAATGTGTCTGCTTACCTCTAATTTTTACTCCTTAGTTATCAACGTAACGTAACACAAGACCTTTTAGATACTATACTGTCTATCCAGCCAAAAGAATCTAGCTTAGGTGGAGGTGAAACTCGTGAAGCATCTGTCTATCGACAGTCCAAAGAAATGCTTGACAAAGTGCCACCCAACTTTGACCCTCATGAAGTTAAGGAGAGGTACGTGATGTTTAGCTTGTGTTGCAACAAACGCTTATTGTGCCTACATTTAGTAAAGCTTACATTGCATTTCTTATTTTAAAATCACAGATTGAAGAATTATGGGATTCTGAATTCCATGGTGATCTTCTTACGACAAGAGATTGACAGAATGCAGAAGGTTATTTCCTTAGTCAGAACTACTTTGAAGGATTTATTATTGGCTATAGATGGCACCATTATTATGAACGAGGTAATAATATATGTTTGACTAGCTGACGCGCGCGGAGCTGCGCGGGTAGTTTTTACGTTAACTACATTTATAATAGCTTACATTTGCGTTGAATACATAACCTCCTTTTTTTAAACTCAGTTAAAAACTGGGATCCACGTTTTCCTTGCCTTCCGAAGCACGGAGACGCTTAGTTCAAAAGGTATTAAACGGTCACCCATCTATGTATTGGCCTTGCCTAACGTTGCTTAACTTGATCGATTCCCAAACATTTATAAAACTTTCTATGAGTAGGTCATTATTATTATTTATTAAAACAATAATGAAAAATGGATAAAATCGGACCACGCGTATAACCAAGTACACATTTTGACTTTAATCCCCTCTCGCAAGGGAACCGTGATGGATTACGGGATAAAAAGTATCCTATATCCTACCTCGTAGTACGAGTATTAACTCAAATCATGCCAAGTTTCATTTGAATCCATTCAGTAGTTTCGGCGTGGTGCGCGGCCATGATACAGACAGACAGACAGAACAAATATGAAAAAATACAGGTTTAGCCTCAGTATTGGTTATTAAATGCCCTCTTCCAAAAATAATTTACAAAACATCTTCAAAGTACAGAATTTACCTTGTTACAGTTTTATTGTATAGATAGATAGATATTTATTAGGCCTCGTTTACGGAGGCGCGGGGCGTCACGCGTCGCGATGATCGACGCGGCTGACTGAGTTAAAACATATGGCGTTGTAGGAGTGAAAGAGAGATGCGAGACGCCACGCCATACGCTACGCGCGACGCTCCGCGCCTCCGTAAATGAGGCTTAATGTTTATGCATTTCTACTGGTTTTATACTGATTTCGAGAATGTTTAAGGCGCTTCGTGATTCGCTCGATTGTATCTACGATGCAAAAGTACCTCAGATCTGGTTGAAAAGTTCATGGTCATCGTCCACACTAGGCTTCTGGTTTACTGAATTTTTGGAAAGAAACATTCAGTTTTCCTCGTGGTGCTTCCAGAACAGGCCTCACTCGTTTTGGATGACTGGATTCTTTAATCCGCAGGGTAATTAGTACAATTATTAAGTAGTTACAATTTTTGTAAGCGTATCCACCGTAGATGTTGATGTGATTCAGTATTTACCTGATGCTTTCATAATAACAAATAATAAAAAATAAGTGTGCATTTTACTCCGTTTATTTAGTTTTTAAATGAAAACCCACTTATATGCCAATGATAGGGAATCATAGTAAATACATATACATCAGATTGCAAAGATGGCAAAAATCTAAGGAATCGTTAGAACACGTTATTATAAAAGTTATTCAATGATCATAAAACTCAATCTTTCCTTGCTCTTTCAAAAACACCCCTACTACAGTATTGTACGTAGTTTGGTTCACTATTTATACATTTTACCCGACCATGTGTTTCCGACAGAGAATTTCTCCCTGACATCGCGTCTTTTATATTCAAATTTTTATTCAGGCCTAAAAAGATAAAAGCTAGATAATCTTATGGGTTTCAGGTTTCCTTACCGCTATGCGTCAAGAGGTGACTCGTGCTCACAAAGGATGGGCTTTGGACATGGTTTCACTGCATAACGATGTAACTAAGTACACATACGATGAGATAAAGGCTCCACCACCGGTGAGTGAAAATATTTCTAGAGCTTTGAATGGCGTCAAAATGTACTTACTATATTTATACCCCGTGGGGTGTCCGGGTAAGAATAGCACCCCCCCATCTCTTCCCATTGGGTGTACGTAAGAGCCGACTTAGGGAAATCAAGAAGACGGGCAGCAGCGTCTTCTGTTTTTGTCATCTCATCACTTATACTGCGATCCCCAAGACGCCTGCCAAGCGTGGGGATTATGCCTCTATTCCTCGCCTTGGTAGCGGGCGGGGTTACGGTCGAGCAGGGGGTGCGAAGAATCTCCGGCAGATGCCCCGCTACCACCCCCACCGAACTTTGGCCCTGGCAACACACAACGTCCGCACTCTTAGGACCGATGAGAAGATTCTCGAGCTGGAGGAAGAATTGAGCAAGTTACGTTGGGACATCTTGGGTTTATCTGAAATCCGACGAGAGGGACAGGATACGATAACCCTTGATTCCGGAAACTTGCTCTTCTTCCGGGAAGGAGATCGAAAATCCCAGGGTGGTGTCGGGTTTCTCGTCCGTAAGTCCCTTATTAACAACGTGGTAAAGGTCGATAGTGTGTCGAGCAGGGTAGCGTACCTTATACTCAGAATAACCGATCGGTATTCGCTGAAGGTCATACAGGTATACGCGCCGACCTCGGCACACCCTGACGATGAAGTAGAGGCTATGTATGAGGAGATAGCAGAAGCCATACATACCTCCAAAACATACTTCACCGTTGTAATGGGGGACTTTAACGCAAAGGTGGGCACTCGGAATGGCGATGAGTTGAGAGTGGGGTCGTATGGGTATGGGCAGCGGAACCAATGGGGCCAGCGGCTGGTCGACTTCATGGAGAAGGAGGGACTCTATGCGATGAACTCCTTCTTCAAGAAGCGACCATCCAGGAAGTGGACGTGGATAAGCCCCGATGGTTCAACCAAAAATGAGATCGACTTCATCATGACGACCAAGAAGCATATATTCGATGATGTCTCCGTGATCGGCAGGGTGAAAACCGGGAGTGATCACCGTATTGTTAGAGGCACATTGAATATCAATGTTAAGCTCGAAAGGTTTCGTCTGATGAAGTCCACGCTCCGTCCAGGATCCGCCCAAATCCAGAACCCCGAAGACTTTCAACTTGAACTGCATAATCGCTTCCAGTGCCTCGCCGACTGCGAAACTGCGGACGAGATAAACAATGGGTTGGTGCAAACTGTCCACGCAGTGGGGTCCAAGTTCTATAAGACCCCACGCCGTAAAAAACCTCAAAAGCTCTCCAATACAACCATTAAGCTAATGGAAAACCGGACTGAGATGAGACTGCAATCTTCAGCTGATATGTCGGAATATGCTGAACTCAATAGACGAATCTCGAAATCCATGCGACACGACTTGCGTTCCTATAATACAGCGTGTATTAAGGACGCAATTGAGCGGAACCAAGGCTCTAAAGTGTTCGCACAGAATTCGTCTATTGGTAGCCATATGACGAAGCTGAAGATCGATGACGGCAGTGTCATCTCATCGAAACCGGAGATATTGCGAGAGCTCGAGAGATTTTACGGACAGTTATACACCTCAACACGGGAACCCATTGATAGAACAGCTCAAGACACCAGAGCCAAACTAACCCGACACTACACTGAGGACATCCCAGACATCAGTCTGTACGAGATTAGAATGGCTCTCAAACAGCTCAAGAATAACAAGGCGCCGGGTGAAGACGGAATCACATCAGAACTTCTGAGAGCGGGTGGAAAACCGGTACTTTTAGTCCTCCAGAAGTTATTTAATTCCGTCTTACTCGAGGGTACAACGCCAGAAGCATGGCACAGGAGTGTGGTGGTTCTTTTCTTCAAAAAAGGTGATAACACTTTATTGAAGAATTATAGACCTATCTCACTCCTGAGCCATGTATACAAGCTGTTTTCGAGAGTCATTACGAACCGTCTCGAACGCAGGTTTGATGATTTCCAGCCTCCCGAACAAGCCGGGTTCCGAAAAGGCTTTAGCACCGTAGACCACATACATACGCTCCGCCAGATTATACAGAAGACCGAGGAGTATAATCGGCCATTATGTCTAGCGTTTGTGGACTACGAGAAAGCCTTTGATTCAATCGAGACCTGGGCAGTATTGCAATCTCTCCAGCGGTGCCACATTGACTATAGGTACATCGAAGTGTTGAAGTATTTGTACAGCAACGCCACCATGTCGATCCGACTACAGGACGAGAGCACGAAACCAATCCCATTGCAGCGTGGTGTGAGACAGGGAGACGTTATTTCTCCGAAACTGTTCACAAACGCATTGGAGGACGTTTTCAAGCTCTTGGACTGGAACGGATTCGGCATCAATATCAATGGCGAATACATCACTCACCTTCGTTTTGCCGATGATATAGTCATTATGGCAGAGTCGCTGGAGGACCTCAATGCGATGCTCAGCGACCTCAGTAGCGTTTCCCAACAGGTGGGTCTTAAAATGAACATGGACAAGACGAAGATCATGTCTAATGTCCATGTGGCACCCGTACCGGTAATTGTTGGGAACGATACACTCGAAGTTGTTGACCACTATGTATACCTAGGACAAACTATCCAGGTAGGTCGGTCCAACTTCGACAAAGAGGTCGCCCGAAGAATCCAACTCGGATGGGCAGCGTTCGGGAAACTACGCGAATCTTCTCGTCCAAAATACCGCAGTGCCTAAAGACGAAGGTTTATAACCAGTGTGTGTTGCCAGTGATGACATATGGTACTGAGACGTGGTCCCTAACTGTTGGCCTTTTGGACAAGCTCAGAGTCACACAACGAGCTATGGAGAGAGCTATGCTCGGAGTTTCTTTGCGCGACAGAATCCGAAATGAGGAGATTCGCCGAAGAACCAAGGTCACCGACATAGCTCTTAAAATCTGCAAGTTGAAGTGGCAATGGGCAGGCCACATCGCTCGGCGCACCGATAACCGCTGGGGAAGAAAGGTTCTCGAGTGGCGACCACGAACCGGAAGACGCAGCGTAGGTAGGCCTCCCACTAGGTGGACAGACGACATTGTGCGCGTTGCAGGTAACCGGTGGATGCAAATAGCCAATTGTCGGTCATTGTGGCGTTCGAAGGGGGAGGCCTATGTTCAGCAGTGGACGTCTTCCGGCTGGTGATGATGATGATGATATTTATACGGCATACTCCAGACAGCCAGCAACAGAAGATCTTGCTGATATATCAATATTTTCATTATGATATGCAGTAAGATGGTATTTATGTCGACACGCAAGGATAAAAAAGAATTAACTATGTTATGAGCACTATATTTATGTTGTCATCATCAGAGCGGTCTGTAGCTGGACGTAAACCTTTACAATTGCATGCAACTGCATTATGAATGGTGTACGGATTAGGTATGATGTAATGAATGTAGAACGGTTTCATTTTTGCTACGGAACCTTCATATTAGCTACTAGCTGACCCACGCAGCTCCGCCCGCGCTGTGTTTACGTTTACTAAACTTTCAATAATATACATTCGCATAGAATACAAAACCTCCTTTTTTAAAGTCTGTTAAAAACTTGGACCCACTTTGTAATTGCCCTCCAAAGCACGGAAACGTTTAGTTCAAATGGCGTTAAACGGTCACCCATCTATTTAATGACCTTAGCTAACGTTGCTTAACCTGATCGATTTCCAAAAATTGTTAACAACCGTCTATGAGTGTTCTCTTACAAATATTTATTATAATTATAAAGAAAAAATGATAAAATCGGACCAAGCGTATAACCAAGTACCCATTTTGACTTTAATCCTCTTTCCCAAAAGAACCGTGCTAGATTACGGGATAAAAAGTATCCTATGTCCTACCTCGTAGTAAGATCTCAAATCATGACAAGTTTCGTTTCAATCCATCCAGTAGTTTCGGCGTGATGCTCAGCCGTGATACAGACAGACAGACAGACAGACAAAAATTAAAAAAATTACATTTTCGGCCTCAGTATCGGTTATAGAATGCCCTCCAAATATAATTTTCAAAATATTTTCAATGTACAGAATTGGACCTGTTACAGTTTTATTATAAGTATAGATTTAGCTCCTACTAATACACTTAGTCAAAAATTTAAAGAAATAAGTATTCTAACGGTTATATCACAATAAGTATGTTTATGAAAATTTGTTTTATATAAAGAAAAACATAAGTGCTTTTGAAAAGAATAGTGACCATCATAATGTGACCCGGAACAAACGCAATCTTGCTGTACACTCCACGCGTCTCCACATAATTAGTAATTCGTTCATGGGCCAAGGTATATGTTTCTATAATTAACTGCCACAGGATATCTGAGACCTACCAATTAATAAATTCAAAAGCATTATTAAAAGCCGGTTGTCTAAAAAGGGCTACTATAAAATCTCGGATTACCTGGAGGATAAAGCTGCGTGGGCTACTCATGCAAGCTTATAATTTTAACATTTTTTTTTGCAAAAACGATATTTATTGTTAAAATTATACTTGAATTAAAAAAAATGACAAGCCCTCTGAGTTTCTTTCCGGATCTTCTCAGTAGAGGCCATGTTGTGATCCGGTGGTAGTTGTAAAAAAATTACAATATGCAAGTGCCCTCGTGAGGCCTATGCATAATAAAGATATTTTGAATTTTTGAAAGTTGCATATAAAAATATGCTGTATTTATCTTACAGGAAGGTGTATTCATTCACGGGGTTTTCTTAGACGGCGCCGGTTGGGACAAACGTAATATGAGGTTGTGTGAGTCCACTCTGAAGGTGTTGTACACGCCCTTGCCGGTTATTCACGTGTACGCAATCAATTCTACCGCACCCAAAGACCCCAAACTCTATCAGGTAATGGACATTATACTACTATCGCCTTTTTACGTTTGTTTTACCACTACATATTATAAACAAAGTTGCTTTCCGCTGTCTGTCTGTCCCTATGTATGCTTAGATCTTCAAAACTACGCAGCGGATTTTGATGCGGTTTTTCTTAATAGAGTGATTCAAGAGGAAGGTTTTTATGTATAATACATGCATAATATAGTAGAGAAACGCTGATAATTTTAGAGGTTTCTAATGTGATGTCGTAAATATACATTTTTTTGAGCTTACATTGCAAGCGCTGGCTGAACCCTACGAGATGGATCAAAATAATGTACAACAAGGTCTCAATAAAGTCCGCGATGGTATATGTTTATTTCTAATTACATAACATTCGTAAGTGGTTTGAAACTTGAGATCCCGGCGCGCGATAAGAAATAAGCAAAAACATGATATAAGCGCGTAACAGCGCCGGTCCTCCAGGGGTTCATGATAACCCACAATAACCATTTTTTATCCTTTTTATCCATCCATCTTCTTTTTTTCTTTTTTTTTATCCATGTCGATCCGACTACAGGACGAGAGCACGAAACCAATCCCATTGCAGCGAGGTGTGAGACAGGGAGATGTTATTTCTCCGAAACTGTTCTCAAACGCATTGGAGGACGTTTTCAAGCTCTTGGACTGGTACGGATTCGGCATCAACATCAATGGTGAATACATCACTCACCTTCGTTTTGCCGATGATATAGTCATTATGGCAGAGTCGCTGGAGGACCTCAATACGATGCTCAGTGACCTCAGTAGCGTTTCCCAACAGGTGGGTCTTAAAATGAACATGGACAAGACGAAGATCATGTCTAATGTCCATGTTGCACCCGTACCGGTAGTTGTTGGGAACGATACAGTCGAAGTTGTTGACCACTACGTATACCTAGGACAAACTATCCAGTTAGGTCGGTCCAACTTCGACAAAGAGGTCGCCCGAAGAATCCAACTCGGATGGGCAGCGTTCGGGAAACTACGTGACATCTTCTCATCAGAAATTCCGCAGTGCCTGAAGACAAAGGTCCAGTCTGTGTTGCCAGTGATGACATATGGTACTGAGACGTGGTCTTTAACAGCTGGCCTTTTGGAAAAGCTCAGAGTCACACAACGAGCTATGGAGAGAGCTATGCTTGGAGTTTCTTTGCGGGACCGAATCCGAAATGTGGAGATTCGCCGAAGAACTAAGGTTACCGACATAGCTCTCAGAATCTGCAAGTTGAAGTGGCAATGGGCAGGCCACATCGCTCGAAGAACCGATAACCGTTGGGGAAGAAAGGTTCTCGAGTGGCGACCACGAACCGGAAGACGCAGCGTAGGCAGGCCTCCCACTAGGTGGACCGACGACATTGTTCGCGTCGCAGGAAACCGGTGGATGCAAATAGCAAATTGTCGTTCATTGTGGCGGTCTAAGGGGGAGGCCTTTGTTCAGCAGTGGACGTCTTCCGGCTGGTGATGATGATGATGATCCTTTTTATGAGAAATAATGGCTTATTTACGAAGCTATATTAGCTCGTGCGAAGCCGGGGCCGCTAGTAGCTTATAATTATTGTCTAGATATACTTCTTGTTTTTCCTGTAAAACCGGCTCAAAACTCAATAAAACTCAAAACGTTTTACATATTACTACAATAATTATAGACTTATGAGTGATATTAAGATCCCGATGACCCGGAATCATAAGATTTTAGTTCAGAATCTTGTCTCATTTTTTTTCAGTGTCCTGTATACAAGAAGCCGGTCCGTACGGGGTTGACGTTCATCACCCCTTTGTGGCTACCCACCGTCAAGAACCCTGATCACTGGATTCTGAGGGGTGTCGCGATTTTGTGCGACGTGAAGTAAAACAATACCATCATTACGCCATATGATGTTAGTGATGGAGGTTCATGGGTTATTTGTTTAGTACTCGTTGTCAATCTGGCGACCGCTTCGTAACTAGGTTTACCGGATGATAGGATTTTATCATCAAGATTATCTGGACTTTGAAAATGTTGTGGACCTACCTATTGAACCTGACATTTTTAACATGTTTTTTATTTAGGGAACATTCTTATAACCTATTATTACAGACCGCAGCTAAAATCAGAACATTTTTTATCAGTGATTTTCAGTTTTACATCCGTTAAACCTTGGTGTAACTAATTATTTTGTTTAGTCACTTAGTTAGGTTCCTGTATTCTCTCATTATATTCCAACTAATGTACTACACCTAGTTCTTAGGCTAATGATGGATCACTGTATCACGGCGAAATTAATTAACTTGTTATATATAATTTTACCATAATAATGTGTTGCTGTAGATAGTTTGTACAATGGGCTTTGGGTGTTAAAGGTCCCATTCATTAATAAAGGATGCCTGTATGTCTAAACTATTTTTCTAAAAGAATAAACGTCTAACGTCTGTAAACGTCTACAAAAGTCGACCACTGTGGTCACCAACTCGCGCCATGCTGCCTCGCAATAAATGTTCACTATTATAGAGTAGAAATATACTAGTTTTTCTTTATTCATGTAGCCTTTTTTTCGTGGTCTAGTTTATTTTAATTGCTGTTTTTTTTTCTAGCCATGTACCTATACCTACCGAATAATTATGTTTTTTCTGGCCTTGTATAATTGTTTAGTTTTTTAACCTTTAGTTTGTAATTCTTTTTGTTTGAATAAATCAGAATTATTGCATTAAAGTTGTTTAATTAATTACTAAGCAAATGCAGATTTATAAAGGTTCTTCTGACCGATACCGTCACAGTAGCCAATCTTTTACATTATCAGCAATTTACGCGGGAGGATATTATGTAGTGCACAAGTACTCAATCTGATAGGACAACGGAAGACTGACCACGACTGGAGGATGAGAGGTCTGGCTTAGGACCATAGGTACACTATACCCAGGACTGTTTTATTATTTTATGCTTGGGATCATCTTACTTTCCAACTTTTTTCCAATCAGGTGATCGCCTATCCTACCCGATAAGAACTAAATTGTAGTGGTACGTAAATTCTCATTCGGATCAATTCACCAACGTCTACAAATCAACTCAAATCAAAAATCATTTATTTCAATGGTTTTATTTAAAAGCTACCACCGGATCAAAACGCGGCCTCCACTGAGAAGATCCGGCAAGAAACCCAGCAGGCTTGTCATTCTTTCACATATTTTTCTTTAAACAGTGTTTGTTACAATTAGATCAGCACTAGCGACAGTGTGTCAAAAGATCAAATAAGAGAGAGAGAAAGAAATACGACGAAAATACAACAAACTAAAAGGCCAAAGGGATTGTAGTCGGACCAGTCCCCCCAACCAGACCTGGCCTGAGAGACCATTGTCCGCAGGAATGGAACTACTGAGACTTTTCACTCCATCTAGTTCCATTGCTGGTGGCGAGGGCTTCCACCTGCTTCTTACAGGTCCGCGTGAATATCATATACCATGTGATAGACCAAGGAATTTTCTATCGCTGGGATAGACGCTCATTAATGCATGCCCACTGCTATCAGCGCCAAAATGTCAAAAAATAGGTACACTATTACGATTTATATTTCCAGTTCATCTACTAGGTACTATACCTACATAGTGGTCAGTGGAATAACTATATAAAGTAGTTGCTCCCCGCAGGATGTAAACCCGTGGCAGCATCCGGTTTGCAAAGCAAGTTTACCGCTGCACCATCACGAGACTACAAACAATGCAATACACTGTGTTGGTCGGTGTGTCACTACAACAACCCGTTGTTTTCTATTGCATTAACAACAGTGAAGTGTCTTCACTATCCCGATAGTGAATACACTATCCCGAGAGTTATCAGAGTAAGAACTAAGAAATCTGCTCTGCCGTACTTTGGACTCGAGTGCGCAAATGAATCGTTTAATATCATCACATGGGTACACTACGTAAATTCGAAAAACTTTATTCCGACAGTCACAAATACGAATTGCAAAATACCGATCGAATGGTTCAAAATTCCTAATCCGATTCATCATTCATCAAAATTTTTATAAATACTATTCTCAAAATACCAAGATCAAATAACAAATTTCCGACTTAATGATAATCCGAACCATAAAAAATAACAATTAATTTTCCTATGATTGATAAGGAAAAAAGAGAGATCTCTATTTAATGGTCACTTTTTTTCGCGGGGGATACCTTCAAATAGTTCCCGAGAGCTGTGGGGCTTGACCGGGGTACGTGGGATTCTTACCCACTAAAACCCTCGTGGCTGTCGCATCGGCACATGAGAGGGGATCCCCGGGCTCTCCGGTGGGATCTGCACTAGGAGACCCTCGGTGCCTTGCGTCGGGATCTCTCTTTAATAATCACTGTTCTAACCTTTTTTTTTTTTTTGACGCGGGGGAAATCTTCCAAAGATCCCCGGGAGCTGTGGGGCTCGACCGGGGTATGTAGGATTCTTACCCACTAAAACCCCCGCGGCTGTCGCATCGGCACATGTCGCAACCCCGCCACCGTCCTCCTCGGAGTCGCCGCCGTACTCAATGGACGCTCAAAGGGCCCACACCCCGAGCGTCCAGTGACTCCGAAGGAATAATCACTGTTCTAACCTCACCTAACCGAAATGATTCATCAAATCAGAATGTCGTTTTGCGGACCCCCATCGAGCATTTATTTTGATTGTTCGGACTTAAAAAATTGGACAACAAACAAATCGCATTTACAACTATCAGTAAAATAAATTTTATAATTCTTAGGTATTATAAAAGTCGGGCTATAAGGGTCGCCGCACGTGGGCCATAAGCCACAACCACAAAACGCAGCCACCGACCTATTTCCTGTTGTTTTCATACATTTTGCATGGACTCGCCGCACACTGTAAACGCCGGTGGTCGCCACATGCCACAAATCGCTACTGCTCGCCTCTAGTGGTCGACTCGGCCACAAAACGCCGCCACAAAACGCCGACACAAGCCACTCGCGCGACTCCCCACCCCTCTCTCCCTTCATTACACCGCGAGCACGCGTTAAAAAATGTAGCGGCCACGGACCGCAAGTGTCCAACATGGACCACAAGTGGCTGTCGCACGCTTCAGCTTCTTTTGTAGCCGCATCTAGCTTCAAGTGGCGGCGATTGTGGATGTGGCTAGTAGCCCGTGTGCGGCGACATTAATAAAACATTTAAATTCGGAATACAATATTTCGGAGTAGGTACTTGGGTGTTCCGATGTAATCCAATATGCAAATTCTTTGGACACGCCTAGTTAGGTTCACAGATTAGGTGAGGATAGATTTTGCATTTTTTGGATTTACCACTTATGTTTAGGGGTGTTGAAGGTTGAAGGCATCAAAGAGACTTTAATATGGGTACTAGAAGGCATGCTGAAGGATGGTTGAATTGGGTTGAAGTTGTGGTCAGTAATAAAGGCCACACACCTTGCGATATCCGCATGATATGTTGGTGGAAAGTTGGGTTCGCGGCCACCATCTTGGTTGTAGCGACCGTAAACACAAATTTTCCAATTTCTGTTTTCTCGTTATACTTGATATTATAATTTTCACACCACCTGCTCGATAATGTTGCATTATGGGTCATATAAAGATGACATAAAGTACCTCAATATATCCCTATAGTCTAGCCGGGTAATAATGTTGTACTAAACTCCCTTGGGTAATAATGTGATTTGAATTTCGAACGTTAAACGAAAATTCCTCAATACTTTTACCACAGGGTATACTACTCTAAGCAAAGACCTGGACGAAAAAAACATTTGAAAATCGAACCGGGCGCGACGAGCAGAACCCAGTGCACAGAACAGTACTTTATGAACCAGTGTTCTAGAAAAAAAAAATGATGTTAAGGCGTTAACTCTGCAAATCCTTATGCTGATATTATTGACGGTCTCGTTGGTCTAGTGGTTAGACACCCTGGCCTCTACCCGATGGGTCCTGGGATCAATTCCCACCAAGTGTCTGGGTGTTATTTAACTATTTAATTCATATCAGTTGTCTGGTTTCCATAGTACAGGCTCTGCCTAGTTTGAAATCAGATGACCGTGTGTGAATTGTCCCAAGATATTATTATTGTTTTAATTCTAGCAATATTTGTATTATATTACCTCGCAGTAGGTGTGAAAAGTAGTGTATTCTCCTCGGGGATAAAGGTGTCTTTGTCTTGGGCGAGCTTAAATCCCTCGCTGTACTCAGGATTCTAGTATTAACTCCCTCGCTACGCTCGGGAAATGAAATGAAATGAAATTGAAATGAAATGAAATTAAATGAAATGAAATGAAATGAAATGAAACGAAATGAAACGAAACGAAACGAAACGAAACGAAACGAAACGAAACGAAACGAAATGAAATGAAATGAAATTATATTTATTTGTCAGAAATGTGGTACATGCATAGGTGTTACAATATTTTGTTAGTTCTCAGCACATTTCACCGTATTTGGTGTACAAATATTGAATAATAATTCTAATTATATTTAACATTAATCATATCAAATTACCTATATTGAATTATGGACATACTTAGATGATAATAATAAATGTTATTATATTTACACACTTCATTACATTTAAATGTCAGTTTAAAATTGTTTGTCAAAACAACAGCTATATATAAAATTATAATATATGTAAGTAATTCAATTTTAAATGTCATAAAAATACCAATGTCAATACAAATTTATAATGGTCATTTTTTTATTTTATTTACTGTCAAAGAACTCGTTAAAGTTATAAAATGTGTGTTCAATTAACCATTCTTTTAACTGCTTTTTCATACGCATTAAAGGCAATTCTCTTAAGTGCTTAGGTACTTTGTTAAAAACTTTTATACACATTATATAACAGTTTTTCTGGAATAAGGATGTTCTACACGAAGGCATTACAAGTTTTGTAAGATCTCTTTTACGTAATCTTGAATTATCGTATACAGTAATACTCATTTGCATGTTTCTTTACATGCACACAAACTGCCAGTATATATAAACCTACAAGAGTTAAAATATTATTGCTCTTAAAAAGAGGTCTACATGATTCTAGTGGGCCTACATTGCACAATGCCCTTACGCACTTTTTCTGGCTAATAAAAGCATTCGGTAGAATTTCCCCAGAGCAATAGACAAAAAATACCTCAATACCGATTCTACATAGCCGTAGTAAGCAACAAGCGCAGCGTCTTTACCAGCAATGCGTTGCAACTTACGGAGTGCATAAACAAATCTATTTAGTTTCGTACAAACTTTTTTAACATGTGCTTTCCAGTTGCAATTTTGATCTATGTGTAGACCTAAAAAAATTGTCTCAGTTACATTGCCGATTACTTCATGACGACAGGTTATATTTACTTTTTCATGTACGGTCTTATAATTTAATCTTTAATTTTTGAAATATTTGCACTAAGATTATTAGACTGCAGCCAAGTCATTACTATTTCTATGGTTTCATTTAAAATGTCTTCAAAATTACCTAATATGTCATTTTTAGTTATAATTATTGATACATATCAATACACCTTATAAATCCATACATCCATACATAAAAGTATGGATTTATAAGGTGTTATGCTAGGTAAGTCATTAATATATAATATGAATAATAATGGACCGAGTACACTCCCTTGGGGAACACCAAACTTATTGGGTAAAAATGATGAACGGTAGGGTGTCAATACAGAATCCTTATTTATACGAGTTACTTCAACTGACTGTTGTCTGTTTTCTAAATAACTCTTAATCCATTTAAGTGCCGGTCCTCTAATTCCATATCGCTCACACTTTTCCAATAAATGACTGTGGTCTACACAATCGAATGCTTTTGACATGTCGAAAAATATAGCAGCTACTGGTATTTTTTTGTCAATACCTTCAGTTACCTTGCGAACTAAAGAGAAAGCTGCAAGAGCTGTGGACCTATCTTTTTGAAGCCCATTTTGTTCTTGTCGAAGAATATTATGTCTAGTCAGGAATTCAGATATACGTGCATTACTTTCTCAAATATTTTTGAAAAAATTGGTATTAATGTAATAGGCCTGTAGTTTGTAAGTTCGTGACAGTAGTCTTTTTGGAAAATGGGCTTAACTATTGAAACTTTCAGTTCTTCCGGAAATATACCTTCACACAGAGATAAGTTTATTAGATGCGTAAGAATTGGAGCAATAATGTCTACACATTTCTTAATAATATGTGTACTGATGGAATCGTACCCAACTGATTTTGTATTTTTTAAGGAATTAACAATTCGAGTAATTTCATTTACGGAACAAGGTTTTAAAAATATGCTGGGTAGAATATTATCAATTGGGTATTTGTTATTATCATTAGTTTGATTGTTAATCATGTTTTGGGCTGTATTAATAAAGAAAGTATTAAATTTGTCTGCAATATCAGATGGTTCTGTTATCTTTGTGCCATTTAGGTTAATCCAATCAATATCTTTTTTGAAACTGTTATTATATTCTTTATTTTTTATTATATCCCACGTTGCTTTACATTTGTTTTTAGATTTTTTAATATGGTTGTTATTTAAATTTCTTATTGACCAGTTTACACAAGATTTCAATAGCTTTTTATAGTTATTGTACTTCGTTTTATTTTGAACATTTTTATTTTTATATAAGGTATATCTTAACTTCCTCTTTGCTTTACTCGATATTTTTATCCCTCTCGTTATCCATTTTGGCGCTATAACATTTATCTTTATTTTATATCTTTGAACTGGAAAGCAAAGATTATACAGTAAGCAGAACATGTCATAGAAAAATTTAAATGATAGATCAAAGCATAGTATATCGATGATCAAAGCCATTATCGTTTGACATTACTTCAATCCACGATAGTGATTGCAAAGACTCTCTGAATTTACTTAAATTTTCTTTACTAAAGGCTCTTTTTGTTATAAATACGTGTTTTGTTGTTGTTTGTTTTATAACTGGAAAGCTTAATGTCTGACAAGTGTTATGGTCTGATAGACAATATTCATGTACAGAGCTGCTTGAATCTTTAAAATTACGCTAGAAGTTGCTAGAATTCTTCGTTGTGCTCGCGATTCAATTTAACGCCCGCGACATAAGACACTACTTTATCCCCTTGGTGCATAAACTACTATTACCTTTGCAATTTAATTTATTTTATTTTTTAACAACGGCGAAATCATGGCCAAATCATCAAGTCATAATTTTGTAATACCGGCTCTACACTCGCGCGTGAAGTCGCGCCGTGAATTCACGCCGTGAATAAACGCCGTGATCCGCGCGAGAACTGTGTCCCTCCACCCTCGCAAAGCTTCACAGTCTTGTTCCGACTTTGATGAACGACGACGTGATTTCTGCTGCCACTCCCTACGATTTCTTGTACGCTACTGCGGAAAACTGCGAGTGTGGATGCGTTCACGTTCGCGTGCCGCAAACCCTTTGCCGTTCGCGCCGCGAGTGTGGAGCCGGCTTAAAAGAAGAAGTTGGTGGTGTCATTCTCTTTGGCAGCCAGTGTCAGTTTGTTATTTTTCTAAATTTGAACCTAATAAAGTCAGTTTGATAGTTAAATAGGTATTCGATTATTTTTATGCATGTGCTGTTGACGATTTGTTAGTCACAAAAATTAAAATAATTATTTTATAGTGTTATATTAATAAATATAGAAATTACGTGGACGCTAAGCAGCTAAGGAAAGCATTAGTGATATTTGTTTCTATACAAGTCTCTATTAAGATGGCTGATGATGATGGTAAGCCGCCACCAGAAGACGAGGCTGCTGCAGCTGTTGATGCTACGCATGCCGATGAAAAAGTTGCTGATGTGGCGGAAACAGGCGTGAAGATTCAACAGGTTGCGAAAGGGATGTCCAGGAAATCCGTTACGCGACAATTGTCTTACGTCGATGATCAAGAACGTGTTGAAATTGATAGGACAGCCCTAGAGGCTATACTTGATGTTAGCTCTCGTCTGCAAGATATTCAGAAGAAAAGTAAAATATCTACGAGTACATTGGCCCTAGGTCATGAGTCTTACAAAGACAAGCAAGTAAATAAAATTTAATGAATTACATTTTAAATGTTTTATTTGGATACCTATGTACGTAGTAAATGTTTTTCCAGGCCAAAGCAAAAGAGGCTCGTAACAACAGATCCGGTGGTCTCAAAACGCAACACCGATTTTTGCTTGAGAATTCTGCTGCTGTCTTGAACAGATCAGTTGAATATGTTTTGGTACGTGTATTGTACTACGTGTATTGGTCTAGCTAGATATATTATTATTTTAACGTCAGAATAATTTAGGACTTTCTCTTATCAGGATGGTGTATGTGATGCAGATGTTCATATAGACATATTAGACAGCGCAGTAGCAGACGGTGGTAGAAATTGCTTTGTTTTGTGTGATGCTGTTCTTCCACCTGTTAAAATGGGTAGAGCTTTTATTTATTTATTTTTTATTATACAACATAGTTTTAATAAAAAAGCTTTTAACTCTAAACTAACACACAAAGCTACAGAATGAATACTTACCGTTTTACTATTAAAAATATGTACTTAACAGATTAATAGTCGAAAACAAACTACTTTTAAAGATCATATTGCGGTTTATTTTTGCAGTTTGTTTGATTTCAATGTGTTTTTACTAGCGCAGAAGTCAGAGAATTTTCTAAATAGTGAACAAAAATGGAAATAAAGGAATATTTTATTGTTTTGTAAAAATGTCTACTTAATATGTATTTTTATTTTAACCAATTGTTAAAAGTGGCCCACGATAGGGATATATATATATATATATGGTCATAGGGAGGACCTTTGCCCAGCAGTGGGATGGCATAGGTTACAGAAAAAAAGTTTAAAATTTCCAATAACCAAACAGAGGCCGGTCACTTGAACTGAATCCACTGATCCATTGACTACGTGGGTTTGAGTTACAGTTGAGTGGCCTGATGTTGGTCTTTTGTAAAAAATAACGCAGCGTTATTGCACACAATACCGACAATACAGAACCACAATGCAGAACCTGTCGAAATGTTGGGAGGTCAATTTTATAATTGCTAATCTAATGTACAATAATCCATAAGCTTGATGGTGATCATGATTGGAAATAATTTCAGAATCGGGACGATTTGTTCCAAACCAGAAAGGTCGCATGGAAAGGACATACATATCTGATTGTTCAACTATTGGTACTGAGGGCAGCTGTACTGCTTTGTACAGGATCAAGAACAAAGCGATTGATAATAAGAATGTGGCTGATGTAAGTTACACTTAAAATTTAACTTCTCATACGTCAATATGCCAAAATCAGTAATCTAATCATAGTAACTTTAAAATGTTTTAAACTATACATAGAAATTGCCTTCTGCTTTTATTTCAGGAATATTTCTTGGTGTTTTTTGACATGAATCAGGAAACGGAGAATGTGGTATCAGGGATATACAAGACCATGAAACGGGTCTATGTGCCCGCAATCAATGCATGTAAAGCTTGGGGTGACCTCAACCCACCACATCCTAAAAGTCAAGATGTTATTAGCACTTACATTTCGAAGATTATGTTATTTGTTAAATACCTTGCTAGTAAGTTAAATCTATAATCCTAGTTTTGATTATGCCACTATAAGATGCAAAGCAAGCAAACAGCTGCGGCTGTCGTAAGACGCTAGTAATACCCTACCCAGTGATTTAAGAGGAAAGGGTTAGTTTGCTAGTACGTGCAAAGTTAGGGAACAGCTTTCAAACTGGGGGGGGGGGGGGGTTACATAATTATACATCTATAGTGACTTCTTTTAGTTATTTAGAGAGTAGGGATATAAACATAAATTTTATTTTTATTAGAAACGAAAACAGACTTAGATTGTTGCACCAAGTTCAAGATAAATATATTGTTGTACGAAGATGAGTTGGCTGATCAAGAAAAAATGAAAGCAGCCATTACAAAAACACATGTGCTGGAGGAGATTTGCTCTTATGTAAAGCAATGGATCCGACAGATAACAATGGTAGGTACATTACTGTAACGTTTTGATGAGTCATGTTTTTGATAAAAGAAAAATATATTAATTTGATCAGATTTTCGACCTATAGGCCGACCGTTTACTCGCGTGTCGCCTGCGCGGTGGGAGGGGAGCGTGGGCGGGTAACGCTACACACGGAGTCAATAATCCAAAGATTTATCTCGAGATAGACATTGTTGGTAAAGAATAAAATAATAAGTATCTTTTTTTTAAGTATTTATTTTTAAGTTTTACAAATCTTATTATATAAAAGAGTAGACAAAAACCCACTCATCACGAAATCTCAGAAACTACAAGTGCTAGGAGTCTCAAACTTTGCATGGGGGTTCCTTTTAAGACGTAGGTGCTCACTAAGACGGGGTTTTGCGAAATTCAACCTCTAAGGGGGTCAAACAGGGGGGCAAAGTTTGTATGGGAGAACGCGATTCCTTGGTCCTATTGACTTGAAATTTTGCACAGACATTCGTTAAGAAAATTAATTTAATTAGTAATTCATACTTTTCATAATTTATCCCTTTACAGGGTAAAAAAGAAGTATTATTACTCAACCGATGGCGGTACAAATATATTACAACAATAAGATACAATAATTCGAAAGCTAAAGTAAAAGTTCCTTGGCCAAGTGGTTACGGAAGCGTCCTCTAAGTACGGACTGTCCGGGTTCAATACCCCTGAGCGGATTTTTTTTTTGTATTATTTAACTTTGTTTTTGGTTTTTTTATTTATATAAGATTCGATGTTTTAAATATTTAACTCATATTGACTCCGGCACTTTTTATCTCTAATATATTTCTTATGTTTAATGATTTTTTAAAATTTAAAATCATGCATACGTAGTTAACTTCTCTCTAATGTTATGATTTAGTTACTTATTAGTGGAAACTGAATTGATTTTTATGTACTATTGGATCTTATATTTAGTAATAAGTGGTATCATTTGTTTGTTTCCCAAATATAACAAAATAAAAATAAGATAATGAAAATATATTTTCAAAATGTCGGTTTGGGTAGGAATACAATATGCATGCACCTATTGTACGTATGATATAAAAAAAACCGGTCAAGTGCGAGTCGGACTCGCGCACCGAGGGTTCCATACCATTTTGGGACGTATTAAAGTAATTTTACTATTCATGTACACCTCAGATAGCAAAAAAAACCAAACAGCAAAACCAAGTCCGTTTATCGAGGTTTTTTAGGATTACTAAAAAACTGTACCTACCTACTACCTACTTATAAAGATCATTTTATTTTTCCTGTAAAATATAGATAGACATGTACTACCCATAATTATTTCAGATGTTTTCCTCCACAAACTTCGGAGATACGAACAGTATTTTTTTTGTCATTTTTTTATTATCAGCCAAAAACTACGTGACATAAACCAAATACGGTTCAACTACTCATTACGGTAAACCATTGCTTATTAATGCCACGTTTTCTAATCCATTTAAATTGTTAAAGCATTGTACAAATATCGTCTTTTACAATACGCCGGAGCGGCAACTCTAAATCTGTCCCGGTTCCTACCGGTTCCTATCATAAAACATTGCACGTATGAAAGTTTTCTATTATCTATCATTCATTAGTTGATATTATTATTTTCAACTGAATGAGGATTTCTTAAATTAAAAATATCACTAAGCTATCGTTGAATAAATTTATCCAATATGCCAGCAAATAAACATGCTCCTTAGAATGAACACATTGTCCAAAATTAAAGATTTTGTTCTCATTACTCCAATAGATGGCGCTGTACAATTATTATAACGCGGTATGGTTTTGTTTTATAAAATATTTAACTTTTTTGAAATAAACGACAACAAATTTTTTTCGCCCACCACACCACAGAGTACATTGTCGCCCACTCCGGGTCGATAGTAACTGTAAAATGTAAATTAATTTCCTTCTCGATCGATAACTACCTAATTAAATTCAATTACAATAGTGCAGGGTGACAAAGCTGAAATTTGAAGTGTTCTGTGAATTTGAATGCCGTAAAGTGGTTCGCTGACTCGATTTGGCGCGCAGCTTTCGCGTTCGGGTTTGTTCGGCTGAACTCGGCGTCTGTCGGCAGCCGGCCAGCAAAAAATATTTTAAGTGAAAATGAATAATCTGTTATTATGTTCAATGATAATGTTAATTTTATGTAACACATATTTTTAATGGTTGAAAATTATATTGATCGCCACTATCCATACCATCTTTGGACGAATTAAGGTAATTTATTTTAATACTCAGGTAGCAAAAAAAACAAACCGCAAAACTAAGTTTGTTTGTCGAGGTTTTTTTAGGATTACTAAAAAACTGTACTATTTAGAAAGATCATTTTATTTTTCCTGTAAAATATAAATAGACATGTATTACCCATAATTATTTCAGATTTTTCCCTGCACAAACTTCGGAGATAAGGGCCCCCCTTATACGGGACGGTATTTTTTTTGCATTTTTGATTATCAGCCAAAAACTACGTGACATAAACCAAAATAAAAATCTGTTTTGAGATGTACAAATGAAGCCCTTTCATATGATGCCCCACTCGATATAGTAGTCTCACTTTGAAAGTTTGGTGACCCATTTCGACTATCATTAAAAAAAAACTAAAAGGAAAAATATATTCTTTTTCATTTGCGATGAAGTTGGGTAAAAAAGATCTAAAACTGTTCCAAGTTTCAAATCGATAGCGTCAGCGGTTCCTGAAATATATAGGTGTGACAGACAGACAGACAGACAGACGAAGTCTCACCATAAGGGTTCCTTTTTTACCTTTTAGGTATGGAACCCTAAAAAGCCAAAACTTTATTGGAATTATTGTCTGTCTGTCAGTCAGGGTTTTTTCTATAGGTTGGCTGGTGTTGGGGACCAACGACGTCAAAGTATCTTTACATAGTGTGAAACAAAGTCGCTATCCGAGCCTGTCTATAACCGATAGCACCTCCTAAACCACGCAGCGATTTTCACCATCGATTAGATCATTTTTCATAGAAGGTTTTAAGTTTTATCTAAGTAAATAAACTTACATAGCTTACATTGACTAAACCTAAAGAGATACATAGTTAACAATCAAGTACTAGATAATTTCATTAATTCCATATTATTATAAAGTAGGTAAATATCCGGGATATAATATACCCGCCCCCCGGCGGCGGACTCAAAGGCAATGCACTGAGGGACAGCTGATGCAGATCCCACCGGAGAACCCCCTCTCATGTGCCGATGTGACAGCCACGAGAGTTTTAGTGGGTAAGAATCCCCCACAGGATCCCGGGGACATATTAAACGTGCCCCCCACCACCCCTTTAACTGTGACAACGGTGACAGATTCCCGGGGGGCTATAATGCGTCCCCGGCAGCGGCTTCAAAGGCCCTTGCCTTGCACTGAGGGGTACCCGGTGCAGCCCCATATTTTTTGCGGACAGCCGTTTAGAGGTTAAAAATCCTACACACCGCGGTCGACCGCCCGCAGGATCCTGGAAGCCTATTGGAGGTCTACCCGTGATCCCCGAAACTTTGAGCACGGTGACAGGTTTTTTTAATTGTGCCCCTCCGGTGGCGGGCTCAAGGGCAAGCCACTGAGGGGATCTTTTTTTTTTAATTTATCCCTTAACAGGGTTAAAAAGCAGTATTATTTATAACGGTAGCGGTACAATTATTCTCACACTCACACTCAGATTTGCTTAGTACGTACGTAAATTAAGTTAGGTCCTTTTTGTGTACTTTTAAACTTTTTATTTTTGATCATTTTACTATTTTTTATTTTATTTTTCACTGAAGGTTTAATATTAATTGAATTTATTTAGAAGTTGTATCTATACCGAGGTCTCATCGAAAAAATACTGAAATGTATCGAGTCCACTTCGAAAAAAATACTGATCAAGAGCGAGCTGGATTTGCGCACCGAGGGTTAGTTTCCTATTCATCTAACATATCAGGTAACAAAAAGATCAAACCGCACAACTAAGTTTGTTTGTCAAAGATTTTTAACCATTTCTAAAAAAAAATATGCACAAGTAGCACATTTTCAAACATGTTTTATTTGCCAAAAAAAACATCAACACTTATTATTACACCAGTAATCTTTTCAGAATTTATGTCAATAATAAAAAAAAATGCCCAATCAATATTTTTTTAGTGTTTCCAAGGTTTGTGTTTAAGCATTGTGTACTTAAATAACAATACAACACAGCAGCCTGTAATGTTTTGTCTCTAATTTATTGATCCACGCTCATAAATGTAATATAGAATATGTTTGGCCAAGTCCCTGAAAATTTTTCGCGAGGACAACTGCTTACAATGTTAGCATATTTTTTTCCCCAATAGAAATACTGACTTCCAGCAAAATACCGATAAAGATCTTCAAAAACGACGTTAATAAAGAGTGAAAAAGTATTAAAATACTGAATCTGGCCACATTGTATCATTCCATATAATATAAGGTAAATCTGGGATATAATATGCTTGCCCCCCGGCGGCGGACTCAGAGGCCAGGCAGTCAGGGACACCTGGTGCAGATCCCACCCGAGAACCCAGGTTTCCCTCTCATGTGCCGATGTGACAGCTACGAGAGTTTTAGTGGGTAACAATCCCAAATACCCAGTTTGACTTCCCCACGGGATCCCGGGGACATATTGAAGGCTTCCCCCGTGACCCCTTTAACCGTGAGCATGGTGACAAGTTCCCAGGTGGCTTTATTGTGCTCCCCGGTGGCGGGGTCAAAGGCAAGCCACTGTATCATGATGCAAATCCCACCGGATAGCCCAAGAAGGGGTTCTTATGTGCTGATTGCACGGCCGTTGGGGGTTTAGTGTATAAGAATCCTACATACCCGGTTAACCACCAACAGGGTCCCGTAAATCCCATTAAAGTGTGTTATGAGCTGGTGCAGATCCCGACAGATAGCCCAGGTCCGCCCTCTAATGTGCCAACGTGATAGCCGCGGGGGTTTTAGTGGGTAAGAATTCCCCGACTGACCCCCGTTTACGTCTTAACGATGAAACCGAACAAGGAAGCCCGTATTGCTTCCATAAATTGGTTTTAAAGAAATTGTGTCCTGTTCCTGTCCTTAATCCACCCAAATTGTGCACCGGTACTACCGGTATTTTATTATAAACTGCAGACGTGTGCAGTTTATAATAAAATTATAAGTACAATTAACAAATCACAAGCTCAGAGCGTTGAGTACTTTGCCCATGGACAGGCAGCTATACGTAGCCCTTTTACGCGTCACTTCTATACATAATTTGTTCATATTTCGTTACGAAAAGTCAGCTGCAAACATTATTTATCAAGAAATTCTATAATCAAAGGCAGTAACTTTAAATTATTCACTTCTTTTTTTTCTCAATTACACCCGTGCGAAGCCGGGGCGGGTCGCTAGTATTTTATAATAGCTTCATAGGTACAAAATCATAAAACAATAATTAACTCCGTTTAAGAAATATTTAACCACAGATAAAAAATTTATAGGACTATTCGTCACTAATATTCATATCGCTTGAATCATCATCACTGTCTGTGTAGCTTGAGGAGTCAGAATCTTGCAAATTAATAATAAATCGGTCCATCTCTTCATCAACGAACTGGAAGAGCGATTCATCTTGAGATTTATCTTGGCAGTCGTATACCTTGTGCGTTTATCTTCAAGCGTTCGTAACAAAAACACCAACCGCGCGCTGCGAGCACAGCCAGCGCACTGCCGCACTTGACGTAAGCTCTCTGCTCCGCGCACCCCTTTTACCCATCCGCTAACATCTCCCCTCGCTCCCTTCTTGCCGCGCAGGCGATGCGCGAGTTAAAAGGTCGGCCTATAGTTAGCAGCATATAAGTTTTAGTTGTCAAAAAATAAGAGAAATCTCACCTGCAACATGATCATCCAATTTCTTTTTTTTTTTCTGTGCCTTATTTCCTTCACTTGGGGTCGGCCCTCGTTAAGCTCCAAGACCTTGAGCGGTCAGTCTACCCAGTTCTACTCGGCCCATGTCTTTGATGGTTGTTCACTACGTGGCTGTTGATATTCGTTCGCCCCTCCTGCGACAAGGAACTATTAATTTTTATATGCATCTCTTTCATTCTCCCATTCCATTAGGGGAGAAGCTCTTACTCGTAACAATATTGCAAAAGATCTGGGTATACTCTTTGATGAAAAGTTGACCTTTCGTGATCATTATGATTATATTATTGAGCGTAGCTCTCGTCTACTCGGTTTTATCACAAGATCTACTAAACATTTTCGTCAGACTAAAAGCTTATTTTATCTATATTACTCTCTTGTACGTAGTGTTCTTGAATACAACTCGTCTATATGGTCCCCTTTCTACAAGGTCCATAGCAACAGAATCGAAAGTATTCAGAAACGTTTTCTAAAAATTGTTACTTACAGATGCGGCATTGGTCGAAAACTTGTCTCCTACAAACAACGTCTTAAATATTTCCATTTTAGTCCCCTGGACCTTCGTCGAAACTACTACGACCATATGTTACTTTATAAAATAATTCATAGCCTAATGGACTCACCTAACCTACTTTCCCTGTTAAATTTTAATACCCGATTTAGAAGCCGTAACCGAAATTATAATATTTTCAATCTTCCAGTTTTCCCTAATAATACCTCTTATTATAATCCAATTATCAGGATGTGTCGCAAATACAATGATATTCTTATTTCCAACAGAGATATCGATATTTTCCACCTGAAACTGCATCAGTTCCGCAGGCTTTTGCAGACCCAAGTATTAAAATTTTAGAACTACACTACTTGTAATGTCATTCTTAATTTACTTTTAAGTTATTTTTCTTTTTTGTATTGTAAATCAGCGCTCTCTAGCATCTGAAAATTTACTAAATTAATAAAGCGATTAGGCGTATATATCTGTGGATTATAATCTAGATCAATACCTTATTCATTGTATTATACCTTAAAGTGATTGTAATCTGTTTTATACGCTAATAAACAATAAAATAAAAATAAAATAAAATTCTGATGGTAATGTATATGTACATAATATAGTTGTACGATTCCACATCATAACTGTGGTGAAATCACACTTATAGTAATCTAAATCTAGATTAAAAAACCTAGTAAATGTAGATTTAATTTTACAGATTATATCGCGGTTTCAAAAATTCGAAAAGTATTCGAAACGTCGCGACGTTTCGTATACTGCGGTCCATACGTCATAGTTGTCTTAGGGTACCCGCAAGTCTTCTAATTACCTATTATTGTTTGTTCGATCTACGCAGAAAGAGCTTACAGTATCTTGAGGTCTTGCAGTGGAATGCTTGTCATTGGATTTGATTTTATTTATCACGGGATCCCAAGCTGGTGGTAGAATTTAATTTCAATAGCCCCACGAATCATCTTTGGCAGGAATCGCTGTTCTTTTACGAGGATTTGTGGTTTACCAAATGTAATATAATGGCGGGTCCGATCCTGAACATGTTCACAGACTGCAGACTTCTATCTTTGATCTTCGAGACTAAACTGCGATATAATTAGTAAAATTAGTTTCATTTCAATGTGTAGTATTCGCGTAAATATCAGAAATAATTATAATTAAGGATACTGTTAAGAACTACACGTAATGTTGGTACTTACTGTAGGTGCTGGTGCAGAGCCAGCAGTTAAGGCGCGAGCCGTCCAACATAGGCCCTCTAGCGGAGCTGGACCATTGGCGGCGACAACTCACCACATTCACATCTATCATCGAACACATAAAACACGAACCCACCTCGATGTACATACACACGTTGATTCGGGCGAAATCGAAGCTTCTCAAGGTAATATGCAAAAGTGGGAAGTGGTACGTTAGTAAATTATTATTAGAATACAAGTGTTACAAGACGAGAAGAGAAGAACAGTGCCACTAGAATGACAATTGTATGTAATTTTATTAAAATTAGCAGAAATGGGGCCCAGGAAGCGTAGCGTAGGATGCTCTATCTAAGCTGGACTAGGTTGAGGGACGATTTTACAGAGCGGTTGGCAGTAATGATTAAACACAAATTTTCAGAAATGGAGACTACTCGACAATCAAGTGACAGATTATTACAATGAAGCTTACGATAACGTAAAATATTTGTACGCTTTGGAAAAGTACTGCGAACCACTATACCGGTAATTCAAATAGTCTTGTACCTTGTACGTAGTATAGCGTTTTAGTATACATATAGAATACATACATACTCATATATAGACTCATTCGCTTTATTTGTATACTAAATAATAAATATTGAGTAGGTAAGTATAATAATAACTTAAATTAAGTACAAATGGCAGTCTTATCGCTAATAGCGATTTCTTCCAGACAAAATATGGGCAGAATGTTCTGCCGGAAACGAACAATGTGTAAACATTGCTGTGTTCCGGTGTAAAGGGTACTCTGAAATTGAACTTGTGTAATAACAGGGCTCAAAAGCGCTGACGATGGGTTAAGATGTCACTTACCTACCATCAGGCAAACGCCTGCTTATCTACTGCTACCTTATTACATCTCAGCCTTACCAATTCCGGACCATTCTCCTTTTGTTTTCAGTCGTCTAACCGCTAGTGACATCAAGAAGAGCATACTTTCAATCACGTCAAACGCAGTTGGTAATGATGGTATCAGTCGCAATATGCTTGTGCCGCTTCTTGAAATTATCCTTCCTGTTCTTTGTGATATTCTGAATAATTCTGTTGATAGTGGCATTTTTCCTTTAGCTTGGAAGGATGCTCAAATTATTCCTCTTCCTAAAAAATCAAGTCCTAAATTATTTTCCGAATTTCGACCTATATCTATTCTTCCTTTTCTTTCTAAAGTTCTTGAACGCCTTGTCTATGACCAGATTAGTAAATTCCTTTATTGTCACAATCTTTTAAACCCTTTACAATCAGGTTTCCGCCCGGGCCATAGCACGACTACTACACTCGTCAAGGTCACTGATGATATACGTCATTCCATGGACAATGGCAAACTTACTGTACTTATATTGCTGGATTTCAGTAATGCGTTCAATACGGTTGATTTTGACATTCTCTTGGCCTTACTTCGCTCAATGAATGTATCTCCTGCGGTTGTCGATTGGTTTTACAGTTATCTTTATGAGCGCAGGCAGCGGGTTCGCCTGGATGAGGATTTCTCTTCTTGGTGTGATACGACTGCTGGCGTCCCTCAAGGTGGTGTCCTTTCTCCACTTCTTTTCGCAATTTTTATAAACTCTGTCTCGCAAAATCTATCTTCTTCGTACCACCTATATGCAGACGATCTACAAATTTATTCTAGTGCTTCATTGGATGAACTACCAGAGTGTATTAGGGTAGTTAATAATGATCTTTTCCTTATAACCGAGTGGAGCAAAAAATTTGGCTTAAAAGTTAATCCTGCAAAATCTAAGGCGATGATAGTGGGTAGTTCGCGATTGATTTCAAGGGTAAACTGGAGAACGATTCCTAGTGTCAATTTAGATGGGGAATTAATACCTTTTAGTGAATCGTGTAAAAATTTAGGAATCTTAATTGATCGCACCTTGAGTTGGGTTCCTCAACTCCAAGTTACTAGTCAGAAGTTGTTTGCTGCTGCAGCCTCGTTAAAAAGACTCCGTAACTTTCTTCCCACTGCCACTAAGATTGTTCTAGCTCAATCCCTATTACTTCCAATTCTTGATTATGCTGACATCTGCTATTTAGATCTTACAGAGGACCAGCTTAATAAACTTGAGCGTCTTCAAAATTTTTGTATACGATTTATATTTGGTTTGCGCAAATATGATCATGTTTCTCAATTTCGTTCTAAGCTCAAGTGGCTTCCTATTCGTCTACGTCGGAATACGCACATCCTGTCTCTTCTTTATAATATACTATTTAATCCTTTTTCTCCGCGTTACCTAAAGGAACGTTTTGTTTTTCTCGGCAATGATTCCCACTGTTTGAGGTCTCTGAGAAAATCTCACTCTTATGTTCCCTTCTCATAATAGTTCGTTTTACGATAAGTCATTCACAGTAGAAGCTGTTCGTCTGTGGAATGCCTTACCGGTCACTGTTAGACATGCACCATCTCTGCCTATCTTTAAAGATCGTTTGAAAGCATTTTATTTGTCCCTATGAATTTTATATTGATATTAGCCGGCTGCATTTAAGTATTTATTTATTATTGTTGGTTATTTATATTTGTTTCTATCAAATATAATATTTATGTATTATACTAATATTTATATATATATTATTTTGCTGTTACGTATTTTATTGTTTATAGTTATGTATTTTTTTTTTCTCTTTTATAATTGGTTTGTATAAACAACCCCGCCTTGCAGTTCATAGTTCCTCTCCATCCAAAGGTTGCCTGGTAGAGATCACTTTTAGTGATAAGGCCGCCCATTGTTTCATTCTATTTTACTGTTTTTTTTTTCTTGTATTTTTGTGTTTTTTAATAATGGTGGAACAATAAAGAATTATCTATCTATCTATCTATCTTATTTAAAAATAAACCATTGTTCAATGCACCTACAAGAGGTAAGCTGTGGGAACTCTATAAAATATCGCTGAATTATGTTGTGCGACCAGAACATTTGAGGAGCGAAGAAGTCACATTGATGTGGACGTTTTCTGTATGTTCTTAAGATATGTCCAAACATAGTAAGGCAATCGTGAGTGGTTGTCGCACGCTCTGATTGAGCGATTGCCGTGCGATGTTTTGAACATACCTACTCTACATGCAGTCCAAAACGTTACATTATGTTGCAAGAAAGCCGCCTGTGCTAATAAATCTTCGGACCTATATAAAATATACACCAAAACCCTAAGACCAAAACTTACACGACTGTAAATTAAGAGAAAACAATGTCAGGGTTGACGCTCCGTATCGCATTCAGTTTGATTGCACCGATTAGTCTAATGTGCTGAACGACGCACGTTAAGGTAATCTCGTTTTTCTCCATAGATGCGATCCTCACAAAATGCAGCAGTACATCCCTGGGCTTCTGTACACTGTCCGTATGATATACGCCACGTCACGATACTACAATACCACGAAGCAGATATCAACTCTGTTGGTGAAAGTCACAAACCAGATCCTAAACATGTGCATGGAATACTTGACCAACGGCGGGAAGAAAACTATTTGGAACCAGGACAAGCTTAATTTTATACACAAAGCTAGAGTATGTTTCTTTTTTTATCTCACACTAATACTTATCTACTTAACGTACTAACCAAACATAGCGATTGTTGAAGATCGCAGTGCGGAGACCAGCCATAAAGACGTCTATATCTCAAACAGACAACAAGCAATTTATGACTACTGGAACCTACTGTTTTTAACTAGGGACTACGCGTTTGAAAACTAGTTTTTTTTTGTTTTACAGCTTTGCCTCAGTCTGTATAATTTCTACCGCGAGTGTTATACAGAGACGCAGAAGCAAATGATGGCGGCGGCAGACGAGAGACCGTTCGATTGCTCCGAAATGTATATATTTGGAAAATTTGAAACGTTTCGTAAGAGGTTGACAAAGGTAATTAATAATGTATCTTGCTGACTACATTTTGTATCACTGTCTAATTAAAAAAGAAGCCATTTAGTTAAACTGATTTGATTAATTGATCAAACTAATCTGGTTATTATTGTTTCAGATAATAGATCTATTTCAAACATACATTACTTACTATGTATTAAATAAAACGACGTTGGAAGGCATTGAGGAGTATGCAAGCAACTTCAATAAGTTATTTAAAACAATTTCTTCTAAAACTTATGATTCTTTAGACCATCGGTGAGTCGTAAACAGCTATATAACTATGAAGCTGATTTAATTATATTAGTTCATGTAACGTACATACATGTACGACTGAGCTATAATAGTAGAGGATCCCGTCATAAACGACCTTCACCGAGCTGGTTAATGGATAAAACGTATTTTATATTCAACTAGCTGACCCACGCAGCTCCGCCTGCGCTATTTTTACGTTAACTAAACTTTTAATAACAGACATTCGCATCGAATACATAACCTGCTTTTTTATAGTCGGTTAAAAACTGGGACCCACTTTTTACTTGCTCCGAAGCACGGTCCCGTTTAGTTCAAATGGTGTTAAACGGTCACCCATCTATTTAATGACCTTACCTAACGTTGCTTAACCTGATCGATTACAAAACTTTGATAACAACTCTCTATGAGTGTTCCCTTACTAATATTTATTATATTATAAAGAAAAATTGATAAAATCGGACCAAGCGTATAACCAACTACCCATTTTGACTTTAATCCCTTCTCCCAAAAGAACCGTGCTAGATTACGGGATAAAAAGTATCCTATGTCCTACCTCGTAGTAAGATCTCAAATCATGCCAAGTTTCGTTTCAATCCATCCAGTAGTTTCGGCGTGATGCTCAGCCGAGATACAGACAGACAGACAGACAGACAGACAGACAGACAGACAGACAGACAGACAGACAGACAGACAAAAATAAAAAAAAAAATCATTTTTGGCTTTAGTATCGGTTATAGAATGCCCTTCAAACATAATTTTCAAAATATCTTCAATGTACAGAAATGGACATGTTACAGTTTTATTTTAAGTATAGATTTAATATGTCAATAAATATATAGCATATGGGTTGTCTAAAAAATTCAGTCCAGGATATGATTAATTATTAATTAAAAAAAAAAAATATCATTTCACCGGTTTGGTTAATAGACAAATTCCATACCAATCGAAAGTATAAAGCCCATAGAATATGAAAACGTTAGGTTGCCTTTTTTTTTCAGTCACAACCCTCGGGTAGGCAGGTTTAATATTGTGGTTATATGTATCTACAGACCCCCAAAAATGAGTGTGGATGCTTTAAATACATTCTTTAGTACACTTAATGATTTGTTACGTAAATATTGTCTTAAAAGAAACAAAGTCATAATCTGTGGAGACTTCAACATTGATATTCTCAAAAAGAGCAGGTATAGCGTACATTTTGAGGAATTATTTAGGTGTTTTAATCTAAAACTTGCTTTGCATCAGCCAACCTGGTTAGCCAGTGGTACTTGTATAGATAATTTTATTTGTAATGTACGGGGGTATAAGCCCGAAGTTATTGATCTAGCTTTGTCAGATCATACAGCTCAAATTTTAAGTTACCCAGTTAAGGATTAATGCGCGTTGTCTCACTGGTTTATATTTAAGCGCGATTATAGTGTAGATAATATGACCAAGTTTAAACAATGCCTAGATAGTCTTAGTTTTTATGACGTTTATGAATCACAGGACCCAAATACAGCATTTCACAAATTTAACGACATTTTTAAATTGTTTTATAATTTATGTTTCCCGATAATCTATACTTATAATAAAACTGTAACAGGTCCAATTCTGTACATTGAAGATATTTTGATAATTATATTTGGAGGGCATTCTATAACCGATACTGAGGCCGAAAATGTAATTTTTTTAATTTTTGTCTGTCTGTCTGTCTATCTGTCTGTCTGTCTGTCTGTCTGTCTGTCTGTATCACGGCTGAGCATCACGCCGAAACTACTGAATGGATTCAAATGAAACTTGGCATGATTTGAGATCTTACTACGAGGTAGGACATAGGATACTTTTTATCCCGTAATCTAGCACGGTTCTTTTGGGAGAGGGGATTAAAGTCAAAACGGGTACTTGGTTATACGCTTGGTCCGATTTTATCAATTTTTCTATAAAATATAATAAATATTAGTAAGGGAACACTCATAGAGAGTTGTTATCAAGGTTTTGTAATCGATCGGGTTAAGCAACGTTAGGTAAGGTCATTAAATAGATGGGTGACCGTTTAACGCCATTTGAACTAAACGGGTCCGTGCTTCGGAGAGCAAGTAAAAAGTGGGTCCCAGTTTTTAACCGACTATAAAAAATGAGGTTATGTATTCGATGCGAATGTCTGTTATTCAAAGTTTAGTTAACGTAAAAATAGCGCAGGCGGAGCTGCGTGGGTCAGCTAGTAAAAAATAAAATTAATAGGATTTCAAGACCTAGGTGGATAACTAAGGGTATAAAAATGTGTTCAAAGCGTAAGAGCCGATTATTATCGGAAATATCCTAGTGATGTCAATAAAAATACATTCAAAACCTACAAAGATAAGCTTAAAAAGATAATTAGGCTAACACGAAAGGCACAGAATGACTACACAATTAAGACCGCCGCAAATAAAGCTAAAGCTACATGGAAGGTTATTGGTAACCATAAATCAAGAAAAGTTAAAGACGAAATAAAGTGTTTGAGAATCCATGACAAATTAATAAATGACCCAAAAGAAATTGCTCAAACTTTTAATAACTTTTTCATTGATGAAGTACAATCGTTAAAAGGGGATTTTCTTTCAAAACGATACAAAAATACAGTATCGTGGAATAAAGCAAACTCAATGTTCATGGGGCCAGCAATGCCTGAAGACATGTATAGAATCATTATGAGCCTTAAAAATACCGCGATCACAGGACTTGACGATATTTCTACACACGTGCTAAAATTTGTCTCCCTAATTTTGGCGTCTATACTAAGCCACGTTATGAACTTATGCATCAACTGCGGCACATTTCCTGAAAGTTTAAAAACGGCTTTAATTATTCGAATTTTCAAAAAGCAAGACAAAGAAAATATACGTTCTTAAAGACCAGTAGCTTTATTACCAATATTTTCTAAAATATTTGAGAAGTACATTCACCAATGCATATATGACTATTTAGAAAAAAAAAAATTAATTGAAGAACAGTCTGGACTTAGGAAGAATAAAACTATTTAAAAAAAATAAAAACTGACTTCAAAGTAAATTATCTAAAAAGCATAAAATAACGAAAATATATTGAAGTCGGTGTCAGCTGGTGCTAGTGTTAGTTAACATGATGTGCTAGCACCGACTTCAATATATTTTCGTTATTTTATGCTTTTTAGATAATTTACTTTGAAGTCGGTTTTTTTTTTAAATAATTTATTTAACACTTTTTAGTGACTTATTTTAACATAAACTATTTAAAAAAAAATAAAAACCGACTTCAAAGTAAATTATCTAAAAAGCATAAAATAACGAAAATAATTATATTGAAGTCGGTGCTAGCACATCATGTTAACTAACACTAGCACCAGCTGACTTTTTGTATGGGCCCTAGACTCTTTAACAAACTGCCCAACAGTATACTTGAGGTCGAGAACATAGATCTTTTTAGGATAAAGGTTAGAGACCTACTTTTGACTAAGGCGTATTATACAGTAGGTGAATTTTTAAATGATAAAATAGCAATGTGAAATAACTTAATAATATATTAATATTTGTAAATTAAATTTGACATGATGTTTAATAATGTAATACTAAATTAACAATGCAATAATTAAAAAATAACCTGTACATGTTTGCATGCCTTGCTAGGTAGAATACGGTATAGCTCTTACTTATATTGTACCTATATCTCATGTAACCTTTATTCAATGTAAATAAATAATTTCTGATTCTGATTTAAACAGGTAAATCGATACTGGTACTAACATGCACCGGTCTGGTGAATGAATTAAAATTAAATGAAAATAAATATTATTTTATTACGAACACGGTGGTATAGGGTTGTCTGCGAAAAATCAGTCCTGAATTCCGGTTGTCGAATTTTAAAAAGTGAAATATTGTTGCGGGCGAATACTGAGAGGTCCCAACCAACCATCCCATGCGATAGAAGAGGATACAGCATAGCAGCTGTAGCTGTACTGTGTGTGTAGCTGTAGCTGTACATAGTACTAGTACCGATTTACCTGTTTAAACCTGCCTACCCGAGAGTTGTGACTGGAAAAAATAGGCAACCTAACGTTTTCATATTCTATGGGCTTTATACTTTCGATTGGTATGGAATTTGTCTATTAACCAAACCGGTGAAATGCTGAAAACAATTTTTTTTTTAAAGATTAATTAATCATATCCTGGACTGAAATGTTTTAGACAACCCATATGCAATATATTTATTGACATATTAAATAGAATATAAAATACTTTTTATCCATTAACCAGCTTGGTGAAGGTCATTCTATGACGGGATCTTAGAATATAAGAGATTATCCTGCATCATATGAGTACGTTCAAGAAATGATACCACCTAATTTTTCTGCACAACCTCAGCTGCCGTCCTTTATTATTTATTTACCTTTTTTTTACACTAGTACCTATCGCTTTTTTTTATAATAATTTTTAAGTTGCATTCCAGGCGGCCTGACTTTGATAAGGACTATAAGATATATAAGGATTCCATTGCGAACCAAGAGTTGCTTTTAGAAAACTTCATGATTACCGTAATTTAATTTCAATTTGAAGATATAATTTTCGATATTCTTAACTCACCATTATGTGATCATTTGTTGAATTTTGCAGAGCGTGAATAAATGTCCAACTACAGAAATCTCTTTACATTTATTGATCAGATTTGAAAAGTTAAAGCTCAACTGTTTATATCTAGAAGATCAATATTACGATTTGATTAGCAAATACACATCGGAGATTGAATCCATACGTGACAGGTATAATTTCACATCATGCTGTAGTGATAAAACTATGACTGTTTAAATTCTATGTAAAGATAGTTTCATTAAGTATGATATTTGTAGATATAACGAAGAAAGAGAGAATCCGGAGTTGCCGAGAAATATGCCGCCAGTCGCTGGTCGGGTAATGTGGATTAGATTCTATGATAACAACATCAAAGTACCGATGAGCATATTTGAACACCATCATGAAGTAATCACTCACATGGTGCGTATTTATTTACATTGACAACGAGAGATGATAGAGTTGACTTTTTATTCATTTCCGAATTGAAATGCTTGTTGCTTGCAGTTTGCAGTTGTGAGGACAGAGCTTGTATTGGCAGAAATTAAGTTAAATAAGGTTTACTTTCTATATTTCAGAACACACAACGGTGCATAAAGTTGTACAACGTGATGAGTATTGTGTTTACAGAATATGAATTAATATATCACTACGCCTGGGCTGAAAATGTTGGACAGGTGACTTTTTACCGATCGATTTGACTACTCTATATAAATAACAATAAATATAGTGCAGTTTACTAAGGTTATAAAAATATTTTGACCAACTATATTTATGAGCATAAATATAAATGCAAAGAGAAGATCCTTAAAAGACGCCATTCTAACTACATTAAATTCATGTCAACAACGCTCTTACTCGCGGCTCAGTATTTTTTTTATTTCAAAGTAGGAAAAGGTTTTTTGAAATCTACTTGGTACTTTGACGGCTTTTATCGCGGTTTATTTATCCGCAATAGTTCGTTCAATCTGTAGAATTCGCGTAAATAAAAGAAAACATGAGTTTTTTTTTGTTATTAGCAATTGTTTTGTATCAATTCAAATCTAGTATGAATTACGAGTTACAATGAATTCCATTTTGCATGAAAATGAATTTTTATTTACTACTTTATCTAATCTACAGGTACGCTTGGGTTTAGTCGCACCACTTCTAATTCGTCATCCACAAACGAATATGTACATCATAAATTTTAGTATTTTTATTCCGGAGTGCATAAGAGAAGTTGAATATATGTGGCAATTGGGGCTTCGTTAGTATATCCTCAGTATATTATTTATTGAAAAGTCAAAAAGGTGCAGCGTCGTAGTTAGGATCATGAGTGCCTGTGGCAATATTTGAATATTGCGCCTTGTTTGTTTTTTGGGATAAGAAGCGACATAACTTGGAAAGTGTAAATAATTTAATCATAAAAATAGTTGTGCCTGTGCCCCAGCGACCAATCGGCTGTGGACCTATAGGCTTTAGATCTGAAAAATGCGCCCTCTGAAGGTTGTACCACTGACAGTTGCCCATATGACCAGTCCCTATCTACGGCGCGGCGAACAATAAGTAATTATAGGTTATATCAAATAAGTAATTAGGTAATTTATAAAGTGAGTTACGTACTCGTACATTTCAGATGTCCCAGAGTCAGCGCAAATAGTAGCTTTCTGCAAGGATAAGCTCTTAGGAAATTTTGAAAGGATTAAACATTTAGTTGAGAGAAATAACTTGATAAGGAGGTAAGTACATTTTGGCTCTTAACTAATAGATATGTTGGTGAAGTAATATAGATTAGTAGTCTAGCTAAGTCCGTATCACATACAGTAACATAATTGACAGCATTTCATAGTTTCTAGTTCGTGTTATGTAGGTGGTATAATCATGTCATTGCTTCTATTATTACAGGAGCATGCCAAAGCTTTATTTACCATTACTGCGGGCACAGTTAATAAAATTGGAAAAGGCATTTCAACCCGGTCTGTCAACCATCACCTGGACTTCTTTAGAAATACCTGCTTATTGCGTTAGTATCGAGAAATGTTTGGATGAAGTTGATTTATTTGTCAAAGAGGTAAGATCAGGGATCCTTGTCTTTAAGGTAAAACGACACTTGGCGGCACTGCACTGCAACAGCACGACGACAGTGCGCGTAAATTTATAAATTCAAACGGATTAGCGTCCAAAGAGTTTTAATTTCAATGTTTGTATCGCACCACTTGTTATATCACTTTAGCGGCAATTGAACTACGTGACGTGGTACGGCGGCGCCGTGTCATTTTAATATGTGAGTTGATCAACTTTGCCACGCAGTGTCTCGTCACTCAATATTTCCACTACCAAACTGCGGTCTATCTCAAACGATAACATAATAAACTATATGTAGCCGCGTTGTGCCGCGCCGCTCCGCTGCAGTGTAGTTCTGCGTAGTGCGGTTTCACCTTATCACCATATTATTAATTTTTGTTTATCAAACTGTTATATAATTATGGTTTCTAGGTAGTTGACATGAAGGAAGCGCGAATAGATGCAATATTACAGTCAATTTCTAAAACCGTACTAGTGTTTTTACCAGAAACAGCAGTAGATCCAGCACACTTCTACGAGGAGAATCTTGTTAGACGCGATGAACTTGGTTAGTAGTTAAGTTTATTTGCAGAACATGAAAGACTTGCAACCTTTATTAAAGCTGATTGTTTATTTAGCCCTAGAGATTCAACAAAAATCGTGGAATGCTGAAATTGCCGTTTTAGAGCTCATCAACAAATTCTTGGACAGTGTACCGTCTAAACAAATCAGAGATTTGAAGGATAATTGGTAAATAATTGTAAGAATTAAGTAATGTAGCTATTTATAATAATAATAATACCAGCCATTGTTAATGTCCCACTGCTGAGCACGGGCCTCCCTACAGGATGAAGGGGCTTAGGCCATAGTCCACCACGCTGGCCAAGTGCGGGTTGGCGGACTTCACACGTCATTCGAAAGCTAGTTAGGCTTTCTCAAACATGCAGGTTTCCTCACGATGTTTTCCTTCACCGAAAGCTAGTAACAATCGCACAAAGACGATGCTATTTTTGATCATAGATTAATGTGACATAATGGTACATGATTATAGTCGGTAAAATAGTTTCGATCTAAAATTACTTGTGAAATTCTATTATTTTAGGTTGGACATAGAAAAAGCTTTGAAGCAAGTCACGTCAGCTACACGAGTTTTTCCAGAAGATGCGGGTACGCTAGTAGATTGATTGATAATAATTAATTGAAAACCTGTTAGTTTTCAGATTAGTGACCTGAAAGCTAACCAAAAGGGCACGGGTTCGATTCCCACCCAAGAAAAAACATTTGTGTTCATAAACATGTCTGTTTGTCTTCAAATAATATACTGATAAGTATAAGGTTTATGTATTGGTTGTGTGGTTGCCATAGTTCTCAGTTCAGGATCAGATGGCCGTGTGTAGAATTATCCAAGATATTAATATTAGCTTGTCTAACATCTGGTGGTATTATACTTGACAGCATTTTTGGAGATTGAAAACCCAGACCGCTTTGAGATCGTGTCTACAATCAACGAGTGTAATGAGTTGTTCGCTTACTTTGCTACCAAATGCTTGGAATCTTTGATCAAATGTACTAGACAAAGTCTTGACTTGTTGAGGCGACGTGCTTCGGTATCCAGGTGAGAACAATTACCTTATTTAGTAAAAATGTCGATGGTAAAAGTTTGCACGTGTCTTATAAATATATTGTTTGTTGTAGTTTTCTCACTATGACCACCGATCCAGAAGAGCAAAAGAAATTAAAGCCGCTTATGTTGACCTACATGTACTTACAAATTCCAAGGATTTTAATAAAACCCACTTTAGAAGAAATACAAACTTCTTTCTCGCAGGTACACGTTGTTGTGAATTTATTTTTTGGTTGTTTAGTCACAAATATTTTCGAAACTGTCGAAAAAAATACGCCATGCAGTCTAGGGAAAATATGGAGGTGACCTAGCAAACGCCATGTAATCGTCGCAAAAAATGGTCGTGGAGTCTCAAAATATTTCGTCGTGAATGTAAGATTAGCCAGTTTTTCCTTGAGCTGATTGTGTAAAACTTGTTTAGTAAAAATGAAGCCAAATCATCCCTGTTCACATATATCAAAGTGCCATTTAAATTTGTATCTACAGGTAGTACTTAATTGTATTATGGATATTCATCGCAACGTTTTTATGTGGAGCCAACAAGAACAGATAAAGAAGGACCAAGAGATCAGAGGAACATCCTTGATGGCAACACAGAGTATCTCTGGTATGTCGTATTTATGGTCGCTAGTTCATAGCAGGTAAAATAGCAAGAACTGTAGGTAGACACACACCAGCATGATAATTTCCTAAAAAAATAAAATAACATTTCAAATATTACCCAAAAAGGTGTGAAATTCTACATGCAATTACTCTTCCAGGATCTCGATCGGTTTCTAATATCGGCGGCATAAGAAATTACTTCAGGATGGTATCAGAACATAAAGATATCGTCAGATCTGTGATGGCTTTGCAAGGCATGATGTATATGTATAAACCTGATATTGAGAAGCTATTGAAGGTTAAGGTTTTTTATTTTTTTTCTGGTGTATGAAAGAATAAAATAGTGTGAATAGAACTACGACCGAATTACTACTAAAAACGAACTACATTTTTTCCATAATTACGTTTTGAACATTATGCTCAACATAATGGCTTCGGCCGCGTACGTAACCAGTTCCGTACAACGATTTTTTTTCTTTCTACGTAACCAGTTTTGTACGAAACTAACGAAACCCAATGCTACGTAACCAATATCGTTGAGATTTTTTATTTATTTCTACATAACCAGTTAAGTTCGAACACTACATTTGAAAAGATAGTACCTACTAGATATTAATTTTTATTTAACGTTTACATAAATTACGCCATTTACTGGTGCGACTACTATCCCTTTGGCCTTTTAGTTTGTTGTATTTTCGTCGTATTTTGTTCATTCTCTTGTTTTGTCTTTCGTACGGCAGGACACACTGTCGCTGATGCTGATAACATTGTATCAAGACAAAAACTGTTTTAAAAAAATGAAAAAAATTCGACCATTGAAAAGTGCTAGCGTTAAGCCTATTTAAATAAATATTTTTGAATTTGAATTAAATTACAAACTTTAAATATAACTTTAAAAAAAACTGTTAGGTACGTACATCGATATACTGTTTAAATAGTATATCGATGGGTACGTATACTTAATTTAAAACTACTACTGAAATCATAAAAACGTAATAAGATGTCCAATTATTCTTGGATGAAAATTAGTGTACAAAATTTGGTCTGTAGTCATTCGAATACAATGTATTTTCCTCAACGATTTCGATCCTTAACATTTCCTTTACAGGTTATTTTCAAAACATAGAAAGTACTACCATTACAATAAGTTTTCTTTCGGTGATATTCGTGGCAAAGCACCACCTTTACGTGTAGATATACCTAAATTCCATTTTTTTAGGACACATTGCGATCTAATAAATATTCTTACTTCAAAATAAATAAATTTAAATTACTTGTTACCTCAATGATTAATAGAATATAATTCTAAATTATATTAATTGAAGTCTACCTTTATCTAACAAAATATATTCTGGCACTCCTTTGAATTCCTACACTCACCCAGTTACGGTTTCATTCGAAGCACAAAATGTCTATCTAGCACATAGCTGGTTATGTAGAAATATAAAATTTTCTTTTAACGATATTGTGTACGTAGCATCGGGTTTCGTTGGTTTCGTACGAAGAATAAAAATTTTTCCTACGAAACTGGTTACGTAGAAGGAAAAAAAAATCCTTTTACGAAACTGGTTACGTAGAACTGGTTTCGTACGCGGCCAAAGCGAACATATTAAATTATAATATTATGAAGCAATGTAATCAAATCAAAATTTAGTTAGTGAGAAAAATCCCAGATAATGTTTATCCGATGACCCATGCTGTACTGACAAATATTTCTCATTTTTAGAATTACGGCAGATTTGCTCACTTATGGGCCGAGAACAGAGTACAAGAAGTACAAGACTTTGTTGATTCTAATCCTATGAATGTGATTATAAAAGACATGTTCACCAAGTACGAAGGCCAAACCGAAGAGGTTAACCATTTGCCGGAACGGCATATAATTGGTTCTATACAAATTGATATGGGTAATTATGAAATAGTTCAACCAATTTTTAACCGACTTCAAAAAAGGAGGAGGTTCTCAATTCCTCTGTATATATTTTTTTTTCCATGTATGTTCGCGCATAACTCTGGCAATTATGAACCGATTTGAAAAAAATCTTTCTTCTATCCATTCTTTAATCCGTTGATTGGGTCCCTTAGAAAAAATATTGCTTACGAATAAGTAGTTCCTGAAAAAACAAGAATGGTGACTGCGCAGGAAAGCTGCAGGAAAGCCTATATAGATAACTTTATGTCGCTTTTTAAGGACAAAAATGGTCATAACTCCGGCAAATATTTACCAATGTCAATGATTCTTTTTTTATTCGAAAGAAGCAACCACTGTCATGAATCTGTATGAATTTTATCATAACCGGATAAGAACTTCCTGGAGGACCATGAACGATGTGGAGGAATTTATCTGGTAAAAGCCATAAAACTGATGGTCTCCATTACATTACTCTGACAAATATGAACCGATTTCAATGATTCTTCTTTTATTCAAGAGAGTAAACTACTATGATGATTCCATGCAAATGTCATTACGACGGGATATTTTTTGTGAAGAAACATGAATTATGTAAAACTATGTAGACGATAATGTGATCATAACCTACCTAGATCATTTTACCGTCTTCGATGGTTCAATCTTTATTTATGTATGAAAATATCACTAAAAGGTTTAAAATAATTTAAATATTATTGAAGTTGGTGCCAAATATACAGCCGGTAAGCTAACACCAACTTCAATAATATTTTAATTATTTTATACTTTTCAGTGATATTGAACTCGGCTCAATTTAAAAAAAAAAAGATTTTATACAGACTACCGCTCTATGTAGGTATATCCATCGTCTTCATTTACCCCTTGCTACCGTACACTTCCACGTTAGTGGTTATCAATCGGGTAACCATTGGTCTTTGACGATATTATATTATTAGACATATTATATACCTTGAAGTGTCCCATGTGGTCTAACTAAACTATACCTATATGGCCGTCAAGTCCCCGTGTAAAGTTTTTTGCAACATGCAGTAATCAATTTTATATACACATAAAATATTTTAAACTTAAGTTTTCGTAGAATCACAAAATTAAAAATACGATTTCCTCGACAATTTTTCTAAAAATCACATAGCTTTAAACTGGTGGAATTCGTGTAGATAGCAAAAATGATCTTCTTGTAATCTGCACGTAGAAAGAAGTAACTATTTATTTGTAGAGAATATAAAGTTAGCACTACATTTGGAATCAATAGAATGGAAAAGAATATTAGGCAAGCTGCTAAGTGTAGCTTATAAGGAAAGAGTGACAAAATTAATGCAGTTTATTAATGACCGTATGAAGACCATGAGCAAAAAGATAAAAGATTTAGATGACGTCAGGGTGGCCATGATGTGTTTAGAGCTTATTCGAGAAGAATTTATTGGGTAATTTTATTTTCATATTATCATTACTTAGAACAAAATATTAAAGAGAGAATGCAGGAATGTTTTCTGTATTACTTAATAGTAAAGACAAAACGGACTTTACAATAATAATAAACCAATAAGCCTATTATTCACTAAAACTCCAAGCACAGTCTATTTGTACACTGTGCTCCAAGTATCCGTTTACGCCTTTAAAGCAATGGCTAAAAGGCAGCCGTTTAATGACGTACTAAATAGGTATTGGTCAAGCAACCTTATGATGTCATTAACGATAGACAAGGAATATTTAAATTATTATTTTTAGCTTAATATCATTACCGTCTTTGAGTAATATTTAGGCTTTAATGCTTTAATACCGTTGAGTGATTAGAGCTAAATAATCGATTCATACATCGATATAATATTAATACGATGCTTTCACGAATGCATACTGTAATAATGCCACTGAAAATACAAAAACGTTCCGTTTCAAAAGAAAGTACATGTTTCAGAATGGATATCGAACTGGATTTAATTGAGGAAAGCTACGGAACCTTTACCCAATTTCACATTGACATTCCTAAAGAAGATGCAGATATGGTGTACGGTTTACGTTATGCTTTTCAGAATATGTTGATGACCGTATGTATAGACCCTTATATCAATTTGGAATCGTGGTATTACATAAATTAGTTTATTTTTGTTATTGTATTTATGTTTACAGTCGCAACAAGTGCAGCAGAAAATAGTTGAAATGCAGGGTCCGTTACAGAGAGAACTAACAGAAGGCGTGACTTCGTTCGTTCAAGATGTACTGAAGTTTGACGCTGATTACGATTCCTTCGGTCCCATGACACCAGGCCTGACTGCACGAGAAGCTAGCGATAGGTTGTGTGACAATTTGAAGCTGACAGATGCCATATTTTAGTTTTGTGTTCAAGTTAGGTCACATGGAATTGAGATGGAGCCCGATATTGCCCTTTATTAGATGTCGAATACTGGCCGAACTACGGAGTTTAAGGTCTTATTCACAAGGTTAAACTACACAGCAACTGCACTTGAAATAATTACCGTTTCACCGAGACAGTCTCTTATATTTTGGGATTTTGTAGTTTTATTCATGTTAAACATTGCATAGAAGTACAATCACTTTCTTTTACAATTGGCTTAACGGGTTCTTATTTCATAGGGTGATAATGTTCCAATCAAGATTTGATGAGCTCTGGAGGCGTTTCGAGATGTATTCTAATGGTGAAAAGCTTTTCGGAATGGAGGTGCAAGATTATCCTATATTACACCAGAAGAAAAAAGAGTTTAATTTATTAAGCAAGTTGTAAGTATGATCATTGGCTTGACATTTACAGAAATTATACCATTAATATTTTTGTTTTCTAAAAGACTTTTAAATATCAAGAAATAATCAACTTCATAGGTACTGAAATCTGTACTGATGGATGGTTATTTTTTACAGGTACACTTTGTATCTAGCGGTTATGAATTCTATCGACGGCTATTTCGAGACTCCATGGGTCGAGATTGATATTGAGCAAATTGTTGCACAACTAGCCGAATTCGACTTAAGGTATACTACACTTATAATGGAAAATATTGACCGTACATATAGATTTTTTTACTCTATGGATAGAACTAACTTGTAAATTTTTATTTTCCTCAATTTAAACTTTTATTTTATGTGTTATCTAGATGCCGAAAGTTGCCAAGGGGAATGAAAGATTGGCCTGCTTACCTTGAGTTGAAAAATAAGATTGACGACTTCAATCAAACTTGTCCGTTACTTGAGCTAATGGCAGATAAGGCTATGAAGGACAGGCACTGGAGGAGATTGGAAAAGCTATTGAGTTAGTATTAATAAATTGTAGTACATAATAATAATAATATTCTTTGACAATCTACACACGTTCATCTGATCCCAAACTAGGCAGAGCCTGTACTACCTGTACTATGGAAAACAGACAACTAATACTATACATTAGTATAGTATTAGTTGTCGGTAAAATAAAGTAAAATAAAATTACATCAATGTAGTAAAGCTTGCTTGAAATAAGCTACGCAATACTAATACTTATATACATTTTATTTTGTAAATACATACTTAGGTACTTATATAGAATCGAATATATGGAATCGAACCCACGATCTATTGGGTAGTGGCCAGGGTGTCTAGCCTTTAGACCACCAGGCTCGTCCAACACAATACAATACACACAATACTATATAACATCTTATAAATATTTACCACAACCTATGCTTTCTTATAGGCTGTGTGTTGGACGTGGAATCTGAATCGTTTACATTAGCTAATGTAATGGAAGCGCCATTGCTGCAAAACAAGGAGGACGTTGAAGTGAGTAAAAATGAAATCAAAAATAGATTATTAAATAATAATGTAATTCGTCTGTTGTTTAGGATATCTGCATTAGTGCCGTAAAAGAAAAAGATATCGAAGCGAAGCTAAAACAGGTGATTGCCGACTGGGCGGTAGTCGACTTATCATTCGCTCCGTTCAAGAACAGAGGCGAATTACTAATTAAACCTCAAGACACACTTGACATCATCACTTTGTTGGAAGACTCACTGATGATTCTTAACTCATTGGCATCTAACAGGTTTGTGGCCTAATCAGGTATTATAACTTCCTACATTCTACTTATGTAGAATTAGGTATATCGTTCTTTACGGATTTTATCTAAAATTTTACCATAATGTTGATTTATAAAACAAAACATATATTTTACAGATACAATGCACCATTTAAGAAAGATATAATGCTATGGATTAACAAGTTGGTCGGCACTACTGAGATTTTAGAAAAATGGCTCCAAGTGCAAAACTTGTGGATGTATTTGGAGGCCGTCTTCGTTGGTGGAGACATAGCAAAACAACTGCCAGCTGAAGCTAAACGATTTAATGTAAGTAGCACTATTAAACCCGTTAAAATCCACTGAGCTATGTGGTCGACGCTTATTGATCGAGTCGCGTATCTTCCCACATCACGCTGTCTTTCTTGTTACTTGCTTACTTTGACTTTCTGTCTGTGTAAAGTTTAAGATATTTAAGATATCAATCGATAATCTTGAAGGCCCAAACATTAATCCCTGGCAAGGAGCTCTGGGTTTTTGCAAATCGGGGTCAAAGGAACACTGAACACTAAAACATACTCTGTTACACAATCAATAAACTTACTGTGCAACCGAACCATTATAAAATGTTCTTTATTGTAGACGATAGACAAAACTTACGTGAAGATAATGTACCGCGCCCGTGATATCGTCAACTGCGTAGAGACGTGTACTTGCGACGACACGCTGAAACAGTTGCTGCCGCACCTGTTCGAGCAGCTGGAGGCGTGCCAGAAGTCACTTACTGGCTATCTGGAGACGAAGCGACTCATCTTTCCCAGGTTCTTCTTCGTATCGGACCCCGTGCTGCTCGAGATTTTGGGCCAGGCTTCTGACCCCCACTCTATTCAGGTGGCTGTATAATTCGATATGTGATGAAAATTTGATGATTTGTTAAACAACGAAGTTGAAGAACTAAGTTATATTTCAGCCTCATCTACCGAGCATCTTTGACGCTTTGTATACAGTTGACTTTGATGACAAAGAGAGGATAGTTAACATGAACTCTGATAACGGAGAGACAATTCCTCTTGACAGACCTGTTGTCTGCATTGGAGGTGTAGAGGTAACATCTTCATTATATTTAGTTTTACCTTAAAATCAATATTAGTATTACGTGGTAAGTCAGAAGAAGAAATTTAAATTCATAAGAATGGAAAGTAAGATATGGATATTTTTTTCAGATTTGGCTGAATTCTCTTTTAGATACTATGAAAGACACAGTCAGAAATGTGATCGCCAATATATCTCAGACAATGTCTGGTGATCCAGAGTTTGAATTTTTAGTTGGATTCTGGAATTTCCCAGGCCAGGTAATAAACACTATTAATAATTGATAATTTATTAACATAATTTATTAATTATTTAATCTTAGTCTTATATGCCACTGAAAGTTGTATTACTTTACATAACATAGTCTACGTTTTAGGCTGGGTTATTAGGGATGCAAATTCTATGGACTAGTGATGCAGAATATGCGTTAAAGAAAGCTAGAGCTGACCGCTTCATAATGAGAATAACTAATCAAAAGTTCCTCGATCTTCTAAACGGTCTCATTGACATGACCGTGACAGACTTAATGCCTCTCGACCGAACACGTGTGGAGACTATGATCACAATTCACGTACATCAAAGGTAAGAAAAAGTTTAAGACGCGAACATTTCTACCACGTTAACAACGGGTATCTATTTGAATTGAGTTTGTAAGAGTTAAGAACGTAAACTAATAAATACGTTTTTGGTTACATAGAGACATATTTGATGACCTAGTGAAAATGAGAATCAAGTCTCCAATAGATTTTGAATGGCAGAAGCAAGCCAGGTTCTATTACTACGAAGATTCTGATGATTGTGTCGTATCAATAACGGATGTAGATTTCTTATACCAGGTAAAAACTCTATAAACCTTATCACAGGTCATATCGTAGTAGCCGCCAATTTGAGCCTAACAAAGGGGGATATTGCAGTACTTTTCCTCGAAGCGTTTCTGCGTATTTTGGAACACTTAATGATTTCAGTGTAGAATGTACAGTTCTTACAACTCTGTGGAAAAATGTCTATTAACCTGCTATTTTTTATGGCCCTGTCTGTAAGGTCTTGCTCGCTCGGCAGTTTGGCTCAGTAGAGCTGAGCGAACTAGTCGCGGCAGCTCGCAGCTCTGTTGGCTCGATTGTGCTCGCGGCTCGCAGTAGGCGCGCGGGCGAGCCGTAAACTAAACAGGTACAAATTGAGCTGATGTGCGAGTCGAGTTATTCAACCAGCTCACACACCTGAGCCGTGAGCTATGCAATAAGTCGCGCATTTTGATGAGACCCATATCTGGTAGATGGTCCTAATGGTACGAAGAATTATGTATTGAGGTTGGATATTGTAGAACGAGTACCTGGGCATAACGGAGCGTCTCGTGATCACTCCACTGACGGACCGCTGTTACATCACGTTGTCACAAGCCATCGGCATGAGTATGGGAGGCGCGCCTGCGGGTCCCGCCGGCACGGGCAAAACCGAGACTACCAAGGATATGGGACGCACGCTGGGCAAGCTAGTCATCGTGTTCAACTGCTCCGACCAGATGGACTTCCGAGGTACGGTCGCTCGCTTAGATGTAATTTCTCATTTATGGATGGACGTCGGCTCTGACCAGTAGCCCGATTCTGGTAATAACTAACAGTCCAAATAGCGGTGACGTTTTGTTGTCGTTAGATCGAAGTCCTATCCAAAATCGGTATTCTCGTATACCATATACGTAGTTCGATAGGACTTCAACTCAATTGGATCGAAACTAAACGATTAGTCAACGAGTCATTGTTCTGTACGTTTTGCTATTCCCTGATAGATGTCGTCCTAATCAATTTTTGGTCTTGGTAGGAATTTTGTGAAATAAGCTAAGAGCTTAGGCTTTGGGAAACTCGAGATTAATTCGTTTCCGTTCCCTCCACAAACATACTAATTGTTTATTAATTAAAATACGTGATTTTCTCTATTTATTAGTTTATCCTATCTCTCTTACTCTAATTATATTTACCTTGAAACCATCTCGCTCACACTATCTTCTAATTACTCTCTTCACTCACAGCGTACGATCCTATTTTCGTCTCACTCTTAGCTCTCATGTTCCAGCTTAGTGCTACAATCAATTATCTCTAACATGAGCTCTATCATGCCTAGTCGTGTTCCATATCCCACTTTTACGTATTTATTTATATTTTACATATTTCGCCTTATCAGCTTTCTTTTTGTATTTATTGCCATGCATACGAATTTGATAGTAAATACGTAAGTCCGTGGCTCATTTAAAAGTTATTTTATTACTTTGACTCGCACCACAAGAATAAGAAAAGCAAAAATCGTATCAATTAACCAACGTTTGTTCAACGACTCTTGAATCGCGGAATTTGACGCTTACTCGTTGGCATCCGATCGGTAGTGACGTCATTTTCATACGAGAATACCATTTAGTAAACGTTATAAAACGATTGATCGACGATTATTATACCAGAATACGCTCCAACGATAGTTTAATCGAACGACTTTCCAATCGTTGCCGTTGAAGTAAAATCGACGGACGTGAATACGAAAAGTCTTGCAACGCTCGCTACGTTAGCGTTATTGTTTTGATTACGAGAATCAGGCTACAGATGGAATTCTGGGTTGCTACACGGTCGCTTTGTTAATTGATTAAATTATTGATGTCATTATATTTGAAATTGAATTTACAATACATTACCAAAGTAGTGAGACATATTTTATACTGAAATGTGATATCTACAACCTGGTTTAATAAATTCTAGCATGACTGTCAAATGCTAGTGATTTGTACGGAATTAATTCTTTTTTACAGGTTTGGGACGTATTTACAAAGGACTAGCTCAGTCAGGTACTTGGGGTTGTTTCGACGAGTTTAACCGAATTGAACTGCCCGTTTTATCCGTCGCTGCACAGCAGATCTATATTTGTCTTACCGCTAGAAGAGAGAAAAGAGAATTCTTTATATTCAGGTAGTCATCATCATCATCGTCATCAGCATTTATTGGTCAAACCCGAAAGGATGAATGCGATACTAATAATATAAACTAAAAATATATAATGAGAATATTGTTATTTAGCGATGGTGACACAGTAACCTTAAATCCGGAGTTCGCATTCATTATCACGATGAACCCCGGCTATGCTGGACGTCAAGAGCTGCCCGAGAACTTGAAGATTCAGTTCCGCTCCGTAGCTATGATGGTTCCTGATCGACAGATTATCATCAGGGTCAAGCTGGCCAGTTGTGGATTTAAAGACAACATTTTATTGGGTAACTACTTGCATCAATGCAATATAATCAAGCACATTACATTAAAGTTCCATTAGACACAGTTTGTAATATTTATTTCGTTAAAATATGTATATACCTACAACTATTACAGCGCGCAAATTCTTCACACTGTATAAATTATGCGAAGAACAACTGTCTAAGCAAGTGCATTACGACTTTGGGCTTCGCAACATTCTGTCTGTGTTACGGACTATGGGCTCACAGAAACGAGCGAACCCGGAAAGCACAGAAGACAACATCATGATGAGAGTTTTGAAGTGCGTACTACTTTTTATGAATTTCCTTACTAAAGCTTTTTAATAGCCTCTTATACTCTAATGCGGGGGTAAGGTTTATTTTCTTTCTCAATAATTGCAACTAGTTATGCCATATTTGAACTAACAAATAGGTAGATAGGTACTTTTGTTAGACAAATTATATTTTACAGGGAAATGAACGTGTCTAAATTAGTAGATGAAGACGAACCACTTTTTGTCTCTCTAATAGAAGATTTGTTTCCTGGAATGAAACTCAGCCAGACAGTGCATAGGTACGTACTATTTCACTTTTGATTGACTAACGTAACAGTAGGGTAAATCATCTTGCTAAGCCGGCAAGCATTAAACTTCGTTTCCTCATAATAAATTATATTATAGGGAAATGCAAAGGGCCATCATTTCGGTGACGGAACGCACGGGACTTATAAATCACCCTGACTGGAATTTGAAAATAATTCAACTTTATGAAACTTCACTAGTACGACATGGATTGATGACAATGGGACCGACCGGTTCAGGAAAAACGACATGCATTCACACACTAATGGCAGCCCTCACCGTAGTAGGAAAGCCACATAGAGAAATGAGGATGAATCCGAAGGTATTCCGCCTGCTGTTGTTTTTGTCTACGGGAATACTGAGTTTTTATCAATTACTTGCAACTTTACAGGCAATTACGGCACCTCAAATGTTCGGTCGTCTAGATGTTGCTACTAATGATTGGACTGATGGCATATTCTCTACGTTGTGGCGACGAGCTTTGAAAGTGAAGAAGTCTGATACCACGTGGATTGTATTGGGTAAAAATTAGTGATGATTAACTTATACTCTGTAATATATGCAGTTTTCTCGAAAAATAAATGCTTTATATGTAGATGGACCAGTTGACGCGGTATGGATTGAAAACTTGAACTCTGTACTGGACGACAACAAGACTTTAACTCTGGCCAATGGTGACCGCATCTCCATGGCACAAAATAGCAAATTAGTATTTGAGCCTGACAACGTAGACAATGCCTCTCCAGCTACCGTTAGTCGAATGGGCATGGTGTTTCTGTCTTCATCTGTATTGAGGTGGCAGCCTATACTAGAGGTAACAACCAATATTAAATCAAGTTACATAGAAGCACGAATCTCCTTTGGAAATGGGTTTCTCAACGGTATATTAATACAGGAACTGAGGGACGTTTACTGTGAATACTTGCGATCGTCATTGGGGCTTCGGACCAGTTGTACCATTGAATTGTTCCATTAATGGTACAAATGGGACTAAGTTGTCCCATTTATACCTGTAATGGTATAGGGGGTACTAGTTAATACCAGTTGTACCATTAGACAATTATCAATGGTATAAATGGTATTTTCTTGTCCCATCTTTACACCTAATGGTATACGTGGGATAGATTGATACCACTTATACCATTGGAATATACTTGTACCTTTATTGCAATAAAACTACTTTATAGGTTTTTGTTCTCTCTTTATTTATTTTAAGATGTTTTTTTGATGTTTTTTTTTCTATTTTTATTTTAAGATAAAAGAATATCTATGACTATTTACAAAATGTAATATTTACTTTATACTATCTTATCTTAATAATATCCTGACACTCGGTCATCTGATCCTAAACTAGGCAGAAATGTATTAAAGTAACCAGGTTACTAATACAAATACTTACTTTTTGATAGGCTGATCCCACATTGGGCGTGCGCGTTACTCGAGCGTTTGAACGTGCGGCGTGTGTACAGCGTGAACGCCGCGCACACGCCGGTGTGAAACGCGACGCCTACGCCTCGATGTCGCGGCTTGCACGCGCGCGCGCCGCGGGGCGTTCGAGTCGTTCACATGCTCGAGTAACGCGCACGCCCAATGTGGGATAAGCCTAAGTGGTTACCGTGCCGTATGGACAGGGCTGGGTTTATCACGGTGAAGTGGAGCAGGAAGGAAGTAGGGACACAGTATCGACATTGTACTTATGAGTAGAATCGAAAAAAAAGTATCGGTCTCGTAAAGGGAGTCATGGGATACTCATCCCAACTTACCTGTCCGGTAGTTGTGGTACAGTATATAATACGGGTATGCGACCCCGGCTTCCCTAGCTATTACTGTCCATCCCTTGCCCTCCTGGGTGGTAATATCCTCCTTTTCCTTTTTACACCACCTATCCTTTCCTTTCCCTCGTTATCCGTGAGAACGCAATGGTTAATCATAAAATAATTTAATTAACCAAAATGGCGGCGATGTGGTTCGCCACCCATCACGTCTCGTTTCTCACGGGGGCGAAAAGCGGCCCATGGGCTCTGCCTACCCCTACGGGAAAAGGCGTGATTTTATGTATGTATGTAAGTATGTTCTCGTAAAAGTATAGTACGATAGTCTCAACCTTTTCTTTATATATCGTAGGTTATATTCCCACCTTGTGTCTGGGTATAATTTATCTGTATATGTATGTATGTAGATACAAAAAGTAATACCTAAGTATTTGTATTAGTAACCTGGTTACTTTAATACATTTCTGCCTAGTTTAGGATCAGATGACCGAGTGTCAGGATATTATATTAAGATAAGATAGTGTTAATTACAGTTTCTGAGTAAAACACTGCAGTATGTGGTACGTCTTTATTCCACCACGCGCACATATAGAATGGTTAGAATATGAGGTTCCACCTTAAATACTAACAGACATTCCCCCCCCCCCCCCAAATTGTCATTACAACAACCCATTCATTACACATTAAGTACCACTACTACCTTCCAGATTGTTATTTTTAAAATACATCTCAATTATTTTGAGTCTCCTACCCTCAACAAGTTCACAATTTTAAAACTACCTGCCACATAACTTTAAATCTGTGATCTTAAAAATAGAGTTTTACAATCACACTAACAATAGTATTAAGTAAATATTACATTTTGTAAATAGTCATAGATATTCTTTTCATCTTAAAATAAAATAAAGAGAGAACAAAATCCTATAAAGTAGTTTTATTGCAATAAAGGTACGAGTATATTCCAATGGTATAAGTGGTATCAATCTATCCCACGTATACCATTAGGTGTAAAGATGGGACAAGAAAATACCATTTATACCATTGATAATTGTCTAATGGTACAACTGGTATTAACTAGTACCACCTATACCATTACAGGTATAAATGGGACAACTTAGTCCCATTTGTACCATTAATGGAACAATTCAATGGTACAACTGGTCCGAAGCCGTCATTGGTGTAGCCATAGTATAAGGTAAACAACCATGAGCGGCTTACTGTAATTATATAGGTATTCTACATTTGGACATAAGAGAGATCGCATGCCACAGATATGTACGGCAAGATTTATATCAGTATTATTAACCAGTGCATGAATCTATAAATAAAATGAATGCCTTTCTTCTAAAATTGCAAGTTTCCTAAACTTGAATCAGAATGATTATTAGGTGACAACACAAAAACTACGGATCGGTGTCATATAACATCTTTTGTTGTTTAATTAAATCCAAAAATGACGATACATCAAAGTTAACACGTTTTAGGCACAGCTCGGTAAGTTTGCTAGGAAGAAATGTTGTAAAAGGCAAAGAGGCAACTCTTTGCCTCTTTGCCTCGTTGGTGCCATGATTCATTAAAGTAATCACTATAATTTATGAAACATCATCATTTACAGGGTTGGTTGAAAAAGAGATCTCAAAAAGAAATGGATGTATTACGGACGGCTTTTAATAAAGTGTACGATGAGGTTCATTCATTCGTGCAACAAAGACTAACAGCCAAAATGAAGCTTCTTGAAGCAATATACATCAGGTAAAGAGTGAAGATACATATACATATACCGTAAAGATGGCAAGTAAATATTTAACCTATCTGATGGTAGTTTGTTTTTTGCTAGTAACTTACCTACTGAGTACTATTCTAGATATAGATATCATTACAGACATTGTTTTTGTTTTATATAAAAGTCGTATTCTTATTGCAGTATGTGTTAGAATAAACTTTCCTATTGCTTTCTCATTTGGCTACGGCATTTGTATGGCGTCCATTGCATTTTTATTCATTCATCATGGATGGATGGCTGCATGAAGAAAAATTAGTATTTCCAGATATTTATATAGTCAGTGTCATTCAAATCGGTCATTATGTTCGACGACTGGTGAATCGTCACTATTATTAGTTACTACGGAAGTTCTGACATGGACACGTGACGTAAAATTACTTTTCTAGATGAGCTGCTTAATATTTCTTAGAAAGGGTGCTTCTATGATTCCGTTTGACAACATAAAAAATGTATGTTAATAAATAACAGACTCTTTAGTGAACACCTTTAAATAAAATGTGTAATAAAAGTACTTATGATGTGTGTGTTACATAAACAAAGTTATTATTCTATTCGCAGGCAATGTATTGACGTACTGATTGGTCTTATACAAATTGAAATACCTGGTGGTAGTGAGTATTAAATCACATTTTAAAGTACTTATTTTATCTACATTAATATATTATTTTACACTAGAGTAGATGACCTGCGCAACTTTGCCCACGCTTTTTTTAAATATTCTTTCTCGCTCTGAGCATTCACATTTGCCTCTACCTGTTCTTGATGAGGTGTATCTGATCCGGGTCCAACCTGCTGTCTTTTTTATATAAAAATGTCAGTCTAATTACGCTTTCGCTTCCTATCCGGGTAGTGACCTACTTGAAACTCTTAACTTTAACTGCACAACTATAGCCATAACTTTTGTAAGTTGTAGTTTTGTTGTGGGATAGCCCACAGAGGTATGCTCGACACATTACTCTCCTACCATTGTTCTGTGGTCCTGTTTGAGGTGATTTATCTATTCTGCCGACAGTAAACGTCCATGTTTCGCAAGCCATCACGGGAAGACTGTTCAAAATGCAGGTGTTCCGTGACTGCGTTCTTTTAGATTTGGCCATAATCCTTTAGCGAATCGTGGTATACGTCACCATTATCATATTCCATATCAAAAGCATTGTCGGTTTTATATTACAGAGCTTCACACTGACCGTCACCTAGAGCGTCTATTCATTTTTGCTATGATGTGGTCTCTCGGTGCGGTTTTAGAGCTTGATGCTCGCACGAAGATGGCAGAGTTTATGACCAAGCTGCCAGGCCGCATGGATTGGCCTGGCGCCAAGTCCAAGGAGTGGGTGATGCCATTTGAGTACATGGTGACTGAAACTGGCGTATGGCAGCATTGGTAATGTATTACACAGTTTTCATATTGCGAGTGGAACTTCTATATCAATAAAACAACAGGGTGCTCTAGAATCTTGGAATTTGGAACCAATATTATTTACATAGTCTAGGTCAGCCATACTCAATCTTTTTTTCCCCTGGGCCACATAGTCGCTTCTGCTTTACCATGCGGGCCGCAATAATCTAGCCTAAATTGTATGTTTAATTATAACTACCCTTAGTATATTAAATACTAGATATCAGGCCGCATAGAAAAGCGGGCCGCAGGTTGAGTATTACCTAGGTCGTTATGGTCTAGGTGAACAATAAAAATGGATTTTTGGAATGGGGTATCAAAGTTTGTTATGATAGATAACAACAAACATTTTTTCTGTAGAAAATTTGTCAGTGTGTTAATAAAAACATGTTTCACAGTTTTTTTAAAATCGAGTTAAAGGGGTTCAGCAAAGTTTACTCAAAAATTTTATTGAGTATGATAATTATGTGAAAAAAAATCATGCTGCATTGATCAAACTAATTTGTGAATCCCCGTTTATTCGCGCATTGAAATCGGAGCTATGATAATTATATACAAAAATATACACAGACCGACAAACGCTGGAGACTTTTTGGATCGAAAGTTCATAAAAATGTAAAAGTGTAATTAACAATGTTTTAATAAAACCGCGATCCCTAATTCAATACACTTTAGGTACCGAATTCATCGCGGGCGAAGCCGCGAGAAACAGTTAGTATACTATAAGCGTTGCCATATTGTTGAACTGTTAAAAAATATTTGTTTTCCCATAGGTCGGAGAGTGTCGAAGACTATATTTACCCTCCTGATAGTATACCGGAATATTCATCTATTTTGGTACCAAATATCGACAACGTCTGTATATCGTTCCTGATCGATACTATCGCTAAACAAAGCAAAGCTGTGCTCCTCATTGGAGAACAGGGCACTGCGAAGACTGTCATGTTGAAAAGTTACATGCAGAAGTACGATAACGAGGTCAAGTTGTTCAAGATGATTAACTTCTCCTCTGCCACAACGCCGAATATGTTCCAGGTGAATTATTAATGGCATATAGGTTTAGCTGAAGCTTTATGTATTTCTTCTATAGTAGACCTAGGATCTTCAAACATATTCCTTGATTAAGTTTTTTCTTTGTATTCATTTTATTATTTATTACAGAGAATTATTGAATCGTACGTTGAGAAGCGCGTGGGTATGACGTATGGTCCACCAGGTGGCAGAGGCATGACGGTCTTCGTGGACGATATCAACATGCCGGTAGTAAATGAATGGGGTGATCAGGTACGAGTTGGCCAATTAATTATCCCAGCAGAATTAATCTCATTTATTTGTATCTACTATTTCATATCTTCATAAGGGACTGTTAATGTAAATTGCAGGTTACAAATGAAATCGTGAGACAGATGATGGAGTGTGGTGGGTTCTACTCGTTAGATAAACCTGGTGATTTCACTACCATAGCTGATATACAGATGTTCGGCGCCATGATTCACCCTGGTTTGTATTTAAATAATAATACAAGCTTGCTCACTGTTACAGAATCTTTCCTTTTTTATCTGTTCTGTCGTTACAGGTGGTGGTCGGAATGATATTCCCCCGCGTTTGAAAAGACAGTTCAATATATTTAATTGTACACTACCTAGCATTATTTCGATGGATCGAATCTTCGGTAAATAACAATTTTGTATAACATCATTATTTCCTCCTCCTATTTCTTTCGTATAAAGTTCGCCCTCCTAGACGGAAAGGTAAACTTCTCTTTCTTCGGAGTTTTAAAAATATTTCTTTGGAACGTTTGAGAGAGGATGTGAATTTAGTTGATTGGTCTCCTGTTTTTATGGTGTTGATGTGGATTCCAAAGTTGAAGCTTTTAACAAATTGCTATTGGAGCTATATAATAAATATGCTCCAATTAAGAAAGTCCGGGTACAACATCTTCCTGCGCCTTGGTTAAATGTTCACATCAAGTCACTAATGAGCAAAAGAGACAAAGCAAGGTGGAGATACAAAAAACAACCTAACATCGATAATTTAGAAATTTATAAAAAAATACGTAATCGCTGCAGTCGGATGTGTAGGGATGCCAAACGACGTCACATTAATGATTCCCTAAAAAACTCTACTACAGCACAAGTTTGGCAATTTCTGAATTCACTCGGTATTGGTAAGTCTACAACTGATTGCACGCCTAATGGTGATCTTAATGCTCTTAATGCACATTTCGCTAAACCTATTATTTTACTAGATGAGGACATTAAGACTTCAACTATTAATCTTATTTCCACCGTTCCTTTACCAACTTGTGCATCTTTTTCTTTCACTATGGTTACAGAGGAAGACATTAAAAAATCCATCCTCTCCATTTCCACTAAAGCTGTTGGTAATGATGGTCTACATCTGCAGATGATTCTCCTCATTTTGGATGAGCTAGTACCAGTAATCTCTCATATAATTAATAACTCGCTTGCTACTAGCTCCTTTCCTTCTGTTTGGAAAAGAGCTCATGTCATACCACTTGCCAAAACTTCTAACCCCTCAAACTTTTCCGAGTTCCGACCTATTTCCATACTTCCCATCCTTTCTAAAGTCCTTGAATGCATTGTTCATAAACAGTTGTCTTCCTTTCTTTCTTGTAATGGCCTGCTAAGTCCGCTTCAGTCTGGTTTTCGACCTGGGCACAGTACTGTTACTGCATTAGTGAAAATTACTGATGATATTCGGCTGGCCATGGAGAACAAACTTCTAACAATTCTTGTTCTTTTGGATTTTAGCAGTGCATTTAATTCTGTGGACTTTGATATCCTTTTAAGCATCCTTTCATCGCACAACGTCTCTTCCTCTGTTATTTCATGGTTTGGTTCATATCTTCGAGGACGCTCGCAGTCTGTTCGCGCTGGTGGGGGTTCTTCTGTCTGGTGTGACCTTACTGCGGGTGTTCCACAAGGTGGCGTTCTCTCTCCTCTTCTATTTTCTGTTTTTATTAACACTGTCACGAGCGTAATATCTTCCAACTTCCATCTCTATGCAGACGACTTGCAGTTGTACCGTCATTTAAAGTTGATGATGTCGAGGAAAGTATAAATGCCATCAATGGTGATCTCAGAAGCATTAGCGAGTGGGCGAAAACCTTTGGTTTACTTGTTAACCCAAAGAAATCTCAAGCGATCATTATTGGTGGTAGGTATATGTATAACTTGTTAAATTCTAACCCTATTCCTCCAGTTATGTATGAAACCGTAAATATTGAATATGCCAAAAGTATAAAAAATCTTGGGGTGTTTTTTAATTGTTCCTTATCTTGGGATATTCACATCGCAGAGGTGAGTAGGCGAGTTTTTGGTACTTTCCACTCTCTCAAGCGGCTCCAATCTTTTCTTCCTTTCGAAATCAAAGTAACTCTTGCTATGTCCTTATTATTACCACTTCTTGATTACGCCGATGTTTGTTTTCTTGATGCCACAGAAGAAGTTTTGGACAAACTGGAACGCCTTCAAAACTTAGCTATTCGTTTTATTTACGGCCTTAGGAAATATGACCATGTCTCGCAATTCCGAACTAAATTGAAATGGTTACCTATTAGACATAGGCGTAATCTACACATTCTGTCTTTACTTTTTAATATCTTACATAACCCTAAATCTCCTGAGTATCTGCGTGAACGCTTTGAGTATCTTGTCCCTGTTCATATACCGACTCGCTCTACTAAGTCTCTTCTTTTAAAAACTCCCATACACTCGTCGAGTCGATATGACGGATCTTTTACGGTGCAAGCTATCAGACTATGGAATATATCTATACATATAAAATTACTTGTCCTGACTGACTGACTGACTGACTGACTGACTGACTGACTGACTGACTGATTCATCAACGCACAGGCCAAACCGCTAGACCTAGAAAGCTGAAATTTGGACAGTAGGTTTTTCTTATGACATAAGCACCCACTAAGAAAGGGTTTTTGAAAATTCGACTCCTAAAGGGGTTAAATGGGGTGTTTTCTTTTGTATGAAACTTTTTATTTTATGGTTCGATTGACTTGAAATTTACTGAAAAGATTTTCAAAATAAAATAAATCAATACGTGTTTCGCGAATTTTCAAAAAAAAATATTGGGGGTATATTAGGGGTTGGTAAACTTTGTAAAAAAAATAGCGGGCGAAGCCGCAGCAAATTGCTAGTATATATATATATATATATATATATAAGTATATATTATATATAAGTACATATATATATGAGTATATTATATAGTATTATAAGTATACATATTATTATATATTTATATTGATATAGTGTGTATCATTTAGATAGTTACATTTATTTATTCTATCTTATTTCAACCTTTTTAAATTAAAGTCTTTTTTTTTCGCTTTCTTTCTTATTTAAATTATAATATTCTTTTTGCTAGTACACTTGGTTTTGCCCGCATTCATTCTGTCACGCTCACTTTGGGTTTGCTGGAAGAGAACTCACGTGTTGAGTTAAGCTCGCCCTTTATGTTACTTTTTTTATGTTAATATTTCTATTGTATTTTTTTTTTGTGTACATAATAAAGAATAGTAATAATAATATTTATTATTATTAACATAACACTAATAAAGTTAACATTATCATGTTTATTAGAGACAATAAGTGCTGGGTATTTCTGTAAGACTCGATTTGATAAGAAGCTGGTGGAATTCATGCCCAAATTAGTACCAGTCACCCGCATTATATGGCAACAGACAAAGGTGCGTTGAATTGTCTTTGCAGTTTTGTTAAATGAATACTTTTAATTTCTAACTCTGGACAATCTCATTTAGGTAAAAATGTTGCCAACGCCCGCAAAGTTCCATTACGTGTTCAATTTGAGAGATTTGTCAAGAATATGGGAAGGCATTTTGTTTATCAAGAGAGAAGAATTGCCGTCGATTAATATGGCTTTCAAATTGTGGTTTCATGAATGTCTGAGAGTCATTTCCGATAGGTAAGACGAAGTTTAATCAATAATATTAGTGTGTTAGTAACAGTGTCCGCTAATTAAAATATCTTTATACTAACTCTTTGACAGCAGTGCCTCATTAAAATAAATGTGTATGGCCATAATAATATACTCATCATCATCAGCAGCCGACAGAAAAACGTCCACTGCTAAACAAAGGCCAAAGGTGTGAAGTCTGCCAACCCGCACTTGGCCAACGTGGGCCTAAGGCTCTTAAATATACAGGGGAGGCCCGTGCCCAACAGTGGGACAAAAACAAGAGCTGACAAAAAATACCCGTTAGCTTATGCCACTAGTTAATTTTTAGGTACCTGGTGCTAAGGCACTTAAAAACCTGGCTCAATTTACATAAAGTCTGTGCTAATTTTTATGTATGATTCTCAAAATATGATTAAAAACTGTTAAAAGTTGCGTCCTGCATGTTCATACAGATTTACAACATTTGAAGACAAAGATTGGTTCGTAGCAAATGTTTGGAGAACGACTGCCCAAGAATTGCCTGAATATGTGAGCGAATTCCCTGAGGAGGAAACTTTCTTTGTCAATTTCCTGCGGGAACCTATCGATCCTACCGGGGACGAAGATGAGGACTTCAGTACTGATGCACCGAAAGTATACGAGGAATTGCCATCGTTAGCATGCCGTATTTTTGCACACAATTTGTTATCTAATGGCTTACCCCGGGGTACATTGATATCTAATTTACAAATCCATTTATTTCAGATGGGAATTTGTGCTTACAAAATTAGCAGGCTTTCAAGAGTTATTCAATGAACAAATAAGAGGAGCACATTTAGACTTAGTATTCTTCCATGATGCCATGGTACACTTGTTCATTATATCTAGGGTAATCAATACTCCACGGTTAGTTTTGTTCCTTAGAAATTGAATAGTTTGTCATTATTAATATGTACAATTTAACACGGATCATATTACTTGCAGCGGGAATGCTTTGTTGGTAGGTGTCGGTGGATCCGGTAAGCAGAGCTTGACAAAGTTAGCTTCGTTTATAGCAAATTTTCGATTTTACCAAATTACTCTTTCAAGGTAATTGTTATATTCCTTTATTACTTCTTTAGTATTATTAGTATTTGCTTGTCGCCAAAGTAGCTATCGCCTATTATGCCTCATATTTTCAGATCTTATAACGTAAACAACTTCATGGATGATATTAAAATTCTATATCGGATAGCAGGATTGCAGGGACAGGGTGTCACTTTTATATTTACTGACAATGATATTAAAGATGAACAGTTCTTAGAGTTTCTTAACAATATTCTCAGCTCGGGAGAAATCGCCAATTTATTCCCTAAAGACGAAATGGGTAAGGTGTTAACTGTGTATGCTATTGTCATTGCTTCTCGTTTTTCCTCCACTGTGAAATCATTTTTTTTTTTTTATAATGTATTTTTTACTCAGACGAAATCTTAAATGAGTTAACACCTATAATGAAGAAACACGCTCCAAAAAGAATTCCTGTGCCAGACGTGTTGTACGAGTACTTTATCATACGTTCCAGGGCTAATTTACATGTTGTGCTTTGCTTCTCACCGGTTAGTAAAGAGACACTTAACATATTAAGGTAAAGGGGGTGATCCATTTACGATCCATTTGGTTTAAATTGTTGGCTGGCGAGCAAAACAGTCTACTCTCATCGTTGGTGAAGTTATGGCGTGCTCCCAGACGGAGTTACTTTGTTACTTGGGTATACTATTACATCAGGATAAAGAACAAAGAAGAAACGACGCCATAAAATGTGGGTAAAAAATTGGCTGCAAGAAAGACACTTGTCCCATTTAAATTTACTGAGCTTATTGGTGAACCAAATGACTCTTGAAATTTTAGTAGTCATCATTTGAGGATTTCCGAGGAAGTGTTTATGAAGCTGATGAGTTAAGTGTCCCCTTGTGGCATTTCTTGCCCGTAGGAGATTAAATGAAACAGCTTAGTTCAATTATACAAAGTCCTAACTATAATATAGATAAAGAATTAAAATATGAATGCCCTCAGGATGTGGTTCAATACCACAAACCGAATCGCATACGTAAGTGTATCACCGCCACTGTCCTGAATTGCGCGGCACGGCTGCAGCAACTGCGTCTCACGTCCACTGGAGTGGGGGGCGGTGATAATGCCCCGCAGGTGTGCGGTTTCGGGCTCTATTAAAGCCGGAGCGGTGAACCCCGATTCAGGGTTAACAACTCACACTATTAATACTATTGATTATATGTGTTTTAATAGCTATGTCCTTTAGGTAGGAACATAAAATTATTTTTGTTATATAACTGCTTTTATTAAAAAAAATAGGCACATTAACCATGCTGAAATATCTTCCGATGTCCGTGGACTCACAACAAGTCGAAGGGTCGATCGGCTCGCAGTGCGTGCGCTCGACACTCTCCAACCGAAACATCCAACCGTTTCACGCGACCGCATCGTGTTTTTATAAACATATAGTTGCAACCTGACTCTGCTTCATAATTAATTTTTATTTTAAGTTTTAGTTAGTAGTTTATTTATTTTTTAATTTATTTAATTTTAGTATTAAGTAGCTACATAATTTTGTGTATATTGCTTTTAATTGAATAAAATATAGCTATTAAAACGAAGTTGTTACACCCTCTAATAGAAAAACAAGATACAGTTTGTCCGTGTGGTCGTCACCAAGATCGCAAAGACTTTCGGCTCGCCATGCGCCAGCTCGATTGATCCACGGTTTTTTGCACCGCGGACTTAGAATTTCAAGCATGCACAAAGAGCCAGCGAGCAAATCCGCCGGTTTTTAAGTCCCAGACTTAAGTGCTCCATTAGCGGTTTAGACCTTTGGCTCGCGAGTTCGTTGGCGTACCGGCGGTTTTGCTCGCAAATGGATCACCGCCTTAAGTGTCCAAACTGAAGTACAAGTATAGACCATGAAATCTAATAATTTATATTCAAATATTTATTTTTGGTAGGTGGGTGAAAAATTCCGTAGCAGAGCCCTCAAGTTTCCCGGACTCATATCCGGGTCCACCATGGATTGGTTCCAGAAATGGCCCAAAGTAGCGCTCATAGAAGTAGCCCATCACTTTTTGTGGGAGTTTCCTGTTAGTGGTCACATATCTCATATTTATTTTATAATACTTACCTATTTATTTCATAATTTATTATAAAAGGTATTTACCTATCTTTTGTTAGATTCATTTCCTTTCTTCTAGATCGTTTGCTCTACTGACACAAAGTATCAACTAATAGAAATGATGGGTATGGTGCAAGACAATGTTGCGGATATGTGTGTAATGTACTATGATAGGTATAGGCGACAGACGCACGTCACTCCTAAATCCTATCTCTCTTTCTTGGAAGGCTACAAAGTATTATATAAGGAAAAACACGTATTTATTGCGGAGTTGGCCAGACGGTATGTATAAAACTGAATAGACTCCTAATAAACTCACTCATCTTCATATGTTTATGCATAAGTTTGTCAGCATCTTTGTTATTTTGTACTCTTCACATTGAATTGGCAGGCCTTAGGGAATCTTGAGCGATTGCATTTTCAACTATCAAATTTGGCAAAAAAATATGACATTGGCATCATTCGTTTTGTTTGTAGAATGATTACCGGTTTGGATAAGTTGGTCGAAGCGGCAGCAAGTGTCGATGAACTGAAAAAGGAATTGGAAGTGAAAGACATGGAGATCAAGGAGGCTACTGCTAAAGCTGAAGAGGCTAGTATTCAATTCAACTACAAGAAGGGCCGTATTGTAGTATTGTAAATAATGTGTACCATGTACTGTTTTTGTAGGTGTTAGCAGCGGTGGCAGATTCCCAGGCAGCTGCGGAAGTGGTGAAGGCTGAGGTGCTGCAGGTGAAGGATCGTGCTGTAAAGTTAGTGAGTGTGATCGCCGCGGAGACCGCCATTGCTGAGGAGAAGCTAGCCGCCGCCAAACCTGCGCTCGACGCCGCCGAAGCAGCCCTGCAGGTCCGTACCCTTTTGCTACTTAACTGCATGTTCGTATGAGGTTAAGCAGCTGGAAAATTGCATGCCGCGTGTAGCTAAATATAATTGCATTGTTAAACAAAACATTATAGAACCTACCTATTTAAATAAAAAAATACTATTTGAAAATTATTTCTACTGTAGAATCTGCTGTCTGTTGTGACATTTACTATGTTTCTTTGACTATTCTAGACTATTAACGCAGCTGATATTGCGACAGTAAGAAAACTCGGAAAGCCGCCATATCTTATTACTCTTATTATGGATGCCGTAATAATACTGTTTAGAAAAAAAATCGATTCAATCAAACCAGATCCTGAAAGAAAGTTTTTGACTGCTTCTTGGGCAGAGTCTCTAAAGGTAATCAATTAACCTGTAATTTATTGTTAATTATTCTTCACCTATTTAATTGAAGATTAAACAATTCTATTGTTTTATTACAGGTTATGGCGGATGCGAGGTTTTTGAACAATTTAAAAAATTATCCAAAGGATGAGATTAATGCTGAAATGCTTGACTTGTTGCATCCATATTTTAGTTACCCGTGATTATTAATTCAGAACTTTTCCTTCTTACCTTTTGTATGAATGAATAAATTTCTAAATTAATGATTTATGAAATATTTCAGTCAATACACATTTGAAGCGGCGAAAATAGCTTGTGGGAATGTCGCTGGCTTGATATCTTGGACTATAGCGATGGCGCAGTTCTACTCTGTGAATAAGGATGTGTTGCCGTTGAAAGCGAACCTAGCTGTTATGCAGGCTAAATATCAGGCTGCCAAGAGAGAGCTGGAGACTGCTGAGGCACAGCTTCTGGCTAAAGAGGTACTCATGTTTTCATATAAATAGCAATTGTGTCCATGCTCTTTACATAACTAGTCATCGGTCTGAGATCATCGCGTAATACATCCATTCTGTTTTCTTTTTTTTTCGTCACTTACTAACTAAAGCTTTCGTAATAACTCAGTCTTTACTCACAGAATTTACATATCTTTTTTTTACAACTAGCGTGAATTGGCATCTGTACAAAAACAATTTGATGAGGCGATGACACTCAAGCAGGCTGTGTTAGACGATGCGGCTAAGTGTCAACAGAAAATGGACGCTGCGACTGCTCTTATCAATGGCCTCAGTGGCGAGAGAATCCGGTGGACGGAACAGTCCGCGCTGTTCAAATCAGAAATAGATCGACTAGTTGGTGATATATTGCTGCTATGTGGGTGAGTTAACATTTTTTTAGCCGATTTGATTTGAAATTTGGTTTATTATTTTTTTACTCGGTATTATGTTTGTTACATATATTTTAGATTTTTATCGTATTCGGGACCATTTAATCAAGAGTTCCGGAATATGGTCATAAGCAGTTGGCTTACCGAGTTACTAAAAAGAAAAATACCTGTATCCATGAATTTAAATATTACCGAACAACTCACGGACACTGCTACGGTATTATTTCTTGAGTCTAGAAATATTATAGAAATGGAATACACGCTGGTATATATAAAGTAAATTAGACAATACAAATGCTTGGTAAATATGTAGATTGGTGAATGGAACTTGTGCGGGCTGCCGACGGATGAGCTGTCGATACAGAACGGCATCATAGTGACGAAGGCCGCTCGTTTCCCGCTTCTAATAGACCCGCAGACGCAAGGCAAGATCTGGATTAAAAACATGGAGAGATACAATGACTTAATTGTCACCACGTTGAACCATAAATATTTTAGGTAAACCCATAAATAAAATAAAAAATACGGTCACTAAAGACGTCTTATCATTTAGAGCTTAAAGTCAGCGTACATACTTACAGCAAATACCCTTTCATGTTTTGACTCACGGGTTTACTGCCAGCAGGATGATTAATAGTTTCATTCCGATATTTCGACGCTGTTGCAAGCGCCATGATCACGGGATAATTGTCTGATGCGGGTGGGTGAAATAATAAATTAGGAACAGACAAATCTATCTACCCCCTTTCTCAGTCTTTACTACGACTACTACTGGAACTCGAACTCGATTGGAAATCACGACAAAACAAGTGTGTTTTGTAGAACTTGTTTGTGTTTTGAACCACTTTGAACGACCGCACACTAGTTTTAATTATTCGTATCACTGGATTCCACATACTAGATCATTTAAACCCATCCTCACGATTGAAGTTTTTATGTTTCTTAATTTCAATCGCTTCTTTAGATAATCTCGGTATATAATTCCGATCCGAGGACAAAACTTGTGGCTTGTGAAATTGTATCCAGTGATTCGGGCCCGATTCTAGCAGATGTTCTGCTATGGCCAGTGGCGTGCACTGAAAGCAGGCAGGCATATCTGCGAGTTGTTTATGCTTTATGCTATTTGTTCGTGTTCCAGCACAAATATTCTTAAATTAACCAATATTACCAACATTTCCATTTACATAAAAAAAAATACGTTAATTCATGTCCAAACTAAGATTTTTTTTTAAATTAAGACTGTTTAGAGAAATCCTAGGGTAGGCAAAGTATTTTTGACAGTATGGAGCCGCTGAATAAACTTATTAATGTTTTCAAATGCAAATTAATATGTCTAGTATTTGCTTGCATATAGATATTTGAAATGGTATGATAACATACTTAAAATAGGTTAAACAAGCCGAATACATTTTTTTTGCCTACCCTCTGTGCACGCCACTGGCTATGGCAGATTTACGCGCAGTAAACCCGTGAGTCAAAACATGATTGTTAATCGCCATGAATCGCAGCAACGCTAACTTCATATTTTTCTAGAGGGTTAATTTAATACTTATTAGATTCAGAAGCTTAAACGGACAGAACGCAGCTAGAAAATAATAATCACGTTTGTTTCAGAAATCACATTGAGGATTGTGTATCGTTAGGTAGGCCCATGTTAATAGAAGATGTTTCTGAAGAACTAGATCCAGTGTTGGACAATGTACTTGAAAAGAACTATATTAAAATTGGATCCACTTACAAAGTAAGTACCTGTAATATACTCTACAGTATTTTAGGTATGGGATGTATGACATGAGTGATGCGTGCTATTATGATGCAAAAATATGCATTATAAAATACAATAATAGTACCGTATTTTTATCGACAGCGGTTGAATGCTTCTCTAGATATATCTTGGATAGAGATCATAAAATTATCTATAAAAAATGTATCAATACTTTTTTTCTTACGAGCCACCGTTTCTGAGATATAACGATTCAAAAAGTTATAAAAGTTGTTATCGTCATAATATGCACACGTTTCCACGCCACCTATGAGGTAGTGTACTTAGCGCGTTTTTTTAACGTGGTTTCCCCAGTAGGCCTACTCCACGGGTCAGTTGAAGTCAGGGTATAAATTGGTATATAAAACATCATGCTATGTTTCATAGGGGCTAAGCAGTGAAACATTACTTGCACATATTACCACGTAATTTCCTTTGTATGTGAATAGGGTAATTATAGACTGATCGGTTAATCATTAAGATATGTATTATTACGCTATATACAATAGGGGCTGAGCAGACATTTAGTTTGCATAAGATATGGTATTTCGCAATGTATCGTATGCGATTCGTGGCCAAGTGGTTACGGAAGCGTCTTGCCAGCGCAGTAGGTCCCGAGTTCGATATTTCATTTATTATAGCAGGTATAAGACCCTAGCCACGCACACAATAGAACAAGAGACAGATGTCTCGAAGTTACACTGGCTTAAAGATTAAGGGACTGGGTTTCATTTTACCTGATATTCTTATAGTTAAAACTTATGTATATTTTAAGTATAAGTTACAATGACCGATAGAAAAATATTTAAACATTTAATATATAATATATAAATAAAATATAACTACTCTAGATGTATATACGTGGCGTACTCATGCATATTATGACGATAACAACTTTTATAACTTTTTGAATCGTTATATCTCAGAAACGGTGGCTCGTAAGAAAAAAAGTATTCATACATTTTTTATAGATAATTTTATGATCTACAATTTTTGTCTGAGGTACTTTTATGATAAAACTTACCGTTTTGCTTAAAATCGCGAAAAACTCATTTTTTTGACCTTTGACCTTGAATAATTTTTTTTCCTTACAGGGAAATGATGGGGAACTTCTAGACATTGTTTATAATTATATTTTGAACAATTTCACTGAAATTCAGCTTGTTGGGACTTTATGTAACTTCACTCTCATTTTTTGGTCTAAATTGACCGGACTAACTATGCAATATTTAACATAGCAAAAAGCATTTTTGACTCGATGACAAAACAAATAGCAAAATATGTTGACGATTAATTTAAAAATTGTTTCTAGGTGAAACTGGGCGATAAAGAGATCGACGTCACCGCAGGTCACAAAATATACATAACGACCAAACTTCCTAACCCTGCTTACACACCTGAGATTTCGGCCCGTACTTCCATCATTGACTTTACTGTAACCATGCAAGGTAATTTGGCTCTTTTACCTCTCTTTATATGGTAGATTTCTAAAATACATATATTGATGTGTTTAATTTTTTGCTTATCAGGATTGGAAGACCAGCTGTTAGGGCGTGTAATATTGACGGAGAAGGCGGAGATGGAAGCGGAGCGCACGCAGCTGATCATGGATGTGACTGCGAATCGCCGGAAAATGCTGGAGCTGGAGGCTAATCTGCTGCACAAGCTGACCACCATTCAGGGCTCGCTCGTTGAAGACGTGTCGCTAATTCAAGTGCTCAACGTCACGAAGTCCACAGCCACAGAGGTATACAGATAAGTCTCTATTCAAGTAGTAGTAAGGTAATTTTCACTTTAATATTCTTGACCTACATAATTATGTAATTAGGTGCGATAGAGTTTTTTTAACCAACTTCATTATTGCTCTAGTTATCGAGGCTCTTGTTTATATAGGTGAAAGAAAAGCTGGACATCGCTAAGGAGACCGAGTTAAAGATCAACGCGGCGCGTGAGGAGTTCCGTCCGGTGGCTACGCGCGGCTCCGTGCTGTACTTCCTGGTGTGCAATATGTCGCTCGTGTGCAACATGTACCAGACCTCGCTGGCGCAGTTCCTGGAGCGCTTTGACATCTCCATGGAGAGGTCGCCGCAGAGCCCAATCACTACCAAGAGAATCGGCTTCATCATCGACTATCTGGTAACTGTTTGGACGGCGATTTCTGAATCATGAATACGTCGATATCAAATTCATATGTGTATAATGCTTTTCTGTCATTTTTTTGGACCCATAGGATAACTTTGTAATATTTTGTTCAGACGTTCGACGTATTCAAGTATATTTGTCGCGGCTTTTATGAGCAGCACAAGTATCTGTTCACAGTACTTCTCACATTGAAGATTGACATGCAGAAGGATTATATAACGTATGAAGAGTTTCAGACGTTTATTAAAGGTACAGCACTCTATTTTCGTAAACAGAAGAGATATTTTTATATAACAAATGATTAAAGTAATTTAGTAGAATGGGGAATATGCACAATTTTCCTTTTTTAGTGTATTTATAATAAAGATTTTGGGCTCGTTTAAAGATACCTAAAACAAATAAGTTATAATATAAATCGACAAAATTATTTTCTTATTAGATCCAGCAAATATTTTAACACAATAGCACAAGATTTAGATTTCGATATTTCTTATCTCTATTTGTGAAAACTTTTAATTGGCCTTCTGTTACTTCCCATTCTGTATACCTTGTACTAACTGTAAGTTTTCTGAATTTAAAAATAAATAATAAATAAATATGCAATAAAAAAAATACTTACTGCAATCATAAGTTGCTTTGCAAAATTCTCTCAAAAACGCTTACGGACGCCATGTGACGGATTGTGACGTCACCACATAGCAAGATGGCACAAGTTGTCATAGCCACAGATAAGGGGTCGTCCATTAATCACGTGATGTTTTTTAGCAACTTTTTAACCCCTCCCGGGGTCCTGGTGATATGTGGTGAGGTTTTTAAACTACCCCCCCCCCCATCCAAAATCACGTGTATTTTTTTGTACATAATTTCAATATAGTTTATATTGAAATTTTCGGAATATTATCTTTAAATACAGGTACTTACCTGATTAATTGTTGAAGGGGAAGTCGTTGCCGGCAACGGTGAGTCAAGGCCACGTGCCGCTGTGTGAAAAATAAATACACGTGATGTTTCATTATACCCCTCCCCCCTGCTGGTGATATTTCGTGTTTTTTTCGGAACACCTCCCACCCCCCCTTTCGAGCCTCACGTGATTAATGGACGACCCCTAAGATACTCCAAGAGCTGATAAATAGGCCAGCTTTCAAATTTTCAAGTGTGTCAGTAGACATGCTGTCAAGGTTGTTTTGCTTGCTAATTATTTTCCTCATTGTGTTAAGGTGGTGCGGCTTTGGATCTCAACGCTTGTCCACCTAAACCTTTTAAATGGCTAACCGATATGTCCTGGTTGAACTTGGTCCAGTTATCGGAGTTACGACAGTTTACTAATATTTTGAACCAAGTCACAGACAACGAAAAGGGGTGGAAACAATGGTAGGTTGTAAACCTTATGTTTTTTGTTACACAAATAAGCAAGTGCTTGACAGCAGTCCCACCACCTCATATTGAAAGCAGCGACGTTATCAGTGTACTTTACACTAGCTTATTCAAATCCTATTCACCATAGTTTTGAAAACACGTCTTATAATCGGAAAAACCGACGTAGGTGGACTATCCCAGGCCATAGTTGTACGTAACTTATATGACGAAGCAATTCGCTTTGTTCGGACCGATGATATGATCATGTTATGTTAATATTTATGTATGTGTATTATGGTGGTACAGGTTTGACAAGGAAGCTCCAGAAGATGAGCCTTTGCCAGACGGTTATCACACTCTAGACGTGTTTAGAAAGTTGCTGGTCGTGCGAGCATGGTGCCCTGATCGAACTTTGGCCCAAAGCTTGTTAGTTATTATAAGTATTTTTAATATTTTAAAAATATTCCTATAAAATAAAATATGTGTACGTATTTTATATGTGTAAGTCGACATTCTAATATTTACTTTTCCCATTCAGAAAATACGTGATTAGTTCCATGGGAGCCAGATTCTCTGAAGCAGTCATCGTAAATTACGAGGTTGGTTTATTCTTTACTAAAGTATGGTCGCCGAGCAGGAAGAATTTGGTACGTTGACCTGTCATTACCTGTCTCTGTCGCTCCTGGGTGGGATGTGTTGTTGCGTCACGCCTGCACAGATGCAGTCGCGCGGTCATTGCATCTGTGCGAGCGTGACGCACTGTATTTTGCCCGAGAGCGACAGAGAGGTAATGACAGGTTAACGTACCAAATTCTTCCTGCTCGGCGGCCGTACTTTAGCCCTACATATATTATTCAATCATTTTATTCCTTTATTTGTTCTCCAAAGGAATAAAATGATTGAATAATTAAAAATAATTTGGTAGTGCTCACCAATGTAACTCCTCTGCGATCTAAGTTCAGCCTTGTCTGTCAAGTACTTTGAGTATTAAACCAAAAGGAGACGACACGCGCACTATTCGCTATGAGAAAAAGTCTGTCACTTTCTGCGCGGGGGACGAGGTAACTCACACAAATACTATCTACTACTAATGCATTCTTCGCCACGTCGCTACGCAGGCACACGACAATATTATCAAACACTAACATAATCTATACGCACACAAGTAAATACACACACAGTGACAACACTGTCTGTACACGAGATGACGTCAATTTTAAGTAAACGAGGATAGTGCATGACATTATCGATATTTTATTGTCGATGAGTTCCGATAATATTTTTGGTGAAAGTTAAATAGGTGTAAGGTATTTTTAAATTTAGGATCATAGGAAAAGAACCTTGGGTTGTCGTCAAAATCCGATTAATTAGGATAAGTCAGTATGGTTAAGTCTGAAACTTCAAGAAATACCTAAGCTGCATTCTTACTCTTATATTATGAAAAGTCTGCCTATAAACAACTTTGTGCAATAAAAAGAAATAAATATCTTTACTCATTCCTATGATAAAATTTTAACGGCCAAAAAGGGAAAAACATTTTGCTAAATATGTTGTATTTTTGACATAAGCTAGCGTTGTCAAGTTAAGCAATGTCAAGTAAGGCCAATACATAGATAGCCGTCGTCTGGATTTTCTTGAACATTTGAACTGAACTTCCCTGTGCTTCGGTCTCGGTTGTTGTAGACAGTAGTTGTTACCTTCGGAGTCGCTGGACGTACGGGGCGTGGGCCCTAGGACATCCATTAAGTATGGCAGTGACTCCGAGGAGGACGGCGCACTATGGACGGAAAAACGAAGTTCCCTTTCATAGGATTTTTTAAAAATAAATATTTTATTTGATAGTTTCAAGTATACAGTTTTGTCGAGTACATTAAAACATTGAATAAATTAGTAGTTACCGGTTTTTTTTTTAATAATGTTACGGCTGAAATGCCAGATCACTATATTCGGCATTTCAGCCGTACAAATATTTACGTGAAACCCATTTATTTTAAGAACTTGTGTTAGCTACCTATATTCTTGCAAATATAAAATATCAGTCATTCATATCGCATTATTTGTTGTGTTGTGCATACGTTATGAATATGTACGCTTTTCGTCAAGATCGTTAGTCATATAGGTTTGTTGTCTACAGGGCCGTCTTTACCAGGGGGTGCAAGGGGTGCGGTGCACCCGGGCACAGGGCGCCCGGGGGCGCCTGCCGAGCGCTGAATATTACTTGTATTACGCTTTCGGCGCTTGTCACACCGCTCATGGTGTGCAAGCTAAAATGACTCTTATTAGTACACAAATAACAATTTTATTTCATACAAGACGCGCGCGGCAAAATCTCTAATCCAAAGAGAGTGTATATAACCTTTGACACATTGCCGCCCGGTCGCCCGCACTTGAAGCAAAATGATCTCTAAGTCAATAAAGTGTAAGTCGTAAATTCATTTGAAATGGGTGCGCGGCGCGGCACCTGTGCGTCTGTCATAGGCGAGTAATTGCGTCCTTTGACATAGCCGTCCGGGCACTCGCACTTAAAGAGAAATGATCTCTAAAAAATCACTACAATTAGGTGTAAGTTTATTTGAATATACAGCGCGGCGCGCAGCGCCTATGCAAGTGTCGGTCAGTGATTGATCTGATTTCTTCTTTTTAAGTAATTAAATTCGTTAGCTCATTTCATTTGCGACGACCGCCGAATTAGCACGGAAGATCTAGTGGAGAAATTCATTAATTTATATGTATAGTGTAACCATAGTGTAAGTTGTAATTGTAAGTGCATGGAAATTCATGGAATAAATTGAATTTCTTGGTCATAAATAAGAGAAAAAATATCAAGGTGTCAATTTTATTTTTTAAGAGTTAGGTAGCATGCAGATCTCGACCATCCTCATCCAACTAATACCTAGGCGCCTACCGACTAGCTGTTCGTCGGTCCAGCGGTGGGCTGGAGGGGCGTCCGAAGCTACGTACGTTCGTTCGTTCGTGGACAGTGGTTTCCATTCGAGAACTCGTCGGTTAACATTAAAATACAATACATAGGTACAATACCGATACCTAAAAGTACTCATACCTAGCTAGAAAAATACATCATTATAAGTATAGAATCCAAAATTGATATAAAAATAAATGATTTAATTAAAATCTTTGCCAACTCAAAAGCAAGAAAAATTGAGTTTGTTTGATGTATGTACATACAATAAATAGATATTTAGCAAATTACGTGTTTGGGGGCGCCGAACACAGGAACTCCAATAAAATATTTGATTAAATTAATAAAGTGGTATATTTAATCTTCCACAATAGTTATTAAAATATATATAATCTTAGTATCTATCCTTAAAGTCTATGCGTCTGTTCCCACCGATCTTAGGTAAGGGAAAGCCATCTCATGAAGCCGTGACGTCATGAGCTCGGTGTCCGATGCGCGGCAAATGTCCCACGGTCTAGGTATATACTGACGAGGCATACTGGCTCGTAACAAGCAATTAAATAACAACATAAACGAGAGTTGGATTGCTGGTGTTTTTCGCCATTACAATCATCTCAATATAATTCGTTCTTATTCTTTTGGCTTGGCACCGACTTCAGTTCAGTAAGTACCAAGATAAGTTAGAAAAAGTCACGCATTTTCGTCCTTGGAATTAAAAATTCTAATTATTTTTTTCGTTTTTTAGTGTTTGTTAATTTTTGTTTGAAGATTCTTTTTGAAGGCGGTTAAATATTTTTTTTAAAACGTTTTTTATTTGTATAATTGGGTTTAATTTGTATAATTAAAGTTTAATTTTCGTTTTGCATTTTAGAGAAATAAAGAAATTGACTATCAAAATTACGTGGATTGTGTTTTCTTGCTTGACTAGGACCCCTTTCATACTGCAGTGTGTCGTCGGTCGCGTGCCACGCTGCAGTGTAAAAGAAATCGAGGGCGCAGGCTGAGCCCCGCACCCCGGCGTCGAATAGACTTAAGACGGCCCTGGTTGTCTATCAGGGATCAATAAAGGGTAAAAAAAAAAAAACAAAACTTATTTTTGAAGTACATTACCGCGTGTTAAAACATCGTCCAAATATTTTATTTTATTTATTTATATACCAACAGTACACTTATGATTAAGTAACATTACAACGTTCACAGTTAATATAAATTCTGATAAGTGAACCTATTACAGGTATAAACAACATTGTCGATATGCTTGCTTGTGTTTGCTTTAAAGTATAAATAGTTAGATTATTAAAATAAAAAAATATTGGAAATGATTAAATACAGGAAAAATATTAAAATAAAAAAGAATATCTAAACAAATCACAAAAAAAAGAGAGTATCACAAATAAATATATATAAAATGCATTAATTATGCATTGAGTAAATATGCATTTTTAATTGATTCATATCTTTTGAACGGGGAAGTTCGGGTTCAAGGTCAAATGTCAAGTGGTTTTTTAATAGGCTCGGCAACAATACCTAAAAGTTTCAGCTTTACAATCCTAGACAGAAAAAAGTTATGAGGAAAACTAATTCCATTTTCATACTTTTGAAATATAGAAAGTCATTCTTTGATGGTATAGACTCGATAAAAAAACCGGTAACTACTCATTTATTCAATTTTTTAATGTACTTGACAAAACTGTATACTTGAAAGTATCAAATAAAATATTTCATTTTTAAATAATCCTATGAAAGGGAACTTCGTTTTTCCGTCCACTGTGCGGCGGCGGGGACCCTATACCCTTGAACACCGTGTCTGGTTCCAGGGGGGCTATTATGCATCCCCCGGTGGCGGGCTCAAAGGCAAGGTACTGACGGGCTGCTGGTGCAGATCCCACTGGAGAGCCCGGGTGTCTCCTTTCATGTGCCGATGCGTCAGCGATGCGATAGGTTTACTTGCGCTTGACCACAATCTCACATAATGGTAAGTGAAGATAAGATGTGGTCTAGGATGGACCGCGCTTACCCATAAGATGCCTGTTCAATCTAGACTTGAAAACACACAAGTTATATTTATCAGGGAAAACGTTGTCCGGGAGGGTATTCCACAGCTTGACCGTGCGCATGAGGAAAGAAGAAGCGAAACGCTTAGTTCGGCAAGTTGGAGTGTCAACGTTAAAGCGGTGGAGACCCTGCCGCCGCCTGGCAGTCCGGTAAAAGAAAGGGGATGGTCATGAGTGCCGCCAGAGTCACTTTCAGGGGGGTGCATCTGCATCTACACATTTTACTATTAACTTAAACTATAGAATTATACATGTATATGATGTAAATAAATGTAATGTCAAATTCAAAACACGCGGGTATTTGATTGAGTATGTTTCGCTAATCAAAAGCGTACTTATGTATTTTTTCTATGTATATTCTTCCGTGATAGGGGGGTGCAAGTGCACCCCCCTTGCACCCTGCTGCCAGCGCCCATGGGGATGGTGGTACAAGGTCAAAAAGTGCTTGAGCGCATTCACCGTGGAACAATCTGTAAAAAACCGATAAGCATGCAACTAGGTGACGATGATCCAATTGTTGCAGTTTTTTATTTGTTAGGTCATTATCGTCAATTATCCTGCGAGCGCGTCTGTCTAACGAATCCAAAGAGTCAAGTTGATATTTGGCAGAGCCATCCCACAGGTGAGAACAGTACTCCATGCAGGGTCGAACCTGAGCTTTGTAAAGATTCAACAGCTGTTCCTTTGTGAAATACCGCCTCACCTTATTCAAGATACCAAGTTTTTTAGCAGAGATTTTGACTTTTGACTCAATGGATCGTCCGAAATTAAGGTCGGAGGATAAATTGAGACCTAACAAATCTAGAGGATTGGATGTCAGTATAGATACACCACAAAAAGCAGGAGTATAGATGTATTCCAAAGAATTTATGATCATTTTATAAAATATATAAAAAGATTGAACCGACTTCAATAACACTAAAATGCATAAAATAATTTTAATATTATTGAAATTGGTGTTAGCGTACCTACGGAGTATACTTATTTGCATTTTTTTACATCATTCATGTTTCTTCAGGAACAATTTATCAGGACGTAATGAAATTTGCATGGAATCATTATAGTAGTTAACTTTCTCGAATAAAGAAAGAATAATCGAAATAGGTTCATATTTGAAGTTAGGCTCAATTCACACCAAGATGGCAGCGGCCGGCAGCGCACTTTCAGTGTGAAAGAAAGACATTTGCCAGAGTTATGACCATTTTTTCCTTAAAAACGACGAGTCTCATCCTTAAGGCGTTATTATAAATTTTTCTGACGCGACATTCTTGTTTTTTTTAGGAACTACCTACTTATTCGTAAATCGCAATCGTTTTTAATGGGACCCGATCAGGGGATCGGCCTATCCGTACAAAAAAAAATTTTTCATATCGGTCTATAATTGCCAAGAGTTATGCGCGAACATACGTAAATGTAAATATATATATATGTATAGTCGAATTGAAAACCTCCTCCTTTTTTGAAGTCGGCTAAAAAGTGACACGGCATGCGGTACACTACACAAACTCTTTTGGATATCTGATTAATAAATAGTCAGAATAACATACTGATAGTCGATATCGATATTTGATTATGAGCTGTCCCAGCGCTAACTTTGCTGCGGTGTGGCCAATGTATTTCAAAATAAATAAAAGTATTCGGAATAAAAGTGACGACCGTAAATATCTTATAATAATTAAGTACACCCAAACATAAACATACAGTTTCATAGAATCGATAATTTTTAAAGTGTTTAGTAAAAAAATATGTAGAAAATTCAAGTAAAGATACTGAATTTCAAACAGTAATCTTTAATTAATTAATTATGCATCTACAGAAATAAATGGTATTAACAATCATTTACGTGAAATAGAAGCCTTAAACTAATGTCAGTACATTCAACTTTTAAAATTACGCTCGTTACGCTTTTGTACGATTTAGTGGCAACACTTATTGATTAATAATATTTTTTAGTTTTTTGCAAATTTAGTGCATTATTTGACAATTTATAAACGAAATAATATTTACAGATGGAAAGTAACGTTATCCTTGGGTACACTAGATAAGTCTTATATTTTTTTACACGAAAACGCGCTGGCATTCGGCATTTTTAGCTTACGTCGTTCCGCGCGCACCGGGATTTGTTGAATGGCGTGGAACGCGGGTCAACTAGTTTTATATAACGGGTATGACCGGTGCTCTCGTACTTTGACAGAGGGGAACGCCTGACAGTGGCCTCTCCGGTTGGTTTAATACTCAAAGGTCAAGTATGAGACTTCTGTCAGAGAATGTGTGTTTGAACTCATACCTGAGTTCTCACTCGGGTGGTTGGTTGCACATCTCTCGTTGACGCGACATGTAAGTATATGGCATCGCGCACCTTGACTTGTTAATAAATGTATTTTCAGCATATGGTGCTGGAATCTCGCCCGTTGGTGCCACTTATCGGTTTCTTAGCCATGGGCTCGGATCCCACGCCATCGATAGAAACGACTGCCAAGAGAATGGAAAATCTTTGCTCTTCTATCTCTATGGGTCAAGGTCAAGAAATACATGCAAGAAAGTTGGTTGAACGTGCTCTTAAGGAGGTAACTATACTTTTAGGTATGTTATTTATTGTATGTAATGAAAATCAACAGATAGTCTGATGATTGTTTTGGTCTGATGAGCTGAAGTTGTTGTTGTTGTTGTCTGGCAACGGATTTGCAAAGTAATTTTGCGATTATCAATTTACGTAATAATATTGTGATCGTAATTTTGTGTGCAGGGTCTGTGGGTATTATTACAAAACTGCCATTTGGGACTTGAATATATGACAGAAATCATGGAGCAATTCGGAGAGCTAGAAAAAGAGCCGGAAAAAGTTCATGAGCTTTTTAGGTTGGTCGTTCGTTGTTTATTTTAAACTACTACATTGTTAGATATCAAATAATGTCGTATGCTCTGCTTAGTTATTAAAACCCATTATAAATCGGCTTCTTCTTCTCAGTTGTTATATCTGTTGTGTGTTTCAGGCTCTGGATTACAACAGAAGTACATCCGAAGTTCCCAATTACTTTATTGCAAATGTCTATTAAATACACATGTGAACCACCATCTGGTAAGAATGTACATTCGTAATAATTGGTTTTAATCCACCATTTAATTTTAAGGCTAGACTTTTTTATAGTCTAGGCGCTATGATTAATGATTTTGTTGTTCTTTTAATAACTATTCTAGGCATCAAAGCGGGCTTAATGAGAACCTACGATTCAATGAGCCAAGACTTCCTCGATTACAGTGATAGTCCTTTCTACCTGCCTTTGATATACACCATATCTTTCTTGCACACTGTTGTGCAAGAGAGACGAAAGTTTGGCCCTCTTGGTTGGAATATACCATATGAGTTTAACTCTGCCGACTGGCTGGCGTCATGCATGTTCGTGCAGAACCATTTAGATGCTTTAGAGCTGGGGCAGAACGTCAGCTGGACCACAATAAGGTGAGACTTTGGTTTACCGTAAAAAAATATTTGACGCAAATACACTTCGTTTCCGCTTGGCATTTGTATAAGCAAAGCTTATTATCCTATTACGGGAAATAAGAAAAAATATCTGGTACCAGATATTGGTGGCCTGGACTGGCTGGCTTCATGCATGTTCGTGCAGAACTGTTTAGATTCTTTAGAGCGGGGGCATGGGCGTACGCAGCTTTTGGTCTAGGGGGGGGGGGGGGGGGGTTGGTTAAGTTAAGATTTTTTTGCTGGTGATCAAATTCATCAAAGCATAACTAAAACATTCGAAATTTTACTGCCGCTCTCACAAACGTCAATTAACTTTAGTTATAATTAAGTCAGTTTTGTTTTACTACTTATAAGCTAGTGCTTGACTGCAGTCCCACCTTATGGAAAGCGGCGACGCAATCGAGGATGGTAAAACACACTACTTTATTAAAAGCCTGTTCACTCTAGTCTTGAATCGGGCGGGAAAACCGACGCAGGCAAACTGTTCCAGTCCTTAGCTGTCCTTATTATAAATGAAGAAGCAAACCGCTTATTCCGGACTGAATGCACTTTCACCACATAAGGGTGTGTACGTGCCTTGCGTCTCGTCGTCCGATGATGAAAGGAAGATGGTAGAATCAAGTCATGCAATTCCTGCGCACACTCTCCAAAATGCATCCTGTAGAATGCCGAGAGGCTGGCTACTCTGCGCCTGTGCTCTAGGCTTTGTAAATTAGCCGCTACTAACCCTGCGTCACCAATAAGCCTCTTAGCACGCCTCTCCACTGAGTCCAAATCTGCAAGATGACATTTAGCAGCACCAGCCCATATGTGACTACTTTTCGATTATTGAATACGAGATATTTGATATCTCTACTCGCTAACTGCGTAGAAATAACCGGATTTCAAAAAACGGATAAATGAGCATTAACTATAATAGACGTTTGTAGAAGAGGTTTTGTTTTTTTTTTGTTGCGAATTTCCATTATCTTACCCAATGATATTTTACTATATAATATCATTGATCTTACCCAAATCCAAACATAAACCAATTTTTGTCTAGTTGTCACCTTTAAACTCAATAATTTCTACAAAAAAAAAAGAACCGCCTTCAAAATGCAACTAAAAATCCCGTGTCCACCTTCTTACCCCATCATCAGACCCTGATCACCATTTTTTAACCGACTTCAAAAAAGGAGGAGGTTCTCAATTCGTCTGTATATATATATATACATTTTTTTTTCTATGTATGTTCGCGCATAACTCTGGCAATTATGAACCGATTTGAAAAAATCTTTCTTCCATCCATTCTTTAATCCGTTAATTGGGTCCCATAAAAAAATTATTGCTTAGTAACTACTTACTAAACACTTCCTGAAAAAACAAGAATGGTGATTGCGCACTGAGAGCTGCAAGAAAGCCTATATAGATGACGTTTTAGTCGCTTTTAAGGACAAAAATGGTCATAACTCTGGCAAATATTTACCAATTTCAATGATTCTTTTTTTATTCGAAAGAAGAAATCACTGTATTAAATCTGTATGAATTTTATTACAACCGGATATGAACTTCCTGGAGGACCATGAACGATGTGGAGGAATTTTTCTGGTAAAAACCATAAAACTGATGTTCTCCATTACATTGCTCTGACAATTATGAACCGATTGCGATGATTCTTTTTTTATTCGAGAGAGTAAACTGCTATGATGATTCCATGCAAATTTCATTACGACCGGATATTTTTTTCTGAAGAAACATGAATTATGTAAAACTATGTAGACGATAATGTGATCATAACCTACCTAGATAATTTTACGGTTTTCGATGGATCAATCTTTATATATGAAAATATCACTAAAAAGTTTAAAATAAAATCTTTTAAAAAAAAAATTGAACCGACTTCAATATCACTGAAAAGTATAAAATAATTTAAATATTATTGAAGTTGGTGCCAAATATACACAGCCGGTAAGCTAACACCAACTTCAATAATATTTAAATTATTTTATACCTTTCAGTGATATTGAAGTCGGTTAAATTTTTTTTTTAAAAGATTTTATATAGCAACTACTCGTCGAGACCTATCCATCGAGTCCAAATTCGGTAGGTCTACGTTTATTGGTGCAGAGATCGCGTGGCGACCTTCCTGCTCCATCATCAGACCCTGATATCCATTTTTTTAGCAACTACTCGTCGAGACCTATCCATCGAGTCCAAATTCGGTAAGTCTACGTTTGTTGGTGCCGAGATCCCGTGACGACCTTCCTGCTTCATTATCAGACTTTGATCACCATTTTTCTACCAACTACTCATCGAGAGCTACCCAACGAGCCCAAACTCGGCGGTGCAGATCTACGTTTATTGGTGCAGAGTTCCCGTGACGATCTTCCTGCTCCCTCATCAGACCCTGATCTCCATTTTTCTAGCAACTACCCGTCGAGACCTATCCAACGAGTCCAAATTCGGTACTTCTACGTTTATAGGCACGGCTAGTATGTATTGTTTTATTACAGAGTTCCAGTGGCCATCTATGGTCTTCTTCATCAGATCCACTTCACCAAATGATACTTTCTGAATGAAAATGCTTGACTTGTTTCTAAAAATACCAAAAACGCTATATGTATGCCTATAATATTTAAGGAGTTCCCTCAGTTACTCATAGTTTCCATCATCAGAACTTGATTTTGAAATGGGACCAATCTGGAAGCATCTATTTTATGTACTTACTTTCGATTAAAAAAATAATTTTCCAAATCGGTGCGTAAATGACAGAGTTCCGAGGTAACAAACAAAAAAATATATATAAAAAAACATACAACCGAATTGATAACATCTTCCTTTTTTACCCGACTATGGAACTGAGGGAGGGTTATGATTTTAACAAGAATGTATGTATGTATGTATGTTCATCTGTTCCCACATATCTTTTAATCTACTTAACATAATTTGACAAGTAGGGTGTCGTTTAGTAGCGTCTTGACTGTCCGCTGGTTATAGGCTATATAATATCACATTATTAGACTGCGATTTTATCAGTAGTCGGGTTTTAGTTTTTAAAACTTATTACTTGTTTAAGTTGGTTAAAAAGGGGCATAAAGCAATTCTTTAAAAATGTGGATCTTCTGCACACCGGTTATAAGGTAACCTCCGTTAAAAAATCATCCATAGTACTCACAAACATGTCTGTCAGCGATCAACATCAAGCGCGCAGCGCCGAATTTTTTGAGTTTTAATTCTAACATGATGATTTGTTATTAAAATCATAAATCCCTGCCACAATTTCTTTTAAATACCTAAATGTATAATTAGACAAAATATTGTCAGCTTAGTGAATGATTGCAAAGTCCAGGGGGGGGCAACGCCCCCCTGCGTACGCCCATGAGCAGGGGCAATCCGTCAGCTGGACTACAGTAAAGTGAGATTTTAGGTTACCGTACATTTTTCTTTGTCGCATGGTTAGTGGTCAACCTGGTGTCCAAGTTCAAGCTGCTCTTAGGCCTCTGACGTCATAGTTTAACGACTGCTGTCTAGATGACAATAACCCGACTGATTTTTTACGTGTCCTCCGAAGCACTCACCGTACATTCGATGGGACGGAAGACCGATACGACCGGGGAAATGTTAGGCGTAAGATCGAATTTTTACCTGCCCATTCCATGCATCGATCTGGTAAGTAAGATTCCAGACAATCAGGTGATGAGCCTGCATTGTCGTAACCAGTAAGGAACAAGTACACATAGTTGTTGCTTCCCACGGGATTTGAACCCATGACCTCCGGTTTAAAAAAGCAAGCGGTTTACCGCACCAAGGATGCCTCCTTTTTCACATTTCATTCAATAATACTCTTTGCGTTTAACAGGTATATGGTATCAGCGGTGCAGTACGGCGGGCGTGTGACTGACGATTACGACACTCGTCTGCTAGTGACCTTCTGTAGGGTATGGTTTTCTGATCAGTTGTTCTTAGAAGACTTCCAGTTTTACAAAGGCTATTGCATCATGAAGTTTAAAAACATTCCCGAGTATATCGAAGAAATCGAAAAGATGAAAACTGTTGACCCACCTCAGGCTTACGGTTTGCATACAAACGCTGATATAACGTAAGTAAATTTTATATTTTTTGCTGGTTTGGTTTGTGCTTGTTTTGAATCTCGAGAAATTATGTGCGCTAATTTTAAAATCTATATTATATTTACTATCCAGTCACAATAGCCTCTACTATCTAGCTATTTAATAGGGCAAAGCCCAAGCTCCAGTCTAAGATAATATATCAGGTAATTTTTATTTTTTTATTTATTTAAGTACAACCAACAAGACTTACTCTAATACATTGCATTTATTACATTGGTGAACTTAAAACTAAGTGCTAATTATAGGTCACCACAGCACGCAAAAAGCGCGTTAAAAGTGAAAAAAAAAACTAGTAATAATGTAGAAATTGCTTAAACAGAAAAATTTGAATATAAAAGAAATGAGTTGCTTTTCGGTTAAGTATATTTTTTTATGAGTAAACTAACCAGGAGCATGGCAGAATGGCAGAAGGCAAGACACAAAGTAAAAGTTAAAGATTGTGTACCCTATAATAGATTATTAAAGTAAGGAATATAAGGTAGATTACTTAGAGGACAGCATTACTTTACGACGAAAACTAGTGATTTTTTCTGTGAAGATATCTATTCTGTACTTTTTTGCTACTAAATTGTACTGTCTCATTAGTCTGTTCATTGGGAGAGTGGAGTCCCAAATTACTTTTGGACGAGGAAATTTCGAAGGTATAGGATGTTCCTGATCTGGGTGATTTTCTTTGGACATGAAAGTGAAGGTTTTCGCACAAAGCTGTACAATCAATTTGACCATTGAGTAATTTGTACAGAAATTTATGGTCGAGGAGTTGTCTACGTTGGAGCAACGAGTCAAGTTTATAGTAAGAAAGACGTTTGTCGTAAGATGGGTACTGCTTGGCTTATTTGTATTCAAACGAGGTGCCAAAGAAAACGCTATTGAACAGATTCTAAGCGTGTTATATGCACATCATAGTTTGGAGACCACACTTGACTACAATATTCCAAACCGGAGCGAACTAACGTTTTGAAAAGTATAATATCTATTTTCGGATTTTGGAAAGCTTTGCTGTTTCTGTTAATAAATCCCAACATTTTAAAGGCCTTTCTTACTATTTAACGATATGAACGTGAAAGCGTAGTTTTTTAGCAAGATGAACTTCGAGGTCGCGAATAGTAGACACCTCTTCAAAAGCCGCCCCATTTATATTGTAAGGTAACTGAGTTTCTATGTTACTTCATGTGAATCGAATACATTTAAATTTCTCAATATCTAATAGCATTTTATTTGAGGTACACCAATGGTAAAGCGAATTCAGATCTTCTTGCAGTAGCTGAGTATCGATAAACGAACGAATCGGTCTTAGAATTTTTAGGTCGTCGGCAAAAAGATAACATTCAGAGTGCTTTAGAATTTTAATGATGTCGTATAATAAAGAGAATTGGGGCTAGGTGTGAACCTTGCGGTACCCCAATGATTACAGGGAAATGTTTGGAGGAATATCCACTTATCACAACTCTAGTATTACGTTGGTGTAAATAAGAAGTAAACCAATGTAATATGTTACCAGTTACGCCATGAGCAGCCAGTATTGCGTGATCAACTTTGTCGAATGCCTTAGTTAGGTCAGTGTAAATTACGTCAACTGGAATCCGGGTGTCATAATTCACATCTACATTATGAAACTCCTCTATAAAATCTCATGCTTCTAGATCCACATATTTGAGTTCTTTTTTCAGGGATTGTTTTTTAGACAGTTCATTGTAAACTAAATTTTCAGCTACCAACGTAACGTTACTCAAGAACTATTAGATACGATATTGTCTATCCAGCCGAAAGAATCGAGTTCCGGCGGGGGTGAAACTCGTGAGGCATCTGTCTATCGTCAGTCCAAAGAAATGCTTGAGAAAGTACCACCTAACTTTGATCCTCACGAGGTTAAGGAGCGGTACGTTTGGCATATCTACTAGCGTTAGTAGTAATAAGCTGAAACACTACATTTATTTCAATAAGCATGAAGCTTAAAACAACCCTTGTTATAGATTGAAGTATTACGGCGTATTGAATTCCATGGTAATCTTCTTGCGGCAAGAGATCGACAGAATGCAGAAAGTTATTTCGTTGGTCAGAACTACTTTGAAGGATTTATTACTTGCCATAGACGGCACCATTATTATGAACGAGGTTATTATTTTGATAATATACTTACGGTCTTATTCATAAAAAAAGCTTATCAAAGGTTTTAAGTACTGATTAGTTAAAGTGTTCGATAAGGTTATAAAACGTTCTATAAAGTTACTTATTCATAAACGTTTCATAAACCATCTATAACTAATACGTCTCTATAAAACGTTTTTCAATCCAAGTATTGCCATTATAATGAAGTTGGTCAACAAATTGACCTCTCTCACCATCGATATACTATTAGTATATCGATGGCTCTCACCCAATCGTCCACAGATAATATGTGTCTACACACCGCCTAGGTGTGATCATAGACATTAATACCGATTAAAAAACATTTTATTGTCTACGAAACGATGACGACTGTCGATTTGACGGGCGTGTTGGTCTAGTGGTTAGACATCCTGGCCGCTACCCAATAGGTCGTGGGTTCGATTCCCGCCAAGTGTCTGGGTGTTATTTATCTATTTAAAGTCCAGCCGCCGAGAGAATGCGTTCCTGACGTCTGTCAGTTGGTCATGACTAGTGATGGGAAATAATTAACCCTGTTATATTACCTGATCTAAGAAAAAAGTAACTTAAGTTTCAATAATTGTTATTTGGATTCCAATTTGTGAATGTAACAAAGAAATTAAAAATGCGATAATTATTATCTTCAGCAATATTGATTACCATATCAGGAAAAGTATTTGTGACTGGCAAACAAACTTTATTCTGATTCCGATTTGCTTGAGGAGGTGCCGTCTTTGTCCTCATCTTCGCCTACATGTATTATTATATTATTATCAAAGATAGTATCCATTCTGATACCAGAAATATAAAATAACTACTATATATTTACGCTACTTACCTTCGCACGTTCATTTCGTGCGGCGTTTTAATATAATTAACGTTATTATTACATTCTAATATAAAAGAAAGAAAGAAAAAGTATTCTACATATTTACAGCATAACTACAAATAACGTTACAATTGCCCGATATTTTTGGCGCTGCACTTCAAAAACACACAGTTGGTGTATTCTTGTAAAAGCGTAGTATGGATTTAACCTACACTTAACAATATTAAGTTTTCTTATTTTTTTTACATGAAATTTAGCGCAAGGCAATAATATTTATTTTTAGTTGACATAATAATTTATTTTCTTATGATATTTGTTCATTAGCAGTAGCCCGATTCTCGTAATAACAAACAGTCCAAATTTCGTTGACGTTTTATTGTCGTTCGATCGAAGTCCTATCCAAAATCGGTATTCTCGTATACCATTTACGTAGTCCGATAGGACTTCAACTCAATTGGATCGAAACTAAACGATTAGTCAACGAGTCATTGTTCTGTACGTTTTGCTATTCCCTGATAGATGTCGTTCTAATCAATTTTTGATCTTGGTAGGAGTTTTGTGAGATAAGCTAAGAGCTTAGGCTTTGGGAAACTCGAGATTAATTCGTTTCCGTTCCCTCCACAAACATACTAATTGTTTATTAATTAAAATACGTGTTTTTCTCTATTTATTAGTTTATTCTATCTCTCTTACTCTAATTATATTTACCTTAAAACCATCTCGCTCACACTATCTTCTAATTACTCTCTTCACTCACAGCGTACGATCCTATTTTCGTCTCACTCACTCACTCTTAGCTCTCATGTTCCATCTTAGTGCTACAATCAATATATCTCTAACATGAGCTCTATCATGCCTAGTCGCGTTCCATATCCCAAATTTTACGTATTTATATTTTACATATTTTGCCTTATCAGCTTTCTTTTTGTATTTCTTGCTGTGCAGACGAATTTGATAGTAAATACGTAAGTCCGTGGCTCATTTAAAAGTTATTTTATTACTTTGACTCCCACACAAGAATAAGAAAAGCAAAAATCGTCTCAATTAACCAACGTTTGTTCAACGACTCTTGAATCGCGGAATTTGACGCTTACTCGTTGGCATCCGATCGGTAGTGACGTCATTTTCATACGAGAATACCATTTAGTCAACGTTATAAAACGATTGAACGACGATTATTATACCAGTAGCCCGATTCTCGTAATAATAAACAGTCCAAATTTCGTTGACGTTTTATTGTCGTTCGATCGAAGTCCTATCCAAAATCGGTATTCTCGTATACCATATACGTAGTTCGATAGGACTTCAACTCAATTGGATCGAAACTAAACGATTAGTCAACGAGTCATTGTTCTGTACGTTTTGCTATTCCCTGATAGATGTCGTTCTAATCAATTTTTGGTCTTGGTAGGAGTTTTGTGAGATAATTATCTCCAGATAAGCTAAGAGCTTAGGCTTTGGGAAACTCGAGATTAATTCGTTTCCGTTCCCTCCACAAACATACTAATTGTTTATTAATTAAAATACGTGTTTTTCTCTATTTATTAGTTTATTCTATCTCTCTTACTCTAATTATGTTTACCTTAAAACCATCTCGCTCACACTATCTTCTAATTACTCTCTTCACTCACAGCGTACGATCGTATTTTCGTCTCACTCACTCACTCCTAGCTCTCATGTTCCAGCTTAGTGCTACAATCAATATATCTCTAATATGAGCTCTATCATGCCTAGTCGCGTTCCATATCCCAAATTTTACGTATTTGTTTATATTTTACATATTTCGCCTTATCAGCTTTCTTTTTGTATTTCTTGCTGTGCAGACGAATTTGATAGTAAATACGTAAGTCCGTGACTCATTTAAAAGTTATTTTATTACTATGACTCGCACCACAAGAAGAAGAAAAGCAAAAATCGTCTCAATTAACCAACGTTTGTTCAACGACTCTTGAATCGCGGAATTTGACGCTTACTCGTTGGCATCCGATCGGTAGTGACGTCATTTTCATACGAGAATACCATTTAGTCAACGTTATAAAACGATTGAACGACGAGTATTATACCAGAATACGCTCGGCGCTCTAACGATAGTTTAATCGAACGACTTTTAAATCGTTGCCGTTGAAGTAAAATCGACGGACGTGAATACGAAAAGTGTTTAAACGACTGAGTCGCTACGTTAACGTTATTGTTTTGATTAGGAGAATCAGGCTACAGTAGCCTGATTCTCGTAATCAAAACAATAACGTTAACGTAGCGACTCAGTCGTTTAAACACTTTTCGTATTCACGTCCGTCGATTTTACGTCAACGGCAACGATTTAAAAGTCGTTCGATTAAACTATCGTTGGAGCGTATTCTGGTATAATAATCGTCGTTCAATCGTTTTATAACGTTGACTAAATGGTATTCTCGTATGAAAATGACGTCACTACCGATCGGATGCCAACGAGTAAGCGTCAAATTTCGCGATTCAAGAGTCGTTGAACAAACGTTGGTTATTTGAGACGATTTTTGCTTTTCTTAATCTTGTGGTGCGAGTCAAAGTAATAAAATAACTGATAAATGAGCCACGGACTTACGTATTTACTATCAAATTCGTCTGCACAGCAAGAAAAATAAAAAGAAAGCTGATAAGGCGAAATATGTAAAATATAAATAAATACGTAAAATTTGGGATATGGAACGCGACTAGGCATGATAGAGCTCATGTTAGAGATATATTGATTGTAGCACTAAACTGGAACATGAGAGCTAGGAGTGAGTGAGTGAGACGAAAATAGGATCGTATGCTGTGAGTGACGAGAGTAATTAGAAGATAGTGTGAGCGAGATGGTTTTAAGGTAAATATAATTAGAGTAAGAGAGATAGAATAAACTAATAAATAGAGAAAAGCACGTATTTTAATTAATAAACAAGTAGTATGTTTGTGGAGGGAACGGAAACGAATTAATCTCGAGTTTCCCAAAGCCTAAGCTCTTAGCTTATCTCACAAAACTCCTACCAAGACCAAAAATTGATTAGGACGCCATCTATCAGGGAATAGCAAAACATACAGAACAATGAATCGTTGACTAATCGTTTAGTTTCGATCCAATTGAGTTGAAGTCCTATCGAACGACGTATATGGTATACGAGAATACCGATTTTGGATAGGACTTCGATCGAACGACAACAAAACGTCAACGATATTTGGACTATTTGTTATTACGAGAATCGGGCTACAGAATACGCTCCAACGATAGTTTAATCGAACGACTATTAAATCGTTGCCGTTGAATTGATTACGAGAATCAGGCTACAGTAGCCTGATTCTCGTAATCAAAACAATAACGTTAACGTAGCGACTCAGTCATTTAAACACTTTTCGTATTCACGTCCGTCGATTTTACTTCAACGGCAACGATTTAAAAGTCGTTCGATTAAACTATCGTTGGAGTGTATTCTGGTATAATATCGTCGTTCAATCGTTTTATAACGTTGACTAAATGGTATTCTCGTATGAAAATGACGTCACTACCGATCGGATGCCAACGAGTAAGCGTCAAATTCAGCGATTCAAGAGTCGTTGAACAAACGTTGGTTATTTGAGACGATTTTTGCTTTTCTTATTCTTGTGGTGCGAGTCAAAGTAATAAAATAACTTTTAAATGAGCCACGGACTTACGTATTTGCTATCAAATTCGTCTGCACAGCAAGAAATACAAAAAGAAAGCTGATAAGGCGAAATATGTAAAATATAAATAAATACGTAAAATTTGGGATATGGAACGCGACTAGGCATGATAGAGCTCATGTTAGAGATATATTGATTGTAGCACTAAACTGGAACATGAGAGCTAGGAGTGAGCGAGTGAGACGAAAATAGGATCGTATGCTGTGAGTGAAGAGAGTAATTAGAAGATAGTGTGAGCGAGATGGTTTTAAGGTAAATATAATTAGAGTAAGAGAGATAGAATAAATTAATAAATAGAGAAAAACACGTATTTTAATTAATAAACATTTAGTATGTTTGTGGAGGTAACGGAAACGAAATAATCTCGAGTTTCCCAAAGCCTAAGCTCTTAGCTTATCTCACAAAACTCCTACCGAGACCAAAAATTGATTAGGACGACATCTATCAGGGAATAGCAAAACGTACAGAACAATGACTCGTTGACTAATCGTTTAGTTTCGATCCAATTGAGTTGAAGTCCTATCGAACTACGTATACGAGAAACCTACGTATACCTAGTTTATGGTATACGAGAATACCGATTTTGGATAGGACTTCGATCTAACGACAACAAAACGTCACCGCTATTTGGACTGTTTGTTATTACGAGAATCGGGCTACAGGGCAAATACACAATAACATTTTTTTATTGTAAATGCAACGCCACGTCTAAGTTACATCTTCCGTTTCATCATGACCTGTCAGGAACGCATTCTCTCGGCGGTCGGGGTATAATTATGTATTTAAAGTAAAAAAGTATATAAGTAAGTATCAGTTATCAGGTTACCATAGTAGGCTTGCCTAGTTTGGGAACATATGACCATGTGTGTATTGACTCATGATATTTATTTATTTATGACGCCCATAAGGAATACGTCATGCATCCGTCGATCATTGTCATTGTTATTTGATTGTTAGTGTTTGTTTGGTAATGTTATAACAAGCGCGTAATAATAACTAACCTAACATAAACTAACTTTAAGATATATTAAATTGTATAATATTAATAAAATAAACGTTAAGTGCTGAATAAAATAATAAATCAAAATAGTTTGTAGTGTAGGTACTGTTATTTTGATTTCTTACGAAATTGAACTGATACGAAGCCTGTATGGGCTAGAACTCAATGAGGCTCAACTAAAGAAAAAAATTGAACTGATGGATGTGAGTCAAGTGTCATTATCTTAATAATTACTAGCTGACCCACGCAGCTCCGCCTGCGCTATTTTTACGTTAACTAAACTTTTAATAACAGACATTCGCATCGAATACATAACCTCTTTTTTATAGTCGGTTAAGAACTGGGACCCACTTTTTATTTGCTCTCCGAAGCACGGCCCCGTTTAGTTCAAATGGCGTTAAACGGTCACCCATCTATTTAATGACCTTGATAACAACTCTCTATGAGTGTTCCCTTACTAATGTTTATTACATTATAAAGAAAAATTGATACAATCTGACCAAGCGTATAACCAAGTACCCATTTTGACTTTAATCCCCTCTCCCAAAAGAACCGTGCCAGATTACGGGATAAAAAGTATCCTATGTCCTACCTCGTAGTAAGATCTCAAATCATGCCAAGTTTCATTTGAATCCATTCAGTAGTTTAGGTAGGTAGGTGATGCTCAGCCGTGATACAGACAGACAGACAGACAGACAAAAATTAAAAAAATTACATTTTCGGCCTCAGTATCGGTTATAGAATGCCCTCCAAAAATAATTTTCAAAATATCTTCAATGTACAGAATTGGACCTGTTACAGCTTTATTATAAGTACCTATAGATTAATCAGCTGTTGAAAGTCAGCCATCTTTTACTTTATAGCACGCATATAGCACTGTTATAGTAGGGGTCTGCCCTCTATAACTTTAAAACAAAGCTAACGAACGCTTTAGTGCTAAAATGCTTTTATGAATAATACTTTTTGAAAATCATACTATAGCGAGCCTATAAATGTGTGATAACTTTTTATGAATAAGACCGTTAGTCTTTGTTCATTCTGCCTCGATATTAATTTCACAAATGTTTAAGGCTCTTCGTGATTCCCTCGATTGTATCTACGACGCAAAAGTACCGCAGATCTGGTTCAGGAGTTCGTGGTCATCGTCCACACTAGGATTCTGGTTCACTGAGTTTTTGGAGAGAAACATACAGTTTTCGACATGGTGCTTTCAAGCTAGACCCTTCTCGTTTTGGATGACTGGTTTCTTTAACCCACAAGGTAAATTATAAATTGTATAGACTTGTGTAAGTGTACAATGTACTGTGTATTAATTGCATGCGTTAACAGCTCAGTGGGCGAGCGCTTGCCTTGGAAACAAGGTGTGCAGGTTCGAACCCCGGTTCGCACCTCGGTGTCCCACTGCTGGGCACGGGTCTCCCCTCAAGATGAGGGGGCTTAGGCCGTAGTCCACCACGCTGGCCAAGTGCGGGTTGGTGGACTTCACACGTCATTCGAAAGCTATTTAGGCTTTCTCAGGCATGCAGGTTTCCTCACGATGTTTTCCTTCATCGAAAGCTAGTAACAATCGCACCGTCGATTTGCACATGATTAATTAAAGAAATCAGAGGTGCAAGCCGGGGTTCGAACCTACGCTCCTTGTTTCTAAGGCAAGCACTCGCCCACTGAGCTGTTACCGCATTCATATTACTTGTTTAATTTTATTATATTTTGCTATGTTAAATAAACCTCATCTTGGTGGTTGGTTTTGATATGTTGCAGGTTTCCTTACCGCTATGCGTCAGGAGGTGACTCGTGCTCACAAAGGATGGGCTCTGGACATGGTTTCACTGCATAACGATGTAACTAAGTTCACATACGATGAGATCAAAGCTCCGCCACCGGTGAGCCAATATAATTTCTTACTTCACATAGCTACATACAAAATAGCTAATTTTACGAATAAAATAGTGCGCGTGATTCACTATCAATGTTTATGGGTTCCATTTTTGCTCCAGACTCCTCGTAGAGCTACTTTGTCTCAATGTTTCATGTAAAAATATATACTTTTTATCTTTCTCAGGAAGGTGTATTCATTCACGGGGTTTTCTTAGACGGCGCCGGTTGGGACAGGCGTAATTTGAGATTGTGCGAGTCCACTCTAAAGGTGCTCTACACGCCCTTGCCAGTTGTTCATGTGTACGCTATTAATTCTACCGCACCTAAAGACCCTAAGCTGTATCAGGTAATTTTTTTTTTAAATATTTTCACTTGGTCAACATTAAAAGCTAAAATCGAAAAACAATAGGAAAAACAATAATACAAATTCAAGACTAAATTATGTTACTTTTGGTAAACAATGTAAACATATAGAAAAATCCTGATAGGATTATGTTTTGTACTAGATCTCGTTTTATCTTTTTATTTTAGTGTCCAGTATACAAGAAGCCGGTCCGCACGGGGCTGACGTTCATTACTCCCTTGTGGCTGCCCACCATCAAGAACCCTGATCACTGGATCCTGAGGGGTGTCGCGATTTTGTGTGACGTAAAGTGAGAACGGTATGTGATGCTTTTAATTGGCTAATTGTACAAGAATATTATAAGTCATACTTATACCTTGTTTGTTCTTGGGTCTTTACTAATACACAACTTATGTTCCTTAATTTTTCTTCTTTGATAATAGTCTGTAATCTGTTTCATTATTTTCTTTGTATTCTATAGTTATTTTTTTATTCTTCATAGTTGTTGAATATGTTTGTTATAACTCGACCTAGATTATTTAATTAATTTTTATGTTTAGAAAATCTTACCTGACCGTATTTCTATGGTTAAGCAACAGTTTTATTTTTGATGGATAGTGATATAATGAATTATTCGACATAGGTAGTCTCTATTTAAAATATAAATTTTAATACGTATACTAGTTTATTAATTAAGAACAGAGAATTGAGTTACGAGTAGGCTTCGTTTGCGATACGTTTAGTGTTTTAATTATTCGTAGTGACCAATGATATTAAAGGACTTATATCATTAATAGTGATAGTATTCCACCACAAAGAAGAAAAGGTAACATTTCTTTTTTCAAAGTGTTAGGAGACTTGAAATAATTTACTCATTTTTGAGTATTTTATTTCAATGGAGTTATTCGATAGTTTCCTCTGTGCTGTAAGTCCTACATACTTTAAGCCGAAAGAAAACAAAGAGAAATACAGAGGTCGTATACGCGGCTTGACTTAAGAAAATAAGGAAATGACTACGTAGCTCAGGCTGTCTAGTGTCCATAGTTATATCTTAAGGTAGCCTAGGGATTTAGTGACTTAATTTTACAGTCGGTAGTTAATTTAATAACTTATGATACTTATTATAATTTAAATTAATGGTTTGATTTATTATATAAGAATGGTTTGATTTTTTAAGTAAATGTTAACTGTAATTTTATGAAAGCTTCATGTACAATCGTTATATCACTAGCCATCTAAAACTAGAGAAGGTAGGTGATCTATAATTTTAAAATAAATTCAGTATCTATACTGAAAAGAATATCATTTAAAAAAAATGGTATTATGATCGTCTTTATTTTATAAACGGAATTCTAAAAAATATTTATCTAATAATCGTTAATAATCTAAAGTTGTCTTTTATTATCGCGAATATTACACTTTGAAATCAAACTACTTTTAAGGATTTTATCGCGATTTATTTTAGATTTTACTATCCCGACGTTTCGAATGCTTTGCAGCGCCCATGGTCACGGAAGGACTGAGACATGGTCAGTCTAAAATAAACTGCGATAAAATCCGTAAAGTTAGTTTGATTCCAAAATATTTATCTATTTCTTAATTAGATACAGCAAGATATTGATACGTTTTCAGTCAATGGGCTTTAATATTAATTTTTTAATCATGAAAAGCACCAAGAATTTTAGGTTTTATATTCGTCGGTAGTAATATTTAATTAAGTTCTGAATTCTGCAGTCACTTTTTGCAGTCAATTGTTATTGTTTAGATTATTGTTCAGCTTGTTATTTTGTTTAAATAAATCGAAGTGAGTACAATTGTATGATTTATTAATCAAAAAGTAGATTGGTATTGCAGTTTATTTATTTACAAAACATCAACGGTAGCCTAACAATATCGTGCATGGATGGATTACTTACAGAACTAATTACTGCCGCACTAACAAACCTCAGTTAGTGTTAATTCTAATTACGCATTTTTTTTTATGATAATTTTTTTTTAGTCAGGGCCATTTATGATTGTTCTATTAATGAGTAGGTACGAGATAATAGTAAGTACTAATGCCAGTTCATTCGAGTACAGAAATAGGTAATCCGATTTCAACAACTGGATTAGTTTATGTTTGTAAGTGCGGTAGTATAAGTCAAACGACTCTATCGTTGGATGGTTCCTCATCGATAGTGAACATAAATCATAGTATTTATTTTTGTTTGTAAATGTGATGAAATTGCAAAAAACAATTATAACAAAGTAAGTGACGGAAGTAACAACATTTTTGGACGGAGTGTATTAGCTGATTGATTATACAAACAAATGTCCCCTTAGCCAAGTTACCATTCTCCAATATTGAACGCTAGTTAATAGAAAATAAATCTATGGGACTTACATAATTGTCTCTTTGCTAAGTCACGTGAAGATATGTCATTCCCATATATTAGATTACTATTCTGTAACGTTTTATGTCATTCCCATTCATTTCTTTTTTATTCTGTAGCGTTTTATGTCATTATTCATTTGTTTTCTATTCTCTAGCTGGCTAAGGAGGTCGGTATTAGGAGAGCAAGTTATGATCGTATATTAGTTTTAAATCATCGATATACTATACCAACTAGATTAGCTGTCACGACCCGAAAAGTGGTCACGAAAATAGAGCTACGGAGACGGCTGTCGCTCTATTTCAAATTAGTACGAGCCGACAACAGGATGTATCGAAATTCCTTATTGCGCGTTTATAAACTGTCCAAATAATATAATACTTATCGTAATACTAAAATTGCAGATGGAGAATTTTTTTTTCGTTTCGTGTTCTTATTACTACTAGTTTAAATAATAAATATAAGTAAGATATCATTATAATACGAAATAAAAATTATTTATTTGATATTTTCTCCGCTAGTAGTTCGCAACTGCCATGCCGAGACTGACAAAATTAATGTTGCCGATAGGCGTGTCGCCACTGTCTATACGAAACTGTTAAACTACACGTCATTACCATAATAAAAAAGTTAGTTCTCATTTTTGCCACCAGCACGGATAAGTTTGTAAGTCAGTACACACACAATGGAAACACACCTGTTTTGAACCTTATTTTATAGTGGTTAAGATTTTCTTTTAAATGAGTACATTTTTGTTTAAGTCAAAACAACTACTTTTTTTCGTATAGCTTTGGCGATTTTATTGATTTTTCTTTGTCTCCGATGTAAAGGTTTTATGTGCCAACATTACTGCATACAGAATTAAACTTTATTACTACATGTGAAGGCTTCTATTAGTCCGACGTTCCGAATTATTTAAAACTATTTTCTACAATTTCTAGCTACGTATAGTTGTGTAAGTATATGTAACCGCGACCACATTTTCGATGTCATTTTGTTCGTGACAGCTAATCTAGTTGGTATAGTATATCGATGTTTTAAATACTCATTTTTAACAGACAACTTTGTGAGAACCATGGTTGATATTTACTGGCGTTAATTTACATTATTCAAACATGACATATTTGAAAATTGTTCTCAGTTAAGTCTAAAGCTTTGGCTTGGTAAACTAGGTACTCAAATTAATATTATAAAAATCAGTCAGTTTTAATATTTTATGATTGTCATGTGTTCGTTGTAAGGAAGTCTAGTCATTATTTTGATGTATAACATCATAACAAATACATATGTTTCATATGATTACTAGTATATACAGGTTACAGCAAATAACGAGATCTAGCATTCCTAACATATTTTAACAATAGCTGTAGTTTAACAGGCTAAAACAATTTTAAATTATTTAATATCTATTACATACAGTCTTATTTTTACAAAGCTACGTATTAAATATAAAAATAGCAGAAGATATAATACAGAATATAATTCATACTTATAACATGTAATGCTGCAAAAAAATAACGAGACGTGCTTTCGTGGTATATTGACAATATATTAAAAAAATGTATGGGGTAGATGGTTTCAGTATTATTAATTATATCATTGATACAAAGTATACCACAAGATTTACATAGTTGAAACAGCAGTTTAGCGATGAGCGTCTAAGTTTGCCTTTGGCTAAATGAAGTGGATTAAATTATTGCACTTGATACATAATATAATAGTTTATATAATAGTTTATTTGGGGTAAGACAGTTTATTCCCTTTTAACGTCGCTGCGATAGTTCCCGAGAGGCTCCACTGACCTTGACCTAGGTGCTCTGTAATAAATAAATAGTAATGATTAAAGTAAATAAAATGGTATGGCTTATATTTTAGTTGGTAAGATGATATTATTTAAATATATACCTTCTTCTTGAAAGCGTCAGTTCTATTTTTCCCTCTTTAACTTGTTTGAAAAGCGATATGGCCCCAGCATGGCTCAACCCACGTGTTGGCACACTGTTTACTGACAAGATCTCGTCACCTAAAACCAGATATTTGAGAACCTTAGTACCTTGGAATTTTAAAACAAATATTATGCAAAGGAATACCTCCACGTATGTAAATAAATTACCTTCAAAAATAGTACCCTTGTCAGCAGCTTGACCATTTGGAAATACTGTCTTAACAAATATACCCATTTGCCCTTTTGGGGAGTCAGTCCCTCCCACAATACTGAATCCAAGACTTTTATGCCCAGATCCTTTCCAAAACTCTACTCTATGTTGTGAGCTATGTGCATAATGACCTCCATGCTGGTTTTCTTGTGGCGAGGAATGATGTTCTTGTAGTCTTGATACGTGGGAACTGGCATTTGAACATCGTTGTGAACCTACTCTGCTGAAAAACCTATTCCGACTGCTATTCCTCAACTGTTCAGGAATGCTTTCAAAGGACCTATTCTGATAGAGTCTTGGTACATGTTTTATATAATGCAAACCATTTTCTTTGATTTCATTATTTGCATTGTCATTGTAAACAGAATATGGTGCAACAATTTGTTGTGGCCTAGAACTATGAAAAGATATTGGTCTATAGTTGTGGGAGTTAATCGGTCTAGGAGTTGGTGAAGACCTGAAGATCTCAATATTTGTGATATTATGCAAAGATGTGGATTGGGAATAAGATTTTTTTTCCAATAATTTTTCGTCGTCACTTTTTTGGTTAGAGATTATAGGGCCATTGTTTACTTGAACTCCGACTTCATAATTCTGATGGGATTCTTGTCTATTAATATATGATCCATTTAAATGGTCTTTGGTTCTGTAAGCTGCTTTATTGTTATAATGCTTATTGTCACTAGGGAAATGAGTTTCTATTGTTATCTGATTGGTTGATGTAGGTTTGTGTATAGTTTGTGATATTATATCTGGTGGTACGTTAGGTCTTAGCGCCTCGACACAATTCTGTTCATGAGATTGATTATTAATAATTCTGCTTAATGTTATTGGAGTTATTTCATCGTGAGCCATTACCAGATCTACTTGGTATCTTTGACATAGCGTCCCGGATTCAATGGTTGCTTCAGTCGAACAAGAATTGACTATGTGTTGAACATCTTTTAGAGATGATAATCCACGTAGTATTCTTCCATTTACGTTGACTATTTCGTCACCTATTCTGAGTCTTCCATCTCTATGTGCAATCCCGTCAAAATCTAAATTTACTACTATGTACCTAATTTCATAATTTGACCCACTGCTATCTAAATCCACTCTATGTTGTGTTAGATATACACCTAGACTCTCATCTAGTCTGGACTTTAGTAATCTTATTTTTCTAAATCGCTTTGTGCACGGTCCACGGCCTAAAATATCTCGTTCCAATTTTTTTTCCATTTGGGATTGAGAGTCCATTATTAAAACATTACTATCAGGATCAGAAATTGGTACGTGTTCAACGGGAAGTAGTTGGGAATGTAAAAACTTAATTTTTCTGGTTTGCACACGCTCGTCTAAAGTTATCGTTTTGTAGACACAGGGTTGCTTTTTATTAATAGTCTTTTTAGGGAGTGGAGGAGGTTTGGATTCAATGTGTTCGAAAGTATTATACGTAATATTATTACGTTTTGTAAATTTGTTTACGGTTCCTTGGTTATCATTTTCATATTCATATGAATTATTTTTCTCAACTGGAAACAAAGCACACGGTGTCGAGCTTCTTCGAATTGGTATTTGAACTCTGTTAACGTTGATTTTATGATTAAAACTTAGTTGTCTTGAAAATGTAGTATGATTGACTTCACAGTTGAGATCTATCGGTTCTTTTCGCAGTGGAACATGATTTAAATGTGAAGAATAAACTGGTGGTGAGTGGTTACTATGTTCATCAGTGGGACGTCCATCGCTGTCATATCCCGATTCATTAGAACTAACATAATTACTTAATCGATGGGCCTGAACTTCAACATTTTCAAGTCCATGATGTATACTTTGGGTTGAAGACGTAATTTCACTTTGAATATCTTTGATTGAACCTAACACTGAACTATATTCATACACTGGTAAACTATTTCTATTCCGTGGCATAAGCATTGGGTCATAATCTAAGGGCGTCCTTTGTGATATCATTGATGATCTTCTTGGTACATCTTCAACACGTCCAATTGGATATATACTACCATCTATTTCATTTATACTTCTCATAGAACTCCTTGAAAAATCGTATTCTTTCCTTAATGCATTATTAAGCGACATTGCATCTTCGTGGATTGAAATACTGTCATTACTTTGATACCGGTCTTCAGATTTGGAATTCAAAAGGTAGATTCTTTCCTTTCGGAATTTTGGGGATTTTCTATCTATTCTTTCCGAGAAGCTTTGTCGCATTGGGTTCGTTTTTTGTTGGGAGTTCATGCTATTTTCTTCGGGTAAAACTGATAATTTAGATCTCAGGAATGCGTACGGAAAATTAGGTTTCTTCGATGTTCCATTATTTGTTTGTCCATCGCTTAAATTAGTTATATTATCACAACTAATTGCCTTAGTTGAGGAAGCCACCAAAGTATCTTCATTATTGTGTTTTATAGGAGAATTTTGTTTTTCATTGGCAGCATTTTGTAAATCAATATCATCTGATGGATCATCAGCTTTAACGTAAGTTGAAAGATGCGAAGTTGAACAACTGCGATACAGGGAGGGATTCGTAGCTACGGGATAGTTGTCTGGAGTTTTATTCATATTTAAAGATTGAGATTTGGCGGAATTTAACATTCCCGTTGATCCCATCCTGTGAAAAAATGATTTAAATGGACTCGGTGATCGATCTCGTGAACCACTTCTAATAGAATCTGTATCATTATCTTTCTTTAAAGATGATGAATCTGAACTACTGCGTCCCATTTTCCAATGTTGTTTTTTCTTATATTGACCGGTAATAACAGATTCATCTTTGACGTTATCATTTGGTGTTTGTTCTTGAAAGGATTCCTTTGTGTCTGTTTTCTTTAACATTTCGAGTTTTTTTCCCATTCGGCGGCCCCAAGTAGCAAATACTGTAACACAAATAGCAATATATTAATCTACACATCCACATTTGAAATAAAAAGAAACGGTCGTGACATAATTTTCATATCCAAAGATAGAAGTAAAAATTTGATACTAGATTTGTGTCGATAATTTGCTTTCATACTAATAAGGTAATGTATACCAAAAAAATTGGGTTATTGCCAAAAACATGGTGTCGGCTCAATATTGTGGGTTAAAGTAAGTAACGGTTAAGTAACCTTTTTTCATTTCTTTGACATCTTCCTCCATGACCATGGCTGGGAGCGCGGTAACGAGCGCAAAGTCCTGAGGAGTGTGTGGCGCTGTGCATGTAGCGTCGGCGACAGCGGTGTCTCGACGTGGAGACGACGTCGCAGCGGTGCGCGGCGCGGTCACTTCCCTGCGCTTCGGCCCGCGGAAGAGGCGCATGATGACCGTTCACGCAACCATCGCGCCACACTGTGTGCGCTGTCTGCTCTACAAAAAAAAATTATTATTGAATTATCAACTAATGACTCAATTATCACTCTGTCTTCTACATAAATATTTAATTAAGGACATCAAAAACGTAAAAGGTTGTGAGGGCACTATGTGAACGTTCCTTGCAGGATATGGAGCTTCCCACCTCAATCAGCGGAAAGCTTTAAGGGAGATATTATCCTAGCGATAGAGGTTATTAAAAAAAATTATATATATGTTTTGTGTTCGTTATCTCTCGTGGTATCTCTATAGTCTTTAACCTTTTCTCAGCGTGCTCATTTTTTGTCATACCTATGTGAAGGTTAAGATCATTTCTCCTAACATTCACGCCGTACCTATATGTAGACATCGGCGATATGCGTAGTGAAGTGGAACTATCCACTATATAGGTAACTATGTTTTGCATATTTATACTCGAAACACCACAATGGAATAAACTAGATCCTGATTATAGATCCATAAGAATGGAGGTGAAAGAGAATAAATATGTGAGGGGTGATATGCACGTAGTGGTGTTTGTTAATTACCAAGAAATCTTAACTAATTAATTGTACCCAAGTCTTATCTCCTTTAATATTTAAAACATGCTGCTTCTAACGTCCGTGGGAACTTCACTTAATTTCTATCATTTGTTATAAACTACGATATGAATGTGGAAATGTTTAATAGATTAGTCGTAGAAGACCAGTAATTGAAGTCATTTGAAGTACCGGGCAAACCACAAGGCAGTCGCGTAGACCATTCTTAACCTGTCATTAAATCTTCTTGATTGACACGCGAACCATAATTATGAGCCTATTTAATAACATAATATCGACAGGCCGAACGAGTGTTTGTCTGGTGTGTTCAGATTTAGTGATTCATAAGCTGGTTATACGGGATGGCAGGAAATCGAAGCTTAAAATAAACCTCATTACTAATGAGAAGTAATCTAGTTAATTGACTTTAATTTGCTTCATTACTGAGTACTAGACCCTGCGAAGGACTAGTGGGCCTCGCAGGGGTAAGTAGTAATAATAAATTCAAATATTTGACTACTGACTTAATAAATAGAAGATTTAAAAAAACAGATCACACAGGGTCTACAGATAATTTATAAAATCTTTTAAAAAAAAAATTGAACCGACGTCAATATCACTGAAAAGTATAAATAATTTAAATATTATTGAAGTTGGTGTTAGCTTACCGGCTGTGTATATTTGGCACCAACTTCAATAATATTTAAATTATTTTATACTTTTCAGTGATATCGAAGTCGGTTCAATTTTAAAAAAAAAAAAGGTTTTTTTTAAACTTTTTAGTGATATTTTCATATACACACATCAAAAGTGTCTAGGGATCAAGCATTTTTAAGCGGATTTCTTGAGATTGAGATGTGGCTTTGTAATAAATTTATGATTTTATAAATTTATATGGATCCTTTTTGGTGCATTTCATAATTTGAATCAGGAACTGTGAATCAAATTCGAGTAAAAGATGAAAATCAGCTGTCAATATTTTCCCTATAAAAACATACAACGCATTGAAGACATTATTAGTGCTACTGTTTCCCTACTACTGATTAAAACCAACGTTATTATGGAGCGGCGACGTCATTTAAGCAGGGAAGAAATGCTCAGAGCCGTGGGAATGATAGAAGCTGGTTCCCGGCAACGTACTGTGGCTTTAGCTCTGAATACAAGTCAGAGTGTTATCAGTCGACTTTGGACACGTTACCGAAGCACTGGTACCGTGGCTGAGCGCCATGGAGGACGGTATCGCTGCACCACACGGAGACAAGACCGATATATTCAAATCTTAACTCGAAGAGATCCAACAATAACTGCCATGATGTTAGCCGTGAGGCTTCATCACTCTTCAGGGAACTTAATTAGCGACCAAACAGTCAGAAACCGCTTGCATGAAGTGAACCTTCATTCCCGAAGACCGCTACGGGTACCACCTATAGCAATGCACAATCGTAGGATTCGATATCAATGGGCTCTTGAACACAGAAATTGGGCAGAAGAACAATGGCGTTTCGTGTGCTTTTCTGATGAGTCTCGTTTTGGTATGAGACCGGATACAAGACGTATACGACACTGGAGAACCCCTGGACGCCAACAGCGATTAAAATCCTGCCAGGAAGTCCATCCTTATAGTGGTGGAACCATCATGGTATGGGCGGGTATTTGGATCGGCGGAAGAACTGAGTTGATTTGGATCAGAGGCAACCTCAACGCTCAAATTTATGCTGAGACGATTGTATCAGACGTCATCGTTCCTCTACAAGTGCAAATCGGTCCCTTATTTCAGTTAATGCATGATAATGCACGACCGCACACCGCAAGAGTTGTAAGACAGACTCTCGCCGCAGCTAACATCAATGTCCTGCCCTGGCCTGCTCAGTCGCCAGACTTGAACCCGATTGAGCATGCATGGGATATGCTACAGAGAAGAGCTCTGCCGAATATGGAGGGTATCCAGTCGCAAGAAGACCTTTTTTTGTTGTTGCAACGAACATGGGCGGCCATTCCACAGCGTGATTTGGATGAACTCATTTTGAGTATGCCAAACCGATGTTCTTGTGTTGTTAGTGTTCGCGGTAGAAACACGGATTATTAATTGTTTAAGTTACCCAATAAAATTTTAAAGAAAACTGTTATTGCAGTCTTTTTTTCGAACTTTTGTGTTAGTGGTTCAAATGTCAAAAATCCCTTTATTAGGAAAATGGCAAATTTCTTTATTAATGCAAAGGTGACTTGGTTTATCGTTACTGTGACAAACGAAAACACTTTATTTGATGAATCCTTAAAGAAAATTTTAATTAATATCAATCAGGAGAAAAGTTATTGCAAAAATATATGTTGATCCCTAGACACTTTTGATGTGTGTATAAAGATTGAACCATCGAAGACCGTAAACTGATCTAGTAGGTCGGTCTAATAGTCGGGTAGGTTATGATCACATTATCGTCTACATAGTTTTACATAATTAATTTTTCTTCAGAAAAAAATATCCGGTCGTAATGAAATTTGCATGGAATCATCATAGTAGTTTACTCTCTCGAATAAAAAAAGAATCATCGAAATCGGTTCATGATTGTCAGAGCAATGTAATGGAGAACATCAGTTTTATGGTTTTTACCACATACAGATTCATTACAGTGGTTTCTTCTTTCGAATAAAAAAAGAATCATTGAAATTGGTAAATATTTGGCAGAGTTATGACCATTTTTGTCCTTAAAAAGCGACATAAAGACATCTATATATGCTTTCCTGCAGCTTTCCTGCGTAGTCACCATTCTTGTTTTTTCAGGAACTACTTATTACTAAGCAATATTTTTTTTATGGGACCCAATCAATGGATTGAAGAATGGATGGAAGAAAGATTTTTTCAAATCGGTTCATAATTGCCAGAGTTATGCGCGAACATACATAAAAATAATAATATACATATATATACAGACGAATTGAGAACCTCCTCCTTTTTTGAAGTCGGTTAAAAATTGTCAAACAATGAAAATAAGTTGTGACGAATTTTATTGCTACTTTAAACGCGTAATGACTTAAGCAGCGATTGTTTCGGGACCAACGCCACATCATAATGAATGACGTAATGTGATGGATTAAGGAAGTGGCGTCTTCCTGCCGGATGCGAGCCACACTCCTCCGTTATCGGTCATCGTGCCGCTGCGTCTAAATTTGTACTTCAGTATCTTGGACGTCTATTATTGTGATGCATTATTCCTGTCAGACAGATGATACTTTATAGTTATAATAATGATAAATTATTATTTATTGATACGTTTTGACACATGATGTCATGTTTTTTACACACCGATATCAATAAAATAAAAATTAATTATTTTGCATTTATGAATTTCAGATAAATTCAGAACACTGAATGCAACAAATATTTTACACTCAACAACATTAGACATTGCAACAAAAAGGTTGTTGGGCTTACTATAAACAAAGAACGTAGCTCTACTACTATTGAAACGTTATTTCAGAAACGTTTGCATGTTAACGGGTAATACGTTATTATGTCGCAATAATTAGTTAGAAGTATAATTAACTGCATAATTTAGTGTCGCAGTTGCGAACATAGTGCAGCAGTAAAGAGGACACATCTAATAGTTCAAATATCTCTAGATTACTCTCCACTTAAAATTCCTAGCGGGCGCAGAGATTCTGTAGAAGTCACCGTTCCTGGGACTGATTTGTTTACGCACTCGGTAATTACGTTTTTCCTAATGGCGCCAACGGGGAGACGCAGAGATAACTGCGTACCTATCTGTCCACCGCGCAATTACCTCTGTATTGCCTACGTTTTTATGCCCACCGGAAGGTTTAGCTCCTAAATGGTTGAAGTTGATTGCGTTCCAATGGCTTTAACGGCTACGCCATTATCACGGTCGCTCGATGATTGAGCAAAGAATTCGTAAACTCGAGTTGCGTGTGTAATGTTAAGGACGACTTGTTCAGAAATTATTACTTCCCAGTATCTCAAAAGTATTTTGGATATCTAGAGACGAAAACCGTGAAATTATATTTTGAAGTAATTGCCGGCATCTAGCGTTGTTACACCCAGTGAAGGAGGTACCGGCGAGAGGGTCTCGTTTGACGGACATTGACATCGAGTCTCGAGACAGGTGCTCAGGTGCGCGTTGCCAACTAATGGCGAGCTCACGATAATACGCATAGAGTTTTTGTTTACTCACTGTTCTGTGATTCTGTACACTCAAATAAGTTTTGTAACATGTATGTTAATAAGTTATTGGAAGTGTGAAATAACAGATGTTCGCTTGGCGCTCTGGGCATCTTAACAAATCTTGCTGATCAATGTATCCTTTTATAACAGCATGAACGACCTTTAGCTTTGTTCACGTTGTTACAAAAATTGAGAAGAAAAATACCTGCTATTTTGCTTTACTACTTTGGTGATTAAGTGCGAGAACAGTAATGTAATTTCCCTGGATCTGGTAGCGTACTGTTTTATCTGTTTAGAAATGTGACAAAGCAAAAATACTAGATAAGTAGTATTTATTTGGAGTGGCTTCTGGTAGGTAATAACAATATGAGGTAGATACTTATATATCTCTTACTATAGACGGAATATTAATAGCGATTTTTGAGCTTTAATACATATATGTGAATCCCTTTGGGGCTAATATGTTATTGTACTATACGTATAATGCTTTCGATGATTCACTTTTAAACCACTGCCTATTTATGATCGGTTTGCGATGTTTGTGCGGGAATATTTCGCGGTAGCAACGGGTTACAATTTAGAGCAATGACTCACCTCATACCAGTGCACATGGAGTAGACAGCGATGCAGCCGTCGCGAGTGCAGGCGACGCGACTCGCAACTGAAATACATACGACGATGTAATTAGAAGGACGTCACGTGAATGTCTAACTAACATTATACTTAGTTAAAATTACTTTCACACAATTCATGCGTTTATATCGTGGGATAATGCAGGGATCATAGATTCGTTACTACGTGCGTCCAGTAACGCCATATCAACGTCCATAATACAGTATCAGAGATATAATAACTATGTGTTTTATCCATCCTTTGATACGAAAGTAAATTATTCGTGAGTATTATATATAAAATGTATAAAAACTTTTGATATAATAATGCTGGCGGCGTCTAGGGATCGGAAACATAAAAATTCCATCACGTAGAGAATGTTTTATCGCCATCTATTGCAGGACAATAGGGCGGCGTTGAAAGAGTGTGTAATAGCAATCTTGTGGGTTTGAAGCCCGACCGCTCACCATGACATGCAAATAAATAAACGCAGGAAAACAAATTCTATATAAATACTTTGGTCAGACAAGTGTCAGACATTTTAAATACATTTTTTTATACTACCAAGATGGCAAGCAAGCATGCGGCTCGCCTGATGGTGAGCAGTCACCGCAGCCTATAGACGCTAGCAACATCAGAATAGTCACTAGTGCGTTGCCGACCCTTAACACATTAGATATTAAGTCTTTGTGTCCGGTAATTTTACCAGCTACAGTACCCTTCAAGCCGAAATACAGCAATGCTTACACACTGCTGCTTGGCGGCAGAATATCTGACACTGCAGTGGTACCTACCCTGACATGTTCCTTGCACAAAGAACCTACCACCTAGTACGGTATCTACGAATAAACAGACCATAAATATCCATAATCGAACTTGTTACCAGGGGTAACAAATCGGTAAAATCGTGCGTACGTTCTACGCCGACCAAATATATTTTTGAAGTTAATATACTTACCTAATATTTTATTTTATTTTTTATTTGTACTAGCTGCAAACCCCCGGTTCGCTGGGTATTCAATTCATTTAAAACAATATATCTTAGAGAGTTCCAGATCATCTTTTAAAATTAAACAGTCCAGTGTACTCCAGACAGACAGATGATTTAAATAATTTTTAATTAATTGATATATTCTGAAAATATAATATGGATGCCAGTTCGTAAAGGGTTTGGGCAATTTTTATGTGAAAATGTTCTTAAAAGCCGCTCAAATAGCTTATACTCTCTTTGGGAAGTACCACAGATATAGATTTACATAGATAATGCAAATACATGTACTTCGCGTGTCCGAACCCCGACGAAACGTCGGGGTTGGTCGCCGCTAACTTACAGTCCACGCGCGTCTGTTGTTGCAGCCTTGCAGCCGGTCGGCCGCAAAAACTAAAGAAAATCGGTGGGGCATTGGCGGCATCGGTGGCTGAATCGGTTTAGACTTACCGTCACTAAATTCGGCCGTGACAGAAGGTGTTAAAAACTTGGTTCAAAAATCGGCACGCTTGATTTCAATACAAATCGTGATACTTGCGTTATCTATGTAAATCTATATCTGTGGGAAGTATAAATAAACATAACAAGGTTAATTTTGTGTGAGAAATTAGAATCTCTTCCTCTTCCGAAAAAGATACAAAACAAGTAATTTAAAAGTTAGTCACAGTTTTATCGAAGTTGTAACAAACGTAGGTGTTATAATGTCATTTATATAGGTGAGACGAGAATCTATTGTTTCAAAATTACATAATTTCCTGGCTGTGAACACTTTTACAATACAACAATGCAATTGTGCACGTCCAATTCGAAAATAATGAGGCCTTTTTTATTTTCGTATGTTATGTAAGTTATTTCCCATTCTTCCAGTCTATAGGTCAAAGCTAATTCTTTGTTCCAGTTCTCTAATGTAGATCGAAATGATGTGAAAACAATGTTTGGACAAGCCAAACTTGTTGTAAACAAGCTAATTTTTGTATTTAAGATGGTTGACAAGGAAATCCCGTAGAGTCCGGGTAAGAATAGCACCCTCCGATCCCGTTGGGTGTCCGTAAGAGGAGACTAAGGGAAAACAAGAAGACGGGCAGCAGCGTCTTTCTATTGGATTACCTATCACCTATACTGCGATCGCCAAGACGCCTGTCAAGCGAGGGGATTATAATAATAATAATAAATCCTTTATTGCAGGCTACTATGGCCCATACAACAAATACCTTACTGACTAACATACATATTATATTATACTAAACATTAATTGACACGTAAAACTGTTGACGTGTCGCGCGCGGTGTTGGGTATCCGTCCTCGGAATCGTCGGAACACAACACCCCTCGGCCAAAACTCTTCATTTGTGAAGGTCGACAGTTGATCATGGCAACCTGCCTAAGAGCAGCTCTGAGGCCCGAATGTATTCTTTTAATAGATATAGGTAAGTTACTAATTGCGTAAGTGTAAGAAGAAGTGTAAGACGTTCATATAAACTAAATAGAGAAATACTTATGCAGTGGTTACGTATAGTAAAATGAATATACTATGGTATCTGCACTGCAATGCAGCTCGTTACCCAAGGCTTTAGTTGATAAGTCGCCTGAGGTAATTACACCAGCTACAAATACCTCCATCGGAACATAGTTATGTTTACATTTTGCTGTTTCACGGTAGAATATTTGACACGGTGGTGTTGGTGTTGCTTAAGGCCGATGCCCTTGCACAAGGATCTATTATCTAGTCATATACATATTGTCCGATCGCCGGAGGGCATTATTCGGTATCACAATACAGCCATGCATGTATAACATCATGTCATGTCTCGTTTGATGAATGTTGGGACATTCATAATTATTTTGCCTAATTTGTACCAGCAATGTGAATATTCCCCATACACATCGGATAGAGGTTTATAAACACCCTGTATACAGTAACATATGATTTACCCTCTAGTAGCAGTAGTCCGGTTGTTAGTCCGGTTGACCGGACTAGTGCAACTTTTCAGTAGCAGTAGTTCGGTTGAAATATAGCACCGAACTACTGATACTCTTTAGTAGCAATAGTTCGGTTTATAATATTAAGAATAAAATTGTACAATACACTTTGTTACTTTATTGATACGGAACGGGCCGCGCCGGAGCGTACCGCGTTAAAGCGTATTCCAAGTGGTTTAGATGTCATGTTTGATTGATTTTATATGTACTGTGGCTGCCGCAGCATGCGCGGATGTGACCGGATTTCAAGCTGTACCCCACCGTGGGCCGGTCGGTGTCAAATCGTACAATTGCCGTATCAATAGGCGACAACCCTGATACAACTCATCATCTCATCATAGGGCTATTGCTTAGCGGTGTATGACAAATATGACAGTAATTCTACGTAATTAAACACGCTCCATTTACGGTACCTCCTCTACCCTACTTTTAGTAACGCAGAAATTAGTAGTAATTTCTCGCCTCAGCACACACGATATAGCATTAGCGATCAATGTTTTTTGCGATTGAATCGCAGCGACTTGCTGCGTTTATTCATAGTTTCGGAATCGCAACATTTTGTGATTGCAGCCATCCGGTATCGTGCTTAAATGACTCACTGCGGTGAGCGATGAATTAAAAAAATATATATAATAATTACTTTATGTACTAGATGGTAGGCCTTTGTACAAGGGGGGATCGTCAAGATGGGTACCTACCATCGTAGGGTCAGATATAATACTGCCAAGCAGCAAAATGTAAGTAAACATTGCTGTGTTCCGGTGTTCATTGCATTGTACCCAATGATATTATAAGTAATAGACACGTTATCTACCAAGCAAACGACCATTACAAGTAGTGGCACATCACGCACACATATTGCAACATCACACTAATGCATAAATTCTATAAAAAGGTTGTCTATTTGGGTAATTTATACGTAATAGTATCTTCGATTGTTTTGATACGGAAAACTAAAAACGGAAGTCAATTACTAAAAATAATACACATTTGCTTTATTGTGATTTCAGATTTCTTTATGCCAGACGAACACTAGTCATAAATGGCGCCAATACCGACAAAGCAATGGTTATTGTACAGATACCGTTCAATGCCCAGGATGATCCCGGTAACAACAGGACCGTACATCATAAAAATATCATTTCTTAAAACTATGATTGCTGTTGTTTTATCAGCCAACAGCACTAAACGTTGCTTGTTTTATCTAAATAGGGAATGGTTACAAAGATTTTAAGTCTTCGACGTATTTAGGTAGCTTTGCAAACAATACCTGAAGAAAACAAAGACACTGCAAAGCAGCCGACGGTGTCGTCTTTAGTTGACGCGCAAAAGTAATATTTTCATTGTTTGCAGATACAATGTAAACATATAAACGTCTCGTCTTTGGCGGTAACGTGAGGCTTTACAGCCGCAAATGACAAACAAGGCAATTGATATTCTCGGTAAATACTAGGTAAATACCACTAGGAACTTCTATCCAGTGTAGAGACAGGTGCGACATGAACGTTCACTCAAAAATTTCATGATTAATTTTATTTCTCACAATTACACACACTACCTAACATGTTTTTAGTATTATACGTGGTTACACTAAATTTTGTAGCGGTTCGTGACATTGTTGCCATGGTACATAAAATTCACTGCAATGAATTATTGTAACATTAAAAAAGTATTTTTACTTAACTAAGTGCCGTAATACTTTACGTAAGTACGATGTGATATAGAGCATTGCTTGGAAAAATATGTGTCGATTAAAAATATTTTACGAGCCATCTTTTATAGGCACTCAATAAGAAAAGAATTCCTGGAATGTACTTATTTCTAAAATAATTTGGCATAGGGGAAAAAACTTTCTGTCCGTACAATAGTATGAGAGCTGAAAATAATCTGAAAATCAACTTTTAATTTGGAAACGCTTATAGCCAGTTCAGTATCACTGTTCAGTAAATGATCAGTTGGTTAAAGAACTTCAGCTAAGCTAACTTTTTAGTGGCATTTGAACTAAGCGTCAACGTGCTTCGGAGGGCACCTAAAAAGTCGGTCCTGGTTGGTATCATCTAGAAAGCAGTCGTCTAGCCAAGTCAGAAGTCTAAGGCTGCCTGTCCACCGGAGCGGAGCGAGGCAGTGGAGCGGAGAAACGGAGAAATACTAACCAATAAGATTGCACAAAATCTCCGCTCCAAAATCTTATTGAATCTTATTGGTTAATATTTCTCCGTTTCTCCGCTCCACTGCCTCGCTCCGCTCCGGTGGACACCAGGTTGGCCATTTGTCTTATAAAAAAACCTCAATGATATAATTTAACGTTAACACGATCGTCTCATAAACAATTTGCGTTGATGTCACGCCGTGACATTAATTTTGCATCGTGGGAAAGATAGACATTTTCAAAACAAACTGAATGACGGAATATTACGGTCATCAGAGGCAAATTGTTATGGGTACATCACAGGTCGTGTCTTTTGTAGAATTATAAAATAAAAAATAAAATTATTTAAGGTAAGAAAGATGTAAGCATTTTCTTGAAATACTACATGTTATAATTTCAAATGATTTTATGGCTCTAGGCAGCCCGTTCTACTAAAAATAGTTTCGTAATTATAAGTATTACTAAAAATAGCATGGTATTTTTTTTTCTCAGAGAATTCATCTTTTATGCGCTTACTAAATCTGTATTTTTATATTAGTAAACGCAAAAAAGTATATAATTGATAAGTAATCATTTATTACGATAAATATTTAAGCGCAATTCATATTCGTTGGAGGTGTTTGCTTAACATTAGAGTGGTGCCGTTAATCTCGAGAATAGTTAAGAACGGCCCTACTACCTCTAATAGCATAATTATTATAATCTTGCTTTCTCGGGCTGATCCCTACGTGAAACTGGATCGGTTAGCGTAACTTTTTTTTGGGTATTTTAGCATTTGATTCGCTGACTGTAATTTTTTTCCAAAATCTCTAAATGCCGTTTAGAATATCTCAAAAAGTTATGGATGGTCTGTAACTATAACGGTGAAAGTACCTGACCTTACTGTCCCGTCTCAAAAATCAACCCTGTATGTAGATATCTTTGCCTAGTGTAAATTCAGATTATAATAATAATTATTTATTTATACTCTTTATTGTACACACATAAAAATAAAATAAAAAGGACTTGAAGAAATTTGTACAAAGGGCGGCCTTATCGCTATCCGCAATTTCTTACAGGCATTGGGATGGAAAAAAGATTGCATGGAATACGAAAAGTGGGGTAGTTAATATGTGAGACAATATACACTAATAAAAATACATATAATACGTTTACCTATTTACATATAATATATTAATATACATACAGATATATATAAATATTTCTTACATACCAACATATATTCAATATACTTATATATATACGAAGAGAACTATAAATATATGTATTATATATATAAAAAATTAATTCTGATAAATATACAGATAGCACTCCGAAATCATAATACTGCTATTATAGGTGATGGTAGGGTCTCTAGGCTCTAACTCATCCACGAACTAGCATTATTCTTTATTTATTTCATATTATTATAATATCCACCCGTGCGATGTCTGGGTAAAAATAGCATCTCCTCCAGTTGGGTATCCGTAAGAGGCGACTAAGGGAAAACAAGAAAACGGGCAGCAGCGTCTTTCTATTGAATGTCCTGCCAACTATACTGTGATTCCCAAGCCCCCTCCCCCTTCTCAGGGAGAGGCCTTTGTTCAGCAGTGGACGTTTTTCAGCAGCAAAAAAACAAAAAAAGCAGCAAAATTAATCTCATTATCGTATCACAATTCCAATATCTAGCTAGTTTGTTCAGAGCGTAGAACTCGTTTACCGATTAAATGGGACTTCAAACTGATGTTACCATGGCTATTGTATTCTTTATTGCACGTAAGAACTTCTTCAGGAACCTTACACATGTAGGTTTCAGTGATGGGTACAAGGGTTGTCAGCGAATTTGGTGCAGATAACTGTTGGCCCTTAAGCTGGTTTCAGACTACGCTATAATATAATAGCATATAGTATATAGCTCATAGCACTACAATATCGCGCACCATACCTTGTAAAGCGTGTTTCAGACTACGCTATACTATTGAGCTATATAGTATAGCAAAGAAGGACCCAATGCTATACTATATAGCATGGCGTTCACATTACGCGATATTATCGCAAGCATTTATAGTATATCGCTCGTTTTGTTTGCGGGACGTCCGGGGGTGAGGGAGGAAGAAAAGCGGGCCGCGCGATATAGCACAGCATGAACTCAGCACTTTGCACCAATTTATAGCGTATAGTAAGCTAATAATATATAGTGTGAACGTGTCCGTAACAATGTATGGTGCGCGATATTGTTGTGCTATGAGCTATATACTATATGCTATTATATTATAGCGTCGTCTGAAACCAGCTTTATGGACACGTTCACACTGTCAGTACTGTACTATATATTATTGGCTTACAATACGCTATAAATTGGTGCGATGTGCTGAGTTCTCGCTGTGCTATACCGCGCGGCGCCTTTTTCTTCCTCCCTTGCCTGCGATAATATCGCGTAATGTGAACGCCATGCTATATAGTATAGCATAAGGTCCTTCTTTGCTATACTATATAGCTCAATAGTATAGCGTAGTCTGAAACCCGCTTTACTTTTATTTCAAATCGTTAAGCGCTCCTATAGTTCTAAATTTAAATTTCATCCATTTGCCGCTAACTCTATTATTCCCTGATTCATTTCTATTTTATTGAGATAGTTAACTGAATATAGCCCACACATTACACCTCATTAGTTAAGTACGATGGAATATGATTCCTCATAAGTAAAGGATCACTACTGTGTTAATTACATGGGTCATTTGTCGTGGGTACAGCTAGGGAACAATTTATAAACACGTGTAGGCGGGCGGGATACGGCGCACGCGCACTGTGGGCGGACGCCGCCATTCAAGAGAAATGCCCTTTCAAAGTATTAGCCGCCTACATCCAAATGCGGTTTTTACGATGCGCAACAAAACGCCTTAATAAAACGTTAACACCTTTACAACGGCACATTTTTGTATGAAAATAAAGCGGAACAGACCAGATGTAAACAAACGCCTTTTGTTGTTTTGTTGAAAACGGGGTCACTATTGTTTTAGTAAAGCCTTCCTCGTGTTTCACTTTAATATAGTAAACATTTTAGATCTATTGTTTAATGATTTGCTTTCAGTTTCAAAAGATAGGCTCGGGTCAATGCTCCTACTAATTGATTAGATAACTGATGCCACACTGCGACGTCGGAAGTGGGTTGCTTTACGTAAACCGAGCGTAGGTAAATCAAGACGTTCCAACTATGAGACATTAATAGCTGACGATAAAACAAACCCGACTGTTTCCCGTCAGAATTGGACTTTCTACATATGTATATATTTACGATTGTATATTAGCATAATGTAATAATTCCTTCGTGAGGATTTCTGTACTGGTGATGTAATCTTGATTCAGGGTCGGCAGATTAATTATATTCATTCATCTGTTAGTTTCGTAATCAACCACGCATGCCTGGTGTATTTTATTTTAATGTTCTTGATGCGTACAGAATGTAGGAGTAGAATATATTTATGATAGCAGGCCTTGGGAAATAGATACATGAGTACATACTATGTAGCCGGATATATTTTAAAATCAATGTTTATGTTTGATAATAAAAATGAATGTTATTGGTAATAGGCCCCTTTTACAAGAGGCAATCGAGCTAGTTAACACTGCAATGTCAGATATTTTCCTACAAAGTCAGTTAACATTGCTGTATTTCGTTGTGAGCAGAAATGAATGGGCTCAAAATACTTACTAACGTTGTATGTAAGTGATGAGTGGCAGTGAGATGGAAAAGTCGCTTAATGCCAGGCCTCATCTCGCTTATTAACGCTAAGTTGCATTAATAAATAAAAAATGCCGTTCATAACTACATGAATAATTTTCAGCAGACCGCGTTAGAAGTCACTCAAAATACTGGGGCCCAGAAACTCAAGTTTATCCGGCTCGAAGGACCAAACACTGTGCAGGTTTAACCTCACACAGTAGTAATTTATCGATGAAATATCAATTAAGAACGCGTGCTAAGTTGAATACTTACATAGTATTAATGAAATAGGATAGAAGCGTGTGAACTAACAAATGCATACGTGGCGTAAAAGTTAACGTAGGGGAAGGTTACTCGTACTCACGATAAAATAAACGAGTATCGCGAGACTCGTACTCGTAGAGGTATAAAGTTGAGCACTTTATGTTAGTTTATTTTTTCTAATAAGTATATCATTTCGGAATATAATAACAGTGAGGTAGCCGTCAACCAACACTATCAGATACCGTTGTATCTGGGCTCACTTAAAATGCTCATATAGCATCTTTATTCTCTCACTGAAAACTACATGATTCTGGAACCGTGAAGATTTGCATTTCATATAATTTTAATTTGATATTGCTATTTTTTTAAGTTCTATTTAGAAACCACTGTTTCTTTTTGTCTGCTAGCTAGCGTATCTAATATTTTATCTCTGTATGTAATTTTCACTTTAACAGTAACGAGCATGTAATCCACAAAGTAAGTAGATCGCGATCAGTCTCTTAGCTTTATTTTTCGGAACTCTAATTCTGAATGATACCTAGACATTTCAGTGTTCTTTAATTATTGCAAGTAATTATGGTTGCGCTTCACGGATAGAGCTAAAATACTTGGTTTTGGTAATTGAAGATGACTCATTTCGTGGTATTTTGATTGAAATATTTAAGCATCAAGAAAAACGATGTGTGATTTAAAAAAACAACAAGTTTTTTTTATATAAGTCTATGACCCCTTCCTTCTAAAAGGAGGCCTTTATTCAGCAGTGGACGTCTTTCGGTTTCTGATAAGGATGAAATCCATAGATAAATACTAAATCTATGATAAAATTTATGTCTGTGGCAGGTTATAATGGCCGTATTGACGTTAGTTTCATTCTTAAAACTCAGAGTGTGTGTTTCTTCAATCCTATTTGCAGTGAGAAGAAAAGAACAGTCAGCGAATGAGACAGGTATCATGAACGACGGCCATCGTAGCGTGAAGCAAACAAACCATAAAGTATCGAACCAATTATTTATATCTGTTCTATGTATCACCTAATAATACACTGTGGAATACTTACATTTTTAACCAACCTTAAAAGAAGGAAGTTCTTATTTCGATATTGTATCTTCCTTTTTTACACACATATTCTTCCAGGATTTATTACTATTTTGGATATTAAATCGATGAAGATTCCAAGGTTACTGAGTTTTAGGGTATATAAAATAAATATCAGTGTCAAACTTAGGTACCTACCTAAACAGTGTTGCGTGCTACTTCGATTGTAATACCTTGTCGTGTTCAGTGAAAGCCGCTCTATGTTACTGAATACACGTAATGAGTTCAGAAGAAACGATTCCCGGCTAATCGGCGGGCCATTCATGGCTTCTTTCATTAGTAAAAATTAAAACTCCAATTAATACTTATCTCGATTCGTGGAACCTGTTCGCTTCCGGAGTTACGCTAAACCAGTTGGCCACCCAATTTGTTCTTTTAAATAGCCTTTAAAATGTTTCGGTATATGTTTCAATTTTCTGCCATTATAAAACTGGTTAATTTAGTCCGATGAACTTCTGATTTTAATTATATTTGCTTTATTTTTAAAAATCAGATCATTCCAATAAATATGCCGACGTATAACAATAAATGTATTCTTAATAATACTAAAATAAACTAGCAAATTCTTTATTATATTGTATACGTATATACCCTGTTTCTGTTTTCAATATGTGATATTCAACCTCACTAATTGTGTTTGGCTGGCCACCGTTCAGTCATCGCTCGTGTGTTCATAACTTTATTATTCCGATTTCGATCTTGTAAGCAAAACAGGGCATTGATTGTCTGTTAGTGTAGAGGTTAAAACATACGCTGGCTGCTAACCAAGAAGGTCGTGGGTTCGATTTCCAGCCAAGATAAATATTAGTGTGCATGGACAAACGTGTCTGTGTGTCGTCATATTAGTAGGTATGTTAATTATCCTTATAAGACGTAACAAATATTAGAATCAGATGACCTGTGGGTATATTTATTCTCTTGTGATACTGCACAAAGCAAAAATATTACTAGTAGATTTGAGAACTTCGATAATCGGTAAGGGACTTCAAATTTGCAGCGCGGCTGCCGCGCGTCTTAAATTTATATGGATTTACACTTAGAATAATAAGGATTTACAAATAAGAGCGCCTGAAGCACTGCAGCCGCGCTGCAGAAGTCATCCTAAACTAGCATGTATATACAATTAAATAACATGTAGGATATTGCAACAAAAGTTTGTGAGATGCGAATTTCTAACAAAATTAACTCACAACTATCCCATCAGGTCTTATTAGTTAGTATGTCAGTCTGATCTACGCAGTACGAGCTTACATTAACTTGAGACCGTGTTATGCTGTGCTGATATGACCACGGGTGTAGCAAAGCACTCGAAACGTCGCGTCGGAAAAAATCTAAAAAAATACGCGATATAATCCGTAACAGTAGTTTCGTTTCGTGTATGCGTGTAAATAAAAAAAAATATACCGGTCAAGTGCGAGTCAGACTCGCGCACCGAGGGTTCCATACCAGCTTTGGACGTATTAAAGTAATTTTAATATTCATGTAACACCTCAGATAGCAAAAAAACCAAACCACAAAACTAAGTTTATTTGTCGAGGTTTTTTTAGGATTACTAAAAAAAACGGTACTTTTTAGAAAGATCATTTTATTTTTCCTGTAAAATATAGATAGACATGCATAACCCATGATTATTTCAGATTTTTCCCTCCACAAACTTTAGAGATAAAGGGGGGGGGGGGGATCGGTATTTTTTTTTGACATTTTTGATTATCAGCCAAAAACTACGTCACATAAGCCAAAATAAAAATCTGTTTTGAGATGTGGAAATGAAGCCCTTTCATATGATACCCCACTCGATATAGTAGTCTCACTTTGAAATATTGATGACCTACTTCGACCCCCATTATAAAAAAAGTAAAAGTAAAAATATATGTTTTTCATTTGCGATGTATGCGGGTAAAAAAGATCTAAAATTATTCCAAGTTTTAAATCGATAGCGTTAGCGGTTCCTGAAATATATATGTTTGTGACAGACAGACAGACAGACAGACGAAGTCTCACCGTAAGGGTTCCTTTTTTAACCGACTTCAAAAAAGGAGGAGGTTCTCAATTCGTCTGTATTTTTTTTTTTTTTTATGTATGTTCGCGCATAACTCTGTCAATTATGAACCGATTTGAAAAAATCTTTCTTCCATCCATTCTTCAATCCATTGATTGGGTCCCATAAAAAAATTATTGCGTAGTGATAAGTAGTTCCTGAACAAACAAGAGTGGTGACTGTGCACTGAGAGCTGCAGGTAAGCCTATATCGATGACTTTATGTCGCTTTTTAAGGACAAAAATGGTCTTAACTCTGGCAAATATTTACCAATTTCAATGATTCTTTTTTTATTCGAAAGAAGAAACCACTGTATTAAATCTGTATGAATTTTATTACAACCGGATAAGAACTTCCTGGAGGAACATGAACGATGTGGAGGAATTTATCTGGTAAAAACCATAAAACTGATATTCTCCATTACATTGCTCTGACAATTATGAACCGATTGCGATGATTCTTTTTTTATTCGAGAGAGTAAACTGTTATGATGATTACAGGTAAATTTCATTACGACCGGATATTTTTTTCTGAAGAAACATGAATTATGTAAAACTATGTAGACGATAATGTGATCATAACCTATCTAGATAATTTTACGGTTTTCGATAGTTCAATCTTTATATATGAAAATATCACTAAAAAGTTTAAAATAAAATCTTTTTAAAAAAAAATTGAACCGACTTCAATATCACTGAAAAGTATAAATAATTTAAATATTATTGAAGTTGGTGCCAAATATACACAGCCGGTAAGCTAACACCAACTTCAATAATATTTAAATTATTTTATACTTTTCAGTGATGTTGAAGTCGGTTCAATTTTTTTTTAAAAAGATTTTATTACCTTTTAGGTATGGAACCCTAAAAACATTATCATCAGTGTGCATATTCGACACATCAAGGTTGTGGTTTTGGTTAATTATGAAACTGTTCCGGTAACTTAATTCACGGCTAACTTTATGTTGTATCTCGAGTTAGTACATTTTGACAACGATTGCATTGCTGTGTAATTTGTATTATAAATACGTAGTAGTCTCATTATTTAATTAAACCACTTATGAAATGGCTTTCTAATGTATTTGGTTCTGGTGAATTTTGGATTAGCCATTTAAGTTCCTACTATATTTTTACAATAGCAAATACACAAAGTAACATGTAAAGACACAAGTCTGCTTGATACATAATAATAAGTAAACCAGTAGGTGACATTTGTTTTAAAATACTGTCTGGTGAATGTAAATGTACGGTTCTGTTGAGTATCGAGCAAGAGTCGAGGATTTGTGAGTGAAGGCGACACGGCTACTGTTCACTGTTTAGCATTTATAATAAACAGTTTATCGATGCATGTTAATCGATCTACGAAGGTTATAATGTTATTCGATTCAAATATAGGTCAGTCATTTTTATCTTCTTATCATAATATTAATACAACTGTCGCATCAGTGGTGCAAATTTAATTAATAGTATATATTTATATACTTAATTAATAGTATATATTACAACATCAAATTTTCTCGTTATAAATTTTATGTAGTTCTCTGTTACTTATTGTTAGCTCAGTACTGGAATATATACTATATTATTATATACTAGTGACTAAATCTTTATATATATAATTTTACTGTACGTGTGTATGTCACTGAACTCCTCCTAAACGGCTGGACCGATGTTGATGAAATTTTTTGTGTGTGTTCAAGGGGATTCGAGAATGGTTTAGATTCACAAGTAAAAGAGCGCGAAAGGAGCTGCGCGGGTCAGGTAGTAGAATATATATCTCTAAAGACCGATTGGGCAGAAGTATTGTCCTCAAAATAAGTTGTTAAATAAAACCAATAATTTATTTTGACCTAACTAACGATTTAAAACTAAAACAACTACCTCGGTGTCTTTGATAAAATCTATGCCACACCAGTTTCCGTACAAAATATTTCATCGAGATCGCAATTTCATACACAGTAATGATCTACGGCGAATGTCGAGCGTTAAGACGAATGTGTAATTATAGATGTTGATGAATTGTGGAGATTAGTGTGAGACGGTCCGGTGGCATCCAGGCCGCATATGTGAGGCTGCGATCGCGCTTCGGCCAAATGCCGTCGTGCTCAGTGCTCTTGTATCTCATGTAAAAACTCTACATAATGTTCGCAATTAAACTCGCCTATACAGAAACACGTTCACGTCTTACTTAGACGGAACTTACCAACAAGTGTTTTTCATTTGTAGTCTTCTAATTCAAAGACATACATTATTTTCAGAAAAAATAAATGTTATTTTTTTATGAATTAGACTTTTGTTCATGATCGTCCTGTTCTTGAGATCAAAAAATACATTGTTAGGAAATATCTCAAACGTTATTTTTTTTTTGTTAAATAGAGATTTAATTGAATTTACTTCATGACTGAAATAATTTTACCCCAAGTACCGAGTGGGTAATACTTATAGTACATATTGTTAGACAGCCTTTTTTTCTTTTTCACGAGCATTGGTGTGGGGCACATTGTAAAATATATAATACCGTTCTCCGTGGGTTTTTATAATGGTCGTTGGGTACAGTAACATTTTTTGTTTTATTATTGGCTATTATTCTAACAATAGCCAATACATATTTTAATTTTCAGCTTTATGATCGCTTTTTGTTACCGAAATGTTTTAGTTTTCAATTTTGCTCTATGTTTAATTGGAATAATTGAAAAAAAAAATGCGTTAAACATTTTCATTTTCAGTGGCAAAAATACATAGAAAAATTTAAGCATGAAAAGTCTAGACTGGAAAATCAGGCCTATAGATCTTCTATGGTTGATTTTCCAGTATTACCATATAGAACTGAATATTACTGTTGTGGTATTATTGTTCATGAAGACAAGAAAACTATGTGTAAGTACAGTTATGACAACCTTTGAGCAGGTTAGACAATTATGCAGGAGATATTATAGTTAACGAATGCTTGCGTAGACTTAGATGCACTTTTCCTTTACTTTTAGACCGTCACCATTGAGGAGAAATCAGGCGTTGTGTGGAACCAAATGTATATATTTTTCACAATTTAGTTAATTTTCAGACAGTGATATGATAAGTTTGTAATGCCCTAATCAGTAAGGAACTAAAAAGTAGTTGCTCCCCGCAGAATATAAATGACTCTGGTTGACTAGGCAAACGTCATCCCGCTCCATCTTGGAGGGAACTTACATACAATAGTCATAATAACAACGAATACGAGTGCCGAGCATAATTACAGCCATCGTGGAGTGTTTATTAAGAACTGTAATAGCGTCAGAAGTCGTTATGCGTGTAATGTGAATGTGCCAGTCACTGGCGTGATCTTGATTCTTAATCAAAGTACCATTTCACCAATTTTTTCGTTCAATGTAGAGAAGCAAGACGATCGCCTGATGATGAGCGACATGCCTGCTATAGATAGATACTACAGCTCGTCACAGAGACTAGTCATTAAGGACTACTACTACTAGATAGATTTTAGTTATACCTTTGTACTTTTTTCCAACTAATTTTATATACCTACCTATTATTGTTTTCTTTTGTTCTTGAATAAATACCGGGGATTTTCACCAGCTATACTGGAGCTATGTTTATACAGTGCTGCTTGGCGTTAAATATTTAGTACCCTGGTGGCTCCTATTTAAATGACTACCTTGCATAAGGGACCTATAAGATAGTCTACTGATTCTTAATCAAAGCAATGCCACCTTCAACATTGTAAAGCTACAAAAATACTATTGTAGGGCCATGTCGTAATGCAATTTCTCTTAGCACCGACTTAGCACACGGCATTTATCTTATCTATAATCCGTTTTTCTTTACAAGATCAAAATCGTAGCAATAAATGTTTGAATACAGGAGTGATGGCTGACCGGTGGCTAGCCAAAGGCAATTGGTTGAATATGACATAATGAACCCTGCCAATTATACCAAAAAACGAGCCTTACATTGTTTTCATAACTGATTTATTAGTGTCATCTAAATATTTTTTCACGATGCAATAGTTTTTCTAACATGAAAGAAAGTGTAGCAAACACAATGGCGGGCCTGTTGGTCTAGTGGTTAGACAACCTGGCCACTGACCAATAGGTCGTGGGTTCAATACCCACCATGTATCTGGGTGTTTTATTTAAATAAGAATGTATTTACAAAAAAATAATTATTAGTATCAGGTGTCTTGTTTCCACAGTATATAGTATAGGCTCTGCCTAGTTTGGGATCAGATGACCGTTTGTGGATTGTCCCAGATTATTATTATTATATTATTACTTTTGGGTAAATACAGACATTTTTGCAATATTGTCACATAAACATTGCACTATAGATGTTACTTGTGAAACATATTCTATTTTTTTATAGATTTAAGTATACAACAATAGCGTGACCATTTGAATAAATAAGCCTTGAAAGGCCTAATTATAAATTTATAGCCTTGATTATACTTAAAACTACTTTCAGTTCTGTTACGGTTATGAAATTAATATGAAAGAGCCCATACTTTTGTGGCAATAAAATCAAGTTTGTTTCATTTTAGACCAGCTGTTAGTTTCGTTTCGTAAAATAACACTTTATTCACGGCTTGTGTAAAAATACACATGTGTTGTGTCCATCTTGAAACTCACAAAAACACATGACTTACTTTTATATCTACCGAAATAGTTCATTCAGAACATAAGTATTTAATATTTTTAGTTATGTTATGTTTTTTATTGTATGCGTGAGTGATGATTTAATAATAATTTAAGTAAACCATATTTTAATTAATACTATTAGATTCCCGTAATGGTTTGCTCTGAGATTTCAGATTTGTGAATTTTATGTAATATAAACATGACATTTACTCAGCAGTAGAGTTATATAATTTATATTTTCCCGTAAATTTATCATTTATATATGCACGTTGTTTTTATTTTAAATTCTCTTTAAAAGTGTACCTGTTGTCATGTAGAGTCGCTGTCTATTACCTCTAATATTGTGCAGATTTATTGTTGTAATTATTTGTAAGTAGGTAAGTTTATTTCTAATTACCATGAATATAATAGTAGCTAACTTTAATAAGTAATATGACGTTATTAATAACATTTTTGTAGTTGGTATTTTTTTAAAGAGCACTTACTGTTTATCCTTCAACTGAACTTCAATTTTATCCAGAGCCGGAGTGAGAGAAATATATCGAAAACCATAAATCACATATCAATCACACACACTAAGTATTTCAGTAGCACTCGAGTCACAGTTACAGCGGTCCTCAATGTTCGTTATCACCGCGGAGCGCGTAGAGACATGCGGATCGATCCCAATGCGGGAATGTTTTGATAAGGGCGGGCGCGGTTACTAGCGACTCGCGACTAGCCCCGGTTCTGTAGGTACACAAGCGACGGCCTCGGTGCGCACGACGCGACTAAAATTCTGATATTCTGCCCGGAGCTTGCCGCGGCTGCGACGAACAGCCTCTCGTACAGTAATGATAAGCCATACGCGACAAGTGCATCCATTCATTCGGCACCGTTTCGCTCGCCGATTTAATGATTCAAACAATGGATTTATGAATAAAAATCATGATAGCAACATGTACCTATAGTTTTTAGTATGTGTCGTTGGTGAACGTGACCAGATTTCACCGCAGAATGTCATCCACTCTGAAATGAATGACAATTAATTAATTAATTAGTCACAGTAGTTTGTAGCAATGTATGAAAATGAATCATTGAAAAACGTACATTTGTAGTAGGTAGTACGGTTTGTTTGTTTCGATTTGTTGACGTGGTTGTTAATCAATGAGCATTAAAGTTGTCAAGTGTAGAATGCGAAAATAATATTGTCATAATAATTTTTATAACTAATTTTATTTAAAAAAATTCTAAGGCGCCGCCGGGCGTCTGCATGTTAACTCAATTTTCATCTCATGACTGATGTATGAAATCAATAAAATCGTATAATTTGGCGCATGCTTATTGTTTTAAATCAGTAGCTGAATATTTTTAAGGAATTTAGTAAAACAAGACTAATTTCAGCTCGCGTCAGGATTAATGGGATTTGCATGAAGATGCGGATGGATGCGAGAAACATTATCTGTCATCTACAAACAATAATTATTATTATCTTCTTTTACGGAAGTATAATAGTATGTACTTTATACTTGTATAATGTATTTATATCTTATTACTATATAATTTGTCTTAGGTGCGAAGAATTTATTATTGTGTTAGAGATTTTCGTCGTATGGTTAGAGGCCAACCTAGCTTCAGAATTAGTCAAAAATCTAACAATCAAAGAAACAAAGATAACTACAATTTTAAGAGTTATAGTATATTCGTTTTAAGACCTTCTTAGAATGACTGTAACGTAAGCTGATAGAACTTTCTAATTAATTTGGTCTGATTCACAGAAATCTGATCCATTTAAACAATGCGATAGTAAATTTTCGATTACATAAAGTTATAAATGTATCGATGACTTAACGGTGAATGTCGATATGTAAAACTTTAGTATTAACTTCGGTATGTAGCTTATAAACAGTGGTACCGTTCGTTAAATGAAGTAGGTAGGTACTTAAATGTTGTGTTGTTATGTTGTTGTTATGTTGTGTGTTTGTTGTTGTTATGTTATGTGTTGTTTGTTTTTCAAGTAAAATAATTCCGATCGCTTTATATATTTAAAGAAGCTGTGGTTATAATATTAAATAATCTACCTATATCTGTTCCATACCTATATATATAAAAATGAATGTTTGTCTGTATGTCCTTTATAGAAACGTAAACTATGCATTTGATCATGTCATGATCTTCAGCAAAGTGTTGTGCATGAGCCCAAGACGGTTTCCGTGTAAAAAGAGCACGAGCGGAGCTGCGCGGGTCAGCTAGTATGTATATAAAAATGAATTGCTATTTTCGGTGGTCACACTATAAGTTGGCAATGACTTTGCCGATTTCGTCCTTCTTTTTTATAGAATTCTAATACTTTGTAGAAGGTTATTACAAAAAAAAAATTGCGCAGTAAATTAAAAAATACGCAGGTGGAGCTGCGTGGGATAACTAAGTTTATACATTTATTATATAATATTATCTCCATCATCTTCACGATGCAGTCATCCATATTAAATAATTGTTTCTTTGACTTTGGTTTTAGGCTTCTTTATGCTATAAATTCTATAACTAACTTTCAATGTAGCGAATATACTACCTACCTTAGTTTCCTGAAATTAAGCAAACAAATATTTGACATAAGTGTAACTGACGGCCCTGTAAGTAAAACATGCATGGAGGTAATGGAAATAGCGGCCCACGTGCCCTCTTAGTCAAGTTGCCATTCTTCAATACGGAACGATAGAGAATAGAAGAGGGCTAAGCAGCCTAAAAGTCGCTGCATACAGGGCACCAGAGCACTTCCTTAACGTACGTACACTCTGAAAGTTTGGTGCTGGCCTTTCTTGAGGAGTTAGGGTTAGTTAAACGCGTTTTGTTGTAGAGGTGTGGAAAATAGCGCACTATATCAATTAGTTCCTTAGAAATATTATAGAAAAAAATAATTTAATTAGTCTAAATATTCTTTATTCTCAATATCAACATTGCTTGACGGTGATCCCACTGGGAGGTGCATATGCAGTTAGAGGAAAACTACTAGACAAAACAAAAAATCTCTTAATGACCTTCAGAGTTTAAATTGATCACTACAGTTACGTGTTAAGGCTTAGGTAAGAGCTGTATAGTTTCGTGTAACTAATGAGTGTCTGTCTTTATAGAATTCGTGAGATGCGCACGTTTTCCGCAGGGCGCGTGCCATCACAAGATATTTCGGTGGCGATAACGTATGGCTTGGATTCTTATTAAATGGATAACGCATGGTTCGGATTCTTATTAAACGATTGGATTTATTTTTGTTCACTTGTGTACACGTATTGTGCTGTATAATACAGTCATTTATCAATTGTTACAAAGAGTCATTAACATTTTATTGTCATTAAATCGATATCCTCGCTAATTAGCAAGCATTATTCGTAGAATAGCATCAATCGAATAAGCAGAATTTTAGAAAGTAAATTTATAAATCAAATAGCGAAACATAATAAGGTCTCCTGACCGATACGGCGCAGGGTATTTTTTCAAACTTTGACAAGATGAATAAAAATAATTTTCATATAGATCACCTAATATATAGTGCACAAATGCTTGAGCGGGTATAAATTGCTTTACTTACTTTCACAATCTGATAGGATGCAAAACGAACATGACTCTATATAGACAAATTAAAACAACGCCTAAAAACGATGAAACTATTTTTATCAGGGTGTATTACAGTGGCGTATTTCGATTTTGACGGATAATGAAAAAAAATACTACTACTACTTCTACCATCCTGTAAAAATCCACACATGGTCATCTGATTCCAAACTAGGTAGAGCCTGTAACCAGTAGCCTGATTCTCGTAATCAAAACAATAACGTTAACGTAGCGACTCAGTCGTTTAAACACTTTTCGTATTCACGTCCGTCGATTTTACTTCAACGGCAACGATTTAAAAGTCGTTCGATTAAACTATCGTTGGAGCGTATTCTGGTATAATAATCGTCGTTCAATCGTTTTATAACGTTGACTAAATGGTATTCTCGTATGAAAATGACGTCACTACCGATCGGATGCCAACGAGTAAGCGTCAAATTCCGCGATTCAAGAGTCGTTGAACAAACGTTGGTTAATTGAGACGAGTTTTGCTTTTCTGCTTCTTGTGGTGCGAGTCATAGTAATAAAATAACTTTTAAATGAGCCACGGACTTACGTATTTACTATCAAATTCGTCTGCACAGCAAGAAATACAAAAAGAAAGCTGATAAGGCAAAATATGTAAAATATAAATAAATACGTAAAATTTGGGATATGGAACGCGACTAGACATGATAGAGCTCATGTTAGAGATATATTGATTGTAGCACTAAGCTGGAACATGAGAGCTAGGAGTGAGTGAGTGAGACGAAAATAGGATCATACGCTGTGAGTGAAGAGAGTAATTAGAAGATAGTGTGAGCGAGATAGTTTTAAGGTAAATATAATTAGAGTAAGAGAGATAGAATAAACTAATAAATAGAGAAAACACGTATTTGAATTAATAAACAATTAGTTTGTTTGTGGAGGGAACGGAAACGAATTAATCTCGAGTTTCCCAAAGCCTAAGCTCTTAGCTTATCTCACAAAACTCCTACCAAGACCAAAAATTGATTAGAACGACATCTATCAGGGAATAGCAAAACGTACAGAACAATGACTCGTTGACTAATCGTTTAGTTTCGATCCAATTGAGTTGAAGTCCTATCGAACTACGTATATGGTATACGAGAATACCGATTTTGGATAGGACTTCGATCGAACGACAATAAAACGTCAACGAAATTTGGACTGTTTGTTATTACGAGAATCGGGCTACAGGTAACCAGATAATCGATACAAATACTTTTTCTTTTTACTATTTTTTTTTCGTAAATACATACTTACTTAACTAGATAATGTAACACCCACACAAGAGGTAGGAGTCGAGCCCACGACCTACGGGGTAGCGGTCAGGGTATCCAACAACGGGACCAAGAGGCCTGTCAAGTTATCTATAAGTTTATTTTTGGTGTCTACAATGTTTTATGTATGGATTTAGTGATAGTAAGTTGGGCTATACAGATTGATAACCCTGTCCGATCACTGTGGATGTTAATTGGTATAGTAAAATAATTATTCATTGTATTTCTATTTTGTTGAATAACTTACAAAAAAATTCCTGAAGTATACGAGCAATGCGAATGAATATTCCCATTGCTGGTATATTTCAGAAATAATCACCACACCATCACCACCATCAGCCGGAAGACGTCCACTGCTGAACAAAGGCATCCCCCTTATATCGCCACAATGAACGATAGCTGGCCATTTGCATCCACCGGTTACCTGTGACGCGAACAATGTTGTCGGTCCACCTAGTGGAAGGCCCGCCTACGCTGCGTCTTCCGGTTCGTTGTCACCACTCGAGGACCTTTCTTCCCCATCAGTTGAACATCACGTTGCATGTTGGTCGGTTCTTCGAGCGATGTGGCATTCCCACTGCTACGACCTATGTCGGTGACGTAATATCCTCATTCCGTATTCTGTCGCGCAAAGAAACTCCGAGCATAGCTCTCTCTATAGCTCGTTGTGTGACTCTGAGCTTCCCTGAAATAAAAAATATCTAAATATTACAGGAGTTATTTAATAGTATGTGTATATGTCAACACGTAATATAAAAAACCATACGTACATATAATATAAACTTTATTCTGGTAATGGTTCAGAGAGCAGACGAACCGTTATCCACTAATTATTTATTCAGTGCTGTATGGCTGTTATTGTGAAATGTTTAATTATTTATAATAATTCCTTCTACGTACACACTGCGATGATAACGGTTAGTTTGAACATTTAATAACCGGGACATAAAGTTATGTATAATTGTTGTAGAATTTAATTCAACTTTTAGCTCATTCTTTATGATTTGTGCTGAAACTGTGCTTCGTTAACCGAATTTTCTATTATAATTACTTATACTCGTACCTTGCCATACACTGCAGTATATATGGCTATATGTACTAATATATAATTGTAGCAGAATTTTCAATTCAACTTTTGGCTCATTCTTTATGATTCGTACCGAAACTGTGCTTCGTTAACCGAATTTTCGATTCTAATACTTATACTCATACCTTGCAACACACTGCAGTATATATGGCTATATGTACTAATATATAATTGTAGCAGAATTTTCAATTTAACTTTTGGCTCATTCTTTATGATTCGTACCGAAACTGTGCTTCGTTAGTCGAATTTTCTATTCTAATTACTTATACTCGAACCTTACCACACACTGCAGTATATATGGCTATATGTACTAATATATAATTGTAGCAGAATTTTCAATTCAACTTTTGGCTCATTCTTTATGATTCATACCAAAACTGTGCTTCGTTAACCGAATTTTCTATTCTAATTACTTATATACGGACGGACACACTCACACAAGCACAGACACACACACGCGCACGTATAAGTAGAAGTATTGTTTAAATATAATATGTTTTTAAGAATGTATCTATAGTTTTGTTCGACATAGTGAAACCGCAACAGCAATAATAAAATTAATATAGTAAATGATTATTTTTAGTAAAAACGATCATTAGTTAGGCCCGCTTGTTACTAGTTTTTTTTCTATCTCGGCGAACAACTCCGAGCGAAGGGGTAAACTGAAAAACAGCGTTGTGTGCAGACGTCAGTGTGCATGCAACATATGCTGAGTCTACCCCTATTGCCTTATCATGTGCTAAGTTAATTTCTTCTTTTTTGTTAATTGTTTTTACTGTAGTGGTCATGGCAATAAATTGATTTTTTATTTTATTTTATTTTCGTACCTTGCCACACACTGCAGTATATATGGCTATATGTACTAATATATAATTGTAGCAGAATTTTCAATTCAACTTTTGGCTCATTCTTTATGATTCGTACCGAAACTGTGCTTCGTTAACCGAATTTTATTATTCAATCTAATATCTATACCTAGCCACACACCGCAGTTGCTATATGTACTATTTGAATAAACTTCACCAGCAATATTTCGAGCAGAATTTATATATTAGAGCTCGCTAGATCTATCGACTGGTCCTGTTTAAATAAGATGGGATCTCGTTTAGCTAAGGTATATTAAGAACCTTCGAAGTCACTGGTCGTTTGGGACTTGGGTGTAGGACTTCAAGTACGGCGGCGACTCCGAGGAGGACGGTGGCCGGGGGCTATAATGTGCTGGCAGACTCAAAGACAAGGCACTGAGTGCTGCTCATGTATCAATGCATTAGCTGTAGTGGTTTAGTGGATAAGAATCCCACATATCCCAGTTGATCATCCTCAGGAAACTTATGAAAGTTTCCCTTTTGTGACCAAAAAGGTATATTGGAAAAAAAGTGCTCTATTACATTCTATAATTCAGACAGCCTACGATTTTATCCACTGCCCCTGAGCACATTCGCGTTCCTAATTATACATGCAAGGAAACTGGGACGATGTACTAACAGTTAATATTTTTTTGTAACATAACCACGTAGCGTAAATACCGCATGTTTATGCCAGCATATTGCGATGTAGCGAGGCATTTTTAACCGACTTCAAAAAAGGAGGTTCTGTATTCGACGCGTATGTATGTAATATTAATAAAAATGCGTAATATTCATATATGTTAGTCTATGTGGGCTTCTAAACGAATTTACCAAATTTCACGAGTGTATGTATGTATGTAGGTTTGTCCACGGATTTCTCAGAAACTACAAGTCCGATTTCGAAAATTCTTTTTGCAATAGTTAGAGTATCTTTCAACTTAGGGTAGAGTACAAATTTCATCAAAATCGGTCCAGTAGTTTAAGAGATATAAACTTTTTATGTTTTCAGTAAGTTACTGTAAATTAGAAGTTCGAGTAGCGTGATAGTGCTGATACGTATCTTGGTAAAATAAGTCACTAAAAAGTGTTAAATAAACTATTTAAAAAAAAAAACTGACTTCAAAGTAAATTATCTATAAAAAGCATAAAATAACAAAAATATTATTGAAGTTGGTGCAGAATATACACAGCAGGTACGCTAACACCAACTTCAATAATATTTTCGTTATTTTATGCTTTTTATAGATAATTTACTTTGAAGTCGGTTTTTATTTTTTTTAAATAGTTTTATCACTGTTGGTTCTTAAAAAATGCTATACTTCTAACCTATTATTAGGTTATCTTATCCATTCTCCTCAACCTATATAGTCTATGTAGTCTTCGAGTGTAGAATCAGCTCATATTTAAAGGAGTGTTCATAAGTTGTGTTTAGGTTTACGGTTATAAAAGGGTGTGAACTAAAATGCATATCTGTATTAATCTTGAAACTTTGTGTGTGCGTGAGTGAGTATGTATATGTGCGTATGTGGTTTTTTAAGAGAGCCACAACTTACTCCCTTAAGAGTTCTGAACCTAATCATTGATCTGATGATCACTACATAGAATTACTTTTTTTTTTTTCCCAACTAATTATACATATAGAGCTAACTCTATAGATTACTTGGAATAAGAGAGTTTTTTTACATAATCGTTTTTTTTTCATATTGTCACTATTATGTTTGTTTTGTTTGGACCGGCACACATACTCACTTTTGATGAATCATTAAATAAGGACATAACAAAATCATACTAATGTCAATTTAATTAATTATATAACAACAAATATTTACCGATGAATGGGTTGCGTAGAATAGTGATGTCATTGACTTAACACGTAATTGATTTTAAATTTTAATACTCAAATAGCTAAAACATAATAATATGATAATTGTCCTCTTACGTCAATTATCCTTGTAAGTAATCACCCCTTTAAGTTTGTTTTTTATCCATAGAGGTTTCTTTATTATTTTTTATCTATATAGGGTTTATTTCTTTATTCATATGAGAACCACCTAAATTCAGAAATGTTAAATTTTATCCCACTTCTGATCTCAATCCCACTTCTGATATAATAATCTTGTATCAGTTAAGGGAAAAGCCCGACTGGTTAAGTATCTTCTGATAGAAGGCAGCCAATAAAGCCGCTTTTGAGTTACGTTGCTAGTGCTCTGTGAGGAGGCTGTACGACTTAGGAACCTTATTTATTACCTTCATTTCGTCAGCACAAAGATTTTGCTGAGACTGGGTCCTGGTATTTATAACAGACTAGTGATAGTTTACCACTGCATGCATAATTCCTTACCATGAGATGGGTTTGCAGGACTTTAAAAAATTAAGGGAATATAATGTATAATTATTGTAGCAGTCACTTATTTGTGTTCCGCTCGATAGCCTTGGTAGTAAGCAGGTACGCAATAAATATGGTTTAAAGATTATTTAACATCAGTCTGTACCGCATGATGCACATTCATTGTGGTGGGCACTGATGGTTGTACTTAATTTAATGTTTGCTGCAATGGTTATTTTGTAAATCGTCATTTGTTATTATGCCTTAGTGAGCTTTTGAACAGAGTTTTATGTCAGCAGTAGGTAATTATTCCCTATAAATACATTTTAATTGTCTAACATATAAAATATAGGATGGTACTTAGTATCCGTATTATGAGTATGATGATTTGGTTTGATTTAAATTTCATCCAAACTTATCGAAGTCTCAGGAGACCGCCGGGCTGGTAGCTTTTTCTGCCAACGTATAAGCTTAGCTATACAAAGGGGTAATGCCGCCAGTTTTTCAGGTACCCTTCCCTCCCAGTACGGTGACAACTTTGAGGAAGTTTTTTTACCTAGTTTAAGTGTACATGTTTGTAAATAAACTGTAAATATTTGATTTATATTTTATGTTATCGAAATATTTATTATGTTTTATAGTCGGTAGATGGGCAATATGACAAAACACAATAAAATACTTGACGAATGCATTCGTAGACTCAGAGCAGGCATGCTATATTTCCAATAAATTCCAAAAGTAGACTGTGATGGTTTGGATGAGTAAATTGGTATAAATCTGAACCTATGAAGGTTTTAGAAGAATAGGAAGATAGAATCTGAGGAAAACAGATTTATATTACAAAAATATCAATATGACACGTCGAATAGGACAAAGAGAAAAGAAAAGAAAAGACTGAAAAGGCAGACCCCATCAGCGAACGCTCAGAGAAGCTATCAGATGAAATTTAAAAAAAAATTGAGAACAGAGAGAGATATACTCACATAATAAATTATTAGTACATATTTAGGTTTGATCTAGTTAAGTACAGCTTAATGCGAATTTGAATACGAGACAATTTAAGTTTAAAAGTGAAATTGCAATTCACATTTTAGAAAGTAGAAGGACAAGAATCGATTTTTAAAAAAATCGTGTGCTCCATAACGTTCATGAGTTTTTTTATTCTTTTTCAATTTAATTGTGTACTTACACAGTTTTACGATCGACTTTCGCGGCGTACATTTTTTGTTTGTTTGTGTAAAACCACCTTAGTGTTGCTTCAAAAACGAGGAATTTCAGAGCGTCCGATATGCACACACAAGTATGCGCCTATGGAACTCGTACACGATTTGTTGAACAAGAGAATAACACGTTTCCTATTAAGGTACGTTCATAACGTCACGGTTGTGGTAAAAATACAACGAGGTTGCTAATTGCTTTCAGCAGCAAAGCTTTACCAATTTGTCGAGTGGTCCCGGCACAGCCAGATACAACTGACACTGATCAACGGGTCGCTTTAAAGGACAACGCTATCGTTTTGTTTGAGTAACTTAAATTGGATGTAGCTATTTGTTCAGTTGGCGAACTTACGCTAGGCATTCCATGGTATCCGTAACTTGCTTCTCTGTTGATTTAAAAATAGGCCAGCACCACTCGCCTTTATTGACTTTTTATCGGTATTAAAACATTCTTTATTAACATTTCAACTTTGTTGCATAAAATCATTTTGTTTATAGTTTTACCAACCTATCCTTAACGTGCAGTATAGGTATCGTAAACTGGTTCTATAGCGACAACTGAGTAGTATTATATTAGAGATGATACTCATCTTATCGATACTCGCTCCTTGACTTCATGGCAATATAATGCCAGTATTTATGCATAGGCTGTCCAATGAATAAGATATTATTAAGAATTAGTCAGGATACAAGCTTTAATATCCTGAAGTTATTACACTTTCATAAACTACGAAACCCGGTGCTATATTACGAAAATAGATACGTGCAATTAGTTTATATCTGGTAAATCAATGATTGCATACAAAATGTAGGCAATATAGGTAAACTGAGGACTTCGCAACTGCGGACGTGATTTCACCTTGCGTTATCTATAATGATTGTTATCCTGTACGATAAAAACTAAATGCTTTTTTTTAAATATCTAAATAAGTACAAATGCAAACAGAATGTATACGAATATAGGCTTTGATTATGTACGGCCAAAAAATCAATCGCAAATATAGTGCGAGTATGTTTTATATTGATGGGCATGTAAGTGCGCTTTCATTTTTCTAAATAATTGAAGTTTTTATTTAATATATTTACATAAGTGCGTATATTTAATATGCTTATATATATATAATTACATATACTTTTGATAATATAAGACTTTTATAATGATTACTTTGGTTTATCAAATCGCACATATGCAGCATATGAAAATAGATAGTTTATTTCGTTCTGGAAAACCTTTTTTAGGTATGTATACATTGACTTTACACTTCTAGTCGTGTAGTTAAGATAATAACAGAGGATAATAAAACAGTAACGAGTGAAGCAAAATTTATTTTAAGTATTACATTTCAAAATCAAATTATTTATTTGTAAAACATAAGTACAAAACAGGTCTTATAATTATAGAAGAGCGCTATGTTTTGCCATATAGGTGTACAAATGTTAGTACTATTTAGGTATTTACCGTCTACATGAATGAAATATTGAGGCATATGTTTTGTATGTCGGTGATTCGGATATATGAGCAACAGACTCAATTGTTTACCTGTACGTATGCAACGTAACTATCTAGGTCGTCATTGCGTTGGATAACTGAAGCGTTAAACCGTGATTTACGTGTGTTGCGCACGCACGGGGCCCACACAATCCAATTTGCCTATGTTAGTATGTATTATGATGAACTAGTATAACTAAGCCTTCTCATAAGCCTTCAAACTCAATCTTGCTCTAAGGTTACTTTTAAATTGGCTTAACTTTCTTTTTTTATAGTTACGCTAATACGCGGTTTACTTAAACCAATGTAAATTGACCTAAATAATACCATCGTACGTAGGTATCTTCATCGGACGTCTCTAACGATTTTATTACGACAACGTATTTTTTTGCGTTCTCAAGTGTTTCAATAAGGGTTACGTTATTTTTACGCGTTAATAATGAACACGTGTCCGAGTAGCAGATATGGCTTACTAAGATTATTCCAGCAATCATGTTGGAGTACAGTAATTAACCATCTGTTTGTAACATGTTTGCATAAAGATGTAGTTAGCAGGAAAACTACGAATTCCGCAAATCAACATCAGATTGTTTTTCAATTAACAGTTTACCGGGAGCTTGTACTTTGGTAGTCCGTGTTTATATACAAGATTAGAACGAAGAAAGTTATATGTATTTAACCACTACAGAACATGAGTCAATGTTTATATCTGACTGACACAGATTAGAGATATTGAGCACAGTACTATTGCTGGGTCAAAAAAATTTAAGTAGCTCGTCCGGGGGTGTACTTACGTACTCAAGTACGCATAATGGAGTCTGCCCATGTGGAGTGGAGGGATACCATGACTGTGCCATGAACGTGTCTCAAAAAGTATCATGTCCCATATTGTGCCTGGCAACTCAATACACTATGATCAATCGAACTCTAATTACACACACAGAAAAAAAATATAGACAGTATCATTCACACTGCGGCGGCAAAGCCACCGGCCAGGATAGCTCTGCTGACTGTCGACCTAAAAGCGATTTATGAGGGAAAAGGTCAACCCTCCAACCAATCTGTGTTTGACACTACAATGACTACGTGAATACCAAAAGTACTAGGACAACAGAGGGCACAAAGAGGCTTCATCTCTATTGTGATATCAAGTACCTAATTACCAGTTCGTAAATACCAGGAGTACTGCTAGAGCAGGAGAGGAAAATAGGAGGTATTACCTCATAAGTGACGTCTAGTGTTTGTTATTCAAGTGTGACCTTCAATTTATACCAGAAGTACCAGGGTACCATAAGACATAAGGAAGCCTTATGAATAATTCCCCCAAAAGCTATCGAAGCTTTCCCCACCGGGAACAAAAAAAAGTATTCTGCTCACTAATAAAGTTCCAATTTTCTAATACGTTATCGTGTAGAGCTATTAGGAATGAAAAAAATAATATTTAATGCATTCCTACTAGTTCTACAGACTATTGACTGTAGAACCAGTAGGATTTTTTTCCTAGTACTCAAACATGTAGAACAAAATTTAGAACTACTAGGAATAGGCCGACTTCACGACTATTTGATGTTTATTCTTGTTCAATTTTCTCGCTTAATCACTTTTTTCTTTAACTCAAAAAATTCCATGACCCTAAATTCATACACAAAAGTGTTATTTACTTTTAATACTTTTAAATAGTGTTAATTATAGTTTCTGAGTTAAAACACTGAAGTACCTACCTGGCACGTCTTTATTCCACCACGCGCACAGATTGAATAACTAGAATACAATGATACTACTAGACATTTTCTCCCACCACATTGAATGTCATTACAACACCAATTCATAACACATTACAAATACTGCCTTCCAGATTGTTATTTTTAAAATACATCTCAAACTATTTTGAGTTGCATACCCTCAACAAGTTCACAATTTTAAAACAACTTGCCACAAAACTTTAAATCTGTGATCTTAAAAATAGAGTTTTACAATCACACTAACAATAGTTTTATGAAGACAGCATTAGACTTAAGGCAAATTCTTTGCATCGGCCAAAAGCACTGGCCATCCAAATTATTCATCTTTTGTTTTGATAGCACGGTCGGATATGCGATGCGACAGGCTTTTCGGACAAAGTTTCATACAAAGAATATTTTTTTGCCTGATCCGTTCATAACACGGTCATAGTATGGTCCATAGAGAAGACTTACGCCAAATAATATCATCTTTGAGTGGTGTTAAGCTCCTACGGTGATTAAGGTTGCCAGTATTTAATGAGGAGTCGCTGTATTGGCAGCTGAGGGACACCTATTTTCTTTATTTTGCTGTAAGCGCAACGATTTCTCTGTTGATAAAAAGTTAGTATTTATGGATGCACCAATTAACATCACTCATCAGGTGGGATTGGGGTCAAACTGTATTATAAAAAATAACTTTTATTTGGAAGATGGTATACATTAGGAATGGTTGTTAGCTTTATTTTTTTTTAGTAATTTAATTCCGGTGTTGTTGTATTACATCATAATACGCGACCAGAAAATAGTGGAGGAATATGTATATCTCGGGCAGATCTTGAGTCTTGAAAAGAGAGGTCAGGAGAAAGAAATTAAGCACCGTATACCATTAGGATGGGCAGCTTTCGGTAAACTGACCGAAGTACTCAAAGGGGATATACCTATGAACTTCAAACGCCGTACTTTTGAACAGTGTGTCTTTCCTATCTTGGTATATGGGGCCGAAACCTGGATGCTTACCAAACAAGTGATCACCAGACTACAAGTCACCCAGAGAGCCATGGAACGGGCTATGTTAGGGATTTCTCTTCGTGATAGAGTACCTAAGACGGAAATCCGAAGAAAGACTAAACTGACTGACATAGCCAAAACCGTGGCTAAGAGGAAGTGGAAGTGGGCGGGCCACATATGGTGTAGACAGGACGAGAGATGGACAAAAAAGGTACTGGAGTGGAGACCGCGCACGGGTCACAGAAGCGTCGGCAGACCACTAACCAGATGGTCTGATGACCTAGTTATGGTAGCCGGACGAAGCTGGATGAAGAAAGCTCATAATGCTAGTTTCTTCATTTTAATAAGTACCATACCATTATCTTATATTTTTAGACATCAATCATCTGCAACTGTTCCATAAAAGCTGTTGATAAGTCAAAGAACACACAAAAACTTCTTTGTATTTGGTATATATACAATAAACGGTCGAGAAGATTGCCTGAGGTAGGCATGCAAGAATTACTAACAGAAATTTAATTTTATCTTCGGTGTTTAAAATGCATACGTCATGGTAGATGGTCACGTCATACTTAGCGCTAGAAATCGCCAGCGGATCGGGGTTATGTTCGTAAAACTGAATGTCGAAAGATTAAAACACATTTGATCGGTACGGAATGTGTATCAAATAAATTACACGATGTTCAAATTGTAGCCCTGCATTTTTTTTTTCTTATTTGCTAACCACCGGTCCGTTTGTAACTTGCAATGAAGTCGTGATTACAAAATGACGGATTATAATTGTTTGCGGAATATCTGTGTAATTGTTTAAATGAATTTTTAAATGCTGAAATCGGAAAACAATAATTACAGCAAGCTATGTGACGACGGATGCAAGCCAACAAAATTGCTTTGATGCGCTGTCAAAAAAACAGGGCGCACTGTGGGATTGACAGTGCCTATAATTTAACCGGCTGAACAATGTCACTCTACATCCTCAGAAAATAAAATATTTTCTGCACACCTGCTTAGTTATTAACAGCTTTGGACTATTTAAAATTTCTTTCTATAGATAACTACATATAAGGAGCGACATTACAAACTCGTAGGTAAGTAGGCTTATCTTTTAACCGCGATGGAAATGTATAATTTTTTATACAACTTAGTGATAAGAGAAGATGTTCGGCTGGTGGTAAGCAACACACCTGTCCCAAAACAGCTGAAATGTACTGCCGCTCGTCATCCGAGACATTTTTGTTATAAGTCTTTTGGGCTCGGTTCGGTTGGGTTCGGATTTTACTAGCTATAACGCTCTTCATACTGAAATGTTTACTACTTGGCGACAGAATAATTTGACACTGCGGTGGATCCGATTGAATGGTCTATTGCTGGACTTACCACATACATTTTTTTTTTTTACTTATAGGGAACTATAAGAACGTTATAATACGTTTAGTTATTTAAAACCTCATAGTTGTATAATAATTTATGGAGTTATTTCTAATGCATTTACCTATTAGGTATCTTTAAGGGTATTGTATTTTTTGCTATAAGATTATATATTCGTCACATGGTCACCAACTATATGCTTCTTTTGTTGGTGGCATTACCACACGACAGGGTTGGCGCCATGAAGTGACTGGGGTCTCTTACCGCAGGTGGTGCACTCGTTGAAACTACAAGAGCTTACGGCCCTCAGTTACAACCTCGCTGCGCGCTTTATGTGTGTCATAGGTGGTCATGTCTTGTTGTATAGTGCTTACCTACTTATGCATTTATACCCTTGAAACATAATAACTATAGCATCTACGCTTTTTAGGGACGGTCCTTAACAGACAATATAACAGCGATAGGTCTAATACGTAATAGTGATTTCTGACATTTAGGTGAATACTTCACATTAAAAAATACTTAAAAAGTATTTTTTAGCTTTAGGAAGACATAATGATTTCTGATATTTATACGAATACTACACTAAAATGAAACTAATTTTACTGATTACTAATACTTATATCAAGGTTTATATATTCCGACGCGTTTCGAACACTTTACAGCATTCATGGTCACGGGCGGTCAATGCTGAATGATATAAAGTGTTCGATGCATCGGGATATTAAAATCAAAAATAAACCGCGATATAATCCGTAAAATTAGTTTCATTTTTAGGAATTAGATCTGTAATATACTTATACTGTCGAACAAAGCGATACACATGCATGTAGAAACTTTGATGCTGTTGAAAGATTAGGGATAAATAGCGACAAGGAGGATAGGTAGGTACTTTCTGTAAATTCAATTATTACGAATATATCACGGATTACTGATATACCTAATGTTACAAATGGATTTAATTAAAACAAGATTATAAGTATACACTTATTATTTTGTTGTAGACAGCGAGCGCCAGCGATATACCAAGACATTGATAAATAGTGAGTCGAGTGCGCCGCGACATTCTGTTGACGTTCCTTCATTATATATGTAAGACCTACTGTAGATATATAAAAAGAATACCTAAGGCAATTTATTAAAATGATACGGCTATTTGTCATCAGTGTTGTTTCATTCCATGTTATTTACATAACGACTGTCGCGGAAGCTAATGCATAGTTTCATGAGATCAAATTACTTGTTCATTTATAACAAGTGTAAAATATTACTAATCGCTATCCTATAAGTTAATAGAAAAGCAGTAATTGTCAAGTTAGTAGATCAATATCGCATTATCTTCGTTTTTAGATTTAGTTTATCAAAATAATATTTTTTTTACCAGCCCTTGTTTTTCTCCCACTGTTGGGCACACGGCTCCTTTCAAGATGAAGGGGCTTAGTAGGCCATAGTCCACCAAGCTGACCATCGAAAATGCTCGTCATTGAAAAGTGTTTGCTTGTGGCGACTTCGTGTAGCGGGTCACTCCCTTCCCTCCAATATGGTTGAGGGGAGTGATGGCTGCTGCTCGAGTAAACTCGTGCGCGGGTGCTGCTTGGGGGGGACTGGTCCGACTACTATCCCTTTGGCATTTTAGTTTGTTGTATTTTCGTCGTATTTTTTATTTTATTTGATCTTTTGAATGGTGTGTCCTGCACACTGGCGCTGGTGCTGATCTAATTGTACCAAGACAAACTTGGTTAAAAAAATATGTGAAAAATTGACAAGCCCGCTGAGTTTCTTGCCGGATCTTCTCAGTTGAGGTCGCGGTGTGATCTGGTGGTAGCTTTTAAAAAAATGACCGTTCAAAAGTGCGTTAAGCCTATTTGAAATAAAATTTTTGAATTTTTGACCAAGTGCGGGTTGGCGGACTTCATATGACATTCAAAAGCTACTTAGGCTTTCTCAGACATGCAGGCTTCCTTACGATGTTTCCCTTCACAAGTTCAATCAACTAGCCCACCCTGATTTAGTCAGGTCAATCATTATGCTTATTTATACTACTGATAATAAGGTCGAGCACTTAGCTATTCATCGGCTATAAATATTTTTGTTTACACTTCGACGTTTATTGAAACATCAACTCATTATACAAACAGATCATTATAAACATCGGGCATTGATCACATATATAATTAGTATTATGAATGGAATATGAAACATGACTCGAGGTATGCATATTCATGAAGATTTATTGATATATCTTAACTTGGCAGCAAATACAACTTGTTATATGGCTTATGTAAGAAAAATAATGAATTATTATTATAAGTACATAAGGGTTCCGTAAGGTTCTGTCCGTGGTTCATCTATACCTAAGCTAAAGAATGTATAAAAAATGACAAAAAAAGACAAGCCCGCTGAGTTTTTTGCCGGATATTTTCAGTAGTGGCCGCGTTACGATCCGGTGGTAGATTGTAAAAATGATTTTTGTGTAAGTGCCTCCGTGGGGCCTATACATAATAAAGATATTTTGACTTTGACTTTGAATATTGATTCAAATATGTATAGTGATATATAGAAAATGTTTATTTAAATGACGTTTTTGTCGGTAAATTGGTGACAGATTTGAGTCAAAAATAATAATTACTAAGTAGGTACACGCAGACCCAAAAGATATTACAATGGAACTATTAAGAAATTTTAGGGTAACCTTGCATCCTAACCATGTCACACGGACGGTAGTAAGTAGACTTTCTGTTTACGTCTGTTTTGTGGCCGATGTTCAATAGACAATGCGGCTTGGCATTGGTTTGCTAGTCGCGTCCCACTGCTCACGTAACATTCCCCAAAAGGCGTGAACGCAGGAAGACGCTCTGACTCAGCGACCTTTTGTGCTGACTGTACCCCACCATAATTGTACCCCACACACCTTTCACCATACTCAATAGACCTTAGAAGCGGTTATGACGCAATTATGATTGATTTGCATTTATCGTCTATGTTTTATTTGGTTATGCATGGCAGGTGTTAGTGGGCTGATGATGCGAATTGTCGGTCACCTTTATGTATGGTAAGATATTGAATCAAATCACTTATGTTGTTAAGGCCGGTTGGATAATTGATCAGATTAGATTTAGAAGGTCGAAATGTTTACGTATTGATAAATGATATTGGTTTTTACTACATATAACATGTATTGATATGTGTCCATTGCAACATTAGGCATTACTTACATCGGTATAGTATTATTTATTATCTTAAAAATATTTGGCATAAAAGTGGTATAAATTTTTTCACTTTAAATACCCAGGTGATCAAAGTGGAATAAACCTTTTTTATACTACCAAGGTGGTAAGAAAGTATGTGGCCCACCTGATGGTAAACAGGCATCGCAGCCTATAGACACCTAGCAACACCAGAAGAATTACTAGCGCTATGCTGTCCTTTAAGACATTGGATATTAAGTCTTATGTCCAGTAATTTCACCATTCTTGTACCTATTTTTTAATGATTTTCAAAAGGGGTCAACTGACGAGACTTTCATACATACTTGTTATAATCTTTTCCTAGTCCCTTAATAGATTTTGTATTGAAATCCAAACGTAAGTAATATAATTTTATATATATATTAGGTACATATATATAATGACTCATTAATTAACGGCGCCTGCCAGTGTCCGAGTTTGACAATTTAATATTAGTACATCCGCAGTATGTAATATCACAGTTCTACTCGTATAGGTAATTTATTTGTTGGCGTAGTGTGGACGTGAACGGGCATCGGAGTGTACAAATTAATGGTGACGTGAACGACCGTCCGCGTAGTTTGTTGCACCCGCGGACTCGTCGATCGCGAGTTGACACTGCAACATACTCGTCACTGTTGACGTGCCCGGCGGGCGTGCCCCTGTGACATTGACACGTTCGTATTGTGAGCGGTTGTAGAGCTTACTTTGCTTTAGTGCATAATATATGAACAGTTAGCATTTATTATTATTAGTATCGGATATTGAGTGTTGAATCATCAGATTCCATAAGTCCGTCATATATGTATACTTACCTAATCTTTTGATATATGTTATAAATATTTTAAAGATAAAGTATGTTTACTTGTTAAAGTACAAGATTAATGTTATGTTAACAAAACATGTATTTCCTTTTATTTTACCGAAAATTTAATTGTAAAATAAATTATCAGAGTCTGAACAATAAGAGGATACGCGCCCGCTCCAAGTAGTGAAGTAGCTCGATCGAGGTATTACTTCAGATTTACCCCGATGCCGACGACGACGCATTGTAGGCCCTACGTTGTCGCGAGAACCCCGATTGAGGGTGCCAAGGGGAGCGAGCACAACTGCTCAAGAGACGTGCTCTTAGGAGCGTATGGCACTGAGACTCTGCGGACTCCCAGAGTCTTTCCATAGTATTGACGAAGGTATTCAGGAAGTTAAAGGGGGTAAAAAATTCACATAACCTGCCCCCAGAAAAAAATGACAATCCACCTTACAAAAGATTGCTATCAAACAACTTGGAGTAGTGCAGTAAATAATCTTGTCAGTGGCGAGTCTCTATGCTGACTGAAGTAACATAGTGTGTTCTATTTGATGCCTACAAACCAATACCGCTCACATAGAGTCCTTTTCCTTGTATTGCTAATACGCAAGTGCGCATCCATCCCTACGTCATCACTTACCATAAGTGGGATTCTGGTTTAGCACTGAATGTAATGACGTCACATGCAAGTAAATACTACAGGTGCCGCTAACAAAAATTATTTTTACAATTAACTGTGTATTGGCATGTGAAGTTACTGGATTTTTTTGAAACGGCGACCGAATTCAAGATAACATGACGTATTTTAAGTTGTGTTTGTCCAAACAATTAACATTATTTTTCAGGTATTTATTATAAAATACATTCATCATCATCAGCCGAAAGATGTCCACAGCTGGACAAAGGCCTCTTCATTATAAGGGCAGGGTTACCATAATCCCCAGTCCCCGCGCTTGCCATGCGCCTTGGGAATCGCAGTATAGGTGATAGATAATTCAAAAGAAATACATTGTAAAGTTTAAAAATTTTTAACACCATCTCGCATAGTATACAAAACCGTACTAATGCAGTTTTATTTTAACACTAGCTGACCCACGCAGCTCCGCCCGCGCTGTGTTTACGTTAACTAAACTTTCAATAATATACATTCGCATAGAATACAAAACCTACTTTTTTAAAGTCGGTTAAAAACTGGGACCCACTTTGTACTTGCCATCCGAAGCACGGAGACGTTTAGTTCAAATGGCGTTAAACGGTCACCCATCTATTTAATGACCTTACGTAACGTTGCTTAACCTGATCGATTTCCAAACATTGTTAACGACTGTCTATGAGTGTTCCCTTACTAATATTTATTATATTATAAAGAAAAATTGATAAAATCGGACCAAGCGTATAACCAAGTACCCATTTTGACTTTAATCCCCTCTCCCAAAAGAACCGTGCTAGATTACGGGATAAAAAGTATCCTATGTCCTACCTCGTAGTAAGATCTCAAATCATGCCAAGATTCATTTGAATCCATTCAGTAGTTTCGGCGTGATGCTCAGCCGTGATACAGACAGACAGACAGACAGACAGACAGACAGACAGACAGACAGACAGACGCAGACAGACAGACAGACAAAAATTAGAAAAGTTACATTTTCGGCCTCAGTGTCGGTTATAGAATGCCCTCCAAATATAATTTTCAAAATATCTTCAATGTACAGAATTGGACCTGTTACAGTTTTATTATAAGTATAGATATAGATAATTTGAATAGCAGTACCACCTCCTATAGTTACCGGTGTCAGCGCTTACGGACTTTCTACTTCGACGATTCTCTCCAATTAACAGCATGATTGGCGGTTGGTAACATCTTTGTTACTGCACGCGACACACTTAACATGTCATGCTGGTCTCATAATGTCGCTTATTTATTATATTGGACATTTATCATTTAGTCTATAAATTGTGTAAAACCAAGTCGCTACCTCTATCCGTGTCTGTGTTTGTTTGCCTATTTCTACTAAAGTATCTGTTGGATATTGATGGTGTTATCACCATAATTTAGTAAATTTCTTATAATTAAAGTATGAGTTTGTTTGTTTTACGTTTAGTACAGTAAAATGCCAGGTGAATCCGTGCCGTATCACTACTTATATTAAAAACAATGTGTTTCATATCGAACTTCATACAACATAATTTTAAATTAAAAGAACAACGATGGAACGAAGTTAATATCTAACTTAGCTATAGTTAATATTAGAACAAGTCCTTGGCTACTATGTCTGATATAAATGATCACTCGTATCTATTTGAGACTAATATTTCCTTTGCAGCTTGCGGACTACGCCAGCTTTACTATTTCCTGTTATTGAGCTATATTGCCATTATATTAGTTTGTAGTACTTAGTGCATACTTTTTTTGCTCAGCGGTATTCATGACGACGACAAACGAGTAAGAATGAAGAACACTATCATGATCTGCTATATAATAAAATATTTTTAAAAAAAATTGAACCGACTTCAATAACACTAAAAAGTATAAAATAATTTAAATATTAAAGAAGTTGGTGTTAGCGTACCTGCTGTGTATATTTGGCACCAACTTCAATAATATTTAAATTATTTTATACTTTTTAGTGTTATTGAAGTCGGTTCAATTTTTTTTAAAAATATTTTATTTTATACTTTTTAGTGATATTTTCATACATAAAGATTAATCCATCGAAGACGGTAAAATGATCTAGGTAGGTTATGACATCATTATGATTTCACATTATCGTCTACATACTTTTACATAATTCATGTTTCTTCAGAAACTCAGAACCAATTTATCCGATCGTAATGAAATTTGCATGGAATCATCATAGTAGCTTACTCTCTTGAATAAAAAAAGAATCATCGAAATCGGTTCATATTTGTCAGAGAAATGTAAAGGAGAACATCAGTTTTACGGTTTTTACCAGATAAATTCCTCCATATCATTCATGGTCCTCCGAGAAGTTCTTATCCGGTTGTGATAAAATTCATTACAGTAGTTTCTTCTTTCGAATAAAAAAAGAATTATTGAAATTGGTAAATATTTGCCAGAGTTATGACCATTTTTGTCCTTAAAAAGCGACATAAAGTCATCTATATAGGCTTTCCTGCAGCTTTCCTGCGCAGTCAACATTCTTGTTTTTTCAGGAACTACTTATTACTAAGCAATATTTTTTTTTATGGGACCCAATTAACGGATTAAAGAATGGATGGAAGAAAGATTTTTTCAAATCGGTTCATAATTGCCAGAGTTATGCGCGAACATACATAGAAAAAATATATATATATATATACAGACGAATTGAGAACCTCCTCCTTTTTTGAAGTCGGTTAAAAATAGTATTCGAGAGTTGATGGATGTATGCAAGTATTTATATATTATGTATGTACATATGTCTTGTAGCCTCCGTGGCGCAGTGGGAAACCGCTTGCTTTGTAAACCGGAGGTCGCGGGTTCGAATCCTGCGGGGGCCAACAAATTTGAGTAGTTGTTCCTTACTGGCTAGGACAATGCAGGCCGATCACCTGATTGTCATTAAAGTAAGATGATCCATGCGTCGGATGGGTAGCTTCCTAAAACATCATGAATAAACTCATCTGCTACATAAAAATAGTATATATTTTTGTGATCCATTCTGTTTATACCACGCTTTTTTTCTTTTTTATTTATGGTAGTGCTTAAACGTGATCTCGCAGCACGTAGACTACGTTGAATTTTTTCCTCTTAAAATTAGTTACTCTTATTCCGATTTTTTTTTGATTTTTGTTTCGTATTTATAACTGGCTCGATTTCTTCTCAAATTAAAATGAATGTTAAAATTGAACTGTCTCTGAATACTTATTGTTTCTTAACAAACGCTGATTGTTTAGTATTGAATAACTTCCCTCGGTAACTATTTCAACACATGTATGTATATTTACCCGAATGTCCCAGAACACATACTTACCTAGATACATCAACTCTCGAAAACTATAGCCTTTTTTCTGGGACATATACCTAATTACTTTTTAAATATTGTTTATGTAATTGACCAGTTCCGGAAACTTTTAGTGTGACCTATGTATTTAATAGAATAAAGTAGAATAAAGAATTTGTTGATTTTCACATACAATATAAAATATTATTCCCGTACAGAACATTTTGTACCGAACTGTGTTTTAGAAAATTAATGTAAGTTGCGTATCGTTGTGGCATTTGGTCATATCGGAATACCTGGACTTTCACTTAGATATGATTACACACGTGCCTACATTACGCGAGTTATGCACCACAACAATCAAGTAACATACGGTTTCGTAATCGAATAACTACAACCAGTTTGTAAGAGAATGTAGGTGCATCTTGTATGTTTAAATGTTTTGAAAAAATAAAAATACCGGTCATGTGCGAGTCGAACTCGCGCACCGAGGGTTCCATACCATCTTTGGACGTATTAGAGTAATTTTACTATTCATGTAACACCTCAGGTAGCAAAAAAAAACCGCAAAACTAAGTTTGTTTGTCGAGGTTTTTTTAGGATTACTAAAAAACTGTACAACTTAGAAAGATCATTTTATTTTTCCTGTAATATATAGATAAATGTGTATTATTTATAATTATTTCAGATATTTCCCTCCACAAACTTCGGAGATAAGGGGGGTGGGGGGTGGGAAGAACGGTATTTTTTTTAACATTTTTGATTATCAGCCAAAAACTACGTGACATGAACCAAAATAAAAATCACTTTTGCGTTGTGCAAATGAAGGCCTTTTATATGATACTCCATTCGATATAGTAGTCTCACTTTGAAATATTGATGACCCATTTCGACCCTCTTTAAAAAAAAAGTAAAAGAAAAAATATACATTTTTTATTTGTGATGGGGTTGGGTAAGTAAGATCTAAAACTATGCCAAGGTTCAAATCGATTGCATCAGTGGTTCCTGAAATATATGCAGGTGTGACAGACAGACAGACAGACGAAGTCAGACCATAAGTGTTCCTTTTTTACCTTTTAGGTATGGAACCCTAAAAAGACATTTCTAGAGTAATTTAGAGCAGTACATCATATACCTATTATCTGGTGAATTTCCATATTTGAAATACATATCAGATTAAATTTCAAAAACTAGAATTAATAATGGCTGGAGATAATCTTTGTACCGAATTTAAGCAAGTGCATTACAACGATTTCCGTCTAATATTAAGTAGTTATAGAAAACACCTAATGTCAGAATTATTGCTATGTTGGAAGTTAAGCGATGGTCTCCTTCAGACATTAGCACAGCAGTGCCTCAAGTGTTGCACATCGCTCGGCCGCGGGGCCTTAAAGAGCCCATTCGTAGGTATTTGGTTGCGATCTTCTATAAGATAGAGTACTTCTCTAGTTTTCTGTTTTATGAGCGATCATTCCCGTTGTATCTTGCCTTATATCGATGATCCTGCCTGTCTTAATAATTGTTCTTAATAGTTTTGTAATACACATAAGGAATAAAAATGCGTTCATGAATAACTGTGGATTATACAGTAGGGTTTAATGATTCATCGTATACAGTTCACTTATTGACCGGTTTGGGTGAGAATTCATAACTTATTCTGGCAGGAAACTTGTGTGCAAACATAGACCAGATAACCACTATCATGAAAACAAAATTAAAAAAATGCCTATCCTTTTAGGGAGAACTTTCGTCCCGTTATCATCCCGTCTAATGCTCACTATGCTTCTGGGTTTGCCGGAAGAGAACTCATGTTTTTGAGTTATGATCGCCCTTTGTGATACGTTTTTTGTTAAGTGATTTGTACAGTTTTTAACCGAATTCAAAAAAGAAGGAGGTTTTCAATTCGACTGTACTATTTTTTGTGTATGCTCGCGCATAACTCTGGCAATTATGAACTGATTTGAAAAAAAAAATGTTTATATAAATAAGTACTATTGGGTACTTATTTATACAAACAATTTTTTTAAGAATATTTTATCGCGGTTAAGGTATTATTGATTTCTACTTTCTCGCACAATGATTCAAATCAACTCAACACCCGTGATCATGGGACGTGACATCAAATATAAACCACGATATAATCCGTAAATACTTTCATGTACCAAGTATTCGCGTAAATCAAAGAAAACATTGGTACATTATTTACTGTAGATAATAATATTACCGTGTCAGCGTTTCATCACTGTATAATAAGTAATTTAATTATAATAGTGATATTGTCCATATTACTTTTTGTAGTCATACTTAGCCTTGTACGTAAAATACGATTACAACTTTAATGTTAATGTAAATCTTATGACATTTTTCTATTCTTCACAATAAATGTTATAATTATTATGAAATAAATAAAGACATTATATTTAGGACAAAACCATGCTTATCTCGCTCTCCCGTTTCACTCGAACAAAGTGGTGGACGCAGCAAGTATATTATCTCGAGGAATAGGATGGCAATTGTGGCAAGGAGCTGCCTATTCGGCAAAACATCCGGCCATCATATTTCATTTAATGTTGCTATTACCCAAACGCTGCGTTGCGAAATACTTTCATGATTCGACCCTCGTACTATCATAATGCCACTGGACGACCCTTTCATTGCGCGTTCGTTTGTTTTTATGATGCCGTTGAATAAATAAGGGGATTCGAATTTTAGTGGATACTCATATAATAAGGCATATCTACTTCATTTTCACACTTAGTAGTATTATCAAATAATATTGTATTCGTAAATGATAACTCGCCAATAACGAGGCGCCTCGCCGTTTCGTAAGGGGAGATGTGTGGCACGATTGCTGCTGTATCCTTGTCTTTCTCAACTAACGCGACGTTTGAGCATAGAATAGTGGTCTCGTAGTTATATTACTATGATTTAGGTGAAAGCTCATTAAAAAAAAATGAGCATTCTCACTGGGAAAGTATTTCCACCATTTCATATATCTATGTGTCGCCGCACACGAGCCACCAGCGATAACCACAAAACGCAGCCACCGACCTATTTCCTGTTGTTTTCATACATTTTGCATGGACTCGCCGCACACGCTAAACGCCGGTGGTCGCCACACTCCACAAATCTCTAGTGGTCGGCTCGGCCACAAAACGCCGCCACAAAATGACGACACAAGCCACTCGCGCGATCCCCACCCCTCTCTCCCTTCATTTCACTGCAAGCACGAGTTACAAAAAAAGCGTGTTAAAAAGTAGCGGCCACCGACCACAAGTGTCCAACATGGACCACAAGTGGCTGTCGCGCGCGTCAGCTTCTTTTGTATCCGCTTTTAGCTTCAAGTGGCGGCGATTGTGGATGTGGCCGGTGGCCCGTGTGCGGCGACACTATCTGTTTCACTGAACAGAAGAATGTAATCGAATAATCCCACTTCAATAGTAAAGGTGTCAGAGCCCTAAATTATTTCTCTATCAGCGCTCTATTAGAACTTACTTGGTAGGTAAAGGGGTCATTTTCCCTTTTGCTTCCATCACAGCCGTTCTAAATTTTAGAGCGGTTTGTCATCCATGATTGTATTGCTGCATTACATCATGGAGATTATGGCTCATCCATAATCTCCATGATGTATTTTGATTAGCGTTATTTTGAGATTTCATATGGAGTATCGCAAACCTAGTATAACCTAGTATACCTACTATATACCTACCTACACTAATTTAAATTGGACTTATAATTATTTTATATTATTTAATTGAACTGCGATAAGCCTATTCTTCAATATACCGCTAGAATAATTTATATAATTATTCTTCGGAGAACTATAAGGCAATTATTACTTGTCCACAAATAGGAGATAGCTGCGGGCTCCGAGACGTTTGATTGAGGTTTAAAAGGTCCGACGTGTATAAGCGCCCATCTAGTGAGTCAGCGGAACTCTGGAATGCCGTAGTTTCCTGAATCGATAGCTGATTGCCGTTTATTTGGCAAGCTCTACATATACATACATATCATTGAGTATGTTCGCAGAGAGGATCATAGGTATTAAAGTTAGTTAAGAACGTTAAGTAAGTTTTATTTGGCATAATTTATACGAATAATCATTAAAAAAATGCACACCCATTTAATTACATTTCTACTCTTAAATTATATTATTTACTTGGGAAATGATTAAACAATACACAAGTACTCGTGTATGTATATCCACAGAATTATAATGAAACGCATCAATAAAAATTACCACGAATTAATTAAAATTATCATGTACATTGCTCATACTTACCTACTCAGAATATTTAAATGGTAAATATAATATTATTTCTTAGAACTACTTCTTCAGATGTCTGTACCTAAAAAACGCTTATTACATTGAAGTCTATACAGTAGAAAAACGTTTTGATGTTAGCAGTTTGTGGCAGTTCTGCGTAAAACATTACTCTCTGATTGGTTGCGGCGGGCCGGTCAATCGAGCTATGCGGATGTGGAGCAACCGCGGGTGAGCAATATGCGAGCCGTCCTTCGAGGTCGTTCCAGTTGCTCGGGGCAACGAGCCACTGTGTTTGTTATTTATAAGACCCCTTTAATACTTGTATAGGCTGATCTTTGCATACAATGTTGTTTACTATTTTCTTTGGTTGTCAATTTTCAAACTGAAGAAGTTAGAATTACCTCTAGCGACTCTATATTATTGTTTAGCATAATTAAAACTACAGCTTTGACGTTTACGATAGTCTATTACTGAAAGTTAGATAGATAGATAGATAACTCTTTATTGTACAATTTCGATCAAACATAACAAAACAAGAAAAATACAGTACTTAGGTAATACAGCAAATGTACAATGGGCGGCCTTATCACTAGTAGTGATCTCTTCCAGGCAACCTTTCCAACACACTACTACTTGCCTATCACCGTTTACGTAAGCACTAGGTAATGAATATCGTGCACCATATATTAAACCTTTAGTTAGAAAACTGATTCTAACTTAAAGTTGAACTGAAAATTTTACTGTTTAAATCATACATTTAGGATTTTTTTTACGTTTAAATACTTATTAAATACTCATATTAAACCGTAAAACTAGGTTTATGCCTCTCTAGGGTCTGTGTCTCTTTGTTGACATTGACATTATACATGGATTGAATTCGATCAGTTCTGTTTAATGAAATAAACCATTTCTTTATGCTTTTTTTGCCGTTTTATTTTTATTACTGCGTTATTAATTCTCAACTTTCCCATTGAGATGAGTTTTGTTCAAAATTCATAATTCAGTTTTATTGTTTCACTAACTTTCTCATTAAGTGAAGTGAACTGCACAATATCTTATAATTAAATTAGAAGATAATAACAATAATTGACAACTTGTTAAGGAAATAATTGTGTATTTGATCTAATAAAAAAATATAAAAGAAAAGCTAATCGGTAATTATCATCACCAGCAGGAAGACGTCCACTGCTGAACATAGGCCTGACTGGATGAAGAATTTGAATCCCATATTATAATATTACTGGATCGCGGAGAACAATTTGTCCGGGATAAAGGGGGGCGGGGTGTCAACGGATTGCGTTTATTACGTGAGTTACGTCAGTAATGGCGGCTGAGGGCCGCGTGAAGGTAATGGCAGATAGATTACTTTTGGAATCGCCGGCGCACATCCGCCCGCGGTCGTAATTGGACAGTGAAGCGTCACTGGACTACGAACGATCTCACGATGTATGGGAAACGTCAGTCCGATTCACTCGAATGTTACCGATTTGTTTATGTATCGATTCGTTGTACTATCGATATCTAAACATAACATGGAAGCGTTAGTCGAACTCGTAAGTTATGACTTCATTTAAATGCAAAGTAAGCTACATGCGGAGCGGTAGGGCTACACTCGGCATAATATTTATCCTGCAGCTACTGTCCATTTTAGAACGACTACTAATAACATCCATATCGGATTAAAACGTTTTTCTCTATTTGCTGTAAGACAAGCTGGATATACAGTGTCCGCAGTTTTGTACGTAGCTTTTTATCGTAAAAACAACACCTCTATATTCTGCGAAGGCTTAAAACATCTATGTTATTCACAACAAGTACATTTAGATACGAAACAATGCATCACTTACGTCCAGGAACGCGTAATTAAACCATAGAACCGGATTGTTCATGATCGGATAGCTATTCATCGTAAATGAGGTCCTTGCGGAGACGTGTACTATTTCACTACCTAATGGAATCGCTATCGGGATGCCGCGCTCTCAAATTATATGTCCACTACTAGGCTAGCTTCCCGGTTGTTCAGATAAGCCCAACAGGAGCTTTCGCCCGGACTGAGATACAGCACGCTGTAACCACAAACTTTGTTGATAAGATTAGATAGTAATAACCATTAACAGTATATTATAGCCTCTGCTAGACATCTCTTGCAGTCGTCGAAATATTTATTGCGTGTATTTTATTTTTTGTACGACGTCGGCCTGCTATGTCGTTTAACTGCATGTTATTTTTAATTCATTGTGACCGATGCTTATCTGGAAATATTATCTTATTAAATTCTCGAGGTTCGATTCACCGTTTAATTGTCCGAATTATTTGTCCGATGTAGTTATAAAGTATGTGGAGTCGTTTTGAATTCAGTTGATAAAAACATTTTAATTAACATCGAAATTATATTTATCAAAACGGGTTGTTACTCTCGTTGTACGTAATATAAAACTAGCGTATTCTAATTAATTCAGATTGAATATCTAATCTGTTTTTATTTAATTTAATGCCAATGAAGAACACGTACTACGATACTATTTCTCTCCGGTGTACTGTGGACATTCTTATTTATTTATGATGCAAACTGTTGATTGATGATGGCACAAAATGTTGAAACTTTTAGCTAGAACATAATGAGTTTTAGTGCATATATCTAGCACGTAATAACGAGAAAAGCTGCAGAACACCTGTTAGCATTTTCGAAATTCTCTCCAAGTTAGGCTTTTGGACTATGATTGAAATATATCCAAGAGTTCCCATATGTGATATGGAATCAGATACACGAGTGTATGCGGTTGAGCGATCGTTTGATTCTATAGTCACGTGGTTCAATGGTTTTGTGTTTTTGCGGTTAATAACCACGTGACTGTGCGTATCGAACTATGCGGGAAGAGCTTAAGGGATATGAAACACAGAGTGACACTCCTCTCAGAATTAAAGAACTGTGCATAAGTATGAATCCATCTAACAATAAACCGCACGCCACCTTCGACTGGCATTTTGTTCTTACGTTCAGTAAGGGTTCAAATCAAATCAAATCAAACCATCTTTATTTGCTGACCATAGGTATGCTTATAACTAACATGTGTGTTTTAATAGCCCTTTGGAGTTACTAGACGTTTACAGTGTAGGCTTTAGACGTCTACTGTATTGAGTATGGCGGCGAATCCTTGGAGGACGGCGGTGGTTGTGCGATAAATAAATAAATACTCTGGTTGTCTACAGGGTCCCAGGGACCTTTTAAAGGTGAATAAAAAAAAAGTAGATTGATGAAAAACCACTGTGCTGGCTGCTAAGAGACCATTGATCATCCTTTTTACTACCGGCACATTGATACCAATGATGCAGTCTTTTTATTGTGTTATTATTAAGCTGTGGTAGTTCCGTCGTCTGCTGCTAGTTATATTGCAAGAAAGATTGAAAATTAAGTTACTTTCCGTCCTAAGGTTGCCTGGAAGAAATCGCAACTTGCGATAAGACCGCCCAGTGTATACCATTGTATATATTTTTTTCTAGTTCTATTTTCTGTACTTTTTGGTGTGCGATAAAGAGTTATCTATCTAAAAACTATCGCTGTCTCCGCCTTTCTTCAGTATTCGGATTCTTAGGCTGGGATTTTACCTTTTGCAATATTTAAATCCATGTTTAATGATAAGAATTATATACCGGTTATAATGTCCAAACGCCGGACATCAAATTTATTACTCTAATAAAGGATAATCGTTCGCGTGTAGCAACACTCGTCTAAAGCCAGAAACAGGGCGCATTCCCGATTCGTTCCCTGTTGTTTTTGCGGCTAGGCTCACTAATGGATACTGGTTTAGCTCTAGAGCTCGCTCGGCCCCCGGTGTTGGCTACTCACATACAGCCGTGACGATCGGACTTGAGTAGAGCTTAGAATATCATCGATTTTTGCAGGAAATCGATTAGCATAAGATTTTTGACTAAATGTAACATTAACTTTATAATAAACTTACTCTATTACCGGTGTAAAAATATTCAATGAAAGCTCTTCATAACATTTATTTTTGATAGAATAATGTAGGGTCAATTTAATAGATCACATTTGACATCTGTCAGTTTCTTTGTTCTGTCTGTTTCTTATGTCATTATTATTATTATTAATATGTTTTCGTAATTGAAAAAAGCCTAAGCAGTTGTGCAGTTCTAACTTCGAAAAAAATTATAATATTTTATGCCCGCCGTTACAAGGTTACGTTGAAAATTTTGATGAAGTGTCAAATTTGATCTATTAAATTGGCCCTACTTTAATAAACTTACTTAGGTACTCTATTACTGGTATAAAAATATTCAATGAAAGGACTTCATAGCATTTGTTTTTGATAGAATAATCAAAACTATTACTTGTTATTAAATGTTTACGATATGGTTGATAACGTGTTTCGTGTTTTCTGTTAATTCTAATCATTTTTCCCCGGCTACCCAGGACGGAGGGTTATTTTTTCAAATATGTTTATATTCTTTTGTATACGTTTATATTACTTAGTATGAAAAATAGCAGGTCAATCTACCAGACCTGCTATTTTTCATACATATCTAAAAATATCGATATTAGTATGAAATTTTATATTTTCTATGGGTATAATAAAATTTGAGTCAATTTTAGTCAGTCGTTGTTTTTTTGTGTTCTTCATCATTATCATCATCAGCCAGAAGACGTCCACTGCTGAACATAGGCCTCCTCCTTAGAACGCCACAATGAACGACAATTGGCTATTTGCATCCATCGGTTACCTGCGACGCGCACAATGTCGTCTGTCCACCTAGTGGGAGGCCTGCCAACGCTGCGTCTTCCGGTTCGTGGTCGCCACTCGAGAACCTTTCTTCCCCAACGGTTATCGGTTCTTCGAGCGATGTGGCCTGCCCATTGCCACTTCAACTTGCAGATTCTGAGAGCTATTTCGGTGACCTTAGTTCTTTGGCGAATCTCCACAATTCGGATTCTATCGCTCAAAGAAACTCCGAGCATAGCTCTCTCCGTGGCTCGCTGTGTGACTCTGAACTTCTCTAAAAGGCCAGCCGTTAGACACAACGTCTCAGTAGGTACCATATGTCATCACTGGCAACACACACTTTGTGTTTTTATAATAAATAAAATACCTACTTTTTAAACTTGACTTCGTGAGGAATACCATTAATTATTAACCGACTTCAAAAAAGGAGGTTCTGTATTCGACGTGTATGTATGTAATATTAATAAAAATGCGTAATATTCATATATGTTAGTCTATGTGAGCTTCTAAACAAATTTACCAAATTTTATGAGTGTATGTATGTATGTATGTATGTAGGTAGGTATGTATGTATGTAGGTTTGTCCACGGATTTCTCAGAAACTACAAGTCCGATTTCGAAAATTCTTTTTGCAATAGTTAGAGTATCTTTCAACTTAGGGTAGAGTACAAATTTCATCAAAATCGGTCCAGTAGTTTAAGAGATATAAACTTTTTATGTTTTCAGTAAGTTACTGTAACGTAGACGTTCGAGTTGCGTCATAGTGCTGATACCTATTTTGGTAAAATAAGTCACTAAAAAGTGTTAAATAAACTATTTTTAAAAAAATAAAAACCGACTTCAAAGTAAATTATCTAAAAAGCATAAAATAACGAAAATATATTGAAGTCGGTGTCAGCTGGTGCTAGTGTTAGTTAACATGATGTGCTAGCACCGACTTCAATATATTTTCGTTATTTTATGCTTTTTAGATAATTTACTTTGAAGTCGGTTTTTAT